>JAKELP010000022.1:0-1200000 GCA_029929735.1 Mimosa pudica | reverse complement strand
GTCCAAGTATTACACCTATATACCCGACCACCACCAGACAGGATAATAATATATATAATGTATCAAATTCTTTTATACAAAAGTAATCGTGTTTGAAAGGCACCCGATAGCCTGTTTTGTATAAAAGTAACTTTAAAAGAATTTTGAGGGCTAGAAAGGATTTTGAAAATCCCAACTAACATCACCCTCAATGTTATACTAAGGTAAGAGTGATTACCTGTCGCCCTTTAGCACTCTGCTGCTCGTCCTTACCATTCCTTACTAGATTCACCTATTATTACATAAAAGTAATAATAAAGGTAAACCACCATGCTTACATTTGTATAATGAATAACACGTCTCTCTCGTCCTAATACTTCCCAATCCCCTTACTTACAATTTTCTTTTCTCAGAATTATTTCAACTCAATCAATACCATTCACTTTCATTAAAAGGAATCACATCAACAAATAAGTATACTTTCATACAACAAAACATTCTATACGCATATTTTAACCTTCTTGCACCCACCAAGTTATTCCACTTTAGGAATCAAATAAACAATAGCAATGATCACCAACCATAAAATAGAAGAGAAACAATCCACATTCCACCTTTAGTTTCATAATCCATACCTAAAACCACCAAAGATCAACTCTGTTATAACACTCTCCTCAACTCAAAAATCTATAATATTTTACTAACATCCATAAGCATTAGAATCACCAAGTGTTTCATAGTCCATGTTAATCCCACGGAATATAAATTTCCTTTCTTCTTAACTTCCAAGTTCTAGTATCTAATTAAATCCTTTCCTAACCCTCATGAGTCCAAATTCAAATCCACTTTTATATCCATTGATAACATTCAAATCTCACCAAACATCTTCATTCACTCATAACCTTACTAATATCCATTGATATTATAATTAAGTCCAATACAAACTTTTATTAACTCTAGTAATTATCTTGCTACCATAATTCAAATTCAACAATCTTCTACCCTAAAGAATTCATAATCACTCATTACTTTAATCACCAACCATCCATATCCACTTTCAACAACCAATTGTCATAACACTATACATCATCAAAGCCAACACTAGCACTTATTTCCATGAATTAAACTCCATCCCATAATTGACAATAACTACATAATCAACTTCTTCAAGAATTTCGTTAACCTTCTCCTGCTCTATCCAAACTAACTAACCATAAATCATCGACCCAATACTTTCACATAATCAAATAATCAACATCAATATTTTTCTATAACACCAATAACTTCAATCTTGTCAATATTT
Organism: Mimosa pudica; assembly: GCA_029929735.1. NCBI lineage: Eukaryota > Viridiplantae > Streptophyta > Magnoliopsida > Fabales > Fabaceae > Mimosa > Mimosa pudica. Next base: position 1,198,718 of record JAKELP010000022.1, on the reverse strand, counting down.
ATCCTAAACACAATGTGGTCTCCTAAAACCTATTTATTATCCTCCAATATTCTCATCACACATTTACATAACTAATTTCACATTTGTCAAACACTTTGTTCACATAATTATTAATCCTCCAATATTTATTAATCCTCTTACAACCACCAATTTATCCATTAAATCATACGTCACCTAATCACATAATCAATTTCTCATTATTCAACACTTTATTCACTAACCTTTTACCTAAACCTCAATTCAATTAATTCCACCATTCCAATATCATTAGATAACCTTAATAAGCATATATTAACTAACAGTTTCCACCAATAAATCACACATCATCAAAACACCTAGTTTCAAGAAACCCTAAAACCTAGAAATTCCAAAATAAATAGAAAACTTCACCAAAAGTCAATTGCTTCAAGGAAACCTCAAATTAAATACTTGACACTTATTATTATAGTTTTAAAGCTCCAAAAATCCAAACTTTAACCAAAACCCTAACCTTACTAACAAAACAAATTCAAGAAACTAAATCAAAACCAAGTAAAAATGCTTACGGAAGCTTCTACGAGAAGAGGGGTGCACCACCGCTGCCGGCCGCCGTTCGACTCGCCGGAAATCGGCTATTGAAGGAGGTGGGTGAAATCAAAAATTCAAAGGAAAAAGAACAATGAGAAAACCAACATTGAAGGGAAGTAAGAGCTTGAGAAAAAAAGGAACATGCAAGAACTCTCACCTCGTCGTCGGCCGCCGCTGCTCGCCGGAAAAACTCGAGCTTCGCCGGAAAACGCGTAAAGATAGAGAGGAATGAACTACATAGATCTTGCGTGATTTTGGCTTGGATTCGAGAAGGAGAGAAGAGCAAAACGAAATGGGTGTGTGTGGATTGAAGAGGATGAAGTGTGTGGGTGGTGTGAGAGGTGAAAGGGACGAAAATGGTGAAGAAGGAGGGGAGGGGCGTCGGTTTTTGATAAATAAAGAAGAAGGGGCGTGTTTGGTTGGTGAAATAAGGAGCGTCCCTTGTAATTTGTAGTACAAATTTACCATAGTATACTCTTTTAATTTAAATCTACTAAAACCAGTCTTCAATCTCCTTAACCTTCAAAATATTTCGGATGCCATCATACTCACATATTTCTGTTTCTTCAATTGCTTAATTAATTATTTGAACACTTATTATCCCAAAACTTTCAAAGTATCTCAAAATAAATCTCCAAAATTTCTAAAAATTTCAATATTTCCATTTCCTCCATTTATTATTTTCCCAAAATACATGACTTGGCTGGGGATTCAAAATGAGTACAATGTTCAAGTGCTGAGGGTGTTCTTTGAATCTCTAACTGCAAAGGCCAAGTACAAGGACATTAGCAAGAACAAGACTGCAATTGGCCGGATTGACTTCAAGGCCACCATCCGGGGAAGAAGCATTAAGTTCAACTGGAGAACAAATAACCGCTTCCTGGAGGTCACTGACGAAGAGATGAACCAGTGGTCCTTCCCTGAGCGCCTGGACCAAGCAGAGTTGGAGCTTGCCTATGGGACTGGTGGAAGGAAAGTCTCTGGTATGCCCTACACACAGAGGGTGCTCCAGTATATCTACTCCAGAATCATGACCCACAAGGGGGGTAACTTCAACGAGTTCACCCAACTGGACAATCCTTGGCTGGCCAGATTCCTTACCAAGCAGCCTATCAACCCTGGGCAACTGATCTCCCTGGAGCTGTACCGATGGGTAGACAGTAAGAACAAGGGGAACTCATCTCTCCCCTACCCTCAGTTTATCGCCTTCCTCCTGGAGAAGTTCAATATCAAATCAACAGAGGAAGCAGACAACAAGAAGTGCTTGCCCATGGGATCGATGAATTTGAGCAAAATGGGAGTGAAGTATATCAAGCCTGTGAAGGCCACTCAGTCTGGATCTCAGGCTGGGAGTGCCTCTCACACCTTTGGACCCTCTGCATCTGAAGCAGGGGATTAGGAAGTAGACTCCCAGGCTGGCCCCAGCAGCACTCGTGCTCCAAGAGTGTCTGCTGCTTAAAAGGCTCTTGTTGAAGAATTGAAAGATGAGCTTCTCTTTCGCCTGCCGGATCTGTTGATGGCTCCCATCAGAGAGGAATGTGCAGCAGCCTTTAACACTTAGAACGAGAGGATCCAGGGATTGGAGACTCGTCTTGCGAGGATGGAAGCCAAGCTAGACCTACTCTTTCACCATTTCCTTGAACCACCCCCTCATCCTCCTCCTCCTCCTCCACCTCCACCAAGCCCACAAAATGACTCTAACCCTCACCACTCACTCTCACCCCACAACTCTCCATCACCTAGTCCCTCTCCATCCCCTAGCCACTCACATTCACCCAGCCCCTCACCTTCCCCCACTCACTCCCCTCCCTTAAACTTTGACGATCACAATTCCTCACCTCCACCTTCACCACCCAGATATGGCCCTGAGCCTCCTCCCACCATTCCCTCCTCATCCTCCTCCCTGGCACTCACCCTCTTTGATGATGCCAAAAGGGGGAGAGATATGCTGACTCAGCCGTCCCTTTGGCTGGATGAGGAAATTGCTGCTGCTCTCCGAAGGGCCATGGACGTAAAGCATATGGGCCAAGCAGAAAGGCTAATCCGTGATGAAGCCATTCGCTTCATGGGCCAACGTCATTCTGCTAACCTTGAGATGATGCTGGCTGATCAACTTGAGGTGCCACCTACTGCTGAGCCTGTGCCAGCCTCTGCGCCTGTTGCCAACCTGGTTGAAGAGCTATGCATGAAGTATGGTTTTAAGAAGCCAGAGCCGCTAGTAAGAGTTATAGCCAAGCCAATTCCTCCCTCTGTGCCAGCTCCTGTCCCTCCTCCAATCAGCTTCAGTAAGTCAAGGGTTAAGACTGTGGCTAGAAAGAAGGTCGCTTCCTCCCCTAGCGCATCCTCAGAAAGTGAAGAGGAGTCCATTGTTGCTCCTGAGGATATTGAGATTGAAAGGGTGCCACTGCAAGGGGAAGCCTCTGAGCCTCAGTCATCCACCCAAGAGCAAGCTCAGACTGTAGATAGTGAAGTCCCACCAGAAGTGGTGGTCAAGCTAGAGGTGAAAGACATGACACTAGAAGAGTTTGAGCGCTATGGTAACACAAATAGACTCACATATGAGCAACTCTTCGTTCTAGATGCTGAGAGGGCTCAGACTAAGGATCTTCAAGAGAAGAGGAAAGGGAAGGGAAAAGGGAAAGCAAAGTCAAGCCTACCTCAAGACCCTGATTATCCTGCCTGGAATGTTAAGGTTAAGGCTGTTCATCTCCCTCACGGATCCATCCCCATCGGAGATACAGAACTTGGAAGGTCTTTTGGTTTTGATGAGGCTAGTGATCTGAAGAAAGCCATTGTTGAATCCCTTGAAACAGAGAGACTCAGAAAAGCCAATGAGGAGAGGGAGCTTCAAGCAATTCTTGCCCAGATAGACCAACAGCAGGTGTCTGAGATGTGGGTCAAGATGAATGAGGAGCATGAGGAGATCCAGAGAGAGAGAGAGAGAGAGGAACAAAAGACACAAACTTTAAAAACTGGCCACTCATGCATAGCACAACATTTTGTTCTTTCATTTTTCATACTTAGTTATCTGTCATACTTGTAAATCTGCTTACTATTTTGTTGCTTATACATGTAGTTGATTTGCATATTAATGAAGTTCGCTTTTGAATTCATATCTATGTGCTATTTAAATTATCTGTCTTTAAGTATAAATTCATAAGTTAGCTTAGTTTGTCATCATCAAAAAGGGGGAGAATGTTAGAATCTTAAGTTTTGATGAAGACTAAAATATGGAAGAACTAGTTGATCACATAGGAAGAATTAGGATAAAAGTGAATCCTAAGTTAAGACACAACCGGATGCTGATTTACTTCCGGATGAATTAGAACTAGCGCTCGTGGATGAAATACACATCCCATAGCGGAAGCAAGTGAGACACTAAGTCAAAACCTAGTCTAGGCTGTTATAGTATTGAACCTTGATGAAGACTAAGTTAGGACACAACCGGATGCAAAATCGCTTCCGGAAGACTTAGAGTAAAATAACGTGACTGACGCTCACGGATGAAGAATACGTCCCACAGCGGAAGTCAATAACATGGAAGTCAGAACTTAGTCTAAGTAAGATTGCTTCCCATAGCAAACACGCTTCCCACAGAATGTATAACACTGCACTTGATTATATATATACTACTCTGTTGGACTAACAATTTTGTGCAGAACTTAGTTTTACTTCCGGATGCAAATGAGCTTCTTCATGCAAATACTCTTGGCACTGGGATTCTAAGACTAACACTTGCAAAGCAACATTGCCGCTTCCGGATGAACGATGATCATCCGTCAGCAAGAGTACAAGAGACAGAACGTACATATGCCCAGAAGTCAGAATGCTTTTTGTCAGAGCAGAGTTGTCAGAGTTGCTTTTCAGAGATAAAGCAAGTCAACCCTGCTGAGCATTTATAGGGCATTTATGGAGCCAACGGTAACAAGGGATAAACGGACATATTCAAACGGCTTTCCTACCTACCAAACATGTGGAGTATGAGAAGATGATATATAAGGAATTACTTCATCATTTATGAAGCACCGAATAATTGCACTGAACATAATCTGAGAAATCATTCAAGCATTCAAAGCTCATACTACCCAGAAAGCAAGAGAGCACTTATTGTATTCGAGAGTTATTCTCTAGTCTTCTTGTATCTCTTGTATTAAAGTCTTTTCATTTATTGAGAGCATTTATTGTACTTAAGTGAGTAACATCATCTGTTCATTGAGTGAACTAAGTTAGAAAATCCTTTTTTAAAGGTTGAACCCTTACAAGCAGTAAGGGGGAGCAAGTTAGGTAGTAAGGTTGCAAGTGAGCCCGGAAAACTTGTGGTTGTAAAGGTTGCAGGTGAACCCGTTGTAAAACCTGTAGTTTAGTGGAACTCAATCTGAGAGATTGAGAACTGGACGTAGGTCAAGAGTTTGGACCGAACCAGTATAAAAGTGTTGTGCATTTTTATTTTCTAAGTTTTATTTTGTAGCACAATTCACCCCCCTCTTGTGCATCCTCACTTTCATTTTCAATATATATTGAAGTTAAAAATTATGATATATTTAAATTTAAGTGAATGGGAATACCTTAAATTTTTTTTGGTTAATTGTTTTCCTAATACTCTCGACTTCTAGCCCAATTAGGCCATGATTTGAATTGTCTATTTAGGCAACTAAGAATTAACAAAATACCCTCATCTTCCATATTTTTTCACATCTTCATAATAAGCTTGGAACAAAACTCCACTAATCTTATATCTTTGTGTGTGTATTATCATATGACTTTTATTTTTTTATCTTCGCAAGGTTATCCTTACTTCGCGTGTCAAGTGAGACTAATTTCTCACTAAATCGAAGTTCTATATAGGGGGCATAAAGGTGAAATGTGAGTTTATTTCATTCATAAGAGTTGGGAATCAAACTCCTAACCCACCAAGTTTATCATTTGACTTTTATGTAGCCATTGAGATTATATACAAGATTACTTGAATTAATGTTGTTATAAAATAGTGCATATAAGGGCGTTATATATACCTTAATTCTATATGATTATCTCAGTTATCCACTGCAATTAAGAATATAAGGGTGTTATAAAATCTGACCAGTACAAATGTAATCAAAATGTTCAAAATTTGAGTTTAGTTTAGAATACATTTTTCTCTAATTTCCCTTAAAAAAGCAACTCACTTTTTAGGAGGATTTAAGATGGGGACATAAGAAACTCTCCCCTCGGTAAAATTTGTCCTAGACCACAAGGTAAGTGGCCCAAAGCTCCCCTCCCGCCCCCTCCCCCTCCCCCTAAAAAAAACTTATGGGAAAAGTAACTTCACTTGATACAATTAAATGAACGGCAAAACTACATTATAGCAAGGACTTTTGACGCTCTCACCGGACTGACCTAGAAAAACATAGCAAAAAGTGGGTTGAGTTGCATAAAGTTCAGCCCCAATCAAAACAGGCTAAAGCTACAGTAGGCTAGCTTACTTTTTAAGTGGGTTGGGATGGGATAGCCTCAAATCTCAACTTTTCATGTAGAACTTTTATTTTGAGTCGGATTGAACTCGATCAAAAAAGCATAGGAAAAGGCAGGTTGAGTTGTAAAATGAAAAGCGTGAATTAAAATCGGTTAGAAGCAGTCTAACTCGTTCAAAAATTGGGTTGGATCAGGCTAGCCCGAAAACCTAGCTCTACATAAAACCAAATAGTGCTAGGCTAGTGTAATGAAATCCAAAATAGCAATTGAACTTGAAAGGTGGTAGATGAAGGGTCAATGGGCCAACTCGAAGTAAACCCGATGATTGGAAGGGTGAAAAATGAAAAATTTAAAAGTAATTTAGGCACTCATCATATAATCAAAGGGAAAATATGTAGATCTAGTACCCATCCATTTCTCAAAGTTCACCTAAAATTAATAACATTTTCAAGAAGCATTTATGATACCATCATTAATTATATGGGCCATTGTGGTAATTTCGTTAATTCTGATGAGTTTTACCGTTTATTTTGTAAATGTAGGATGATATTTAACCTGATTAGGTTTCACCTTATCAACATCTTCCTACCAAATCTCAAACAATCTCAAACACTCTTAAACAACCATGGCCGACAGTTTCTTCTCAATGCTCCAAATTCTCCTTCATCATAAGAATTTTTTGCTGGAAAAACAAGTGCTTTCGGAATTTCCGTTCTCCTCCTGACAGTTGGAGCTCCTTAAATGAACCTGTCGTCTATTGCCCTAGCCACCTTCACACAGACTTCCTCTTACAAAACCTTCGATTTTAACCTCTAACTTGAGCTCAATTCTAATGAAATCTGTCAAGCTTTGTCATTTTCTCCTGTTTAAAAGGGAGGTGATTTTGAGAGAAGAAATTATTTCTCTTATCCTATATATATAAAAGCAATGAGTGGATTCCTGTTCATCCCACAGTAACTTTTTATTTGTTATTAGCCCAGCACGGTTCCCAATACTATCATTCAAAAGTGCTCTTCTTTATTTTTTTAAGAAAACTTCTTTTAGCACCATTTTAAAAAACAATATTTAAATTTAATTTAATTAAGAATTAACTCAAGAATTAAAAGCTATTTATTCAACCCGGACCCTATTTAACATGTACTTCCCCTTCCCAAAATTTAAGATATTTTCTTTTTTTTAGATAGCAAAATATAAGATATTTACTAATTATTCCTAATTTTTTTCTCAAATTAGTCGTAATAATGTTCATCTATAATAAATAAATAAGAGAGAAGAATTGAGATAAATATATATATTTCTAGAATGAATTGGCAATATCATATACTAATATATAAATTAACTAAAATCTTTAATCTAATCAAATTTGACAAAAAGACAACTCTAACATGTACATCCTCTCTTTATTAAGTCTGTGCTAATTGATTTATCTCTAAAACAACGTATACGTTGGCTTCTCTCTACTTTTACTGTTCATCTTAATTCTCAGCCGTTTATGTTCGCATTTCCCTGTTATCACAGAATATGTTTATATATTTTTACTATTTATAAAAGTCATGGACAATCATTGAAACAAGTTGATCCTTTTCTTCTTAAGCCGATTTTCAGTCATGAACAACTTTATGTTGTTTTATCTCGTGTTAAAAGTGTTGATGAGTTGAAAATTTACCTTCCCAATGATGCTCATGCTAAGTCTACAACGACGCTTAATATTGTGTACAAGGAAGCCTTCACGAATATCAATGCGTAGTTTGTCTATTCCACCTATACTTAATTGTTTTTTGACTTCGTACAAACTTGATTGCAAATATATTATCCTTTTTTGTGACAAAATATAATATCCTTTGCTTATACTTTCTTGCCTATTATTTTCTTTCAACCTACATTTACATTCTTTTTCCCGTTATTAAACTATTCATATTTTAAGAAGTTACATGTTGTTTATCGCTTGCAAGTTATTGACCCTGGGCATCGCCCGGGGTAGTAGTATCTAGTCGGTGTATAGAGTAGTAAAAATGTAACAATATTTAGAAAATAAGAGGGAGTAGAAGAGGAAAATAAGGAGATTACAATTAGCATATAATCAGGGAATCAATTTAAGGGCAAAAACACTGATCTGATAATTAACTATTTCAATTTGGACAAAAATAATAAATGACTATTTCGCGGTGCATAAATAATACTCCCTCCGTTCCTAAATATAAGACCTAGATAACTTTTTTTTTGGAAGGATTAAAGTTGCGAAATAGGTTATTAAATCATGACATATTTGATATCTTTTTAGATTATTCATTAGCTTAAAGGTAAAATAAACTAGTTTAAGAGAAAAAATTAGATAAATCAATTTATAATTAACTTATTTTTTGCTTTTTTTAGGATTTTTCAAAAAAGTCATCTAGGACGTATATTTAGGAACGGAGGGAGTATCCAACTTTGTGTCCCGGTGCAAAAATAATAAGACCGGTCATATACATTATTTTGTAGTTATGTAGAAGCTTATTGATATTATTTTCTAAAATAAAAAGACCATTTTGCCCTCTCACTTAAAAATCAACTCTCCTTCCTCTCCCGGCCCCTTCCTCCTCCCTTTCCTCTCAATTAAATTCCTCAGATAGATTCATAATTAATGTAAAAGAACTAATGAAATGAAATTTTGAAAGTTAGCCATTGACTTTCATTTTTTGGAGGCAAAGAGTCAATATCTATAATTAATCTCTTAAACAAGTTACTGTGCAAATAGTGAAGTGAATGTGGCTGTGTTTTAAATATAATAGAAATGGAGGGTTGAGATTAAAGTAAAGCAAGTGGTCCAGATTTTATATATGGCCTTCTTATGTGGTGAAACAAGGGCCATTAGATTATGTTGACGTAACAGATGTTTTTACTGAGAGAGAATAGTCGAAAAGTGATTCTGAGCAAATCTGAATCCGAGGAGGTTGGAAGGGTCGCACATCAGTGGGTCCCAAGAGGAGAGGGAGAGTTTGAACTTGTAATGCTTGTGGGACCCAATGGAAGATCGCACATCAGCGATCTTCCTACTATCGCGTTCTTGTTTGTTTTGAAGGAACTCTTCTTCAAACTTTCACTTGGACGCGTAGTACTATTCCTGGGCATCTTTTTGTCATGGGCTGCTTCCGCCACGCTCTGAACTGGATAAGTCAATCATGCTTGCCTAAGGAGTTTCTTACAATTTACAATATTCGCAAGCGAATCATTGACTTCCATTGTTGGGCTCCATCAGTCACACATGTCATTGTCAGAGATGTAGCCTCTCTAATTCGTCCTTTTAATTTGCTTTCTATCTATTTGGTTTCAGATGAATGGTTGGCTGCTATTCCTTTTATTTTCCATGATATTGTAAAGACAATGTAATCCTTTTAATTAATATCATTTTGTCTTTTTATCAAAAAAAAAAAAGTAAGACGGAGAGAGGTAGAACCGTAGAAATGGTGAAGTGACATGAAATTAGAAGCTTGTGGGGTCCATTATCCCATGTTTAGCATGATGTGGTGCCACATGTACAGTTTGTGGGTAACACATCACTAGTTTCAAATGGAAATTAAATAAGGTTAACATAATTACTACAAATGATCTTATCTGTATCATAAATGCTCCTAAAAGTAAATTATTGTTTATTTTGAGTGCACTTTGGGAAATTGTTGAGTAATATATATGCACATTTAACCTATAATTAAATAGTAAATATTGATCAACTATTTTCAATTACTAAAAAAAGATCATATACTTTTGCAACATTCTTCTAAGTTTGCCATTTGAATTTTGACATCAATAATCTATCTAATGACATAAAAAACATTAAACACTAAATATTTTTCAATGAAAAATATCATTAGGTAAATGATTACAAAATATTCATATTGATAGTCCTTAAATTACTAAATTAATATTTCATACCACCAAATTCATCATTAATTTCAACAAATATCGTCTTTTATAATTGTGCAATGAGTTGCCTTTAAATAACCACCTCTAGACCATTGGACACCCCAAATTAACATCAAGTACAATTTCATCCTTTAATAACCAAAGTGGTCTAACTTTATCATCCAGCCAATGTAATACTGACACGTGGACAACACCCATTGTGGCTGTCCAGTTAGGGCAAAATTAGATCACTTAATTAAATTGTATCCGGTGTTAATTTAAGGTGTCAGTGGTCTAGATGATTTCTTGAAGAGTAAAATAGGGGCAATATAACTTATGCAAATAATCATAATGTTTTTAAAAGAAAAACGCAACAATCTACTATGTAGTTGGCTCGACTTGTGGAAAAGTGACTTATTTTTAAGCCGACTTATTTTTAAGTTAGTTAGAAAATAAGCTCTAGGTTGGCTTATTTTTATGTTTGGATGAACTTTGAAAAAATGACTTATTTTCCTATTTGACTTATAAACATGTTTGGATGACTTTCTGTTTATAAAGGGTTTATTTTTAAGCTGGCTTATTTTTAAGTCAAATAGAAAAATACGTTGGCTTTTTTTCTAAAATAAGCTACCTAAAGTGGCTTTGGAATAAGCTGGCTTATTTAAAATAAGTTGAGTGAAAATAAGTCCAGACAAACATAGAAAAAAGTCATCCACCCAAAATAAGCTGGCTTATTCAAAATAAGTCAGCTTAGTTAAAATAAGCCAGCTTATTTTCTAAAAAACTCCAGCCAAACATACTCGAGGTTAAGCCAAAAATCCAGCTTATGTTTCCCCAGGTTAGGCCAATTCGCACTAGGGGTACAACTAGGTTAAGCTGGGGTTACTGAGCTCCCAGGCTTGTATCATGCTCGGATCGGTTGGATGGCTGAGTTGCTAGATTTTATGTTGACTAAATGATTTAGTCTAGGTTAAATTACTGTGTGTAGGCATACATTGACTATTCATTTTCTTCAAGTGCTCGAAATTTACCGTTTTCATTAAATAGTGTTAACATAACTCTTGGTCCCTATAGTTTGAGCTCATTTTGGTTTTAGTCTCTATAGTTTCAAATGGGAGGTTTTAGTCCATCAAGTTTACTCAGTTAGTAACATTAGTCTCTAGAGTTTAAAAAGGACCTGACGGTGTTAAGTTTTGATGATGTGTCAACTAACACTTTTTATTTTGCTTAGTTGACATATGTAACTGGACTTGCAGTTTAATTTCAAATTTTAATTAAAAAACAACGTAACAGCTCCCCCCAGAGCATATCTCGACCTAGCTTTTGCTTGTTATGAGAGAGCCATTGATTTAGTTCCCAAAATTTATGCTGCGCTGGGGAAGATGTTGTTTTTTAATTAAAATTTAAAATTAAATTGCAAGTCCAGTCAGATATGTCAACTAAGCAAAATAAACAGTGTTAGTTGACACATCAGCAAAGCTTAACACTGTCAAGTCCTTTTTAAACTCTAGGGACTAATGTTATTAACTATGTAAACTTGAGAGACCAAAACCTCTCATTTGAAACTACAGAGACTAAAACCAAAATGAGTTCAAACTATAGGACCAAAAGTTATGTTAACCCAAGAAAATAACTCGATTTAGCCATTTTGACGGACCACTATGAAACTTCAATGTTTCAGTAGTCCTTATGTGGCTTTTTTCCGTTAAATTGTGATGCGAGCAAGCAAACACGTTATCTAGCAATCAAGAATACATGGTGCATGTTTTTCGGTCATAACACGGTGCATTATCAAAGGCATGGACAAGTAAATCGAGAACATATTTTAACTTACATTGTCAAAGATAAATCCACCAAACCTATTGCAACATAAACTGAATATAACAACAGTAAAAGATACAAGGAACAAGAAAAAATCTGCTCTATTTTTCTCTCCCCCACTGCATGTAACATTGCTTCCACTGTAACATCCAATTTTTTGCTTGATCCCTGCACCTCGATTTTCAAGCACAAATGTGGAATTTGTGCGGTCATCACTGAACAAAATGCACCAAAAGAAAGACCCTTTATGGACTCCAACCATGCCCACTCCAACCTCAGAATGTGACTTGTTTCTTAGCAGAGACAAGGATTTGTTGTCCTTGACTAGAACATTGGAAAAAGCTGCTGGTGGCTGTACATACTTCTTTTGACATCCTACTATTTGCCCGGTTATGGTGCCCAAAGTAGGGAGCTCTACGCCGCAATTTGGAGCAAATACTTCGGTGAAGTCATCTTCTGATGGCTTGCAGTTCACCAAGTTGTTCTCTGTGCAATTCCATTTGCATAGTTCCACATACTGTAAAGCCATGCAGCCAAGACCAGGACTGTCATTTAGTGGTGGTAGCTTGTGAGATGTTCGGTTCTCATTGATGATGCTGACAAGATCATTTGCTGGATTTCCTACAGGACATAGATAAAAAAGGAATGAGGCTCTTTTAGTTTGCCACACATGGCATGAATTACATTCAAGAGTTGAAAGACATTAGGTCATTCAGAATCTTTCGTTACTTAGAATGTCACTCCTAAATATGTGAAATTTTCTAGATTGGTCTATCACAAATATTCTTATTTCGCATATTGTCTGGAATTAACCTATGTCATGTTTAGCTCATTCAAAATTCTTAAAGTGCCCTGCATACTCAGTAAGACAAAAATGTGAGTTCAAAATTGTACAAGTCTTTCATGATTGTGGATCTAGCTAATGCCCATTTCAAATGGAAGGTGGACTAACTTTCTGGAGAGATGGAGACTTTGTAGTTTGTAGTATAGAGAACTAATTAAGTCGCACATTAAGTGGATTTGTTCTTCAACTTCAAGAGCTACTTTTGGTTCATATTTAGGTACCCAAAAAGTAGATGGATTTTAACTCTATAATTTTTTTCGTTTCCCTTGCCCAGAAACTCAACCTCCATAGCCTAGTTGTTATTTATTTTATGCAAGCAAAATTCATATATATTCTAGTTTGCAATATATAATGTATAAGGACCATATCAAACTAAAAGAAGATCAACATTGAAAGCATACAAAAATTGAAGGGCAATGAATTATAATCAATCAATACTGACGAATATGCTCACTAGCTTTGCAGAAACCATACCGTGTTGCTTTCTTATAATTAATACTCTTAAGCAAGAGGTCAATTTTCCATAGAAAGATGTCTATGAGCCTAACGTGAATAATGACATGTTAGAACTGGCATTTTTTTTTTCTCAAACATCACTCACAGTTGACCCAAATAAGCAGATCCAGTTCACACCTACCAAACTGAATCACTATATCTAGCATCATCATGAGCAGATGACTTCTGAATATAAGATGAATTACTTAGAATTTCATTTCTAAACATGTTCAATTTTCTAGATTGGCCTATCATGAATATAAATTAGATCAGCTACTTCTCATTATTTTCCATGCAATGTTACAAAATAATTAAGAAAGCCCATGCCATGAATTTTCCTCTTTAAAGTTTGAAAACATAGATGGAAGCAGTGTATAGTGTATAGTGGAAGGGTTCAATAGCTATTTCAGGAATAATTTTGATAAAGTAAATACTTGAAAATTATAGATGATGCCTGTAATCATTGTAAACGTGGATCATAAGAATTAAAAATGATTAAATTAAATTTTCTATTTGAATTTCATCGTCAATGTTCAAGGTACTTCAATTTTAGAAGGGTATCAATTTCACCAATGATCTATTATAGTTTTAATAGCATTTTAAATAGAACTTCTACAAATGAAAATAATTTTTGCTCTCCTTATGCAAAGCGCAAATACATCTGGTTTTCTCCAAATGCTTCAGCAAGATATAAATTGGTCCTTTGCAACAAAGGCAAAATAATAGTAGACCAAAAGCAAATTTCTGGAAACATATTGCAATCCTGCCAAACATTAAATACAATATTTAGGAGTTCCATGTTGAAAAAAAGAATTCCTCATGAATTATCGGGAATATAAAAAAAGATTATATTTCTTTGAACATAACTTAGATTTAGTTTCTTGACCTTATGAGCAACTAAAAAGAAAATGGTTGGGATATTGAAGAAAGAATAGCTATTGAACAACTTCTGGGACTTAATTGGAAGGCTTTGAATTTGTTCTTCTTCTGTCAAAAAATCGAATGTATTGATTAAAACATGATACAAGTTTGGCAAGCATTGAAGCTAAACCTCTTAATATCTTTAAAGTTAGAAGGGCGAAGGTGCAAAAATGATACTAAACTTTACCAAAAATTGCGTTTTTATTACTAAAGTTTCACGAGGAGCAAAAATAGTACTCAACTTAGGGTCCAGGTGCAAAAAAAATATTTTCACTTGAGGGATCTAAAATTTAGATATGAAAAGACTCTTATGCCCCTCATTAAATTTTATTTAATGAAGGAGGAATGAGGTATAATAGTCTTTTCATATCTAAATTTTATTTCCCTCAAGTGAAAATATTATATTTGCACATGAACCCCAAGTTAGATAATCTTTTTGCACCTCGCGAAACTTTAGTATTAGAAACACAACTTTGAGTAAATTTTAGTTTCTTTTTTGCACCTTCACCCAAGTTAGAAATACCAATTTGTTGGAGCATCATCTAAGCTAGAACTATAGAAAACTTCTTCTGATAAAAAAACTAAAGAAAACTAATGGCTAACAGCTCCAACTGTATGCTATACCCAAAAGTAGCTTTGAAACATAGTGTATCATCATGCCCCACAATAGATATGGTGATGTCATTAAGCAATCAATGGAAATGAAATGTAGCACTATTCTTTCAAAAAACTAAAAAGTTGTATGCCCCTTCGCATTGGGTTAATAGCATGTATTTGACAATAAACAGTAAGAGAGTGGATCTTTGGTGATCAATATAAATATCATTACATGATGTAGTTGAATAACAAGGAAGAACGGACAAATTTAGAATTCCCTGATTTATGTAAGATATGGTTAACACTTCCTGATGTCAAAGGTTTTAATTTGTCAAAAGACTCATATTCATATTAATAAATATTTTAGCTGATATGGCAATGGTAATACCTTATTGAAGCCTTTGCAGCTATTCTAGTATACCCATCATTTGGAAACCTAAAGGTGAAAGCCTTTGCAATCAATTATTATAAACATGTTCCTTTGAACAATTCAGTAAGTGCAGATAAAATTGTTACTATACACTGTCAACTCCTCACACATCTAACAACAATTATTGATAACAGCAGAGGGAAGAGAAAGATCCTCCAACAGAAATAACCATCGTTAAAATATGAAGGATACCATAATTAACAAAACAAGTGCCACTCTCTATTAGGATTTTAAAAACTGACCTTTCACTCTAAGGAAACAACAGCCAAAATGTGCAACTACAGCTTAATGACAGCATTACAGTTGTTCAATAGCGCACACATTATGCACTAACTACTCTAACTAAATCAATCTTACATGAAAATGCACAAATCTCAGTAAGTAATACTTAGATGCCAGAGAGATGTTCAAACAAATAGTACTAATAAAGTTATTCAAAGACAGTATCATAAAAAAAACTAGCTGGGACTCACATTACAAAGAATAAAAGCATACATAGATAAATCCCAGTATTTTAAGACAGTTAAAAATGTCAAAAGATGGATGGAAAATAGAAGGAAATAGAAGTACCATGATGCTTGGAGAGAACAGGGGCAGCCAAAAACAGATAACAGATAATGTAAAGCGCAGAGTAGCTATGATACATCATTGTCATCATTTCTACTGGACAAGAAATGGGGTTTGAAGATCTAGCAGGAAAATGAAAGAAAATAAAGAAAAAATGGGAAGCCAAAGTTGCAACACAGTTTGTGAGAGAAAGGGACTCAAGCAAACACCGTAAGAAAGAAAGAAAGTACAAGTTTGAATTTCGGTGAAAAGGGAGTAAAGCAAAGGTGGAAAGTGGTTGATTTTTATTTATTTTTAACTAAGAAAGTTGTTGATTGGAGATAGTGCTGCAGAAAACAGGGACAAAAGCTCCATACTTGTGGTCCCCAGTGGCAGCTATATGTATATCCTCATGAATAATAATAGTGATGCTCATTTCAAATTTCATTAATTTAATGGTCCCCACAATGAGGAAATGTGCTCCACATAGCCGCTGATTTTGGCTTGTGTTATCAACCTGATTCTGTCTTTCCATTCACAAGAATGAACGACCAGAGATGAGTGCAATACACGAGTATAATGAGGAAGGTGTAAAAATGAGTACAATACTCCTCGACCAGATATGAGAATCTTAGTAGGACTATGATATTCCTTAATTCTATTACAATTATTTCCTATATTTTTCTTTTTAAAATATTCACTGATTTCTAGTTTATCAATTTCAGGATTCCCCAGAGTTGATCTATTTTTTTGTTAAGGATAATCTTTGAGATTTAGTTCTCCTTTTTCTTTATTTTTATTAAAATCTATAATCACTTGGTGAGGGATAGAAACCTCATCATTTGGTATATTTTTAATAGATACATATGACTCAAAATTCCTTGGTATCTTTAGTCTATCTACAATTCTTATTTTTATTTCATGAATTGTAGTGTAAGCATATATAATTCTACATTCTATAGACATTGCATCACTTCTTGAAATCATGTCAATACAGTTCAATTTATAGCAGAGTTTTAAGGTTGCTTCTTTATTTAGTTCTCTTCCAGTTATACAAAAATTTGGTTGTATAACAAATTTTACTTTCTAGTAAATTAAGTCTGTTAGGATTAAACCTATTAAACTTGATTTCAAATTAATTTTACTTTCTTGTAAATTAAGTCTGTTAGGATTAAACCTATTAAACTTGATTTCAAATTAGATGTAATTTTATCATCCATGACCCATATTTGCAATGGTGTACTGATTCCTTCAAGGAAACAGGTTTTAACTATCTAATATATATCTTAAAAACTCCTATTTGAACTTGTTTGTGTTTACACATAAACCTGATTTGTATGTGGTTTGGATTACAAAAAGTTAAAAATAAAAAAATATACAGTGTTGTTATTCCCATTTCCAAACATTCTGACCAAAATCACACACCCAAAACCCTAAAACTCACTTCATCTCCTACTACCTCCTTCCAAGGTACTCATCAACACCGCCTCTTCTTCTTCATATTCTTCCCTCACCCTTACCTCCATCTTCTACTCTTCTCTTCTCTCCCCTCCCAGTTATAGTCTTCCTTTCTCTCTTCACATCCCAACTTGAAGCATGGTGAAAGGGAGGTCGAGGACGGCAGCAAACGGTGAAGACAATGGTGGTGGACGTCAGATAGTCCATAGTGGCGATGTGTCCCCATCCCATCTCCTTCTTCGATCTGTGATGGGAAGCTTCGATCTGTGATAAAAAACCTTTATCTGTGGCGATGGTGGACGACAAGCGGTGGCAGCGACTGTTAGAATCTTAAGTTTTGATGAAGACTAAAATATGAAAGATCATAATGAACACTTAGGAAGAATTAGGAAGAATTAAATGAAGTTAAAAATCCTAAGTTAGAACACAATCGGATGTAAAATCACAACCGGATGACTTAGAGCAAGAACAACGTAACTAGCGCTTGCGGATGTAGTATACATCCGATAGCGGAAGTCAACTGAACACAGTCTGATCCTAGATAACCTAGTCTAAGTAGGATAGCTTCCCATAGCAAAAATGCTTCCCATT
Organism: Mimosa pudica; assembly: GCA_029929735.1. NCBI lineage: Eukaryota > Viridiplantae > Streptophyta > Magnoliopsida > Fabales > Fabaceae > Mimosa > Mimosa pudica. Next base: position 1,181,115 of record JAKELP010000022.1, on the reverse strand, counting down.
GCACTTGATTATATATTACTCTATTGGACTAACATTTGTGTGCAGAACTTAGTTTCGCTTCCGAAAGCAAATGAGCTTCCGATAGTGAACGCTCTTTGCACTGCGTTTTCTTAGACTAACACTTGCAGATCGAAGCACTTCCAATAGCAAAAGAGCATCCGATAGTGGACACTCTTTGCACTGCACAAACTTGGACTAACACTTGCAGATCGAAGCACTTACTTCCGATAGCCAAAATCCATCCGATAGCAAGTACAAGAGTCAGAGTCCGTACAAGTGCTCAGATGTCAGAGTTGCTTTGGTCAGAGCAGAATTGTCAAGGCTACTTTTCAGAGCTAAAGCAAGTCAACCCTGCTAAACATTAATGAGCATTAATGAGGACAACGGTAACATAGGATTAACGGACATATTCAAACGAATATATTCCAAATTGCCGCCCAAGCCAGTGAGTGTTGGTAGCTGAGTATAAAAGAAATATCTTCAGCATTCATAAAAGAAGAGACGAAGAACAACAAGCTTATTGTCTGAGATATTGTAGTCTACATTCTTCTTATCTTCTACTCTCTGATCTTAGAGTTGTAATATTCTTAGAGAGAATTCTTGAGAGAATCATTTGTACTTAAGTGTTTATCATAATCAGTTCATAGAGTGAACATATTATCAAATCCTCTAATTGATAGAGGCTGTTCTAAAGCTTGGTGCTTGAAGAACAGTGTTGTAACTTTACAAAAGTAAGGGGGAGTATTTAGAGATTTTCTAAATCTCCAAGGTTTGCAGGTAAGCCCGTTGCAAAACCTGTGGGTTGTTAGGTGAACCCATATTCGTCAAACCTAAGGTGTGATGACTTTTCTTGTGCCTAGATTAAACAAGAAGTTTATTGGTTTGAAAATCTCAGGTGAAGCCTGGGGACTGGATGTAGGTCAAGAAGTGACCGAACCAGGATAAATCTGTGTGTGCTTATTCTGTCTTTAATCTTCTTATTTCCAGCACCACACCATCATATACTTATTTGTGCATAGCATGATTCATCGTCATTTTCATCAAGCACAAGAAGTCATGTTTTAAAAGAGCATTTTAAGTTTTATTCTACCACCCAATTCACCCCCCCTCTTGGGTGACAGCCACACATTTCAGCGACGGCGACGGGCGGATCACCAGGAGACATATAAAAGGTATAATATTTGACTTTCTTTTCCCTCTCTTTATCTCTAATTATTTCTTCTAACCAACATTTTTCTCTTGCATTTGCCCTCATCCACTGTGTTCTATTTATCGTTATTGAAATTACTTTTTTTGTTGAAAAACATTTTTTGGATTATAAGATTATGTGGTGACGAGTAAAATTAGCAATAATATTCATAGATTCTAATTGTGCTTCCTTTCTCATAGATTCTAATTGGCCGGTGGAGTTAAGCATCTTTGGACTGAAGAACATTGATGTCTATGCATTTATGACTTTTCAGCTTATTACACTATACTTGGTTTAAAAGATGATAACTTTTTTCATGGCAATGTATTTTAGCTGATTGCTATGGTGAGAAGCTTTACTTGCATACCCTATTATGGATTTATTGTTTACTTTTGAGACTCACTGTGTACTGTTAATATTAATGTTAATTTGATAAATTTGAATTCATTTTTATTTTACTATGTGTTGGTGAGAAAATTAAGGTAATGACTGAGAGCTTTCTGTCTCCTGAATGGCTGCATAGTGAATTACTTTTTCCAATTTGCATTGTATTTTAGGTGATTGCTATGGTGAGAAGCTTTACTTGCTACCCTATTTTGGTTCATTGTTTACTTTTGAGACTCAATGTGTACTGTTAATATTAATGTTAATTTGATAAATTTGAATTCGTTTTTATTTTTACTGTGTGTTGGTGAGAAAATTAAGGTGCTGGCTGAGAGCTTTCTGTCTCCTGAATGGCTGCACAGTGAATTACTTTTTCCATTGTGCATGTGTTTTACATTTTTATAAACTTCATTTAATGGAATATCAAGCAATGTCACTATTACTATTACTCTCCTCGGTCCTAAATGATGTAGTTGCTTTGGATGTTACATAGGGACATGATGAACTTATGTTTTTGGTTTTTATGTATTTTATGAAAGGTGTTTATGATATTTTTAAGGTGTTTATGATGATGAGAAGGATATAAGATTGGTTGCTGAAAAATTTGGGAAACTTTCTGCCTCTAAATTGAAGGAGAAAAGAAACTTTATTGAAGATCTTATTGAAAATGATGTATGCATGACGGTTGGACTACAAATAGTCTTTGGTAAATTTAGCATCCCCTCTGTACGCAGTGCATTTGAAGAGTCTGTAGGGAACATACTGCAAAAAGTTAGAGGATCAAAGGTTAATGATTCTGTACTTACTTGGAAATATATTTGATAAGTTCATATGTCTATTTTTTCTCCTTTCTTCTCATTCATTATATTACCTCTTTCGCTGGTGTATTGAGTGAAAACATTACTTAGTTAGTTATAACCTGTATTAATTTTAAAATTGATTGTTAGTTTCCCGGCCCATAGAAGTGGTTTTCTTATGACCTGTATTAATTTTAAAATTGATTGTTAGTTTCCCGGCCCATAGAAGTGGTTTTCTGCCTAGGAAACTATCACTACAATTGTTCCAATAAGTTCCATCTTATTCCTTAATGATTGACCATTGACAAATTAACCAATTTATATGATTGCAAAACAAATACCTCTTTATCTTGCCAGCTTGAATGAGGTTATATATTGATATAAAAAAATTAACCTTTAAGCAATTGATATGATTGCAAAGTGGTCACTTTTCTCTTGGTCATGTGAAAGGTAACTGTAACATCCCAATTTTCATATTAAAGATAATAAGAAATTATTAAGATGTTATTTAGAAAACTTAAAGGCTTAGGGAGGAATTTTATGATATTTTTGACGAATTATGAATATTAAATCTTATTTACTTTAGAATTTCAGGTAATCTAGTTAAATGAGTCATATAGAGTTAAAACTACTATTAGTATTTTGAAATCTAGAAAAATATTATGATGTAAAGAGATATGGTGATATATATATGAACTCTTGGGGTTAGAAATATAATTAAAATAAGTAGATGGGTAGATAATTGGAATTTTCTCTGAGTCATTATATATATAAACACACACAAGACATCTCCTTCCTCCTTCAAAACCCTAAGAGCCGTCCACCACCACCTCCCACACTCTATTTTGTTTTCTCTTCACCTAAGGCCCGATCTCTTCCTTCCTGGCAGAAACGGTGGCGGCGGCGGCCGTCGTCAACGACGGCGGGGATGGCCGTTCTAGCCTCCTCTCCTTTATCCTTCTGCCTCTTCCTTCATCTTCTCCAAACCCAAATAGCACCACCATTCTTCCCTTCGTTTTCGGCGTCTCCGGCGAACCCATGGCGAGAATCCGGCGGCGGTGAGACTCTCTGACATGTACAAGCTTGGCCCCAAACTCAGGTGAGCTTTTACGCACAAATCCCTTCATGGTTCTTCACTTTGACTAAGATTCCTTACTCCTCCTTCTTGTCTCTCGGTTTCTAGTCCTCCCTCACTGCCTAACACCTTTTCCGGCGAGAAAACCGGCGGTCTTTAGCCCATGAATCATTCACAGTTCCATGTTAAAATCTTAAGTTTTGATGAGGACTAAAACATGAAAGAACATAATGAACACTTAGAAAGAATCACAACCGGATGACTTAGAGCAAAAACAACGTAAGTAGCGCTTGCGGATGTAGTACACATCCCATAGCGGAAGTCAATTGAACACTAAGTCTGATCCTAAATAACCTAGTCTAAGTAGAATAGCTTCCGATAGCAAAAATGCTTCCGATTGCACTTGTTTATATTACTTTGTTGGACTAACATTTGCGTGCAGAACTTAGATTCACTTCCGGTAGCAAATGAGCTTCCGATAGTGAACATGCTTTATATTACACATACTTGGACTAACGTCTGCAGAACGAAGCTCTTACTTCCGATAGCCAAAATCCATCTGATAGCAAGTATAAGAGTCAGAGACCGTACAAATGCTCAGATGTCAGAACAGTATTGTCAGAGCTACTTTTCAGAAAAGCATAAGTCAACTCTGCTAAGCATTAATGAGCATTTATGAGGATAACTGTAACAAGGGTTAAACGACTATTTTCAAACGGACTTATCTTGTTTTGCCGCTCAAGCATCTGGTGTATTAAAAGCTACTATAAAAGGAACAACTTCATCATTTATGAAGAAGAACAACACACGCAGTCATTGAGAAAAAGCCAAGAACAATCAAGTCTGTACATTTATTGTGAGCACTTAATACCTTGAGAGTTATTCTTATTGTTCTCATCTTGTTCTCTTTGTATTAAAGTCTCTACATTTATTGTGAGCATTCATTGTACTTAAGTGTGTAACACAATCTGTTCATTAAGTGAACTTTGCATTAAATCCTTTGTGTAAAGGTCGAACCCTTGCAGGTAGTAAGGGGGAGTAAATCAGGTTGCAAGTTAGCCGTAAAACTTGTGGTTGTAAAGGTTGGCAGGTGAACCCGTTTGAAAACCTGTGGATTAGTGGAACTCAATCAGGGGATTGAGAACTGGACGTAGGTCAAGAGTTAGACCGAACCAGTATAAAAGAATTTGTATTTGTGTCTTTATTTTTTTTATCTCGTTTTTGAAAACACAATTCACCCCCTCTTGTGTCCTAAGCCCTTTTCATTTGGTATCAGAGCTAGGTCTTCACTGTTAAGATTCCAACGAATCTGAGAGGTAAAGATCATGGCTGGACACATGAACATCCTACCAGAAGGAAGTTCTATTAATAGACCCCCAGACTTCAATGGTGAAAACTATGCTTTTTGGAAAATCAAGATGAGAACTTACATTAAAGCAAATGACTTTAATTTGTGGAGAGTTGTGGAACGAGGGAACCTTACTCCTTTGAATCTGGTTGGAGAGCCCAAGCCAGAACATGAGTGGACTGACCAGGATTATGCAGACTTGGAGCTTAATGACAAAGTTATCTTGGTCCTTCAGAGTGCTCTCCAAGAAAAGGAGTTCTTCAGAGTTAGCAAACTGTCCACTGCCAAAGAAATGTGGGATTCTCTTGAGGTTGCTCATGAAGGAACAGATGCTGTGAATAACAGTCGTATAGAGCAATTGGTTGGTGAGTTTCATCGGCTAGCCATGAAGGAAGGTGAAACCATCAGAGACTTCGAGTTAAGGCTCACTCACCTCATTAACAATCTCGCTATCTTGGAAAGGAGATCCCAGAGAGTGATCAGATAAGCAAGGTCCTCAACAATCTCTCTGAAAAATGGCGAACCAAAGCAACTGTGGTCAAGGAGGCTCAGGGTCCCTCAACAAGATCTCTGACGGCTCTCTTTGGAAACTTGGCTAAGTATGAGTCCTCAAATTTGATGACAACTGAGAGTCAGCCATCTGACAAGAAGAAGAAGAGTCTTGCCTTTGCTGCTAAGGAAGACTCCAGTGATGATGACTATGATGATGAGGATCTCAATGAGGAAGAAGTGGCCCTTCTGATCCGGAAGTTTGGAAAGCTCTATAGAAGTAAAAAAAGGTTTCAGAAGGGTGGTTCTAGTTCTAGAAGAGAAGGAAGAAAGGAGGCTGCTCCTTTGTGCTTCGAGTGTAAAAAACCTGGTCATTTCAAGGCTCACTGTCCAAATATCCAGAGATCCAATGAGAAAGAAAAGAAGGAGTTTTCTGGTAGAAAGAAGAAAGTCGTTATGTCTTTCATCTGGGTCAACAGCTCCGATGAAGAAGCTAGTGATGAGGAAGAGGCTGCTAACCTCTGTCTCGTTGCTAAGGAGGATGGTGAGGAAGAAACCCTATCAGACTTTGAATCCATCCATGGTGATGAGGTAAGCCTGACTGATCTTCAAGATGCTTACAATGATATACATAGGGATTTTCACAAAATAGCTAAAGCTTTTCTAGTTTTAAAAAGGAAAAACAAATCACTTGAGATGACTGTGAACTCACTAAGTGATGAGCTTGCGGAAGCTAAAAGACTTTCGGAAGCGGACTCCAGGGAGATCCCCAAGTGGAACCCAACGTCCCAAGCTCAGAATGCTGCGTCAATTGTAGCAAGATCTCTATTGAAAGGGATAAGCTATCCAATGCTTTACAAAAATTCACTAAAGGTTCTGAAATGCTAGATATTATTTTAATGAACCAAAGAGCTTATAGGGATAAAACTGGTTTAGGCTATAAGCATAAGGAAAAGAAGTGGGTGGAACCCAAAGTGAAACCCTACTTGAAATTCTTTCATAAAGCCACTGGCTACATGTCATCACCATTTAGCTTCTGCAATTATTGCAACAGGAAGGGACACACCATGTCCACTTGTAATGCCAAGAAGCATGGTGCTAATGACTCCTATAAATGGGTTCCAAAAGGAACAAACATGCCTAAAGCCTTTCCTAGGCAAGAGGCTAAGTACATAAGCCTAAAGTCAATCATGGACCTAGGGCACAGAAAACTGCTCCAAAAGAGACTCAAACGCCTAGAGCCCGACCAAGGCCAAAGGCACAGGTCACACACGAACCTGTTAGAATCTTAAGTTTTGATGAAGACTAAAACATGAAAGAACATAATGAACAGTTAGGAAGAATTAGATGAAAGTTAGAAATCCTAAGTTAAATCACAATCGGATGTGAAATCACAACCGGATAACTTAGAGCAAAAACAACGTAAGTAGCGCTTGTGGATGTAGAACACATCCCATAGCGGAAGTCAATTGAATACTAAGTCTGATCCTAGTTAACTTAGTGTAAGTGAAAAAATTCTCATAGCAAGAACCTATGTTTTTCAGTTAGACTTCCGGAAGCGGATAGACATATCAATCTATGACCTTTCACATGCCTTTTCATCATGACCTTTCACATCTAAACATCATTTAATATAAATAGGCAATTATTACTTCATCTTCCTCATTCATAACTCATCTTCTTCATTCATAAACATCTCTCCATTTTCTCTCAACCTTCTCAAATATCATCTCAATTCTCTTCATCTGTGTTCTTCTCCGTCTACAAACCTTCTTTCATATCTCTGCACATTTGTTATTATCATCATCCACACATATAACATGGTAGGACCAAGTGAGACAAACCCCCAAACCTCCATTGCCAAATCTGGAAAAAGGAAGCAGGTTCAATTTGCAGAAGAACCTGCTCCTTCCAAAAGACAAAGGGTTGAGGAGGAAGACGATATTAGTGTTTACAGAGATGATCCTCTCGAGTCCGTTTCCCCTGCCTTCGACCAAAGGAGTCCATATCTGACAAATGGAATATATGTTGATCTGGAAATTCTGAAGGAATTAGGATACGATTTGTCTGAACATCTGGGTCCTTACATGAACTGGTTGGGGATTCAGAATGAATTCAATGTAGGGGTTCTGCGAGTTTTCTACCAATCTCTTCACCACACTGTTAGAAGAAAGGAAAAGGGAGATGAATCACTCATTGCACATGTTCGCTTCTATGCCACAGTCAGAGGGAGGAGCATAGAATTTGACTGGAAGAAAATCAAGGAGTTACTGGGTATCACAGATCCCAATCTGAACAAATGGAAATACCACAGGTTGTTTTCCAAAGATCAACTAAAGGAGATCTACGGCACTGATGGAAAGAAGGTCTAGGGAAATGTCTGACCTCCACCGGGTAATCCAGTATGCGTATTCAAGGATAATGATCCACAAGGGTGGAAACTTCTCAGAATTCACTCTTCTTGACAATCCATGGCTCCCTCGCATTCTACTCAAGGAACCCATCAACCCTGGGCAACTTATATCCATGGAACTCCTAAGGTGGGTTGATGGTAAGAATCAGAAGGAGAATGTCTCTCTTCCCTTCCCCTAGTTGATATCCTTCCTCTTGGAGAAATTCAACATCAAATCTACTGGGGATGTGGACAACAGGAAGTGCCTTCCCATTGTAAAGGGAAACTTGGGCAAAATGGGAGTGTCATACATCAGACCTCCAAGGGGTGCTAGATCTGGTTCACGTGGGACAAGTGGATCTCAAACTGATCAGCCATCCACTTCTGGTGCTGCTGAACAGGAAGTGAAATCCCACAGACAACCTATGGGTGCTGCTGCATTGGAAGTTCTAGCAGATGAGATAGTATTCGGAGTCACTAATGAACTTCAGGCTTCGTTTCAAGAACAAGTTGGACGGAGTTTCAAAAAGGTGCACCATAGGATCAAGAAGGTCCAAACAGATCTTGCACGCTTAGAGAGGAAGGTGGACTTGCTGCTGGCCAACTAAAATCCTCAAAACCACCAAGACAATGACCCTCATGACCCCCAAGACCACCGAGACCCACAAGATCCTCCACCTCAAGACCATCACCATTCACCTAACCAAGATCACTACCACCAAGATCACCAAGGTCCCCAAAACCCACAAGATCCCCCACATCAAGAACCCCATCAGTCACCTCACCAAATCCAAGACCAATCTCCCATGACTCATCCCTCCGATACACATGAAAAGTGTGGCTGTCACCCAAGAGCGGGGGTGAATTGGGGGGATGAGTAAAAACTTAAAATGCTCTTTAAAACATGACTTCTTGTGCTTTATGTAAATGACGATGAATCATGCTATGCACAAATAAGTATATGATGGTGTGGTGCTGGAAATAAGAAGATTAAGGACAGAATAAGCACGCACAGATTTATTCTGGTTCGGTCACTTCCTGACCTACATCCAGTCCTCAGGCTTCACCTGAGATTTTCAATCCACTAAACTTCTTTTTTAATCTAGGCAAAAGAAAGCCCTTACATCTTACGTTTTACGAACACGGGTTAACCTAACAACCCACCGGTTTTGCAACGGACTTACCTGCAAACCTTGGAGATTTAGAAGACCTCTAAATACTCCCCCTTACTTTTGTAAAGTTACAACACTGTTCTTCAAGCACCAAGCTTTAGAACAGCCTCTATCAATTAGAGGATTTGATAATATGTTCACTCTATGAACTGATTATTATAAACACTTAAGTACAAATGATTCTCTCAATAATTCTCTCTAAGAATATTACAACTCTAAGATCAGAGAGTAGAAGATAAGAAGAATGTAGACTACAATATCTCAGACAATAAGCTAGCAGTTCTTCGTCTCCTCTATGAATGCTGAAGATATTTCTTTTATACTCAGCTACCAAACACACACTGGCTTGGGCGGCAATTTGGAATATGTCCGTTTGAATATAGCCGTTGATTCCTTGTTAAGTACATCTTCATTATTGTTTACCAGGATTGACTTTGCTTTTAATTAATTCTGCATAGAGGACTTCTGAAAAGTAACTCTAACATCTCTGTTCTGACAAAAAACAACTCTGACAACACTGCTCTGTCAAAAAGCAACTCTGACTTCTGAGCAGTTGTACGTTCTGACTCTTGTACTTGCAATCTGATGCGTTTATGCTATCGGTAGTCAAAGCTTCGTTCTGCAAGTTTTTAGTGCAAGTGTGTAATACAAGATCGGATGCACTTTTGTTATCGGAAGTGAGTGCTTCGATCTGCATGTGTTAGTCTGAGAAAACGCAGTGCAAAGAGCATTCACTATCGGAAGCTCATTTGCTATCGGAAGCGAGACTAAGTTCTGCACACAAATGTTAGTTCAACAGAGTAATATATAATCAAGTGCAATCGGAAGCATTTTTGCTATGGGAAGCAATCCTACTTAGACTAGGTTAAATTCACTTCCGCTACCGGACGCATGTTACATCCGCAAGCGCTAGTCACGTTGTTTTTGCTCTAAGTCTTCCGGTTGTGATTTTATATCCGATTGTGTTCTAACTTGGGATTTTTAACTTCATCTAATTCTTCCTAAGTGTTCATTATGATCTTTCATATTTTAGTCTTCATCAAAACTTAAGATTCTAACATTCTCCCCCTTTTTGATGATGACAAACTTATATCTAACTATGAAAGCATAATCAAAATTCCAACAGATAGCACAAGTATTCATATAAGTGAAATTCATTGATTAAGCAGAGTAATTACAAATATGATCAAAAAGCATTATAAACATGAATACAACAAAACAGCGAAGATATTACAAGTATGATGAAAAAGATGTAAAAACAAGAAAAGTGATATGCTATGCATGAGGGGTTTGGTGTGGTTCTAAAGCTTATGTCTTTTGTTCCTCTCTCTTCTGTTTAATTCATGCTCCTCATCAACCTTATCCCACATCTCCTTCAGCTCTGCCTCTCTGATTTGTGCAAGGATCTCTTGATGCTCCTTCTCAGCCTTTTCCTTTCTTATCCTTTCGACCTCAAGAGACTCTTCGATTGCCCGTTTTAGATCCGCAGCTTCATTCATCCCAATTGACTGCCCTGAAGATGAGTCACCTGTTAGAATCTCAAGTTTTGATGAAGACTAAAATATGAAAGAACTGATTGATCACTTAGGTAGAATTAGATTAAAATTAAATCCTAAGTTAGAACACAACCGGATGCAAAATCACTATCGGAAGTCTTAGAGCTAAAACAACTAACGCTTGCGAATGTAGTACACATCCCACAGCGGAAGTCAATAACATGCTAAGTCAGAACCTAGTCTAAGTAGGATTGCTTCCCATAGCAAAAACGCTTCCCATAGCATATATTGGTTCTTACTGCACTTGGTTATATATATTACTCTGTTAGACTAACATTTGTGTGCAGAACTTAGTCTCGCTTCCGGAAGCAAATGAGCTTCCGATAGTGTATGCTCTTAGCACTGGGACTCTTAGACTAACACTTGCAGAACAAGACTCCCGCTTCCGGTTGCACAAGCACATCCAAAAGCGAGAGTACAAGAGACAGAACGTACATATGCTCAGAAGTCAGAGTTGCTTTTGTCAGAGCAGAGTTGTCAGAGTTGCTTTTCAGAGATAAAGCAAGTCAACCCTGCTGGGCATTTATGGAGCATTAATGAAGCCAACGGTAACAAGGGAATAACGGACATATTCAAACGGCATTATCACCATCCAAGCATATGGAGTATTAGAGAATGCTATATAAGGAACAACTTCAACATTAATGAAGTACCGAACATAATCTACAAGATTCATTCAAGCATTCAAAGCTCATACTACCCAGAAAGTAAAAAGTTCAAGAGAGCACTTATTACTTTGAGAGATATTCTTTAGTTATCTTGTACTCTTTGCATTTAAGTTTCTTCATTTATTAAGAGCATTTATTGTACTTAAGTGGGTAACACAATCTGTTCATTTAGTGAACTAAGTAGTAAATCCTTTGTGTAAAGGTTGAACCATTGCAAGTTGTAAGGGGGAGCTAGGTAGATTGTAAAGGTTGCAAGTTAGCCCGGAAAACTTGTGGTTGTAAAGGTTGCAGGTGAACCCGTTGTAAAACCTGTGGTTTAGTGGAACTCAATCAAGGGATTGAGAACTGGACGTAGGTCAAGAGTTAAGGCTGAACCAGTATAAATTTGTGTGTGGGTTTTAATTTATTAGTTTTATTTTTGAAGCACAATTCACCTCGTCCCTCTTGTGCATCCTCACTTTCATCACCCAGAGGAATAGTTCCAGAAGGAAGATGAATGTTTTTGATCTTGACCATCTATGCTGGGTAGTTAGGATCATGAGACAAGTCTGCCTTTCCTTTCCCTTTCCCTTTCGTTTTCGCAGCCTGAGCGTTAGCTCTCATAGCATCCAGTTCTTGAACTTGGTGGAAAGTGAGGTTGTTGGTCCCGAAACAGTCAAACTCCTCTTGAGTCAGTTCTTCTATCTCTAACTTTACTTGGACCTCAGGTGGAAAGGCTTCATCATTTTTCTGGGCTTGCTCAGTCATGAAAGGAATCCGAGTCTCAGAAGCTTCCTCCAGTTGAGGCACTGTTTCAATCACAATTTCATCTGGACCCGCTATTGACTCTTCTTCACTTTCATCTGATGAGAGTGCTCTGGGAGGAGGAGCGACCCTTTTTCTTGCTGTCCTCTTAAACCTTCTTCCTCTAGTGAAGGGAGCAGCAGGAGTGGTAGGTGTTGCGCTTGAGATGGGTGTAGCAATGACAATCGGTGGTCGCGGCCTATACTTCACCCCATACATCTGACTGAGATGTGCAAGCCAGTCGTCTGAGGAGGCAAACTCTGATGGTAGTGCAGAAGAGTGAGACCTAAGGGGAACGTCCTTAGGCTCAGAGGGTTGCACAGTCAGCACCATTTGCTTGTTTGCTTGATGGCTTGAGGATGCTGCTGTCTGTTGGCGCATGAAATAGATGGCTTCGCCGCGGATGAGGGTTTCAGCTTGGCGAGCGCGTTCCAAGTCCATCGCTCTCCTGAGTGCAGCTGCAACGTCCACATCAATCCATAGGGACGGCTGCCTCAGTGTATCTCTCCCCCTTTTGGCATCATCAAAAATGGAGAGGGCCAGAGAGAGACTGGAGGAGGGGATAGATGGGATAGATGGGGGCGGTTCTGGGCCATATCTTGGTGGGGAAGGTGGGGGTGATGAGTCATGGTCATCAAAGTCAGATGGAGAGGAGTGGTGAGAGTGGTTGGGGGAGTGGTGAGGAGAGTCATTTAGTGGTGGATCCTGGTGTAGGGGACTGGGTGGAGGTGGAGGTGGAGGAAGGTTATTATCTGGGTTTTGAGGGGGACTGGGTGGAGGTGGAGGTGGAGGTGGAGGAGGGTTATTATCTGGGTTGTGAGTGGGACTGGGTGGTGGAGGTGAAGGTAGAGGTAGGTTAATATCTGGGTTGTGAGGGGGATGTTGATTCGCCAGGAGTAGGTCCAACTTGGCTTCAACCTGGGCAAGCTGAGCTTCAATGTGCTTGACCCTATGACGCATCTTCCGGAAGCTTCTGTCGACTCGTTCTTGGAAGGGAGCCATTAGGGCATCAGGCAGCCTGAACACCAACTCTTCAATTACATCAGACAGGAGAGCACGATTGGCACCAGAAGCAACTGCTCTTGGACCACGAGTAATGCTTGGACCAGGCTAAGGTTGGGAATCTACTTCCTGATCCCCAGCGCCAGAGGTGGAAGGCTGTGTGTTGTGGGATGCACTTCCTCCTCGTGAACCGGATCTGGAAGCCCTTGGTGGTTTGTCATAGGATACTTCCATCTTACCCAAGTTCTTGGAGTCCATGGGCAGGCACTTCCTGTTGTCCACTCCCTCAGTGGACTGGATGTTACTTCTCCAAGAGGAAGGCAATCAGCTGGGGGAAGGGAAGAGAGGCATTCTCCTTCTTTGTCTTTCCATCAACCTATCTGAGGAGTGAGTTGCCCAGGATTGATGGGCTCCTTGCGTAGAAGTCTAGGCAGCCAGGGATTGTCAAGCTGGGTGAACTCACTGAAGTTGCCACCCTTGTGGGTCATTATCCGCGAGTAGATGTACTGGATGACTCGCTTGGTATCAGGCATCCAAAAAAACTTCTTCCCATCTATCCCATAAGCTTCGGGTTGATCTGTGGAGAAGCGCCTGTGATACTTCCATTTGTTTAAGTCTGGGTTCGTGATTCCCAGGAGTTGATTGATGATTCTCCAATCAAACTCGATGTGTCTGCCCCTTACTGTTGCGGAGAAGACAACGTGAGCAACCAAACTTTCGGTCTGTGATACCTCCCTTCTCTTTACCTTTGCAGAGAGGGACTGGTAGAAGACGCGAAGAATGTTGATGTTGTAATCGTTCTGAATCCCCAGCCAGTTCATGTAGTTCCCCAGGCTGTCACTCAAATCATAACCCAGTTTTTTTAGAAGCCCCAGGTCGACGTAGATGTCGTTGGTCAAGTAGGGATTTCTGTGTTCGAAGGCCGGAGAGAGAGATTCGAGAGGACCTGATTTGTATACTGACATATCATCTTGAATTCTCTGGCGTTTGGAGTGAGATGGTTCTTCAGCGAATTGAACCTGTTTACCCTTGCGTTTCCCAGATTTGGCAGAGGAGGTGATGGGGTTTGATGGATTGGGGTTTGTCTCACTAGATCCAGCCATGGTGAATGTGTGTGGTGGTAATGGCGAAGGTATGGAGATGAGGATGGAGTGCAGAAAAGATGAAGATGAAGATGAAGATGAAGATGATGGTGAAGATGATGATGAAGATGAAGATGAACAGTTGAGAGAAAAGAGGGTTGAGATGGTTTAAAAAGTTTTCAATGAAAAGTTATGAAGAAGTAAATGCCTATTTATGTGAGAAGACGTTTTGATGCGAGGGTCATAATGAAAAGGCATGGGAAACATAAACCTTTTAATGGGAAATGTAAACATTTAAAATTGAAACGGCACACCTTTTTGCCACGTGTCGCTTCAAGTTGTCAGAGAACGTACAACTGTTGTAGGAGAAGATTTAACGTTTAAGATGACGTGTCACTCTAAGGTACAGGCGCTTCCGGATGCTGAGCAGCTATCGCAAGCGGCAGGATCCCACGCTGAGTAGAAGAAATGGCGTCCAGCCACTCTACTCCTTCCAATGTTCAATAGTTGTCCTTGCTATCGATAGCAAAATTGCTTGCGAAAGCTATCTTTGCTCAGGTTGAAGCATAGTTCCTGCGAATGCTAGCGGAAGTGGATCCGCTTCCGGATGTGAAAGACGTAAGATTGAACATTGAAAGTTCTCATGACCTTTTCACAAGGGGACCTGCATGTGCTAGCGGAAGCAAATGCGCTTCCAGATGGTCAGTGGGAGAACTTAACATTCAACATTTAACATTAATGGACACGCTCAGGACTTCCCAAGTAACAATCTATGTTAATCAGCACAAAATTATAATTTTAAGAAATATTGCTTGCTGATTGATTTGGTAAAACAAGAGTATCAATTTTGTGAAATCCGATTTTGAAATTTAGTTCACAATTCCACAGTTTCACTTATCAAGTCATGAACCCTATTCATACTCTCTTAGATAAATACCAATGTGATAGCACAGGAAGTATCGAACAGATTGCATATTTTCAGAGTTTAATAATCAAGTATAGTTCAACAAGTATGCCTTAAGAATGTTCATGTTAGATTATGAAGACATGTGGATTGTCAACACAAGCTTTGAAATTCTAAAACTTTATGCCCACAAAATAGTTTAGT
This sequence comes from Mimosa pudica, assembly GCA_029929735.1. NCBI lineage: Eukaryota > Viridiplantae > Streptophyta > Magnoliopsida > Fabales > Fabaceae > Mimosa > Mimosa pudica. Next base: position 1,166,070 of record JAKELP010000022.1, on the reverse strand, counting down.
TTTAGGAACAAATCAAGTTTACAAAACAACCAAATTTTCAGCATATGATCACAAGAATAATTTTCAAATCTTAGCTCAAGTTCTTCCAGATATGCTTAATATGATCTCATTATTCTTAGGATATCAACAAGCTTTGAACTTAATTCAGATTGTACTAGGCTTGTGATAATGTGCCAGGATATACAGCTTTCAGTGGGTAGAGATTCTTAATAATTCTTTCCAGGCTAGTTATCTACACTCACTTAGACTTCTATCCTATTGGCATTTGCCTTTGGATTTATCAAATTTTGTAGAAATTAATTCAAGGCATTTCCTAAGATTTCTTATGTATGTCAGACAAGAGAGACTATCCATCAAAATCCACAACAAAAGGAGTAAGGGATAGAAATGCTCATATATGATTGGCAAGATTTCCGCAAGATTTCAGTACAGCCATTTCCTCTCATCTTGATAAGGAGCATATTTGTTGACATTATCTCTTGTTCATCCACATCGTTCAAGCTTTCATAATCTGTGTCAACATACTTAAAACACAAGCTTGAATTGAGATCATTAGTAGATTGAAACTAATAAGATATTCATAACCATAATAAACAGAAGCATCCGTGCTAATATCATTTATGTTGACCACACTAAAAACAGAGATCCTGACTATTACAGTTGTGTTTACATTGTTATGAATATTCAGGATTAGTTTGTAAACACAAGATTCTAGTTGATCAATTGATGAAGACAATTAGTATTCCTGAGCTAGATTCTGGACAGATTTCCAAGTATGGACTCTCTTAGTCCAGAGTGACTAGTCAAGACACTCAACATATTTATCCAAATATTTCTAACATATCATACGGCATTGTTGAGTTAAATGCACTGTGAAGCATAATATGATATTAGGATTTCAAGTATAAGATCAACTTCAAAATATGTTGATGAATGATAAAGGTCAATATTATGATAGTCAGTCAAGATGCTTTATGATTCATGATCAGGTATGATGTCCAACTTAAGCTTTGAAAAGAGATCATGACAGGAAATAACTTTTGTGCGATGCGTATAATAAACACAATGATTCAGCAGTAGCACAAGCAATCCTTGATTTGAAGGTTTGCATTTCAAAAGGATCTTTCAAAAGTCGAAGTAAATGCATAAACTATTTTCTTTCATGAGTGGTGTCTTTTCAAAACTAAGGTTAAGAAAATCTTGGAGCACACACTCCTATGAAGAGATGATGACTTGAGTATTTTCAAATCTCTCAGGTCCTTTCCAAAAAGAAATGATTTGATATGCACAAATACTATAAACAAATTCAGATACTATAAACAAAAATGAATTTGATATGATTTGATCATTTTAAAAAAATAATCACATTTAAAAAAAATCATATCAATTTCACAGTATTGAAAGTTGTTAAACCAATCATGTAGTTAGATGCTACATGATCTTCACATCCATTCCGTAGAGCAATTTTGACTTTTATCCTTAGATACATGAGTGTCAATTGCCGATGGAATGAGTAGCATGCATTCATTACCCAAATAATTATTCAAGTAGAGGAGAGGGTAAGAATGACATCACCAACGCTACATTTGCGCCAAGCAGTAGCTGGCTTGATTTTGGCAGGCAATGCAAGGATTCTTCTATTTCAAGAGCAGCTCCAAAAGTCAAGCATAAAGAACGGCTCATCAAGTTTTGACTGATTGCTCAGATGAGGTACAGTCTTGAGTCTTGCTGTTCTTACAAGACTTGGATCTGACTGGTCAGTTTGTAGGAAGTGTATAATTCATATGTACTTAAGAGTTATTCACTATGTATATGGCATTGTGTATCTATCATGTAGATTATGAACTTTTTGAATTTCTTTAAACTTTCTTCTAAGGAATATAAAGCTCATATCTAGGATACTTAATGTAAAATCTCAATAATTCTATCTAACATTTGCATAGGAGATTTAACTATCGCATGCTTCTACCCTAAGTGATCCCTTGCTTACCCAAGGAGATCTTCTAAACTTATCCTTGGCCCGAAGCACTTTCTTATGAGAGACAGAATTCATAGGCTTTCTCCATGTTGACCGAGGAATTCTCTCTCTCTTGTTCTTCTCAGGATAGTTGAGTGGAACTCTGTGATAGCTCAACTTTGAGACACAACCTTTGTTCCTTGTGGTTGCGCACTGCTTCCTATGACTGGACCAAGTGGTTGCAGCAGTGACATCACCACGAGTTCTCTTCTTTGGGACAAGAGGAACTCTTGATCTTTCCTGCACAAGTAAGGCACTAGAAGGATGTTTTGGTACCCATTTGTACTTGGATCCTACATGGTTAGCACTGGACCTTACTTGTCCTTTAGGAATCCATACAAATTTATTTCTCACATTTAAATTTCTTCTAAAACTACAAGTGTGAGAAATATGACCTGATCTACCACAAAAATGACAGATAATGAGATGATATTCAGAATGGGATTTCCTATCATTATCGTGTTGGTCAGTTTTCTTTTCAAACACTCTCTGTTTTGTTGAAACAACTTTTGAAATCTCAGGGCCTTTTGAAAACTTTTCTTTTTCCTTCAACAGGGATTCACAATCGGAACAATTTTCAGAACATGTTGAAGGTTCTGCTATCGATAGAGGACTAGCTATCGGTAGCGATAACTGTTCTTCTATGGATGGAACTTTGGAAACCTTGGATGTAGAAGAAGAGATGAATTTCTCAAGTTTCCTGTTCTTTTCCTTTAAGCCTAGAACTTCTTTTGCAAGTTTACAGAATTCAATATGTAACTCATTATATGTGTCTTGCAATTCGGAAGGTTCAAGTTCAGATACCTCATTTTCTTCAGTTTCTGAATCTTCTAGGCAGAAATCGACACTCTCTTCACTGCTGCTAGCTTCCTCAATATCAGCTTCCTTAAGCTCACCAACAGTTGAACCACAAGAGGCACGAAATGAGCTTTGGACAGCTTTACTTTCAAGCAAATGATTAGAAGCATACATAGCTTTAATAGTGTGCCAAATATCTCTAGCACTAGCGCAATGTTTGATTTTCTGGAAATCACTATCAGTTAAGCCTTTGTACAAAATTTGCATTGCTCTAATGTTTAAGGAAAATAAATTCTTCTCTTTTTCGGTCCAGTTCCCTTTGGTTTGAAATCAAAATCATTTATAAAAACATTCCACATTTTGAAGTTGGAGGATCGTTAAAACTTTTCATCCTCGCTTTCCATAGACAAAAATCAATATTTTCTCAAGAATTCTCTCTAAGAATATTACAACTCTAAGATCAGAGAGTAGAAGATAAGAAGAATGTAGACTACAATATCTCAGACAATAAGCTTGCAGTTCTTCGTCTCCTCTATGAATGCTGAAGATATTTCTTTTATACTCAGCTAGCAAACACTCACTAGCTTGGGCAGCAATTTGGAATATGTCCGTTTGAATATAGCCGTTGATCCCTTGTTAAGTACATCTTCATTAATGCTTAGCAGGGTTGACTTTGCTTTTAATTAATTCTGCACAGAGGACTTCTGAAAAGTAACTCTGACATCTCTGTTCTGATAAAAAGCAACTCTGACAACACTGCTCTGTCAAAAAGCAACTCTGACTTCTGAGCACTTGTACGTTCTGACTCTTGTACTTGCTATCGGATGCGCTTATGCTATCGGTAGTCAAAGCTTCGTTCTGCAAGCTTTTAGTGCAAGTGTGTAATACAAGAGTATTTGCTATCGAATGAACTTTTGCTATCGGAAGTGAGTGCTTCGATCTGCATGTGTTAGTATGAGAAAACGCAGTGCAAAGAGCATTCACTATCGGAAGCTCATTTGCTATCGGAAGCGAGACTAAGTTCTGCACACAAATGTTAGTTCAACAGAGTAATATATAATCAAGTGCAATCGGAAGCATTTTTGCTATGGGAAGCAATCCTACTTAGACTAGGTTAAATTCACTTCCGTTACCAGACGCATGTTACATCCGCAAGCGCTAGTCACGTTGTTTTTGCTCTAAGTCTTCCGGTTGTGATTTTACATCCGATTGTGTTCTAACTTAGGATTTTTAACTTCATCTAATTCTTCCTAAGTGTTCATTATGATCTTTCATATTTTAGTCTTTATCAAAACTTAAGATTCTAACAACACATCCACAAACATCAGACCATTCACACAACCAATCTCACCACTCCTCCCCATCCTCAAGCCAATCATCATCAGACAGCCCATCTAACGATGAACCAGACTCACCACCTTCACCTACTCCCATTCCCACTGCAAGTCCTCCACCAACCTTTGGCCCAGAGTTGCCTCCGTCTGATCCCACCCCAAGCACCTCCCTGGCACTTGTTGTTTTTGATGATGCCAAAAGGGGGAGAGATAATAGTTCAAGAGCTAGCCTAAGTCTCGCAGATTTACAGACATATCAAGAAGGGGCTACCTTGAGACAGCCTTCACTGTGGATGGATATGGACTTTGAGGCTGCAATAAGAAGGGCAATGGAATTGGAACTAGCTCGCCGTGCTGAGCATTTTATCAGAAATGAGGCTGTTCAATTCATTCGCCAACAAGCAGCAGCAGCATCCTCAAGTCAACAAGCTAATATGCAACTGGTGCTGGCTGATCCACCCTCTGAGCCTGAGGATGTTCCCCTTAGGTCTAAGCCTTCTTCAATGCCCCCTGAGTTTGCCTCCACTTATGATTTCCTTGCACATCTCAGGAGGAAGTACAACTTGAAGCTCATGACTCCTCCTCGGATTGTCACTCCTATCTCCAAGGATCCACCAAGTCCAACTCCTTCGTCTGCTCCCACTCCTGCCTCAAGTACATCAAATCCTACTCCTGGTTCTGCTTTTATTCAAGGAAGAATCAAGAGAGCTTCTGTATTAAATGTGAGTGAGGATGAGTTTGTGCCTCATCAGGAGGAAGAACAAGCAGGATCATCTTCACATACTCCATCCATATTTGAGCGTGCTCAAAAGGCTGCTGAAGCCATACCTGCTGAAGTTGAGATTAAGGTTGAGGCTGATGAGATGACTCAAGAGGAGTTCGAGTACTTTGGGACTACCAACCTTACTTTCTCCCAAGCTCAAATGTTGGATGCAATGATAGCAAACTCTAGGGTTGGAAAAGGAAAGGTGGATATGTCTCATGACCCAGAGTACTCAGCTTGGGCGTTCAAGGTCAGAAGTCTCCATCTTCCCTCTGGAACCATTCCTGTTGATTCCTCTTCATCAAGACAAGAACAGACAGTTGGAATAGATGAAGAAGCAGATATGAGAAGGTCAATACGGGAATCCCTTGTGCTCAAAAGACAAGAAAAGGAAAGGGCTGAGAGAGAGCATCTCGAGAACTTAGCCAGAATCAGAGAGGCAGAGGAAGCAGAGTTGAAAGAACTCTGGGATAAATGTGAGGAGGAGAGTGAACAAATCATAAGAGAAAGGAATAAATGACATAGGCTTTAGAACCATGTAAAACCCCTCATGCATTGTTTATCATACTAATCATACTGTTTTAATCATACTTGTAATGTTTTTTACTGTCTATCATACTTGTAATTATTCTGTTTAATCAATGAAGTTCGCTTATTTATATGAATACATGTGTTAGACTGTTATATCTGAGTTTAATTATGCTTTCATAGTTATCTATAAGTTTGTCATCATCAAAAAGGGGGAGAATGTTAGAATCTTAAGTTTTGATGAGGATTAAAACATGAAAGAACATAATGAACACTTAGGAAGAATCACAACCGGATGACTTAGAGCAAAAACAACGTAAGTAGCGCTTGCGGATGTAGTACACATCCCATAGCGGAAGTCAATTGAACACTAAGTCTGATCCTAGATAACCTAGTCTAAGAAGAATAGCTTCCGATAGCAAAAATGCTTTCGATTGCACTTGTTTATATTACTCTGTTGGACTAACATTTGCGTGCAAAACTTAGATTCACTTCCGGTAGCAAATGAGCTTTCGATAGTGAACATGTTTTACATTACACATACTTGGACTAACGTCTGCAGAACGAAGCTCTTACTTCTGATAGCCAAAATCCATCCAATAGCAAGTATAAGAGTCAGAGACCGTACAAATGCTCAGATGTTAGAATTGCTTTTGTCAGAATAGTATTGTCAGAGCTACTTTTCAGAAAAGCGTAAGTCAACCCTGCTAAGCATTAATGAGCATTTATGAGGATAATGGTAACAAGGGTTAAACGACTATTTTCAAACGGACTTATCTTGTTTTGCCGCTCAAGCATCAGGTGTATTAAAGGCTACTATAAAAGGAACAACTTCATTATTTATGAAGAAGAACAACACACGCAGTCATTGAGAAAAAGCCAAGAGCATTCAAGCATAATACCCAGAAAATATTTAGAAAGCTAAAAAGTTCTTAAGAGCACTTAATACCTTGAGAGTTCTTCTTATTGTTCTCATCTTGTTCTCTTTGTATTAAAGTCTCTACATTTATTGTGAGCATTCATTGTACTTAAGTGTGTAACACAATCTGTTCATTAAGTGAACTTTGTATTAAATCCTTTGTGTAAAGGTCGAACACTTGCAGGTAGTAAGGGAGAGTGAGTCAGGTTGCAAGTTAGCCCGTAAAACTTGTGTTGTAAAGGTTGCAAGTTAGCCCGTAAAACTTGTGGTTGTAAAGGTTGGCAGGTGAACCCGTTTGAAAACCTGTGGATTAGTGGAACTCAATCAGGGGATTGAGAACTGGACGTAGGTCAAGAGTTAGACCGAATCAGTATAAAAGAATTTGTGTTTGTGTCTTTATTTTTTTTATCTCGTTTTTGAAAACACAATTCACCCCCCCTCTTGTGTCCTAAGCCCTTTTCATTCCAAAATAGAGTTTAGGGTCAGTTTTCCTTTCCAAACTCTACTTGTTCTGCGTTTTTGTGCGAGTTGTGAGGGGACCGAATGAGTTTGGGGGATTTAAGAATTCTAATTGCATGTATAGAGTTCTATTTTTATTTATTTATATTCATATTATGCTATTAACTTGTTATGGCTGGTTGGAGTAAACTATTCTCTGTGATATTATATTTGGAAGGTTGTAGGTGGTATGTTGTTGATGGATAAAGTGCTTCATTTTCTATTTTGTGGTTGTTAAATCCCAATTTCAAATAGAGAAGATAGATGTTTATGCTTAATCTGATTTTCAAGGAATAATTTCTAAGGTTTGTTGAATTTGGGATTTAAGAACAAATTAGTTGTTGCTGGCCATATATAACATCCCTAATGGTTTAGGTTCCTGGAAGATGGACATAAAAGTATATGGGAAATTTTGAAAGCTTCAAGCTTTAAGGCATATATGGAATACAAAAATTTTAAGGATTGGTGTGATGTTTAATGTCGCTAATGAATTTAATAATGTTAGTAGATGTCATTTTGGTTGTAGTGGAGGGAAGGAACATGTGACTTGGGTTTGGATTGATAGAAATGGTTCTTTAGTCAGATAGTTATACTAGTTGATTTAATTATGTGGGAGCGTTTGGTTGGTGGTTAATGGATATTATACTAGGAGATGATATGGGGAAAAAGGTTAGTGAAAATCTTATTAGGACATGATTAATTAGTTTATTTAAAATTGTGGGATTGAGTCTAATTATTGGAAGTAAGTCCCAGAGTTGGATTGGATGATGATTACTGTAATGTTAATCGGAATGATGTGAAGATTTGTTAGCTGATTTTGTATAGGGATGATTGATTGTTAAAGTGATAAATGATTAGAAATAATGGCGGAACTAAATTATGGAAGTGGCAAAGTGTAGGTTTGTAAGCATTTAAGAGGTTTTGATATTCTAAGTTGCCTTTGGGTATTTTTGGCTTATTATTTAGACCTTAAAGTATTTTGTGAATTGTAGTTAGTTCTCTTTTCAAGGGTGTTTGAGCTGAGTTAAATGGGAGTTTAGGAACCTATTTTAATTTAGTCCTTCTAAATAAATTTGCCTATGCTCATACTATGGTTGGCATGAAAGATGGAATTAGTTTTTGGTTGTGTAGGATTGATTTCTAGTGTCTTCATTTCATTTTATTTAGAGATTTATTTATCTTCTTAACTAATTAGTTTGAAGTGTGAATTATGTTATGATTGGTAAGGGAAATTAGTTATAGACTTTCAAGAAAAGACTTGTAAATTAATTACACTAAGGATAAAATCATTGTTGATATTATTTAAATGTCTTGATGCTATTCCATTTTGAGATGTATGTGTAATGCTAATGTAAAAGGGGAATGTCACAAATGGTGCTTACAATATGCTGCTGGATGTTACAAAGCTGATTTATTTGTGGAAATTATGTTCTATAGAGCTGATTTTTAAGTGCAGCAAAATAAAAACAAACTTTTGATGTTTATGCATGTAAATCAAAGTGAAATGACAATCATTCTTTAACTGGCCGATCTGTTCTGCATTTTATTACTAATGGCTGAATAGGTGAGAGAATTGGGAGAAGATTTTAAAGTTATAACAATGATGAAAACAAATGGCATTGATCCATATAGTCGTTAAACAAATTTTCTGTTCTTGGTATGCTAATACAATAATAAATGAAATCTGAACGTGGCTTAATTAATGTTGACAGCTTGGATAAAATGAAGTGGATTTGATGTGTGAGTGGATTTGTTATCGTAGGTCTTGTTGGCCTTAAATAGGAAGCATGAGAAGTTTGGTTTCTCCTTGCATTGATCTAATTAATTCCATATGAAGTTAGTAACTTGTTGATTGTGAATTGAAGATATAAAACATAATATATGATTATTGATGTGATTTCTTTAGATTGAAATCGATGGTTGTGAAACTTGTGTGACTTGTGATGTGAACCAGTTATAGTATTTGAATTAATAAAAGGGGATGGGTAGTATATCAGGGCTGAGAGAGACGTGTTGTTTATTATTCATATATAAGCATAGTTGTTTACCTCTATTATTACTTTGATGTAATAATAGGTGAATCTAGTAAAGACGGGTAAGGAAGAACATCAAAGTGCTATGGGCGACAGGTAATCACACTTAACCTTGCTATAACAATGAGGGTGACGTTAGTTGGAGATTTTTAAAAATCCTTTTTCACCCTCTATATATATATTATCTTTGAAAAATTATTTTTATACAAAACAGGTTATCTGGTGCCTTTCAAACACGATTATTGTTGGTAAAAAGAAACTTGTTACTTGTTTCATATTTAAATGGTACTCTGATTGGTGATGATGGTTTGGGAAATAGTGTGAGAGAATTGTGTAGGACTCTGGCAGGGATATTGAGAGTAGGTTGAGGGAAGGAGTTGAATAGTTGAGATTGAGATATTGAAGAGAATGGTAAGATTTCATGATATAGATGTGGAAATTGAGATATGGAATGTGATTGAAATTGATGGATATGGTCAGCATTGCATGACACTATTACATATGTACCATAGAGCGATGATAATTGTCGATTGGCCGATCGACAGTTATTTGTACTGATGATCCTTTTCGGATTGATTAGACCGGGGATCATAGGTCAACTTATTGAGAGAAAGTGACCTACGGTTGTTTGGCATTGGAGAGTCCAACCGTTCCCGTTCTGTAATAGAAATAGAATTGGGGTTCCCTCTCTGGAGATTGCTAGAGAGGGAAATTGTCCCCTCATTATGGAGAGGGACACAGTGTCAAATCATATAGTGAAGATTAGATGCTTGAATGCCCCGTGATGGCACAATGCATCTATAGGTGAGTGTGAGAGTTGCGGTGGTAGTATCATTAGATTGGAGACTGGGGAGATGATATTTAGTTATTGTGGAATTGACTTAGGGATTTGATTGATATGTGGAAAGTAGAGATGGTGAATCTGAGTTTATTTGGATTTGACAGAGGGACTTGAGTGATGAATGGAAGAAGACTTGACAGATATATGTATATATTACTGATTTTAAAATGTGGTACCCTTTAGACGCCCTCGTTACCGCACATCTCACTGTTAAAGTGAGTTAAGTGATTACTAGGACAAATTGTCTCATTCGACAATTACTCACATTTTTGCAGGTATTCATGCACAGACGCAAGCTTCAGGAAAGGGAAATTAGGTAGTGGAGGTGATATAGTTTATTTAGAATTGTATATTGCCAATTTGTATAGGTCTGCATTCGCTTCCCCATGTATATATATATTTAGGTATTGTTAAATTATATTTGGTTTTGTTTATTAACCATGTTAGGCAAATTCTTTTCTAACATGGTTAGCTATTAAATATCCATGATAGTTTTCAGGTTGTATTAGGAAATTCTTGTCTACCATGGATAATACTTAACCATTAGTAAATTCTTTTTCTAACTATGATAGGACGTTGTTATTATGGAAATTCTTTTTTCTATCATAGTTAGTAAAGAAATAATTGAATTAAAAGGGGATATCTTAGGTTAATTAGGGAATTAGTAACAGTATGTTACAGTAACAGAAACTGATAATTTCATAACAAGTGTTTTACCATTGGCACAATAAAATAATTTATGGGTTGCTCTTACTTAAGTCAACTTGGACATGTCTGCTGTAGTCTATTGACAATTTCTAATGTATGTTGAGTTTTTTCCTTATTTTGCCACAGGTGTATATTTTAAGAGTCTTTCAATATTCACTTGTTCAAGGTAAATGTTGTTGAGATTTCATGTGTTTTTTTTCTATTTCTACATAAAAGGATTTTGATATCTGATATGTAGTATCGGTGGTCGTGGTCCTATTATATAGCAATTTAGATAGCTTTTGTTTCTAATTGATTGCTTTACACCTTCATGAAGAGGGCCATTGTAACATTCTGTTACTAAATCCCTAATTACCAATAAAAACACTTTCAATCCAATAATTTACCTTACTAACTATGATAGAAAAAAAATTTTCCATAATATCAATGTCACTATCATAGTTAGAAAAGAAATTCCTAATATAATTTATATGCATTATCCATGATAGAAAAAGATTTCCTAATACAATGCTAATGTTATCATAGATAATTAATAACTAATCATATTAGTAAGGATTCGCCTAACATGGTTAGAAAAAGAAAACATCACTCTAAGACATAATCATAACACAATAACAATAATCTAACCATGTTAGAAAAGAATCACCTAACATGGTTAGGAAAAGAAACATCATCATCTCAAATAAATCAAACAATTAATAACATAACAGAAATCTAACCATGTTAAAAAAGAATCACCTAATATGTATGGTTAGGAAAAGAAACCACATAGCACTTAGAAATGATAACCATATTAGAGCGGGCCTATCTAACATGATTATATAAAGAAACAACATTCACTCAATTACTTCATCAATGTGTCACATAACCATGTTACGAAAGAGGATTTCCTAAACACAGTTATTCCAAAACAACACCTGTATCAACAATTCACATCAACACATACATCTGACTTAAACTTGACAGTATCACAAAGTATAACCATTCATAGCTAGTCACAACTGTCTAATACTTCCATATCAGGAAAAAGGATTGTCTTTCCATTAGCAGTCAATTCTCCTGTAACAATCAATCCACGTGCAGTACATAATCAATTATCACATTACCAACAATATCAATAATCAGACAACAAACCAGCAGATACAAATAATACAGTCATCCAACAAATCAATCATTCACAATAGTACAAACAAATGCGGAAACGGATACAGCCTACTTGATGGCAATATATATCCCTACGGTTTACTTCCGGCCTACTCACTGACTGATTAACTCTTTTTGTCGCCTAAAAGAATTATCAAATAAAAACTAGAATTAACTACTATAGTATGTAGCAAGTCCTAGGTCACTTCACAATTTGGTTAATTCACTTGCTTAGGTCAAACTAATTCAAATTAACAAGGTTGATGAGAGTGTTGTTTACTAACTTCTAACAACAATTAAAATCACAAACTTAACAAACTAAACGAATAAAAGATAAAGAGAAATCAAGTGGAATCACCTCCCTCTCCAAACTACTCATGTGCTTATGATGAAAAAGACCTCATGCATTTTCATATCTTGATCTATCCTAGTTAAATCCTTAAGATCTCTTAGATCTATAAGAAATCTAGAAGAGTTTAACTAGGATAATCAAGTTGAAGGCTCTTTCCAAGCTTAACATATACCTAGGCAACATTAGATTCTAGATCTAGAAACTAAGAAATTCATTCATTCCACAAACATACATATAAGCAATCGCAATACATGAATCTATGGAACTACACAAGCATAAACCTTAGGTTTTCATATGTCAAACCTAGAAAGAGAGGTTACAAGCCAAAAATGAAGTAGAACACTCTAAGAACAAGTGTTCTAGCCTAGTGAAACCTAGATCTAGGAAATCACAAGACAAAAAGGTAAATCTAGCTTGTAACCTACAAAATGACTCTCACAAATACATGAAGCCGATTTGGTGAAGAACTTCAAGCATACTTTCACTTGGAGAAGGAGATCAAGGAAGCTTAGCCAAGCTTCATGGAGGAGAGGAGAAGAAGAATTCGTGATGTGGCCATGGAAGAAGGAAAAGTCACGAAATGGAGATGGTGGTTAGGGTTTTGGGAGAGTTGAGAGGAAATGGAAGATGAAGAAGATGGACATAAAGTGGTGACATGATTAATGAAGTTAGGAGACATTTATATGAGTGTTTAGATGAGTTAATGAGGTGCTTAGGGATGTAAATGGGCTGTCAAATTCGGCCAAGGCTATGGGTTAAGTGTGTGTGTACATGTAAGAGGCCAAGAGGGGTAGTAAGGGAAAGGAAGGGTATTTTGGGAATAAAGGGAAATATGGTTGAAGACCTCCAAATTGTGTCAATGCTATCTCTTCTTATTTTCCTCTTCAAGAGCTTTCATTCAAGTCCAATTTTGCCCTCTTTGAAGCTCCACAACTCAAAATTTGAATTTGGAGCCCTTTTTACCCCTTTTGGTAATGAGCAAATCCCTTGTTTTTGATAAAAGGGGTAATTTTTGTCTTATGCCTTTGCCTTTGCCACCTAGCCTCCTCCTTGCCACCTAAGCACTTCCAAGGGTGTGTGGGGCCCACGTGAGACCCCCCTACAAATAAAATAATACCACATAGTCAAAATGACCAAAATACCCTTGGTTACTTAAAGTGCAAGTAATTAAGCTAGAATTCTCCAATTAATCACATATAAGCATGCACATAAATAATCACCAATAATGATCAAATATAACAATTAAATCACACTAATTAAGCTCAATTGCACATGCTTAAACATATTAAATTCGGTCTAACAAATTCCCCCACACTTAGGCTTTGCACTCCGGGCAAAGTTATGTAAAAAGACTAAATCAATCATATGGCATAATGAATACAAATGGAATTGACATAGAATACAAGTTGACGTTTTTGAACCTTTCCCTAAAACATCACATAGGCCACATTTAAGAATACAAAGTGAATGCACGTTTAGCAAGCAACTAGAATTAAGGAGGAGTGTCAATAGAGATTTTTTTCCTCACCGGATTAAGTGTTTAACTCATTCACTCAAGTTAGGAAAAATGCCTAACTAGGGACTTTGTGATCACTCTTTGGCTCAACTCTCTTCAACTCACCATAGGCTTGTAGTAGCTCTTAGTTCTCCACCCATTATTTTGCATGGCACAATTAAATCAAGAGGACTTTAGGGGTTAGATGGAAAGGCTAAAGATGAATGGTGAATCATGGAAAGTAGCCAATGACCAATGATATAAACAAGTAACTACCACATATACATGCAATACAATGAGCTTAAATCCAATCAAACATGCTACATCTCACTCCTTTTTTTCAAGCACTTTGTGCTTATCTCTCTTTACTTTTTTTTCTTTTATGCCTTTGGCATACATAAGCACTTTGTGCTTTCATTCTCTTTTTTTTTCTTAGGCCTTCGACCTCTTTCTCTTTTCTTCTTTTTCTCTTGTTTTTCTTGGCCTTTGGCCATCTCTCTTTTCTTTCTTTTCAATGTGGCTCTCGACCATCTTTTATTTTTCACAATGTAGCATGCTTTTCACAAGATACAACAATACAATACTAATATAAATGCAAGTATATGCTATAGTAACTTATTCACATATTGGTCAAGGTGGTAGAAAAGAAAAGTGAATGGCCCAAAGGGGTTAATCAAAGGATAATTTTTGTTGGCTTAGTGTTTGGGTCAAAAGGGTTTAGAAATGAAATGCCCCTATCCTTTTCAATCATGCCATGCATTGTGATCTCAAATAAGAGCTAGGACAAGTTCTAGGAGGTGAAGTAGACAATTGGCCCACTCAAATTCGGTTGGAGGCTTTCTCACTTTAGTGGCTTACTCAAATTAGTCACTTCCTCCCTAAGAAAAGTTGAATGAGAAACTACCACCCTCTTTATACCTTAAAAGTGCCCCATGCAATGTCTCAAGTACTCATTCCGAAAATTCTACTTGCATACTAGAGGAAAATTCCATTTGTTTTTAAGAGTCATGATTAAACTAATCTTCCTACAAAAGTATGCAATGGAAGTCCAAAAATTAAGTGTGTGAGCTTTGAAATAAACCACTTTTAAGCACCAATATACACCCCCCACACTTATATCACACATTGTCCTCAATGGGACCAATAAAATCAAGTGGGAAGTGTATAATCAAGACAAGGCAGCAAGCAACCAATATCAAGGGTAGTCCAATATCAAGCAATCCAATTCGGCCAAGCATGCATTATACAAGACAAACACTAAACAACACTAAGCACACAACCTAAACACATGTTTATAATTTTTTTTTTGTTTTGTCCTAAACAACATATAAAAACACACTAAAGCAGAAAAAATAAAGACAAACAATCCTATTTTTTACTAACAAACATCTTCCCCCACACTTAGAATAAAAACAATTTAAAATAGGTAAGGGAAGGAAAAACACAACCTCTTATGGAGTCTTGAAATTCTCTTTGAAGAACTTTTGGTTGTGGCCTTTGTTGAGAATATTTCAGCCACTCTTGTTAAAGGCACAATGGAGCTCTTCCACCACATAGCCCTTCTTGATCAATTCGGCCATCTCATGGAATGGAAGCTTCCTTGTTGAAATTTTGTGAATGACTTTGTAACATTATGTTACTAATTTACTAATTTACGAATTAACCTGTGACATCTCTTTAATTCATATCATTTATACATTATCCATGATAGAAAAGAATTTCCTAATACAATATGAATACTATCATGGATAATTAAAAGCTAACCATGTTAACTAATCGATATTAAACAATACATAAATATGTATACATGCGGAAGCGAATGCAGACCTATAAATTGGCAATATACAA
The DNA here is from genome assembly GCA_029929735.1 of Mimosa pudica. NCBI lineage: Eukaryota > Viridiplantae > Streptophyta > Magnoliopsida > Fabales > Fabaceae > Mimosa > Mimosa pudica. The sequence goes on along the minus strand of JAKELP010000022.1, from coordinate 1,150,793 downwards.
CTTTGAATAATATAAGAAACCTCTAAATCCTAATTCCCTTTCCTGAAGCTTGCACCTGTGCATGAATACCTGCAAAAATGTCAGTAATCGTGGGATGAGACAATTTGTCCCAGTAATCACCGCTTAACTCACTATAACAGTGAGACGTGCGGTAGTAAGGGCGTCTAAAGGGTACCACAGTTCTAAAATCAATAATACATAATATATTTTTCATTTCCTTTCATCCATCACTTAAACCCTTCTGTCACATCTCAAACAACTCAAATTCTTCATCTCTATTTCCCATGTATCACTCAACATCCCTCACACTCACCTAAAGATGCATTGTGCCATCACGGTGCATTCAAGCATCTATTCTTCACTATATGATTTGACACTGTGTCCCTCTCCATAATGAGGGGACAATTTCCTTCTCTGGCAATCTCCAGAGAGGGAACCCCAATTCTGTTTTCCATTACAGAACGGGAACGGTTGGGCTCTCCACTGCCAAACAACCGTAGGGGCGGTTGGGCTCTTCAATGCCAAACAACCGTAGGTCACTTCTCTCAATAAGTCGACCTATGAACCCCGATCCAATCAATTCTAAAAAGGATCCTCAGTACAAATAACTGTCGATTGGCCTATCGACAGTTATCATCGCGCGATGGTACGTATGTTTATCAGTGTCATGCAAACCTCACAATATCCATTAATTTCAATATCTCATCACAATAGTCAAAATCAATATCAATCTCATATATTCTCCCATCATCATTCAATCTATCATTCACAACATCTTCCCTCATCATAACTCCCAAATTTTCTCTACACAACCTATGATACATCCAATCCACTATACCTCTCAATATCCCTGTCAAAATGTCAATATCCAAATGTCTATACACTCATATACACAGTCCAACAATATCACCAGCCAGGATACTACATATATAATTTATCAAATCTTTTATATAAAAATAATTGTGTTTGAAAGGCACCCGATAGCCTATTTTGTATAACAATACCCTTTAAAGATAATATATATATATAGAGGGTGAGAAGGGATTTTACAAAATCCCTAACTAACGTCACCCTCAATGTTATAGTAAGGTAAGAGTGATTACCTGTCGCCCTTTAGCACTCTGTTGCTCTTCCTTACCCTTCCTTACTCGATTTACCTATTATTACATAAAAGTAATATTAAGGGTAAACAACTATCCATAAATCTATATAATGATTAACACGTCTCTCTCTCAGTTCTAATATTTCTAATACTACCCAGCCCCTTATGTACTTATTTCATTCTCTGAAATCATTTATCAAACATGAATCAGGTAGCAAAAGAATTGCTAAATAAAACAAAACAGTCACCATAACACTTAGGGCGATAACACCCATAATGATGTTCATATATTCAACAATACTGATCATTTGGAACAAAAGTAACTCATACAAATCAAAATTGGCATTCTTTGATGCCTCTTTTATAACTATCAAGTTAAACAAATCAAAGAGAGGCAAGGAAACTTATTTCCATACACCAAACTCCACTATCATTGTATTAACCAATCATATTATTCCAACCAACAACTTACATAAGCAATTGAGCCAAATCAAATCTAAGGCAGAATTTTTCAGCAATATATATAAATAACAACACATTTTAGCTTTACTTTAACTAACAAGTTGATTAACAGTTAAGCAACCAAGGAACATCAACTTTAAGTTACAATGACTTCCAATCAGTAACATGTTAACTAAAGCAAGAACCATAAAGGGAAAGAACATCAATAATAGCTCTCATCATTCTCATTAATCATTCAGCAATACACTCAACAATGGCAGCAAAAAGAGAAACAAGAAAGACCCTTAATCAATTCAATAGAATCAGCTTTTGACAAGCATAACCCTCTTCAATCAGTTTTTATTCCCTTATTATTTCTAGGTTTCATCCAGCCCAATTAGTGAAAATACTTGGATAAATTTTTAAAATTTTGCATACTACAACATCATTAAAACCACGACCTTAAATACATACACCCTCACTCTTTGCAACAACAATAAACATGTAAAGGTTCACCAAAATCAGAATCCATTCAACCAACCATAATAGCAAACACTAAACATCAATAACATTGTTCTAACAAACAGTCCCAACACTTAAGGCATTTAAACTAGCAACATACCATCAACAATTTCCCAAACCAAAATAGCCAATTAGCTTTCAATCAACTCAGCCCATGAAACAAAATAAAATAGCATTAATGAAGTGAATAAGCTTGCTGAAATCTATTTACAAACCACGTGAGTAAAAGATCAAACTTCAATTGATGAGTTCAATTCATTTAAACTAAGAAGCAATAATAAATAATTTCAATCATAAGAAAAATTCAACATACAACCATCGCAACAGTTTGTACCAAACCTTAACATTCAAATAGCAGCCCAAAACAGGATAAGCAGGAAGTCATAACAACACCACTTCAATGCTCAATCACACAACATAGTTACAGCCCAACAATTGACCAATATTAAATCTCTTAAAAGATCATGACTTCAGAGAACATGTACATATTATCAATAAAACCCAAACAGGGGAAAAAGGAAGGGAACAAGCAGAATTTCAAAACACAAAGAAATATGTCATGCACAATCATTCAACCATTGTTCAAAATATCTTTCATACTCATTAGTTGAACCAAACAGAAATATCATTTAAGATTTCGAAAATCCCCTTCCAAACTCACAAATTTAACATGCAGAGTGATTATTCTACTTATCATTTAACACCATTGAACCCTAAGTGTGTGGAAACCCAAACGAAATCTCAAATCACATTCAAAACCATTTCCAAATGCGTAAAATCAAGGACAACTTTATTTTAGTTCATTATTTCACCCAAAAGAACCCAGATTTCAATCGGCCTCTCCTCCCAGATATCACTAATCGAAGAATCTAAGGGTAGGAAAAGAGAAAGGAGGCTCACCAAGGTTCGATATATGTTTATGCCAGTCTAGTCTGAGGTTGCCGTCGCCGGAAATCGTTCTCGTCGCCGGAAAACTCGCCGGAAATTGGCCATCACCGAAGGTAGGGTGAAAAGAACTTGGAAAAAGAAAGGAAACTATGAGAAATAACTTTAAAATGGAAGAATAGCCCGAGTAAAACTAGAAAGGTCGGAGCTTTACCTTGTTCCCGCCGTCATACGCCGGCGAACTCGCCGCTGCTTCGCCGGAAACGAAAGAGGCGAAGGAAACAAACAAAGAAGCTCGCTGGAAGTGGAGAAAACGAAAAGAGAGAGTGACGGAAGACGCGGCGAGGGAGGCCGCCGTTAGAGCAGGCCGCCGGAAGGAAGATCGGAGTTGAGAGAGGCGGAGAGCTTGTTTCACGTGGATTTGAGGAGAGGAGAAGATGAAGAGATGGGATGGGAGAGGAAGGTCGGCGGCGCCGCGCCTTGGCCGCCGGAGATGATGTTGGCCGACGGGAAGGAGAGAGAGTTGGAGACGGAGGGAGCTTCGCGACAGAGAGGAATGGGAAGTTGAAGATGATGATGATGTATTTATTATTTTTTTTTTTAATTTAGGGAAAATTACAATTTACTACCCTAAGGTTTATTCGTAATTATATTTCTAGCCCAGAAGTTTGTATATATTACTATATCTTCTTCTTTCCATCATAATATTATCTACTATCCCAAATACTTATTCATGAAAGTTTCTAACTCCAAATAATTATTTTAACTATATTTCCTTAGATTCCAAAAATTTTAGATTCAATAACAATAAATCTCCTTAAATTTCTCCCTAATATTCCAAATTTCCTAAATAACACCTCAATAATTTCCAATTAACCTTAATCAAAATTTGGGATGTTACAATTTACCTCACCTTTTAGGAATTTTGTCCCCAAAATTCGCTAAAATATACACCTAAAAGCGGAAAATATATAATTCAACTCTAACTATCCGTAAAACTCTCACTATTAACCCACAATTTAATGCACTCAACATCATTCATCATCTTGCAATATACAAATCATCCATCAATTCTCATCCTATTTTCCTTAGCTATCCTGCACTTACTAGCCATCTAAACTTCAAATCACTTGCATTAAAGTCCATTATAATGGATATCAACATCCTTCTCAACTCCAATGGTCTCCTCAATCATATATATACAACTCTAAAATTCATCAGTAACTCAAATCACCCCAATCTCATCCATAAAAGCCTAGTGATAACCTATCACCAAGTCAAAATAGTTTACAACATCAATATACACTCTAAGTCATCACCCCACAGTGTATCCTCAAGTGGTCACCCTAACCTTATTTCAAGGCATAAATTCTTAAATTTCATTCTTCAAGCCAATTTCCGGTTACTAATCAGTTCATATCCATAATATAGTGTTTAAATCCTTAAAGTCAAAACTCCCCTAAAATTTACAAAACATATCACCTATCACAATATATATGAAATTCAACTTTGTTTTCCTCATATAAACTCTAATCATTTCACCATTCATCCTTAGTCAATCTATTAGTACTCCACCAGCAGTTCATAAGGTCATATTCTAGCTTTCATATTACCAATCATCATTATGCAATTAATTTACCGAACCAGAGATCTATTATCATTACTTTCAACCATCCTTTCATTCCAAAAACCTAATAAACTCTAATCTAAACCAACAAACAACAACTCATTTCATTCTCATTTACAACCATTCAAAGCCATTCTTACTTTCTTAAAACTAATACTCCATACATCCTAAAATCCTTGAACCCCTTTCATTAATCAACTCCTACTAAATCAACATAACCAATTGCATTCTTACAAAACACAACTATTACTTGCTCACTAACAAATCTATTTTTATCCTCCTTTAACCATTTATATATACAACAATCACATTCCAATTCTAAGCAATAATACATAACATTACCCACTCAAGAAATCCATGAGAACCTAAATTAATGAAGAAAAACTATTATTTCTAACCAAAATGTTACTCATCTTTCCTTTTGCTTCTAGATCTTTAAGTCATATTCCAATGTCGTTATTCCTTAACGTTTAAGTAATGTCTCCCTAGATATTTATTCCTCAAATTTTCCAATTATGAGTTCCTACCATTTGATTCCAATTCTCCTACATTCCATCTAATACATTCTCCAATTCCTCCTTTATAAACAGTCTATAGATTAAATTTCCAAGTTTCTTTTGTTTTGTTTTTTTTTTTTAATCAACTTGTTCCCTAACATGATACCTTTTAACATCCTTCAATAATAATTTGATGCATCACAAACCAAATATCCGTTCACATTCAACAAAATCCTACTAAATTCAAGTAAGCATGTATCAACTTTTATACTAACAATCATTTAAAGTCATTAGTGTTCCTCTTACAATCACCAATCAAGGTGTTCTTGCACACACATACTCCTCTAGGCTTTATTAGCCCATATAGAATTAAACTAAAGAAAAATAAACAAAGGATTATTTCATGGTTTCATATAACCTATTCATATAGCAATTATATAGATCATTTATAACATCCAAGAACTTGTTCTATACAAAAATTCTGCACTACCTCAACAGCTTCAGCAATTTTCTAGCCATGTGACCACTATCCACCTATTAGTTAAGCCATCACAACCATAACAAGCAGCAAGTAAACCTATATACTCCAATTAAATCAAACAGAATTCTCAAAATCACTTTCGACCAACACTCAGTATTTCAAACATAGAGTAAAAGAAAGTGAAAGCTAACGAAATTTCATAGCTTTCACCAAAAATCAAGCATACATATTAAGACACATTTATCATCCTTCATTTCTTTGCCCTGTGACCAAAGGAAATCAGAACAACAATAGGAAATAAATCAATCAATAACAATTTCCAACATTCACAATTTTTCCACTAATAATTTACAAAATCAAGTTTAATTCATTGTTAAGACAAATATATATGAGTAAAAATCAGCTTTTAACAACTTTAATTACCTTAACAAATATTATTATCCTTGCTATCAACCAACAAAAATTCACTTAAACTTAAATCAATTCACCTCTATAACAACAATTTACAATTTCACCAACAATTATCACCTACAAATTTACATCCACTTAGTATTAAAAAGCAAATTCTTTCAATTACATTTGATTTACTTGCAAAAATATTCAATCATATATAATTAACAACACAAAATTCAATCAATAATCGCTTTCAAACAAACCACTTACCGTCCTTTCCTTTAGCAATGTGGAGAAACATCCACTCATGAAGTAGTGAGGGCTACCAACATCTATAATTAAGGGGGCTGCTTCCAGTCACTAAGTATAGTGAGGAAGCCTCCAACCACATAATATATATGGGCAACAACCTTTACTACTCATGATGATATAATCTCCAAACATTACCAGGTAGTAGATGATCAATAACAACAGCTTACCTCATGATAAAGCGTATAAAACAAACAGTTTCAAGAGAATTTTATTTCAATTTCAACCAATCCAACAACACAAGTAAAATTTATCAATGGAGAAAACAATTTAACAAATAATAAGCAAATAAACACAAGGTCAACAGTTCTTATCTCATGTTTTATTCATTACCAATTGTCATTTTCGATTTCTCTTAGTCCCTTAACCCAATAAGGTATCTCATGATGCCTCGACTATGATTATGGCCGGCACATAACTATACTCGAGACCCCAGAGAAGCATCCTTATTTCGTTATTTTTCCTAAATTCTTATACATATCAACATTATTTCGTTATTCTTTCTATGTTCATCTCAATCTCTCCACAGTACCTATTCAATTTCTCTTATCACTCTCTCCCCACCACGGGATGAGCGATAATCCTCTCAAAAAGGCCAGATATTCATGCACAGAAGGAAGGGAATACTAAAAATGTATATTGCCAATCTATATGCAATGCAGCACAGTCCTAGGTTATCGTATACCAAATACTGATAACCAAGTTGTAACATTATGTTACTAATTTACTAATTTACGAATTAACCTGTGACATCTCTTTAATTCATATCATTTATACATTATCCATGATAGAAAAGAATTTCCTAATACAATATGAATACTATCATGGATAATTAAAAGCTAACCATGTTAGAAAAGATTTGTCTAACATGGTTAATTAACACAACTAATCGATATTAAACAATACATAAATATGTATACATGCGGAAGCGAATGCAGACCTATAAATTGGCAATATACAACTTTGAATAATATAAGAAACCTCTAAATCCTAATTCCCTTTCCTGAAGCTTGCACCTGTGCATGAATACCTGCAAAAATGTCAGTAATCGTGGGATGAGACAATTTGTCCCAGTAATCACCGCTTAACTCACTATAACAGTGAGACGTGCGGTAGTAAGGGCGTCTAAAGGGTACCACAGTTCTAAAATCAATAATACATAATATATTTTTCATTTCCTTTCATCCATCACTTAAACCCTTCTGTCACATCTCAAACAACTCAAATTCTTCATCTCTATTTCCCATGTATCACTCAACATCCCTCACACTCACCTAAAGATGCATTGTGCCATCACGGTGCATTCAAGCATCTATTCTTCACTATATGATTTGACACTGTGTCCCTCTCCATAATGAGGGGACAATTTCCTTCTCTGGCAATCTCCAGAGAGGGAACCCCAATTCTGTTTTCCATTACAGAACGGGAACGGTTGGGCTCTCCACTGCCAAACAACCGTAGGGGCGGTTGGGCTCTTCAATGCCAAACAACCGTAGGTCACTTCTCTCAATAAGTCGACCTATGAACCCCGATCCAATCAATTCTAAAAAGGATCCTCAGTACAAATAACTGTCGATTGGCCTATCGACAGTTATCATCGCGCGATGGTACGTATGTTTATCAGTGTCATGCAAACCTCACAATATCCATTAATTTCAATATCTCATCACAATAGTCAAAATCAATATCAATCTCATATATTCTCCCATCATCATTCAATCTATCATTCACAACATCTTCCCTCATCATAACTCCCAAATTTTCTCTACACAACCTATGATACATCCAATCCACTATACCTCTCAATATCCCTGTCAAAATGTCAATATCCAAATGTCTATACACTCATATACACAGTCCAACAATATCACCAGCCAGGATACTACATATATAATTTATCAAATCTTTTATATAAAAATAATCGTGTTTGAAAGGCACCCGATAGCCTATTTTGTATAACAATACCCTTTAAAGATAATATATATATATAGAGGGTGAGAAGGGATTTTACAAAATCCCTAACTAACGTCACCCTCAATGTTATAGTAAGGTAAGAGTGATTACCTGTCGCCCTTTAGCACTCTGTTGCTCTTCCTTACCCTTCCTTACTCGATTTACCTATTATTACATAAAAGTAATATTAAGGGTAAACAACTATCCATAAATCTATATAATGATTAACACGTCTCTCTCTCAGTTCTAATATTTCTAATACTACCCAGCCCCTTATGTACTTATTTTATTCTCTGAAATCATTTATCAAACATGAATCAGGTAGCAAAAGAATTGCTAAATAAAACAAAACAGTCACCATAACACTTAGGGCGATAACACCCATAATGATGTTCATATATTCAACAATACTGATCATTTGGAACAAAAGTAACTCATACAAATCAAAATTGGCATTCTTTGATGCCTCTTTTATAACTATCAAGTTAAACAAATCAAAAAGAGGCAAGGAAACTTATTTCCATACACCAAACTCCACTATCATTGTATTAACCAATCATATTATTCCAACCAACAACTTACATAAGCAATTGAGCCAAATCAAATCTAAGGCAGAATTTTTCAGCAATATATATAAATAACAACACATTTTAGCTTTACTTTAACTAACAAGTTGATTAACAGTTAAGCAACCAAGGAACATCAACTTTAAGTTACAATGACTTCCAATCAGTAACATGTTAACTAAAGCAAGAACCATAAAGGGAAAGAACATCAATAATAGCTCTCATCATTCTCATTAATCATTCAGCAATACACTCAACAATGGCAGCAAAAAGAGAAACAAGAAAGACCCTTAATCAATTCAATAGAATCAGCTTTTGACAAGCATAACCCTCTTCAATCAGTTTTTATTCCCTTATTATTTCTAGGTTTCATCCAGCCCAATTATTGAAAATACTTGGATAAATTTTTAAAATTTTGCATACTACAACATCATTAAAACCACGACCTTAAATACATACACCCTCACTCTTTGCAACAACAATAAACATGTAAAGGTTCACCAAAATCAGAATCCATTCAACCAACCATAATAGCAAACACTAAACATCAATAACATTGTTCTAACAAACAGTCCCAACACTTAAGGCATTTAAACTAGCAACATACCATCAACAATTTCCCAAACCAAAATAGCCAATTAGCTTTCAATCAACTCAGCCCATGAAACAAAATAAAATAGCATTAATGAAGTGAATAAGCTTGCTGAAATCTATTTACAAACCACGTGAGTAAAAGATCAAACTTCAATTGATGAGTTCAATTCATTTAAACTAAGAAGCAATAATAAATAATTTCAATCATAAGAAAAATTCAACATACAACCATCGCAACAGTTTGTACCAAACCTTAACATTCAAATAGCAGCCCAAAACAGGATAAGCAGGAAGTCATAACAACACCACTTCAATGCTCAATCACACAACATAGTTACAGCCCAACAATTGACCAATATTAAATCTCTTAAAAGATCATGACTTCAGAGAACATGTACATATTATCAATAAAACCCAAACAGGGGAAAAAGGAAGGGAACAAGCAGAATTTCAAAACACAAAGAAATATGTCATGCACAATCATTCAACCATTGTTCAAAATATCTTTCATACTCATTAGTTGAACCAAACAGAAATATCATTTAAGATTTCGAAAATCCCCTTCCAAACTCACAAATTTAACATGCAGAGTGATTATTCTACTTATCATTTAACACCATTGAACCCTAAGTGTGTGGAAACCCAAACGAAATCTCAAATCACATTCAAAACCATTTCCAAATGCTTAAAATCAAGGACAACTTTATTTTAGTTCATTATTTCACCCAAAAGAACCCAGATTTCAATCGGCCTCTCCTCCCAGATATCACTAATCGAAGAATCTAAGGGTAGGAAAAGAGAAAGGAGGCTCACCAAGGTTCGATATATGTTTATGCCAGTCTAGTCTGAGGTTGCCGTCGCCGGAAATCGTTCTCGTCGCCGGAAAACTCGCCGGAAATTGGCCATCACCGAAGGTAGGGTGAAAAGAACTTGGAAAAAGAAAGGAAACTATGAGAAATAACTTTAAAATGGAAGAATAGCCCGAGTAAAACTAGAAAGGTCGGAGCTTTACCTTGTTCCCGCCGTCATACGCCGGCGAACTCGCCGCTGCTTCGCCGGAAACGAAAGAGGCGAAGGAAACAAACAAAGAAGCTCGCTGGAAGTGGAGAAAACGAAAAGAGAGAGTGACGGAAGACGCGGCGAGGGAGGCCGCCGTTAGAGCAGGCCGCCGGAAGGAAGATCGGAGTTGAGAGAGGAGGAGAGCTTGTTTCACGTGGATTTGAGGAGAGGAGAAGATGAAGAGATGGGATGGGAGAGGAAGGTCGGCGGCGCCGCGCCTTGGCCTCCGGAGATGATGTTGGCCGACGGGAAGGAGAGAGAGTTGGAGACGGAGGGAGCTTCGCGACAGAGAGGAATGGGAAGTTGAAGATGATGATGATGTATTTATATTATTTTTTTTTTAATTTAGGGAAAATTACAATTTACTACCCTAAGATTTATTCGTAATTATATTTCTAGCCCAGAAGTTTGTATATATTACTATATCTTCTTCTTTCCATCATAATATTATCTACTATCCCAAATACTTATTCATGAAAGTTTCTAACTCCAAATAATTATTTTAACTATATTTCCTTAGATTCCAAAAATTTTAGATTCAATAACAATAAATCTCCTTAAATTTCTCCCTAATATTCCAAATTTCCTAAATAACACCTCAATAATTTCCAATTAACCTTAATCAAAATTTGGGATGTTACAGACTTCCTTCTTCTTCTCCTTTGGCCTCCTAGCTCTCCAAAAGGCTTGTAGTTTCAAGAGAAACTTTTGTACTCTCCTTGCAAGGACCACTAGAAGTGTAGGTTCATGCATTGTTGCTTTCAAAACTTTGCCCTTAACTTCCATGTTCCTTTTAAACATCTTCAAACGAACCACTAGCCCTTTGATGTTATCTTTGGTTAGCTTGCCATTGAAGAAGTCTAACTCTTCTTGTGAGGAATCAAGTTCCAAACTCTTCTTAAAGCTCTTTTCAGCCTCAAACATATTGAGTTGGGTTCTTCCAATTTAGGAGTCTCCAAAAGCTCCACCATGGCCTTTGTAACATCCCTCATTTTATAATAGGATTTAGTTATCTATTTTATTTTATTTGTGTATGGCTTTATAATAAAAAATGAATTTAATTAAGTAATAATATTGCAAAAAAAATACGAATATAATGATTATTAATATTCAAAAGACTTTCATAATAGGAGAGCAACTATAATGTGAGATAGATAAAAAAAATAATATTAATAACATGTAGCTTTCATTCATCTTATTCAATAGCTTTCATTGCTTGCCACATGTGATTACATCCTTTCAATTTAATTATTTATTTTTATTTTGTTCTATGTCTTACCTGTATAGAAGAAGTCACCGATCACATCAACTCTCTTGGTCTTTTGTCCATCTTATTTCTTTTCCTTCCACTGTTTTCATTTTCGATGCCTCACAACAACACTTATGGTGATTTTATCATTATTTTATTCCTCACAAGCTTTAAAAACCCATGGTCATTACCTTAAAGGTGAAATGCCTCTAGGATAAAAAAAAACAAACTTGGTACCTTTACTACCTATTCACCAAAACCCAACTTGTCTCCTTTCTTTTACTTTTCTTTGTGTGTAACTTTCATACAATCATCATTCCTAACTTAGCTTGTTCCCAAATGAAAATAATAATAAAAATAAAAAAAACTACTACTCTCCATTAGTTTATTTTGGGTTTAGTATATGTGTAAAATAGCGCACACTTATATAACACACATACCCTTCAATTGATTTCAAACTTTTAAAGATTCTGTTGGCGTCAGAGGGTAACCCATTTTTATTAATGTGGATATTAAAATGTAAATATGTCATACCTATTATAAACTATAATTGCAAGAATTTTAATTATATTCAAGTATGTAAAATAGAAAGGTTTATATATATGTAAGTAAATTATGAAATTAAGATGTAGCATGAGAGTATAGGCTAGTGTTAGATAACTTTAGATAGTATTGTGTAGTGTATTAATAAATATATATGTGATTATGATTTTGTAGATACTCAGTGAGAGATTTGAAGTGACCTTGTGAATTCACCTGTGTGTTAAGGAGCGACAGGTAACTCTGGAAAATTCTGATGGATACTTGCAAATATGTGTATAGTTATATTATAAATAATTATAATTTGTTTAAATTATGTGAGGTATAATCCTTTTAAGCATGCTTGCTTTTTATCTATATTATGAGTAAATTATCTTTGTTTATGTTTGAGTAATGTAATATGTGCGTAATTGGAGACCATAAATTATTTTGTGGAATATAATTATTTGTAAAATAATTGTGCATGATTTGCTGGTGTATGTTAGGATTTTTCAGTAGTTACTGAGATGTCGATCTCACCCATTATTAACATTTTTAGGTGAAGGATCAAATAGCAGACAAGGGAAGACACTTGAGGAGTAAGCCTTAAAAGGCTCTATTGTACTACTCGAGCACTGTTATGATATTTATTTTGCCAAGGACCAAAGATTTCTGTTTTTGTCATTTAACTACCAATACGTTTTAAAATTTATTACTTGGATTGAATTTTATTTTGAAATTAAATATTGATGTTTTGCTGGATTTTTATATTGGATATCCATTTTGCTACTTGGTGAACATTTTTGTTTATGTAAGTTCGAAATTTTATTGAGGCGTTACAATTTGGTATCAGAGCAATTGCGTTCCTTGGCTTTTGGCTTAATTGTTTTACTTTTGATTGTTCCTTAAAAAAATGATTTCTTAAATTCTTACACGTCTTGGAAAATTAAACATCATATCATATGTCTTCTCTTTATTTAGGTATAGACTTCATTGTTGTATTCTGTGTAGCTTACTTAGACTCCTTGTGGTGTTATCTATAGGACTCCTTGTGGTGTTATCTATAGGAGGGGAGAATGGTGAACACTCGTAGGACTAATTCAACTCCTGTTACATGTCCTCCCCAAACTAATGACGACATATTACGGAGTTTACATGAGTTAGTACTAAGTATTGACCAGAGAGTCAAAAGGCATGATAATATTTTAGCAGCCAGAAATGAGGTACCGGAGAATGACCATACTAATGAAGAAAATCCCAGTGATAAGCAGTCTGGAGGTGACCACCATGGAATATCTGAGTCAAGAGGCAGCAGTGGCACCCAAACTCAGCGCTCCTCTGAGTCTATTACCCAAGTTTGGTCAAATTTTAGAAAGTTCAATCCTCCTAAATTTGAGGGAAAGCCAGATCCAGCTGAAGCAGTTGAATGGAGAAAGCAGCTAGAAAAGATCTTCAAGGTTGTGGCATGCACCTCTCAACAAAAGGTGCTAATGGCCGAGCAATTGATGCAAAAAGCACCGCAGGAATGGTGGGATAGTACAAAAGACGATGATGTATTCTACGGTTGGGAAGAGTTTAAGGAAAAGTTTTTGAAACATTACTTTTGAAATGCGTGGCTGTCACCCAAGAGGGGGGGTGAATTGGGTGAGGGAATAAAAACTTTATTTCTTTTCGAAAGACTGCTTGTGCTTGGTGATGATGTTACTGAGTAATGGTTTGCACAAGTCAGTATGTTATGTGATGCAAAAATAGAATGTTTAAATGTAAGTTTATGCACACATAAATTTATCCTGGTTCGGTCACCCAGACCTACATCCAGTCCCCAGGCTCCACCTGAGATTTTCAATCCACTATTCTTGTTTAAACCAGGCACAAGAGAAGCCTTTACACTTTAGGTTTTACGAGCACGGGTTCACCTAACAACCCACAGGTTTTACACCGGGTTCACCTGCAAACCTTACAAATGCAAGTTTTACGGGCTAACTTGCAACCTATGGAGATTTAGACAACCTCTAAATGCTCCCCCTTACAAATTGTAAGTTTACACTATGTTCACTCTATGAACTGATTGTGCTAAACACTTAAGCTCAAAACTAACTCTCTCAAAGAGTGGATGATGTTACTCACTTAAGTACAAATGAATCACTCTCTAAGAATATTACATATCAAAGTCCGAGAGTAGAAGATGAGAGGAATGTAGAATAGTGTTTTTCAGATAATAGCCCTGTTCTCTCTGACTTTTTCAAGCCCCATCTTCAGAAATGAAGAACATCCCTTTTATACCAGTCTCTGAATATCTAGCCGTTGGAGAGGCAATAAGATCGTTTGATTATAGACGTTGGGGCCTTGTTTACGTTGTCCTCATTAATGCACAGCAGGGTTGACTTTGCTTTATCTGAAAAAGGTGCTCTGACCATGCTGTTCTGTCAACACTGTTCTGACAATACTGTTCTGACAAAAGTCGTTCTGGCATCTGAACACTTTGTACGGTCCGACTCTTGCTTGCTGTCAGAGAGGACTTCGTTCCTCAAGCATAAGTCCAGGATGTTAAGAGACTCACTATCGGAAGCTCTCTTGCTATCTGAAGCTCGTGGACTCTAACATTTTGCTTGCTATCACATAGAGGAACTTTGTCTTCCAAGCACTTGTCCATGAATGATAAGAGTGCTTTGCTATTGGATCCTCTCTTGCTATCAGAAGCTCTCTTATGGACTCTGACTCTTGTGGGCAGTATGAGCTTTGACACCTTGAGTGAATCTTCAGATTATGTTCTCATACTCCTCATGCTTGGTAGGTAACAATGTTGTTTGAATATGTCTGTTATCCTCTTGTTACCGTTGGAAGGAACATCTTCTTAAATGCTTCAGCAGGGTTGACTTGCTTTATCTCTGAAAAGTAGTCCTGACACCTCTGCTCTGACATAAGCATTCTGACACTGCATCTCTTGAACGTTCAGACATTCTTTTTGCTTGCGGAAGTAACTTCTCATCCGGAAGCAACCTTACTGAGTGTGCTGCACTTGAACGTTAGTTTAGTAATATAATCATATAGTCTCATGCAGTGGGTGATCCCTAAATCTAAGGAGTATCCGGAAGCACTTCTACATCCGGAAGTAAATTCGCTTGATGAGGGATTTAGTTCAATATGACTTGCTCTCGCTTAGTCTATTTAATTCCACCACTCAGCGCTAGTCACTGAGCTATCGGAAGCACTTTTACTTGACGTGGTGAATTCACTGACGCTTAGGGTGAAATCTATTCTATCAGTCTGCGCCAGTCAAGATCTAACAGGAAGCAACTTCACTTGATGTTGCATTTCCGCTGACGCTCGGGGTTATATCTAGTCTATCAACCTGCGCCAGTCTAAATCTAATAGGAAGTGCTTTCACTCGGCGAAGTAGACTTACTGACGCTTGGGGTAATAACTATTTTATTGCTCTGCGCCAGTCTAAGTCTAACAGGAAGCGCTTTCACTTGGGGAAGTAGACTCACTGACGCTTGGGGTAATAACTATTCTTTTGCTCTGCGCCAGTCTAAGTCTAACAGGAAGCGCTTTCACTTGGGGAAGTAGACTCACTGACGCTTGGGGTAATATCTATTCTGTCGCTCTGCGCCAGTCTAAGTCTAACAGGAAGCAAACTCACTTCCGATTGAAACATAGCTTAGTCTTAAGGTTTTGTGTACCTAATTCTCATGGACTAAGTTAAATCCCTAGTGATTTACTTGCTGACGCTGGGGGATGAAAGCATTCATCCGCATGCGCAAGTCCTAATCTAACCGGAAGTGATCTTGCATTCTCAAGTGATCTAACTCAGGATTCTAACCATGTCATCTAATCCCTCCTAAGTGTTGATTATGTTCTCTTAAGTACTAGACCATATCATACCTTAGTCACCATCAAAACTTAAGATTCTAACATTCTCCCCCTTTTTGATGATGACAAACCCATAGATGACTAGAGAACATAATTAAACTTAGATCACTCATCCTAGAGCTATATTCCTTTCCCCATTTCTCTCCCCAAAAATCTAGGCATCTTATCTATCTCTCAGCTATAGACATCTCATGTCTCATCTCTCGCTAGACATCTTATATCTCATCTCTAGCTAGACATCTTATATCTCATCTCTAGACATCTCATCTCATCTCTAGACATCTCATCTCTCTCCCCCTTTTGGCTTCATCAAAATCCAACAGGTGCAAGCTAGCCTTAGGGATGGGGATACTTTTATCGTTCTCCTAGGAATGGGCTTTCTACCTAATATTTCTCCCTATGTATCGCTAATAAAGATTTGTTCTAGACTATTCAATACAATGTACGAGAATTAACAAGGAACAGCAATAATGGCTCATGATCCTAAATGATTGTATTTTCCCTAAACACTATGTAGGATAGTTAAACATGTTTTTCAAAGGAGATATTGATACATCAAATCTAATCATAATTAAATTAAGATCAAAACATACAAAACAGTTTTCTTTTTGAAGGTGAAAATTCTTTCCAAATGTAATTTTGATCCTCTCGAATTGATTAACATGATATCAAAAGTAATTTTGATGTGTTTAAAAATGATGATTATGATATCAAATGAAATATGTGATTTTAAATTCAAATGAGATGAAATCTGATACCTAATGAAATCAAATGAGATCTGTGAGTTTGAACTTGTGGTATCAAAGGAAATGATTGAATGCCAAATGAAATTTGTGATACCATATGAAATGAAATCAAATCAAATGAAATTTGTGTTTTTAAAAGTGCCAAAAATAATTTCCAAACAAATTGCATCACAGCATCTTAAGAGTTTATTATCGATGACAGCATGTGACTCTCTATTTTCAAGGGATCATTAACAGGTAATGTCCACTTACTTCTCTTTCTATATTAAGATTAACCATCATTAAATCAAGAAAGGAAGCATATAAGAGAGGTATGTTATCAATTACTTTCCAGCATGTCATTTAGAGGATACAGATGTGTGAGCTAGGATGATTTTCTAAGACAGTGAATGATTTTGAAGTCAATGCAGATTGAGAGAAACATCCTAAGTTGACACCCTTACCAATGCCATGTATGCATCATATGTAAGAGATGGTAAGGTGTAGATGTTACCACAGATGAGGGGTACTCATACTCTATTAGACTCAGGAATCTGAATCATACGCAGATAAGCATGCTTCCTGACATCTTCAAGAGGTGTGCTATCTCAAGTGGAAACCCCTAGCGCAAGTGCTTTGATGACTCGCTTCGGCAAGCTGAGCTACAACCACAAGCAGACATGACTGGGCAGTCACTCTACTCTTCCCATGGTTCAATAGTTGGCCTGCTATCGAAGGCGCTGATTGTTGTGAAAGCAACCTTGCTCAAACTTGATGATTGGTCCTGCATATGCTTGAGGAAACAAATGCTTTCTGATGGTCAGTGAAAGAACTTAAGATTTAACATTGAAGACCATCCTCAGGACATTCAAGTCAATCTGTGTTAATCAGCACAAGCTAATAATTTTAAGAAATCATGCTTGCTAATTGGTTTAAGAAAATATGAGCAATGATTATGTGAAAACTAATTTTGAAATTATCTATACATTCACATAGTTTCACTATCAAGACATGAACTCTATTTATACTCTCATGGATAAATATCAATGTGATAGTACAGAGAATATTAAACAGGTGGCATATTTTCAGAGTTTCATAAGCAAGTATAGTTCAATACATATGCCTCAAGGATGTTCATGTTAGATCATGAAGACATGTGAATTAATAATATAATGAGATTTTGAAAAAGAGAATCTTCATCCTCACAAAATAATTTGATTAGGATTGAATTCGTTTTACAAAAACAACCAAATTTCAGCATATGATTACGAGAATAATTTCCAAATATTAGCTCGAGTTCTTCTAGATATGCTCAATGTGATCTCATTGTTCTTAGGATATCAACAAGCTTGAAATTAATACAGATTATAGCATGCTTGTGATACTATGCCATGTTTTACAGATCTAGCAGAGTTTAATTCAAGGCATTTCCTAAGATTTCTAATGCATGTCAGACAAGAGAGAGACTATCCATTTAATTTCACAACAGAATATGTAAGGGATAGAAATGCTCATGTGTATTGGCGAAAGTTTCTCAGGTTTGGTATAGCCATTCCACACATCTTGATAAGAGACATTTTCGTTGTCATTCTCTCTTGGTTATATTCATTGTTCAAGCTTCAATAATCTGTGTCAACATTCTTAAACCACAAACTTGAACTGAGATCATTAGTAGATTGAGAACTTAAAGATGTAATTAAGAGGGATGTATTGTTCTCGAAACCATAGCTGCTTATGCATTGAAAAAGTTGATGCAAGAGATACCACATGAAATGGAAAATCAGAAATAGCTTTTGAGTGCTATCATGAGGTACAGTTGTCATGTAGGTTTAAAGAGGATCAGAATCTGTTTTGAAAGTTTGTATTTCAAAAGGATCTTTCAAAAATCAAGGTGAATGCATAAACCATTTTCTTCCATGAGAGGTGCCCTTAAAAGAATTCACTAAGCATATATGAGTAAAATGATTTAGACACCATATGAAAAACTCTGAGGAAGATTTTTAGTTTTAGTGTCAAAATTCTGAAACTAGTTCCGAATCATCTTAACAATGTCAGAAATCTTAGAACACAATGATTCAACATGCACAAATTCAGAAGGTTTTGAAGAAGGTTCAGTTTCAAGGTGTCGGACTTCTTGAATTTGTAAAATCTGTATGCATTATATCAGAAAATGAATTTGATATGATAGGGTCGTTTTTACAGAAAATAAGTGTTCATCATAGATAAGGGAAATCATATCAGTTTCAGAGAAATAAGAGCTGTTGAGCCCATCATGCATTTACTAGCCAAGTGATTATTCAAGTAAAGAGGAAGGTAAGAATGATATCACCATAGCTCCATTCGCATCTAGCAGTAGCTCGCTTGATTTTGGTTGGCAATGCATGGAATCTATATTTAGAGCAGTACCAAAATCTATGCGTGACGAATGCTTATCAAGACTTGACTAATTGTTCAGATGAGGTACAGTCCTGAGTCTTGCTGAGGCTAATAGGATGGATTGGAGCTGGTGCAGAGGGATGAATTTACTTTGTGATTACTACCACTGGCATCTCTGGCCTCTTGAACCCATACTTCATACACAGCTCTTCACTCAGATTGGGTGCTGGCGCAGAGGGAGACACAGGTTCAGCAGAAGGTATCTCCGCAGGTTGATCACTCAGCGCTATCTCAAGTTTGCCTCTGAGCTAGCAGATTGTTGGGGGCACATGAATCAGATGGCTCACTGTGGGGGGAGGAGATCTTTCTTTTAGCAAGGGTCTTCTTCACCCTTGTCTTTCTGAACCTTCGGATTGCCCTTCCTACAAAATACCAGATAGTTCCTTCCTTTTGTATCCAAGTCTGGATCTGAAGGTCAGTTTGTAGGCTATATATAGTTCACATGCATTTAGATTACGTCCTATGTGTATGGCATGGTGAATCTTTCATGACTATATGCACAAGGATATACAAGGTTTTTGATCAAGATAGTCATGGACAGTATGTAGATTATGAACATTACTTATTTCTTCAAGCTTTCTTCTATGATGAATATAATGTTCACACCTTAGGATGCTTAATGTAAAATCTCAATAAGTCCATCTAACATTAGCATAGGAGATTTTACTATCAAATGCTTCGTTGCTAAGTGATCCCTTGCTTACCCAAGGAGATCTTCTATACTTATCCTTGGTTCGAAGCACTTTCTTCTGAGAGGTAGGATTCAAGAGCCTTTTCAATGATGATCGAGGAATCCACTCTCTCTTGTTCTTCTCAGGATAATTGAATGGAACTTTGTGATAGCTCATCCTTGAGACAGAACCATTGTCCCTTGTGGTGGCCGACAGCTTCTTATGATTGTACCAGTGGGTTTCAGCAGTTGCATCACCACGAGTTCTCCTCTTTGGGATAAGAGGAACTCTTGATTTTTCCTGCACAAGTAAGGCACTAGGAGGATGTTTTGGTACCCATTTGTACTTGGGTCCTACATGGTTAGCACTGGACCTTACTTGTCCTTTAGGAATCCATACAAACTTATTTCTCACATTTGAATTTCTTCTAAGACTGCATGTGTGAGAAATATGTCCTAATCTACCACAATAATGACAGATAATGGAATGATAATCAAAATGAGGCTTCCTATCATTATCATGATTAGTTTTCTTTAGAAAAGCTTTTTGTTCCTTTGAAATTTCAGTTTCTTTTGAAAGCTTTTCTTTTTCCTTCAACACGTGTTTACAATCAAAACATTTTTCAAGACATGTTGAAGTTTTCCCTACCGATAGTGGGCTAGCTATCGGAACCACTAGTTCTTTAAAAGAACCCTCGGAAACTTTAGATGTAGAAGAAGAAATTAGTTTTTCAAGTTTCCTATCTTTTTCTTTTAAGCCTAGAAGTTCTTTTGCAAGTTTACAATATTCAGTATATAACTCATTGTATGCATCTTGCAAATCAGAGAGTTCAATTTCAGATCCAGATACCTCACTTTCTGAATCTTCTAGGCAGAGATGGATACTCTCTTCACTGAAGTCTGCTTCCTCAATATCAGCTTCCAGAAGCTCATCAGTAGATGATCCACAAAGAGCACGAGTTGAGCTTTGGACAGCTGTGCTTTCAAGAGATGGGTTAGAAGCATATATCACATCAAGAGTATTCCAAATATCTCTAGCACTAGAGCAATGTTTGATTTTCTGGAAATCATTTTCAGTTAAGCCTTTGTATAAAATTTGCATTGCTCTAATGTTTAAGGAAAACAAATTTTTCTCCCTTTCAGTCCAGTTTCCTCTTGGTTTGAAATCAAAATCATTTTCAAAAATATCCCACACTTTCAAACTAGTGGATTTTATAAAACTTTCCATTCTTGCTTTCCACCAACAAAAATCAATATTTTCTAACACAGGTGGAATGGTATGATCAAAGCCTTTGGAAAACATTTTAACCCAAATCAGCCAAGGTCTTTGCACTTGAGATCGTTTGATCCTTTAAACAAGTGACCTGCTCTGATACCAAATGAAATGCGTGGCTGTCACCCAAGAGGGGGGGTGAATTGGGTGAGGGAATAAAAACTTTATTTCTTTTCGAAAGACTGCTTGTGCTTGGTGATGATGTTACTGAGTAATGGTTTGCACAAGTCAGTATGTTATGTGATGCAAAAATAGAATGTTTAAATGTAAGTTTATGCACACATAAATTTATCCTGGTTCGGTCACCCAGACCTACATCCAGTCCCCAGGCTCCACCTGAGATTTTCAATCCACTATTTTTGTTTAAACCAGGCACAAGAGAAGCCTTTACACTTTAGGTTTTACGAGCACGGGTTCACCTAACAACCCACAGGTTTTACACCGGGTTCACCTGCAAACCTTACAAATGCAAGTTTTACGGGCTAACTTGCAACCTATGGAGATTTAGACAACCTCTAAATGCTCCCCCTTACAAATTGTAAGTTTACACTATGTTCACTCTATGAACTGATTGTGCTAAACACTTAAGCTCAAAACTAACTCTCTCAAAGAGTGGATGATGTTACTCACTTAAGTACAAATGAATCACTCTCTAAGAATATTACATATCAAAGTCCGAGAGTAGAAGATGAGAGGAATGTAGAATAGTGTTTTTCAGATAATAGCCCTGTTCTCTCTGACTTTTTCAAGCCCCATCTTCAGAAATGAAGAACATCCCTTTTATACCAGTCTCTGAATATCTAGCCGTTGGAGAGGCAATAAGATCGTTTGATTATAGACGTTGGGGCCTTGTTTACGTTGTCCTCATTAATGCACAGCAGGGTTGACTTTGCTTTATCTGAAAAAGGTGCTCTGACCATGCTGTTCTGTCAACACTGTTCTGACAATACTGTTCTGACAAAAGTCGTTCTGGCATCTGAACACTTTGTACGGTCCGACTCTTGCTTGCTGTCAGAGAGGACTTCGTTCCTCAAGCATAAGTCCAGGATGTTAAGAGACTCACTATCGGAAGCTCTCTTGCTATCTGAAGCTCGTGGACTCTAACATTTTGCTTGCTATCACATAGAGGAACTTTGTCTTCCAAGCACTTGTCCATGAATGATAAGAGTGCTTTGCTATTGGATCCTCTCTTGCTATCAGAAGCTCTCTTATGGACTCTGACTCTTGTGGGCAGTATGAGCTTTGACACCTTGAGTGAATCTTCAGATTATGTTCTCATACTCCTCATGCTTGGTAGGTAACAATGTTGTTTGAATATGTCTGTTATCCTCTTGTTACCGTTGGAAGGAACATCTTCTTAAATGCTTCAGCAGGGTTGACTTGCTTTATCTCTGAAAAGTAGTCCTGACACCTCTGCTCTGACATAAGCATTCTGACACTGCATCTCTTGAACGTTCAGACATTCTTTTTGCTTGCGGAAGTAACTTCTCATCCGGAAGCAACCTTACTGAGTGTGCTGCACTTGAACGTTAGTTTAGTAATATAATCATATAGTCTCATGCAGTGGGTGATCCCTAAATCTAAGGAGTATCCGGAAGCACTTCTACATCCGGAAGTAAATTCGCTTGATGAGGGATTTAGTTCAATATGACTTGCTCTCGCTTAGTCTATTTAATTCCACCACTCAGCGCTAGTCACTGAGCTATCGGAAGCACTTTTACTTGACGTGGTGAATTCACTGACGCTTAGGGTGAAATCTATTCTATCAGTCTGCGCCAGTCAAGATCTAACAGGAAGCAACTTCACTTGATGTTGCATTTCCGCTGACGCTCGGGGTTATATCTAGTCTATCAACCTGCGCCAGTCTAAATCTAATAGGAAGTGCTTTCACTCGGCGAAGTAGACTTACTGACGCTTGGGGTAATAACTATTCTATTGCTCTGCGCCAGTCTAAGTCTAACAGGAAGCACTTTCACTTGGGGAAGTAGACTCACTGACGCTTGGGGTAATAACTATTCTATTGCTCTGCGCCAGTCTAAGTCTAACAGGAAGCGCTTTCACTTGGGGAAGTAGACTCACTGACGCTTGGGGTAATATCTATTCTGTCGCTCTGCGCCAGTCTAAGTCTAACAGGAAGCAAACTCACTTCCGATTGAAACATAGCTTAGTCTTAAGGTTTTGTGTACCTAATTCTCATGGACTAAGTTAAATCCCTAGTGATTTACTTGCTGACGCTGGGGGATGAAAGCATTCATCCGCATGCGCAAGTCCTAATCTAACCGGAAGTGATCTTGCATTCTCAAGTGATCTAACTCAGGATTCTAACCATGTCATCTAATCCCTCCTAAGTGTTGATTATGTTCTCTTAAGTACTAGACCATATCATACCTTAGTCACCATCAAAACTTAAGATTCTAACAACTTTCCCATTTCTATTAGAGTTGAGAAGGAAACAAAGTTTCTCACTTTCCAGCAAGGGGATCTCCATGAAGATTAATTCATTGCTCGTTTCTTGGAACTATCTAAGTATTACTCTTATACACAAAAGTGTCATGACCCTAAATGGATGTGTGATCGCTTGGTGGAAAAAGCTACGCCAGAGTTGAAGACAGCTTTAGCTCCATTTCTGGATGAAATAACAAGTTTTGAAAGGATGTGTGACAAGCTGCGTACTACTGCTAGAAGGAAAAGGGACGAGGAAGTTGAGAAGAGAAAGGAATTTCAGGCAAGATCTGCTTCATTCATGAGACCAAAAGGAGGAATTAGCAAGAGGAATAGTCAGAGCTTCAGTGGAGTGAATAACCGGTTTAATCAGCCGTCAAGGAACTATTCTAGTGGGCCTTCCAGGAGTCATTTCAGTAAACCTCCAAGAAGTCAGTTTAGCGGAGGACAGAACTCTTTCAATGGGGTTGTAGGAATGCCAAGATAAACTCAAAGAAACACAAGGATAATCAATATGCACAAGTTTAGGTAAGACAATATTATGACATGTGGTATTCAAGTAAGGCACATGAAATATGGCAAATTGGGGCCCCTTCAAAGTGCTCAACAAAGGACCCCAATTCGATCTCCACAAGAAATTGGTGGACTCCCTCCTCAAAGCAAGATTCAAGGTATCTTCATCACACAAGGTAGTTTCAAGCATAGCCTTATTGAAGGACTCTCCTTGCAAAGCTCTTTGTTCATGCATGGTCCTCAACCAGCTCCTCCAATCCAAGATGGTATATGAGGTATAGAAATGCAAGTCTTTTTTCAATTGTAATCCGGCCTCCATCATGAGATCAAGCACTCCTTCCAACCTAACTTTATCCACAAAATTGAACAAACATCCCTTTTCCAAGGGGTTGTAGCTAGACAAGGAGTATGTAAATGTACCAACATCATCAAGATCACAATTATCATGCTTAGGACTAGTAAAATCAAGAGGCATGCTCACAATATAAGAATCATCATCAAGAGAATTCATACAAGCATCATTAACATTCACCAAGTAAGAATCAAATGAACCTATAGATGTGTGCGCAACATCATGTGAAGGCAATCTCAAAGGACTTACATGTTGCTCTATCACATTATCAATCATCAAGGTATATGGCCTACATGCTTCATTATATATGCAAAGATTAGATGAAGGCTTAGCATAAGTAGGCATTGGCTCAAGAACAACAAGCAATGGCACATTAAATTCCAACATAGAAAACAAATCAAGCATCATTCTTTGGATTATTTCATGATATTTCTTCTTCCCTAAGTTACATGAACTAGGAAAGGGAACAAGTGTAGAGTTAAGAATTATACCTTTGGAAGCGTCCTCTCCACTTTGATGCTTGATTTGAGAAGTAGAGAAAGATTCAAGCTCTTGTGCCAAATGCTCTCCAACCTTGCATTCCTCTTTAAAAACTTCATGCTCTTCTTCTTCAATAGGTCCTTGGCTCTCGGCCTCTTGGCATTCTCCACCCAAGGGAGGTGTGTTCTCGGCCTCCTTACCATTTTCACCCTCCTCATGGTTTTCTAGGGTATTTGAGTGATGTTCAACATGCATATCACCCCTAGAATTGGCCTCATCCATTGTAGCATTACCCAAGACAACATCATCATTGGTTGGATGCAAATCGTTCAGTTTTTTCCTATATCATTCCATGAGATGAGAAGATTTACCCTCATAACAATCAACACAAATGCTCAACTCATCACATGAACAAGGCATAGAATCATCAAGATCATCACTAGCATCATATGCATTATTGTCATGCCTAGTATCATGCAAAGTATCATTCAAAGAATTGGAAGTATCACAAGCAATGTGATCATCAAAATCACAACTAGGAGAAACACTAGGCAAGACATCATTAGACTCAAAGATGCTAGGTGGATTTGTAACATTCATCTCAATCCTAGGATTAACTTCTTGGCACTCTTGAGGTTCATGCTCTTCTTTATCAAAGTAAGGAATTGATTTAACTTGAACTCCACCTTCCAAATTCATGTCATTCAAAGAATTATGATTTACAACCACATTGGAAGGTAGGTCACATTTCCTTGTCTCTTCCTCGGCCCTTTTATTCATCAATTGAAAAACAAATGAATAAATGTCCTCTTGCTTCCTCTCATTTGATTCAATTTGATTCAATTTAGAGTCCAACCCCTCCATCTTATCCATAACGGATGTAAACATTTGCATCATCAAATCATATGCACTAGAAGAGGAAGAAGAATGTTCAACTTGAGGAGCATAATCATTTTGCACTTGAGCATGAAAGAAGTCATTTTGCTCCATTTGTGTAGGAACAAAGCTTTGTGGAAGCTCCTGTTGATCATAAAAATTAGGACTATATCTATAAGAAGGTGGATTAGGCTCATATTGAGGAGCTTCTTGATAGTCATATACATCCGGCCTTTGAGCAAAAGAAGAATTAGGTCTCATTTGGTAAGAAAACACAAGAGATGTGTTTCCACTTTTGAAGCCAATTTCTTTCCAAAGAATCAAGCAAAAGAGCCAATGGTTTTCCCACAAAAGGAGCCCTGCAAACAGCACTAAAAGCAACCAAAAGAGTGCTTGAAATAGTCCTGCAAATGGTTAGAGGAATGGCCAACAGCCCTGTACAAGTCCAGCAACAAATCCACAAAAAACAGTCCACAAAAAACAGTCCAAAAGCTTCACAATGTCACTCAAAACAAATGGTTGCAAAGGGCAACGAATTATGCTTCAAAAATTCCACAACCAATTTTCCCAAATAGCCCTGTTATTGGTGAGTTAGAATCAAGAACAATCCAGCCAAAATCACAGCCCAAACGTTCCCAGAACCTTTTACAAAACGGAGTACCCGATTTGACCAAAATTGCAAAAAATGAGCAATCTTCTACCAATGTTTCAAGCAATTTGTGAGCAAAATTTCCAGCAATTAGGAGCCTTAAAAGTGTGTTTAAAACTGTGCAAAGGCAGCCTAACTTCGTCCAAAACAGTGAGGTACAAGTCAAAACAGTTTGCACACAAAATCACCTTTACCGATTGAAGTTCCAGCAAAACAGGGCTTTTTCAAAAATTCATTCCAGAGAGTCGAAAACGAGTTACAGAGCAATTAATATATCAAAATAAAGCTTATAACCCGTAGAGTTTCCCAGTAAAACAGTTTTGAAAAATTCGTCCTGAACAATTCCCAGTTTTCAAAACAATGAACCTGAAATTTCTGGACTTTCAGGCAGTTTTTCCAGCAGCTTCACAAATAATGTCCAGAATGATTCCAACATTTTTCAGGCCAACAAAAACAGTTCTAGGAAGCTCAATATATGTATAATATGCCACAAAAACAGTTTGGCAAAATTCCAAATATTCCAATGGCAACTTAGGAAACTAGAGCCTCTAAGTGCAAGCAATTTACAAATTGTTTTTCCAGAAACTTCAAGCAAACTTCCAAAAATATATAGGCTATATAGAGCAGCCTTTAGAGCACCAAAACAGTCAGAAATGTCCAGCCAACAAGTGAGCAAGCTAAAGGTTCAAGAACAATGCACCAAATGCTCACAATCAAAAGTAACCGAATGAAACACAAACACTAACAACAAATAAAATGGAACTAAGAACCTAAGACAAGTAAGAAATTAACCAAACCGGCAACGGCGCCAATTTGATTAACTCTTTTTGTCGCCTAAAAGAATTATCAAATAAAAACTAGAATTAAGTACTATAGTATGTAGCAATTCCTAGGTCACTTCACAATTTGGTTAATTCACTTGCTTAGGTCAAATTAATTCAAATTAACAAGGTTGATGAGAGTGTTGTTTACTAACTTCTAACAACAATTAAAATCGCAAACTTAACAAACTAACCGAAAAAAAGATGAAGAGAAATCAAGTGGAAGCACCTCCCTCTCCAAACTACTCATGTGCTTATGATGAACAAGACCTCATGCATTTGCGAATCTTGATCTATCCTAGTTAAATCCTTAAGATCTCTTAGATCTACAAGAAATCTAGAAGAGTTTAACTAGGATAATAAAGTTGAAGGCTCTTTCCAAGCTTAACATATACCTAGGCAACATTAGATTCTAGATCTAGAAACTAAGAAATTCATTCATTCCATAAACACACATATAAGCAATCGCAATACATGAATCTATGGAACTACACAAGCATAAACCTTAGGTTTTCATATGTCAAACCTAGAAAGAGAGGTTACAAGCCAAAAATGAAGTAGAACACTCTAAGAACAAGTGTTCTAGCCTAGTGAAACCTAGATCTAGGATTCACAAGACAAAAAGGTAAATCTAGCTTGTAACCTACAAAATGACTCTCACAAATACATGAAGCCGATTTGGTGAAGATCTTCAAGCACACTTTCACTTGGAGAAGGAGATCAAGGAAGCTTAGCCAAGCTTCATGGAGGAGAGGAGAAGAAGAATTCGTGATGTGGCCATGGAAGATGGAAAAATCACGAAATGGAGATGGTGGTTAGGGTTTTGGGAAAGTTGAGAGGAAATAGAAGATGAAGAAGATGAACATAAAGTGGTGAAATGATTAATGAAGCTAGGAGACATTTATATGAGTGTTTAGATGAGTTAATGAGGTGTTTAGGGATGTAAATGGGCTGTCGTCGGCCAAGGCTATGGGTTAAATGTGTGTGTACATGTAAGAGGCCAAGATGGGTAGTAAGGGAAAGGAAGGGTATTTTGGGAATAAAGGGAAATATGGTTGAAGACCTCCAAATTGTGTCAATGCTATCTCCTCTTATTTTCCTCTTCAAGATCTTTCATTCAAGTCCAATTTTGCCCTCTTTGAAGCTCCACAACTCAAAATTTAAATTTGGAGCCCTTTTTACCCCTTTTGGTAATGAGCAAATCCCTTGTTTTTGACAAAAGGGGTAATTTTTGTCTTATGCCTTTGCCTTTGCCACCTAGCCTCCTCCTTGCCACCTAAGCACTTCCAAGGGTGTGTGGGGCCCACGTGGGACCCCCTACAAATAAAATAATACCACATAGTCAAAATGACCAAAATACCCTTGGTTACTTAAAGTGCAAGTAATTAAGCTAGAATTCTCCAATTAATCACATAGAAACATGTGCATAAATATTCACCAATAATGATCAAATATAACAATTAAATCACACTAATTAAGCTCAATTGCACATGCTTAAACATATTAAATTCGGTCTAATCTCTGACTCAGTGCAGTCGGCCAGCCCCTTTTTCCCTTCCTCTCAGACTACCTCTGGGCATGATCACCTGCAAAAATAAAGGGAATGGGGTGAGACAAAACAATGTATCAGTAATCACTGCTTAACTCACTGTGAGACTCAGATGTGAGGTAGCGGAGTGTCTACAGGGTACCACAGTTTTCAAAACCTGCATAATCATACAATATATACAAATATATATCCAGTAAAAAATCATCTATCTCCAATATCCAAAATAAACATGATTGACACTGTGTCCTAGTCTCTACTCTGAAAGACATATTTCCCCTGTCTCTACTCAAAAGGAAATAATAAACGGAGCCTGTCTCTACTCGGAAACCGTAAGTCTCTGTCTCTACTCAATAGGACTAGTACAACTAACCGTCGATTGCGCTATCGAACGGTTACATCGGCTGATGGTACAAGCAGTGTCATGCAACAACCAAATTCCTTATATATGAAAATAATTCACATTTGGAAAGGCACCCTATAGCCAATTTTGTATAGAAAATAACTTTGAAAACATTTTTATTTATATATATAAGTAGAAGAGGATTTTACAAATTGTAACATCCTGAAAATTTAATACAGGATTAAAGAGTATTTTGGAAATGATAAATGGAGAAATTAGGAATTTTGGGAATTTTTGGGAATTTTTGGAGATTTTTGAGAATATTTTAGAAACATTAAAGTAATTAATATGTATATAATTAATTAAGAAATGAAGAGTTTGAAATATGAGGGAATGGCAAAGTTAAAAATATTTTGAAAATTCAGAAGATTGGAGACTGGTTTGAGTGGTTTTAAGTTAAAAAGTGTACACTATGGCAAGATTGGGCTACAAATCATTAGAGAACCCTCTAATTTCAGCAAAACCAAACACGCCCTCCCCTTTTTCTTCCTTAAAATTTCGCACCCCCCTTCCTCATTCGAACACCCTCCCTTTCTCTCTACCTCTCCAACCTCAAAACCCGACGACCCCTTCGGCCACCCCCTGTGATTCCGGCGACAGCGACGGCGACGGCGAGCTGAAGTGGTGGCGCGGCCTCCCTTCCCCTCTTTCCCCTTCAATTTCAGTTCGGTTTGCTCACTTCTCACACCCCATGAACCCTCTTTGTTTCTCCTTCTAAATCCGGCGAGTTTTCCGGTGCCAGCGGCTTCGTTTGCCGGCGGTCAAAGGCGGCGAGCGGTGAGGGGTTTTGGTTCTTTCATTTTCATGAATTTCCTTCTTGTTACAACTTGGTTATCAGTATTTGGTATACGATAACCTAGGACTGTGCTGCATTGCATATAGATTGGCAATATACATTCTTAGTATTCCCTTCCTTATGTGCATGAATGTCTGGCCTTTTGAGAGGACTATCGCTCATCTCGTGGTGGGGAGAGAGTGATAAGAGAAATTGAATAGGTACTGTGGAGAGATTGAGATGAACATAGAAAGAATAACGAAATAATGTTGATATGTATAAGAATTTAGGAAAAATAGCGAAATAAGGATGCTTCTCTGGGGTCTCGAGTATAGTTATGTGCCGGCCATAATCATAGTCGAGGCATCATGAGATCCCTTATTGGGTTAAGGGATTAAGGAAATTGGGAAATAACAATTGATAAACAATGTGATATGAAATAAGTTTGGTTGACCATGCTTGAATGTTTAGCTTAGTTGTTAAATTGTTGCCTTAATTGATAGATTGATTTGTCATATTTGATGGTTTTTGAATGAAATCTTATTAAAATTCTTCGTGATTTTATTATTTTTGTGATTTATTAGTATTATGTTGGACAATTTTGATATTTTGAGCCAAATACTATGTGTATGGGTGTGTTAATTTGTAAGTACATAATTTGATTGTGTATGTTTTAATCAAAGGATGTTTGATGTGAAAAGAGTCCAAACTTGATGCTTTTATACCAGCTTCTAATACAGGTCTTAATCTGTAGTTTAGTTACAATCTGCAGAATTCCTTACATTTGTTTGGTTCAAATTTCACTAAATGTAGTGACATAAATTTATTTTGGTTATGGAGATTCTTTACTGATTAAGCTTGGCCATTTGGCTTGATACTTGTTTCTTTAGTAGTTGGTATATTCTGTTTCCAAGGTTGCTAATTTAATTTTTGTCCATACTGATCCTTATTAGTATAATAAATTTTGAGGGTTACATACCGATCAAAGAATGAATATGTTTTAAAATGAAAACTTCTTGGAGAGATTTAGTGATTTAAGAAGGGTTTGGTTGAGCTTCGCAAACAAACCCTGAATCATTAGGTGCTTTGAACCCGACATGTTTAAGAATGTATGTAGTTGAAAACTCTAAATTGGTGTAGGAACTAAGATTCTATGTTATGAATTCATTTTAAATACTTAAGGTGATGATCATGCGGCTAAAATGAAGAATTTGATTCCGTGTACTATTTTAAGCTTAGAGTTGGATGTTTTAATATGTAGATGTGTTTTGTTTTGGTGCATGTAATGATATTTGAATAAGGGAGTTATTGATTCTACGTGTTAAGCTTAGAAAAGTTAAGCAGTGATAAAACATATGAAATAGAGGGTTGTGTAGATTTAATCAATTAGATTGTGTTGAAGGAAGATTGATTTGAATGCTTAGATGATTGAGTGCTTAGAAACGCAGTAACAGGACTTCTTTTGTGTTAAGTGTTGGAAAGTATTGGCGAATGGAGTAGTCCATTATTGTTTTGAAGAGATCTATAGTGATCCTTCATTGCTAATTATGGTGGATATCTTAGGTAGTTCTTGGATTAATGATTTCATAAGTTTATTGATCATTTTATTTAGTGATGTCAAAGAATTGGAAAGGTAATTTTAGATTAAGGTAATGGAAGAAAGTGTGAAAAGTGGTAAATTAAATGGAG
Source organism: Mimosa pudica (assembly GCA_029929735.1). Taxonomy (NCBI): domain Eukaryota; kingdom Viridiplantae; phylum Streptophyta; class Magnoliopsida; order Fabales; family Fabaceae; genus Mimosa; species Mimosa pudica. The sequence goes on along the minus strand of JAKELP010000022.1, from coordinate 1,119,073 downwards.
TAAAGTGAAGTTTTGATATTTTGAATACTACTTAAGTGTGTACTACTTAGTTGAGGTTGTGTGTGAATTGTAAACTTGCAAAAAGATATTATTGATTGGAGGATCAAATAGTTATAAAGTTCTGTAGAAGAGAATAATAACAAGGTATAGTTTCTGATATTTGGTATTACATGAATTGAAAGAGAGGATGTTTGATTAAAACAAGTTTAGGTTTAGATTAAAGTTGATTAAGGTAAATAGTTGGAATTTAAACTGTATCATGATGACTCAGAATAGTATTTTGGTTATATAGAGAAGACTAAGAAGAATTATTTGCTAAATTCAAGATTCTTAATGTGATAGTAAAGGATATACCTTGTTAATTATGGTTAAGCTAAATGGATTGAGAAACTAGTTAAGTTTAATGATGTATGTTAAAGCTCTAGCGGACATTTTAAAGGACCATTGGAATTGAATACAGCTAGGAGTGATGTTGTTAATGAGATTGATTTGGTTGGATAAGTGTTGATTTAGAGTCATAAGTTTTTGGTGAGAAATAAAATTAAATATTCTAGGGAAGTGACATTTGATAATTAAAAAAAAGTGAGAATCTTGAAAAAGGACTGACGAAAACGGTTAAAGTGGAAGATGTTGATAGGAAATTGATCCAATTAAGAGTAGTTTTGAGATGAGTAATGCTTGTTTGGAAAGAGGTAAAGGATGATTAGTATACTTAAAGTGTGGTTATTATTGATAGTAAATTGAGAGAAACTACTTGTTATAGGAATGAGGAAATTTCAATAGTTTATGGAGTGACATTTCATAGGTTAACGACTTACTCTCATATTTATAGAAAGTGGTATGAGGATTTGGCAAAGTATATGTATTTAAGAAGAAATATTGTTGGTAGGTGATTAAAGAATGATTCTCATTGTCTTATAAGTCAAGGAAATTAAATGATTTAGATGTAACAAGGTTAGAATATGACTAGGAATTCTGGAAACTAGGAGAATATTGGGATTGTGCTATGGTTGGATGGCTTGGAATGATATTTTGATTATGAAATGAAAACTAGGTTGGAAGATATTGGTAGTTGAGATTCTTAATGTTACTGAAGAGTACATAGACTTTATGGAACATGAAATAGGGGATTTTGGTCATGGATATCATTTGGCCTTAGTAATGTAACCAAAGTAGTCAAGGAATTAGATAATTTAGGTGTAGCAAAGTTTAATATGACTCGAAAATTCAAAAGCTAAAGGAATGGTGTAGAATAGTTTGGTTAGAATTTATAGTTTTCTTCTCTAATTCAAAATCTTAGAGATGTATTGAGTGGGATAGACTATGTATCAGTTCATAGTAAAGTTTGACATACTGAATTTTGGGGACAAAATTCTTAAAAGGTGGGTAGAATTGTAACATCCTGAAAATTTAATACAGGATTAAAGAGTATTTTGGAAATGATAAATGGAGAAATTAGGAATTTTGGGAATTTTTGGGAATTTTTGGAGATTTTTGAGAATATTTTAGAAACATTAAAGTAATTAATATGTATATAATTAATTAAGAAATGAAGAGTTTGAAATATGAGGGAATGGCAAAGTTAAAAATATTTTGAAAATTCAGAAGATTGGAGACTGGTTTGAGTGGTTTTAAGTTAAAAAGTGTACACTATGGCAAGATTGGGCTACAAATCATTAGAGAACCCTCTAATTTCAGCAAAACCAAACACGCCCTCCCCTTTTTCTTCCTTGAAATTTCGCACCCCCCTTCCTCATTCGAACACCCTCCCTTTCTCTCTACCTCTCCAACCTCAAAACCCGACGACCCCTTCGGCCACCCCCTGTGATTCCGGCGACAGCGACGGCGACGGCGAGCTGAAGTGGTGGCGCGGCCTCCCTTCCCCTCTTTCCCCTTCAATTTCAGTTCGGTTTGCTCACTTCTCACACCCCATGAACCCTCTTTGTTTCTCCTTCTAAATCCGGCGAGTTTTCCGGTGCCAGCGGCTTCGTTTGCCGGCGGTCAAAGGCGGCGAGCGGTGAGGGGTTTTGGTTCTTTCATTTTCATGAATTTCCTTCTTGTTCCAACTTCATTTTCTCACTTTCCTTTCTCTTCTCTTACATTTGCGTCGGCCTTAGCTTTTCCGGCGAGAAAACCGGCGGCCCCAAGCCCAACATGTGCAAGATTGCGATTTAACTTCGGTGAGCATCTTTCTTGTCATGCCTATTTCACTTTCACTGAATTTTTGGGCGAGTTTGAGAAGGGAAAATCGAAATGGGTTTAAGCTTGGGTTTATGAATCATTTAAAGAACATCTTAAAACTTTGATTTAGGATAACTTGAGGGATGATTTGAACATTAATTAAGGTTTTGTAAAGTGTATGTAAAACCCTAGAAATTGGGGGTTTCAAATCCACGGGTACTTTGGGTTCAAACTTTTAAAATTGTGGTTGTAGGAGTTTATTTGGATGCTATTATGGTGCTGGAAGTCAGATTATTTGAAATTCGAAACAGTTTTGCAAAATTCTCTTTCTTCTCATATATGGTCGAATGGATTGCTATGAAATTTGATGCTCAAAGCTTTTAATTGTTATTATTGCTGGAGTTCATTGAAAGAATATGTAAAATGCATGTTTGATTTGTGTAGATTCTATAGGATTCATAAATTTGTCTATGTATATTAGTAGTCTTTGCATGTGGTTGTTTATAGGAAGTTAGATGCATGTTTAATTTCTTGCTAATACATGTGATTCTAGATTCTGACCCTATTGATTTTTATTTGGGAATATTCTAAACTTTGTTTTGTTGTGATGTTCGATTTATGGAATTGTGATTTTCAAGAATTAAAGGTGTTAGTGGTGATGTCATTCTTTTACTCTACTTTTGGGTTTATTAGGTCATGTAATTATAATTCTTTTAAATTTACTTGTTATACCTGTACTAATTGAAGATAGGTCATGTTTCTTTGAATTCAGGTCAAAAGTGGGCCAATGAATTGAATACTAATGAAGGTATATTGAAATAGGATTTTAGTCCACCATGTTTGGAAACTTAAGAAACCTTAAGATGCATGTTTCCTTTGTTTTGTTTTGATTGCTTGTTCTGGTTGATCTTAGCGTCTTTTCTACCTTGGTTTTGTTTCAATTTTCTGGATTGTTGGTTTAAGAAGAAGGATTTATGTAGGATATATTTATTATTGTATGCTGATTTTGGAATTAGGCTTATGAGAACAATTTATTTGTGGTCTTTAGTGCAAGTTTGGGGTATTGATCATGATTTCAATAAGAGCATAATGTTTGCTTGATGAATGGTATGTTTAGTTTTTCGGTTGAACTAGGTAAGTAGGTGTGTAATTAAAATTTAATGAGTGTTGGCGTGGTGGCAGATTGTAATTGAAGTTTGATTAATGGTTTCAAAGTAGTGAAATTGGTAAGATCTTTAGGTTTTCTGTACGTGGTGAATTATATTCTGTTTTGATTGAACATTGGTTTGTTGTGGCTGGAAGGTGTCTAATTGGCATTTTTAATGTGGTAGTATCTTTGTTTGCTTGACTGTTGAAGTGGTTGAGTTTGTTTGGTTTATGTTTGACACTTGATTACTATGAATGCATCTTGTTTTTGTTTGAGTTGATTTCTTCTAAAATAAGGGAGCATATGAAATGATTGATATTAAAGAAAGTGGATATTAAAGGTGAATCATATATTATATTTGGTAGTGGGAATGTAAAGAAATAAAATGGTTTTGGAAGCTGGAAATGTTAGAATATTTGAAGTTGTGTTTAGACATGTATATCCTTACTAGTATTGTTAGAACTTCAAGATACTATGAGAATATAGATATTTCATATTATAAAGGAATTGATGCTTGATGTTTAATAATTTCCTAAGGATAGGAATGTTTGATTTGGATACATAATGTTTTGATAAAGGTTGGAAGTAATCATGAGATGGACTTGAGAAGTGTTTTGTGAACTTTGAAGTGCTTATGATTGGTATATGTTATGGTTTAAAGTTGCTTGTGATAATATGAAATTGAGCTTGAAGGAAAGACATTGGATTATTCTATGTGGAATTTTTAAGTTGTGAATGACTTGTTAATGTTTAAAGTAGCGATTTTGGACTTTGAATGATTGTATAAACAGTTGAATTAAGAATGGGGATTTGGGTAGTAACATATGAATACATACGAGAGAGAGACGTCAAAGTATTATGAAGTGAAAATGATATTAATATATCATTATGTATCATATCGTTATAGGAGCATATAATGGTGATTATACTTGAAGGGAAGGAAACGGTGAGGAAAGGCAGTAAAGTGCTAAAGGGCGACAGGTAATCACATTTAACCTTACTATAACATTGAGGGTGATGTTAGCTAGGATTTTCTAAAATCCTTTCTCACCCTCTCTATATATATATTATCTTTAAAATGGTATTTTTATACAAAACAGGCTATCGGGTGCCTTTCAAACACGATTATTTTCATATAAAGAAATTTGAAACACTACATATATATTACTCTGGCTGTGGTTGGTATTGATCTGGAATGATTGTGGAAGGTATATAGATAGGTATAGTGTTAGACAGTGACTTGAGAAATTATGGAAAACATGAGATGTGAGATTGAAATATTGAATGAGGTTGTAGTTGATGGAATATAGAATAGGGATTGTTAGTATTGCATGACACTGATTATTAATACCGTCGGCCGATGTAATCTATCGATCTGCGCAATCGATAGGTTAATTGTACAGGTTCCTTGGATTTTAAAGGAACCAGGGACGTTTTCACTTTTTATAGTGCTCCCTTTTTTAGGGACGTTTTCACTATTTAAAAGTGCTCCCTTTTTATGCTTTCAGATTTGAGACTGGGCACAGTGTCAATCACGTTTATTTTCGTCTGTTGAGTTGATTTGGAACTGACTGAGGGATTTGAATGATATGTGGGAAATAGAGATGATGAATTTGAATTGATTTAGAAGGAGGGACTTGAACGATAAATGAAAGACTTGATATATATATATATAGTATTGGTTTTAAATGTGGTACCCTTTAGACGCCCTTGCTACCGCACATCTCACTGTTATAGTGAGTTAAGCGGTGATTACTGGGACAAATTGTCTCATCCCACGATTACTGACATTTTTGCAGGTATTCATGTACAGGCGCAAGCATCAGGAAAGGGAATTAGGTAGTAGTAGTTATATAGACTATTGTGAATTGTATATTGCCAATTTGTATAGGCCTGCATTCGTTTCCACATGTATTTATATGTATTTGATATTATTGAACGTTAGGTCGTTTATTTTTCTAACCATGTTAGGTGATTCTTTTCTAACATGGTTAGCTATTAATTATCCATGATAGTATTCAAGTTGTATTAGTTTATTCTTTTCTATCATGGATAGTATTCAGTCATTAGGAAATTCCTTTTCTAACTATGATAGATATTGATATATGGAAATCCTTTTGCTATCATAGTTAGTAAAGAGATAATTGAATTTAAAATGGATATCGTAGATTAAATAGGGAATTAGTAACACAATGTTACACAAATCCTCAACTACCATCACCCTCAATATCACAGTCAGTTAAGTGTGATTACCTGTCAAGTTTAGTAGCAATAGATATAGGCAGCTAAAGTCTTCCTTTAGCTCCGCTCGAGTCTCCACCATCAACAATCATACAATTAGCTAGTGTTGGTCAAGGCACAATATCAGTGACTTTAACCCACCATTCAATTCAAACTTATTCTAAAACAATTATTGAAGTAATAAATTACTTCTAACATTTACACTTTTCTATATTCTTTTGTATCCCACAATTCCCTTAACTATTTATTTATAACTCATAAAGTACTAACTTCACCATTTTTCATAACTCTTGCAAAACTAACCCACCATGCTAACCCCCATTAAAACAAACTATTCATATTAAATTGGCCACTCAAAGTGACCTCCATACTCACAAACTTTCACAACCTTCCATACATATCATTACTTAACAAAGCTCTCTTTAATCCTGCACTTTATTTACCAACTCCTTCCCAAACACAATTTCAAACAATTTCACTCCACCAACATCTCCATAACACCACACAAACTTTTCCTAACTTCCAATCTAATGCAAACAGCCCACATAACAAACTTCCACTTTAAAGAAATCAAAAATGCCCATAATTTGCAAAACAATCTCCAACCACCCTACCACCATATTACATCAAATTTACTTAAAGTGTCTTCCCAAATTCACAAACCTACCACTAAACTCCAAACATTCTTTTGCATAATTTAATCAACACTTTAACTTCTGAATGTCTTTCCAAATAGCAATCCAACCAAAACTAACATTCCAATATCCTCATATAACTTTAACAAACCTTATCTAACCATCAATTTATTCAAAACATCCTTCATTAACATAACACTACTTCAAAGAGTCCATAAATGTCTATAAAATTCCCCAAAATAAATCTCAACTCCAATAACTTAAATACTTTCTAAAAATCTTCCATTGACCACTAAAACTATCCACAATTCCTTGATTAAAGCTTTAAGGATTTACTTTTGTGCAAATCCTACTTTCAAAGTATCTTAACCATCACCAAAAATTTCTAAATACTTAATCTTCTATAGAAAATCCAATTGCTCCCAAGAATACTCAAATAAAATGCCTCAATTTCAATATTAAAGCATCAACATTCCAAAAATCACAATATAACCAAAACCCTATCTTTAAATAATCCTAAAATATTCCCCAAAAATTCCCAAAGTACTTTCAAACTTCAATAACTTGAATACTCTCCACACATCTTCAATTAACCAGTCAAATATTTACAATTTCTTGTTCAAAGCTTCAAATAATTAAGTAAGTGCAAACCCTAACTTCAAAGGATCACTATAACTTACAACAACATCACAAAGAGGTTTAAAAAACTTACTGAGTTTCAAAATGAGTGGAAAATGGTCCACCACCGCCGGCCGCCTCGTAGCTCGCCAGAATCCAGTCATCAAGTGGCTGGGCGAAGTGACCATGAAGGAGGAATGAGCAAATGAAGAAAGCATGAAGTTGGAAGTTGTAGGATCACTAAAAAAACGAGAGCTTTACCGTACTCTACCACCAGTCGTCGCTCGCCGCCGTCAGCCACCCAAAACCCGCCGGAAAACCAAAAAAACGAAAAGGAAAGATGGAGGGTGAAGCAAAACATGCTAACAGTGAGGATGAAGTCACCCACGCGATTCACAAGCTTGGGAGAAGAAGAAAAATGGAAGTAATGTGAAGGAGGGAGTGAAAACGAAGATGGAAGTGGCTTCAGGGGAGGTAGCACCGGATTTGTTGTTGGAGTGCGGGAGGAGGCCGAGTTTGATGAGGAAAGAAGAAGAAGAAAAGAAAAAGGAAGAAAAGGGAAGAGAAAGAAAAAGGAAAAGAAAAAGAAAAATGAGGCATATGCTTTATGCTTTAGAATATTCCTTTTTATTCTCATACCTTTCACCATAAAATCCTTCAATTGGTCTCCCACAGTTTGAATCTAATCAAATCTTCCAAATCATTTAATCTATTATCTTAGGTACTTATTTATCTACAACCTCAAAAAATGTCCAAATTTTCCAAATCGTAATAAATTTCACATTCTCAAATGGTCATTTACTAAAAACATTTTCTAATCATGTATTAAATTTTCAGAATGTTACAGTCATTCTTTGGTCGTGGTCCTGTTATATAGCAACTTAGATAGCTTATGGTACTCTAGTACATGCATTCAAATAAAGCGCATGTAAATATATGTCTGTACATGCGCTTTAAACGCATGTATAGGGTTGTAGGCGATTTAAAATAAATTGCCTACTAACCTATACATGCGCCTAAGGCGCATGCATAGGACTACTATACATGTGCTTTTATGAAAGCGCATGTAACGGAGCCCCTCTACATGCGCTTTATTTAAACGCATGTTGTAACATCCCAAAGATTTAATTAAGGATTAAGGGTAAATTAAGATTTAATTTTGGGAATTAATTATGAGTTTAGAGAACTCCAAAGCGAAATTCATGCAATTTGAGACAATTTTTTTTTTAGAATAATTATACTTTTAAGAGATTAATGTGTTACTTTCTTTAGGAATTAAAGGAGCAATAGTTATGAAGTTAAATTGTTGACTAGAGAAAAATAAACAAGTTGGTGTCTAGATTATCTTATAATTTGTTTTCATGTAGGGATTTAGAATGGAAAAATATATTAATGAAGGAAAGGGCAAAATGGTCAATTGAAAACCCTAATACTCAATTAAAAAAAAAATCATCTCCTTCCTTCCTCAAACACTCAAAACCCGATCCCTCCCCCTCAATCTCACTCCCTGCGTGCTCTCTCTCTCTCTCGGCAGTGAGGAACGGCGGCCGCCGCCGTCGACGTCGACTCCGGCATGGGTGAGCGTCCGTCCTCCCCTTCTTCGATTCCTTCCTCATTTCCCTCACTAAACTCTTCGTCCTTCTCTGTTTCCTCTTCGTCTCCATCTTTCACTTGTTCCTCCATTGTCTTCTTCAAATTTCCGGTGAGCAGTGGCGGCTGGCAGCGAGGAAAGGTAAAGCTTCGGCTTTTCTTGAGTTATCAAGTTATATGCTTCTTGTACATGTTGATTTCTCATATTTTTCCCTCCTCTCTTGATTCTGTTTCGGCCACCACTTCAGGGGTCGATTTCCGGCGAGATTTTCCGGTGGTCTTTGTGCTCATGAGTGATCTACAGTTTCAAAATAGAGTTAGGGTAAGATTTTGTTTCCAATCTTTACTTTTTCTGATCTATGCGAGTTGAGAGGGGTGAGTTCGAATTTATTTCATTTAAGGGTTTCATAATCTCTTAAACTACAAAGTATGCTTTGATTTTAAGTATTTAGAAGAGAATTTTATAGTTTAAATTAAGTTCTGTTGAGTTGTTTGGAAATCCCAAATTTTTGGATACTGAGGGTTGAATGGATTCTGTCATGGGTGTTTCAAATTCGAGTTTTAAAATCATAAAAATAGTGGAATGTGGCTGGTTGCAGTTTGTATGTCAAAATTTTGCAGTTTGTATGACAATAATCGATTCCTTTGTTTCCTCTTTCATTTGGGCTAGAATCTTACTTGGCTTGGTTTGTGATGAAGGAGAAGTTTATTTTCACATGTTGAATCCTTTAAGCTTAAATGTAAGTTTGGATATAGAAATGAACCTTATTTTTCTTTCTCTGGAATTTGGATGAAATGCTTAGTGAAGAATTTGAAGGACTTCCATTGACTCTCTTTTTCTTTGTTTTTTTTATTATTGTTGCTCAACAATTAAATACTCTATGCTGGCTGAACTGATTCTGGATTTAAAGATGCTAAATTTGTTATTAATGTATGGTCTATGCAAAACTATAGAAATCTGGGAATGCTGGTTTAATACTGAAGTTAAGCTTCAATTTACTTGGGACGACATGGTTTCAGTAATTTCGTAAAGTAAGATTCTGTTTGGTTAAATGAGTATCAACTTGCAAATGGATGATTCTGTTCTGATAAAATAGTGGTAGAGGGTTAAAATGTTGCTTTAACTGTTCTTAAAATATACCAAATGAAAGGTGATTTTTGAAGAAATGAAGAGTGGAAGCATATAAGCTTACAATGATCTTTATTTTGTTCCTGCACTTGCTGGATTACTGTGGAATTGAATCATGGGCTAGCAAGGTTTAATTAAGATAGCAATGTGTGTGTATATATAAATTGTGTTGAAACAGATTTTGTTGGATGTGTTCATGGGTGTGTGCATGTTTTTGACAAGCTTGGGAATGTCCAACTTTGCTAAGATTTTTCTGTTTTCTTCTTTTCACGGTCGGAAAAGGTAGATGAAATATGAATTATTAAGTTGTGGATAGGAAGAAAAGAATAATGATGATTCTAGAGATGGTCCAGACTACTGAAATGATTAAAAGGACTATGGAAATTGATTTGTGGTGGAAGTAAGAGATGATTTGTGTTTTGCAAGAAATGAAATTGGTTTAAGGATTTTGAGATGTAGGAAGCATTAGTGTTTAAGGGAATGGAAATTGTTTTTGAAATTGTGTTTTACTTAATAGGAATGGTTTTGAAAGTCTAAATGGTAGGAAATGTCAATGAAATATGAGTTACTTGGAGATGAAAGTAAAGTTGTTGTCTAGGAAACAAAAGATGTTGAGAAAAGATTTGGGGATAGGTTAGTAAATCTAAGAAGAATGACGATTGTGAATGTTCATTTTAATGGATATGATAGTTGGAGGTGCTTCAAGTCATATTAAAAAGGGGGTAAAAGTAAAGTATGTATGTTACTAGATAGTAGAGTAAATTGTTAATCAATGTTGGAGATTTACTTAATAGTTCTAAATCTGGAAGTCTTCAAGGAATTTAAGAACGATCAACAAAGTTTATGACTTGGGGAAAACATAAGGTTTCATGTGTGAATTATTAATTGGAGTGCTTGCATGTGAATTTTTGTGTCGTTGCTAGCTTCTTTGTTTTGATTGAAGATTTGTAGGGATGAATAGATGAAATTAATTAGAATGCATGGATGTTTAAGTTATGCTTATGGCTGAAATGGTTATTGATGAATTCATTGTTTTGAGAATATGGGTCTTAAAAGTGATAAGGTTTATAGGACGTGATCTTTTGATTTTTTTTTTGGTGAAATAAATTGTGTCCTTGAAATGAATTGAAGTTTAATGATTTCCTTTTAGAATTTGATTAAAGTGTTAACGGTGACTAATTGCATATTTAACTATGATTTGAAAATACAAGTGTTCTTGCTTAATTTGGCAGAGATTCTGTTTGGTTTAGGGTTTGAGAAATAAAATGATGTATGGTTGTATATAATTTATTTATGTGTTCTGTTTTGTTTTCTCTTGTATGTTCTCTTGTATGAATGAGTGTCTTGAAGTAAGAATTAAATAATTTGATGAGTTTATGAACTTTGTTTTGGATTGAACATAGATTTCTAGGGTAAAGATTATAAACAAGGGTTTGGTAGTTTTGTACCTATAGGAACGAGAGTGACGCTAACGAGTATGCATCGGTGTAGTTACTTATACTCCGAATTGTATGTTATGGTATGATAGGATAATCTAGTAAGGATGATACTTGGAGAAAATCTACAGGACAAGGGGGAAAACGACAGAGTGCTAAGGGTCGCAGGTAACCACTCTTACCTGAATATAACATTGAGACTGATGTTAGTCGAGATTATCAAATCCTTTTTCTATCTATGTATTTATGAAACTTTCAAAAAAAGTTAGTTTGATATTAAAACAGGCTATTGGGTGCCTTTAAACCAAGATATTTTCATACAACAGTTTTGAGATATCTGTAGTATTCTGTTGATGGAATTGGAATGTGGATGGTTGTTGCATGACACTGCTTGTACCATTGGCCGATGTAACCGTTCGATAGCGCAATCGACGGTTAGTTGTACTAGTCCTATTGAGTAGAGACAGGGACTCACGGTTTCCGAATAGAGACGGGCTCCGTTTATTATTTCCTTTTGATTAAAGACAGGGGAAATATGCCTTTCAGAATAGAGACTGGGGCACAGTGTCAATCATGTTTATTTTGGATGTTGGAGATGTATGAATTGGTTTTGGTTACTTACATTTGGAGATGTATAAATATAGATATATCTGCTATGTGTGTGCTTGTATACTGTATACAGGTGAATTATTTTCAAAACTGTGGTGCCTTATAGACGCTCTGCTAACTACACTTCTCACTGTTATAGTGAGTTAAGTGTTGGTTACTGAGACATTGTTTGTCTCACCCCATTCCCTTTATTTTTTTTAGGTGATCATGCACAAGCACAAGGATCAGGAAAAGGGTATAGGTTATGGATGTTAGTGGGATGTATATTGCCAACGAGTTTTAGGCTTGCATTCGCTTCCGCATTATTGTTACTTTAATTAAGAAATTAGTTATGGATTGAATGAGTTTGTTTTTATTAACCATGTTAGATTAATCCTTTCTAACATGGTTAGCTTTTAATTATCCATGATAGTTTTCATATGATATTAGGTGATTATTTTCTATCATGGATAATACTTAAATAGTTAGAAAGTTCTTTTTCTAACTATGATAGGGTTACAATATTAGGAAAACCATTTTTCTATCATATTTAGCAAAGGAATTACGTTTAGGGTTAATGCTAATGGTTAATCAGGAAATTAATAACAAAATGTTACACATGTAAAGTCTTTCCCAGTGGCAGTTGTACATGCGTTCTAAAAGAGTATGTAGAGATCCAAAATAAACACATGTAAAGGGGTTAATTTGTGGTAGTGTCACGTTTTCTCTATCTCTTCGGTGACTCCGTTCTTGCTTCACGTTCAGCGGCGGCGGGGAGCTTTTCCGGCGAGGGAACAATGGCGGACGAAGCTGAGATTAATAGGTAAAGCTTTCTCAACTTCGTTTACTCACATTTCCTTTCCACTTCGATTTCTCACTACTTTCTTCATTGTTTCACTCCTATCTTGCTGTCCTCTTCAAAAGCAGCTGTTGTTGATGGAGGTAGAGGCGGTCGACGGTGACCTTTATAAACCCCTACAAGGACAGTTACTACCTTCGGTGAGTGTTCTTTGCCTATATTTCCTTCTTCGTGTTCTTGCTGAATGTCATGGAGAGAAGGGAGGGGAATCGATTCTAGTTTGGGGTTTTTAGTGTTCTCATTCTTGTATGCTAACTTACTTAGATAGGAGAGACACATATTGCTTTTGTATGTGAAAGTAGAATTGTGTATTTGTAAATTTAAGTGGTGATATATGATTAAAACATTGAAAAATTCTGGTTGCTTCCTTTGTTGCTTTAATGTTTGAGTATGAAAAGTCAAAGGAGTGATTGTATTTGACATTTGTACTATTTAGTGTACTGTAAAGACGTAATTAATAAGACTTAGTTGAATGTAGATGATAATGGTTCTATGTTGGTATATTAATCTTGTTGATTTGATGATTCTGGAAGTTCATAAATGATTGTTTTGCCTTGTTAATCAACTTTGATTTTATTGTGGTTGGGATAGAAATTTGTTGGACTCAATTCTTTTAGGTTCCTTAACTTATTAAATGCTCAAGTTAGGATTTTTATATATTTTAAAATTATAACGCATCTGTTAACACCTATAGGTACAATATTGTTCTAAAAGAAACTAGCAATTCCAAAATCAGGATAATAATCCATTGCCATTTATTCCCTAACAAATGATTTGAAGAAATAATTATATAATTATGTTTTTATTCTCTTATTGTTTCAGCTCCTGACATAAAGAAAGCTTTCAAGAATGAATTAACTAGTAATAGAGATAATTTAGAAAAAGGCATATAGGTAACATGTTTGGAAATTCATGTTTTCTTTATTTTCTTTGGCTATGCTTCCTGACGTTATTGATGGATTAGTAATTGATTGATAGTTGGTTACACTTCTCAATGGTGAACTTATATGACGATGTGTGTGAATTGGTATGTGCTCATTCACAAAAAGAACATAAGGCGTGAAGAGATTTGGGTAGTATTACTAGGAATCGAGAGCGACGTTTATTATGGTGCATAGAGATTGTTATTTATATTCCTTATGGTATGATATGATAATAGGAGAAACTAATAAGAGAGGTGTTTAGAGGAAATTCACAAGGACCAGGAAAACAGTCAAGTGCTAAACACTACAGGTAACTACTTCTACTTATTTGCTTGTATGTGTGTGTTAGTGAGCATGTAGATTAGACGATAAACAAGTTACTATTGCTGATGTGATGAGTATTGAATACTGTGGTTCGAGTTTTGATTTGTTTTACACACTGAGTCATATAATTAATAAATTAATGTCATCTTGAGATGAGGTTCCCTGCTCTAATTAATAGGGACTAAAATGAAATGGAAAATAAAGAGAAAATCATTACTGGGGAAAATGCCCCTGGTTCAAGCGAGGGCAGTGAGTTCCTATTGAATCGTTATATGTTCAAGCGAGGGTTGTGAGTCCCTATTGAACCTGTTCAAGCGAGGGTTGTAAGTCCATATTGAACTATTTTATTATCAGTGTATTTGATTTATGATTATCTTTAGTGTTTTGATCCCTGGTATGATATTCTGCTTAATTGAATAATAATTTTGCTATTGATTACGAATAAAGCTGCTTTGTGGTGTTTTATAATGCGTTTTGTGTGTGTGTGTGTGTGTGTGTATATATATATATATAATGTTCATGCAACACAGTATGTGACACATACCACTATACACCATTTACACACACCACCTTACTGGCATGCACATGCACGTAAGCAAGTGATTGTAGTTGCGATTCTGGGTCTACCCCACGTTTTATTATTTTTCAGGTGCGTGAAGTGTAGTAGGAAATCAAGGGAAGGATCCGGGGACCACTCACTAAAGTGAGACGCTGCTAAGCGTTATTGCCACACTAGGAGCCTCTTTTTTAATCTTATTCATGAATGCTTGTCTTTATTGTTTTAATGATGATGTATTTTTATTATTTAAAAAGTACTTAAGTAGACTATTTCAATAAAACTCATATTCAGCTGAGTAGTTCGAACTTAATTTTGTTGCCAGATATTGAATTACATACTGAATGAAGTTCATAGATTGATGTGGTTTAAGAATTTAGGTTTGTCTTTTGGGCAAAGGTGCAAAAATAGTCATCGTAAATTTAAAAATGTGCAACTATAACTCTGGTGAATTGAAGGGGGCAAAACTGTACACTGTAAATCAAAATGGGGCAAAATTGGGCAAATGTGCAAAAATAGTCATCGTAAATTTAAACGTACGTTTTCCAGACGTGGCCTCACCATCAGTAAATGATGTGTCATACATTTAAGGGTGCAATATGTTGATGAGACTTTAATTTTTTGATGAGACTTTATTTTTTCAGCTGATTACGTAGAAGTAAGGTGAATTTCACATGATTTGGGTTTCTATTTGGTTTCTTATCGAAATGATTTAGGGGTTTAGAGTTCGCTTTTAGTGATTTAGGGTTCAACTGGATAAATTTTAGCTTTCACGTTAGATTTTGGAATTGACATGTCATTTACTGATGGTGGAGCCCACGTCTGGAAAATGCATGTGTAACTTGGCCTAACAGAGAGGTTACTTTTGCGTCATTTTGGTTTACAATGTATGATTTTGCCTCATTTTAGTTTACAGTGTACAATTTTTCACCCCTTCAATTTACCAAAGTTATAGTTGCCCATTTTTAAATTTACGGTGGCTATTTTTGCACCTTTGCCCAAAAATATTATAGGGTTTTAGGAAGTGGTTGTTATATCACATCTCTTATAAAAATGACATTTGATGTCTATATATTTAGTCTTTTATGATCCTTAGGGTCCACAACGTAGACTGTCGCGACTTCACTGTTGCAATGGATATCCATACCTTTTATGCCTAAACACTTTTAAGAATATTTTAAGTCACAAACCTTTCTAAATAGTAGCCGCACACGCCACATATTCAGATTCTATAGATGATTATGTGATCAAGTTTGCTAAGTCGAGTGTCCTCCATCCAGATGTCCTGCCTAGTTGGCGTTAGAGTATCGTTCATGATGGAAACTTTCTGCTATATAGCACAACTTTTTACTTCATTACCCTTTTAGTATCAAATAAAATGCTTTGTAGCTTCACAGACTAAAATCGGCTTGCAAAGCCAATGACAAAACATAAGTCCAGTCTAGCACACAACAAAGTGTATATTAGACTTTCAATCACGCTTGAGTATGAGACTATTTTCATGCGTTGTACTTCGGTTTGTTTCACAAGACTCATATCTCCTCTAAGATAATGTCCTTTAACCATAAGGGTATGCATAGATTTGCAGTCACTCAATATTGAATCATTCCGAGATTTTCGCTTTGTATGTCTGTTAGGACAAAGACAACATCACCTTTGAACAATCCTTTTATATCTTGACATACAAGATATTTACTGTTCTATACATGTATTTCACTTAGAAATTCAAAGGAAATTAGTCTTTGATTGCTTTAACTTTTTAGGTCTAGTCCTAGTAAGGAAAATATAGAGATAATTTCACAATTACCTTGCAACCGTTTTACAATGGTTTTCTTCAATCATCTCGAAGTTGAATGAAGTTACAATTTAATGAAATTTCAAATTCCATTGTCTAGATGATTATTTCAGCCCACAAATGGACTTTAGAAGCTTGCAAACTCTTTATTCGTTTTCCTATTGCACCAAGCTTTAGGTTGTTTCGTGTAAGAAACTTTTTATCTAGTCCTCCATTGAGGAAAAAACGATATTCACATCCGTTTGATGTAATTCCAAGTTTAGCTTGGCTACGAAAACCAATATAAACTTAACCAAGTTAAAACGTACCATTGGAGAGAAGACATCTTGACTCACTTTTTCTTGCTAATTATACCTTTTGGCTACCAATTGAGCTTTGAGCTTATCGATTGATCCATCAATCCTTTTGCTTGTATTTGAGAATTCACTTATTCCCAATAAGTTTTCGGCCTTTCGAAAGATCAACCAATTCCTGCACTTTGTTAGCTCTCATGGAATTCATGTCCTCTTATTTGGCCTTCTGCCAATTTTCCTTAATCGGATCCAAAAATGTATCTCTAACACTTTAAGAATCTCCTTCATTGTCTTTCAGACTGAATGCTTTCTCGAATTGAGATTTCAACAGGTTCACTTTCTTGTGATGGATCGTGGTTACCACTGTCATTTAGTGAAAATGGTTCATCCTCCCACTCGGAGTAGTCAACTGAGTATTGTTAGAATCTTAAGTTTTGATGAAGACTAAAATATGAAAGAATAAGCCGAGTACTTAGAAAGCAATAGGTTAACAATAGAACCTCAAGTAAGAGTGCAACCGGATGTGGACTTACTTCCGGATAGACTTGGACTAGCGCTCGCGGATGAATGACTCATCCCCCAGCGACAGCAAGTAATTCACTAAGGAAATAGCTTAGTCCAGAAGCACTAAATATACAAAACCTTAAGACTAAGCTAGGATTCAACCGGAAGTGGATTTGCTTCCGATTATATTTAGACTAGCGCTGGCTGTTGGTATAGATGACACTAAGCGTCAGTGAACATGAGCCACGTCTAGTAGAACTGCTTCCGATAGCTTAGTGACTAGCGCTGGCTGTTGGAACAGGTAACACCAAGCGCCAGTGAACATAACCAACGTCCAGTAGAATTACTTCCGATTGCTTAGTGACTAGCGCTGACTATTGGAATGAGGGACACTGAGCGAGAGTGAGTAAAAGTGAATATAATCCTTCATCCAGTAGTAGTGCTTCCGGATGTAGAAGTGCTTCCGGATACAAGGAAGACATCTTAGACTAAGTAAACACCCACTGCATGTGACTATGTGCTTATATTGCTAAACTAACGTTCAAGTGCAGCACACTAAGTAGAGTTGCTTCCGGATGTGAATCTGTTTCCGCAAGCAATCAGAATGACAGAACGTTCAGAAGTGCAGTGTCAGAATGCTTTTGTCAGAGCAGAGTTGTCAGGACTACTTTTCAGAGATAAAGCAAGTCAACCCTGCTATGCATTGATGAAGCATTTATTGGGCAAACGGTAACATGGAAAAAACGGCCATATTCAAACGGCTAACCCACCTACCAAGAGTGAGAATGTTTGAAGACTATATAAAGGAGCTCAACTTCATTTATGAAGACATCTATTATCTTTGACATTCTTGAAAGAAGCTAGAGAGAGAAATCGAAAAATCCTTCAAGCATTCAAAGCTGCCCAGAAAAGAGAAAGAGCATTTAACTCATTGAGTGATCTTTTCATCTACATATCTTGTACTCTTTGTAGTTAAGTCTCTTCTTGTTATAAGAGCATTAATTGTGCTTAAGTGTGTAACACTATCTGTTCTACAAGAGAACTTAGTTAGAAAAATCCTTTATTTGTAAAGGTTGAACCCTTGCTGGTTGTAAGGGGGAGCTAGTTAGAAAGGTTGCAAGTGAGCCTTGAGTAAAACTTGTGATTGTAAGGTTGCAAGTGATCCCGTTCAAAACTTGTGGTTGTAAAGGTTCCAGGTGCACCCGTTGTAAAACCTGGGGATAGTAGAACTCAGCCTGGGTGGTTGAGAACTGGACGTAGGTCAGGTAGACCGAACCAGTATAAACTCTTGTGTTGATTTTATTTGAGCTTTTATTTTGTAGCACAATTCACCCCCCCCCCCTCTTGTGCATCCATTACCTTCAAGTATCACCTTCTTATTCGTCATTCTCATAGAGAGTTTCAGATTACTTAAGGCTTACTTTGCTATGGAAATCTTTTTCAATGAATATTATATCTCTAGACTCAGTTTCAGTCATTGATCCTGTTAGAATCTTAAGTTTTGATGAAGACTAAAATATGAAAGAACTTAGAAAGCATAGGTAAACATAGAACCCCAAGTGAAAGTGCAACCGGATGAGGATTTACTTCCGGATAGACTAGGACTGGCGCTCGCGGATGAGTAATTCATCCCCCAGCGAGAGCAAGTAATTCATTAGGTAAATGACTTAGTCCATGAACACTAGATATACAAAACCTTAAGACTAAGTTAGGATTCAACCGGAAGTGAATATGCTTCCTGTTAGATTTAGGCTGGCGCAGACTGATAGAATGATTTAACACTAAGCGTCAGTGACCATAAGCCACATCCAGTAGAATCACTTCCTGATAAACTTTCACTAGCGCAGACTGATAGAATGATTTAACACTAAGCGTCAGTGACTATAAGCCACATCCAGTAGAATCACTTCCTGATAAACTTTCACTAGCGCAGACTGATAGAATGATTTAACACTAAGCGTCAGTGAACATAAGCCACATCCAGTAGAATTACTTCCTGATAAACTTTCACTAGTGCAGACTGATAGAACTAGATAACACTAAGCGTCAGTGAAAATAAGCAACGTCCAGTAGAAGTGCTTCCGATAGCTTAGTGACTAGCGCTGGCTGTTGGATTGACTTAACACTGAGAGAGAGTAAGTAATCCTACATCCAGTAGATTTACTTCCGGATGAAGAAGTGCTTCCTGATACAAGGAATACCACTTAGGCTAAGTTACTCCCACTGCATGTGACTATATGTTTATACTGTTAGACTAACACTCAGTGCAGCACACTCAGTAGAATTGCTTCCGGATGCACATGAGCTTCCGGATGAAAGTACTCTTGGCACTGGGATTCAGAGACTAACACTTGCAGAGCAAGATTGCCGCTTCCGGATGAACGATGACCATCCGTCAGCAAGAGTACAAGAGCCAACGTCACATACTCAGAAGTCAGAATGCTTTTCTCAGAGCAGAGTTGTCAGAGTTGCTTTTCAGAGATAAAGCAAGTCAACCCTGCCAAGCATTAATGAAGATGTACCTCTCAACGGTAACATGGGATTAACGGCTATATTCAAAAGGACATATTCTATCTGCCGCCCAAGCCTGAATGTTGAGGCCCAGTATAAAAGGAGCATCTACATTCAGAAGAGAGGTTAGAGGAATAGAGTCTATTATCTGAGATATTGTAATCAACATTCTTCTTATCTTCTTCTCTCTAATCTTAGAGCAGTAATATTCTTAGAGAGTAATTCATTTGTACTTAAGTGAGTAACATCATCTACTCTTAGAGAGAGTTATTTGTACTTAAGTGTTTATCACAATCAGTTCATAGAGTGAGCATATTATCAAATCCTCTAATTGATAGAGGCTGTTCTAAAGCTTGTGCTTGAAGAACGGAATTGTTATCTTACAAAAGTAAGGGGGAGCATTTAGAGGTTTTCTAAATCTCCATAGGTTGCAAGTTAGCCCGCAAAACTTGTGGTTGAAAGGTTGCAGGTGATCCCGTTGTAAAACCTGTGGTTGTAAAGGTTTGCAGGTGAGCCCGTGGTAAAACCTGTGGGTTATTAGGTGAACCCGTGTTTGTA
The DNA here is from genome assembly GCA_029929735.1 of Mimosa pudica. NCBI lineage: Eukaryota > Viridiplantae > Streptophyta > Magnoliopsida > Fabales > Fabaceae > Mimosa > Mimosa pudica. The sequence goes on along the minus strand of JAKELP010000022.1, from coordinate 1,099,185 downwards.
AAACCTAAAGTGTAAAGGCTTTCTTGTGCCTGGTTTAAACAAGAAGATTAGTGGATTGGAAATCTCAGGTGGAGCCTGGGGACTAAATGTAGGTCTGGGAGTGACCGAACCAGGATAAACTTACTTGTGCATATTCTGCTTATTTAAATCTCCACACCAAGCACCACACCACTGCATACTCACTTGTGCTTGGGATGATTCATCGTCACTCTCATCAAGCACAAGGAGTAAAGGTACAAAAAGGGAAAATTTTATAAGTTTTATTCTGCCACCCAATTCACCCCCCCTCTTGGGTGACAGCCACGCATTTCATTTGGTATCAGAGCAAGGTCACTTGTTTAAAGGATCCAACGATCTCAAGTGCAAAGACCTAGGCTGACTTGGGATATAAAATGTGTTTTGAAGGTTTTGATCATACTATCTCATCCTTGTTAGAAAATACTGATTTTTACTTATGGAAGGCAAGGATGAAAAGTTTTGTGCTATCTTCGAATTTTAAAATGTGGGATGTCTTTGTAAATGATTCTGATTTCAAACCAAAAGTAAACTGGACTGAAGAGGAGAAAAATTTATTTTACTTGAACATTAGAGCAATGCAAATTTTGTACAAAAGCTTAACTGACAGTGATTTCCAGAAAATTAAACATTGCTCTAATGCTAGAGATATTTGGAACACTCTTGATGCTATGTATGCTTCTAATCAATCTCTTGAAATTAAAACTGTCCAAAGCTCATTTTGTGCTCCCTGTGAATCTACCTTTGATGAGCTACTGGATGGTGATATAGAGGAAGCTAGCACCAGTGAAGAAAGTGTCGATCTCTGCCTAGAAGATTCAGAAACTGAAGAAAATGAGGTACCTGAACTTGAACCTTCTGAATTGCAAGACACTTATAATGAGTTACATATTGAATTCTGTAAACTTGCAAAAGAAGTTCTAGGCTTAAGGAAAAAGAATAGGAAACTTGAGGAATTTATCCTTTCCTCTACATCCAAGGAGTCCAAAGTTCCATTCATAAAAGAAGAGTTTTCAAAAGACCCTGAGATTTCAAAAGTTAATAAACATAGAGTCTTTGAAAAGAAAACTGACCAACATAGTAATGATAAGAAATCTCATTCTGAACATCATTCCATTATCTGTCATTACTGTGGTAGAATGGGTCATATTTCTCACACATGCAATTTTAAGAGAAATTTAAAAGTGAGGAATAAATATATATGGATCCCTAAAGGACAAGTAAGGCCCAGCGCTAACCATGTAGGACCCAAGTACAAATGGGTACCAAAGCTTCCTTCCAGTGTCTTACTTGTGCAGGAAAGATCAAAAGTTCCTCTTGCCCCAAAGAAGAGAACTCGTGGTGATATCACTGCTGCAACCACCTGGTCCAATCATAGGAAGCAGTGCGCCACCACAAGGAACATAGGTTCTATCTCAAGGATGAGCTATCACAGAGTTCCACATAATTATCCTGAGAAGAACAAGAGAGTGAAAATTCCTCGATCAACATGGAGAGAGCCTATGAATTCTGTCTCTCATGAGAAAGTGCTTCAGGCCAAGGATAAGTATAGAAGATCTCCTTGGGTAAGCAAGGGATCACTGAGAGTCAAAACATGTGAAAGTAAAATCTCTTATGCAAATGTTAAATGGGATTATTGAGATTCTACATCAAGCATCATAGATATGAACATTATATTCCTAATAGAAGAAAGTTCAAAGAAATTCACAATGCTCATAATCTCCATGCTATCTATGACTATCATGATCAAAACTATGTATATCCTTGTGCATATAGTCATGGTTGATTCGCCATGCCATATTCATAGTGATTCTTAGGTGCTTGCAGACTTTACACTTCCTACAAACTGACCTGTCAGATCCAAGTTTGGAGACTGAGAAATGGGAAAAGGGAATTACTTGGTATTTTGTAGGAAAGAAGATCCAAAGGAACAACAATATTCAAGACCTGGTCTGGGCAATAAGTCAAATCAGAATAATATGTTCTTCATGCTGGACTTCTGGTGCTACTACTCTTGAAATAGAAAAGATCAAGCATCACCTGTCAAAATCAAGCAAGCTACTGCTTGACGCAAGTGTAGCTTTGGTGATAACATTCTTACCCTCTCCTCTACTTATGTAATTATCTGGGTAATGAATGCATGTTACTCACTCAATTAGCAATTGACATTCATGCATCTAAGGATAAACATCAAATTGCTCTATGGGATGGATGTAAAGAACATGTAGCATTTAAACCACATGATTGGCTTAATAACGTTCAAATATTGTGATATTGATTCTCCTTAAAAGACTGTGATGATCCTATTTTGAAAATGATCATATCAAATCCATTTTTTTTGAGGGTTTATAACATTCGTGCATATCAAATCATTCCCTTTAGAAAAGGCATCATTCACAAAAAATTTATGCATTCATACTGATTTTTGAAAGATTATTGAAATGCAAACTTTCAAATCAAGGATAGCCTGTGCTACTGATGAATCATAAGATATCTTGACTGTCTATCATAATATTGACTCTTATTAGTCATCAACCAGAACCTCATGTTTACAAACTAATCCTGAATATTCTTAGCGATAAACTGACTGGCTGTGAACTCGAGTAATAATCTTTAATCACATCTTAAGTCTCCATCTACTAATGATCTCAGTTCAAGTCTGTGATTAAGTATGTTGACAGATTATGAAAGCTTGAACGATGTGGATGTACAAGAGAGAACATCAACGCATATCGTCTTTATCAAAATGAGAAGGAATGGCTGTTCAGAATTCAATCTTGAGGAAATCTCGTCAATCCTACATGAGCATTTCTTTCCATTACTCCCTATGTTGTACATCTTAATGGATAGTCTCTCTTGTCAGACATACATAATGGATAGTGTGGTACTTGTTTATAAAACTCTGAAAATATGCAATCTATTTTATACTCCCTGTACTATCACATTGGTATTTATCCAAGAGAGTATGAGTAAAGTTCACAACTTGATAGTGAAACCATGTAAAATTGTGAACTAAATTTTCAAAATCTGTTTTCACTTTATTAATGCTCTTGTTTTACCAAACCAACCAGCAAGCATATTTTTTTAAGATTATGATGTTGAGCTGATTAACAAGGGTTGTGACTAGGAAAGACCTCAGCATGTACACTAATGTTAAACCTTTCTTCCGCTGACCATCCGGAAGCACATATGCTCCCGCTAGCACCTGCAGGTCCCCTAGTGAAGGGGAACCATAAAGGCTGTCAATATTAAATCTAAAGACCCTCACATCCGGAAGCGAATACACTTCCGGAAGCATGTGCAAGAATGGTTTCTCAACTACAAACATAACTACCAAACAACCACTGAGGGTTGATCAATTTATCCTTATAAAGAGACATTTGGGAATGTCTAGATGAAGTTTAATCTTCGGAGAACATCTGTACTTAATTGTTAAAACCTGCCAACTGTGCTAACTTAGGCATCGAAGTGCCAATCTTTGATTTTGCAGGTCCCTCAATGTTAAATCTTAAGTAAGTACAACCGGAAGCAAAACTACTTCCGGATGCTCTCGTGCTGGCGCTGAATGATTACTCAAGGCAACCAAGAGCGCCTGTCAAGCCGGAAGCAAAACCACTTCCGGATGATCACTCACTGACACTGGATGATCAAACCAAGAGAGCGCCAGCGCCAGTCCAAGGGACACGTCACTTCAGAAAACGTTTCAAATTCCTCTATGAAACGTTGTGCCTTCTCTGACAAGATGAAGCGACACGTGTCGTCAGGTGTGTCGTTCCAACTTAAATTATTTACGTTACCCAAGGTGTGATAATCTGAAGCGACATGACCATTTTGCCCTTAGTAACTTTTACTATAAATAGGGTGTCATTTTTACTTTCACTTTTACTTGCATCATTTTCACTTTCACCATTCTCTCTGAAATTTTCTTCATCTTCATCTGTGTTCTTCATCTGTTCTTCATAAACTCTTCGCATTTCATCTCATTTTACCCCCATTCCATACAAAATGGCCGGATCTCATGAATCCAACCCAGTTACCAAGAAACACAAGTCAAAACATTCTTCATCTAAGAAACACAAATCCAAATCTGGGAAATCTCATCATGAACGTTCTCGGAAATCTGGGCAAAGTGATGAACGTCATGAACAGCATGAACTTTCTGGGCAAACACCGGGGCAGGAGAAAGATATTCAGGGTCAGCCTGGAACCTCTGGCAGAGTGACTGAACAGATAGTGGTTTCTGAACAAGAGAGGGAAGCCTTGAGAAAAGGGAAGAAGAAGAGGGTGCAATTTGCTGAAGAGCCGTCTTCAAAGAGGCAGAGGGTTGAAGAAGATGACCCTACTGTGTACAGAGATGGGGCCTTAGAGAGTGTGGCCGCCAAGTTTGAGACTTCCAATCCCATCTTCAACCATGGGCTGTTCATCGATCTAGACAAGATTGATAAACTAGGGTTTCCTCACCTTCGCCCTTATCTGGAGAAGTACACACCATGGCTAGGCATCAACCAGGACTACAACGTCAACGTCCTGCGAGTGTTCTGTCAATCTCTCACAGGAAAGGCGAAGTTCAAAAAGGTTGATGGAAAGGAGCAAATTCACAAACTCTCATTCACCGCCACAGTAAGAGGGAGAACCCTCAAGTTCACATGGAAGACGTTGAATGAGTTGATGGGGATAACGGATGAGAGCATGAATGAGTGGCTATACCCTGAGTCACTCAAGTACAGCAAGGAGGATCTGGTGAAGTTATATGGCACCGATGGGAAAAAGGTGTCCAAAATGTCTGACTCCTACAGACTGCTGTACTATGTTTACTCCCGGATGATGACTCACAAAGGGGGTAACTTCAATGAGTTCGCCAACGTTGACAACCCATGGTTCCCCAGACTTCTCAACCAGCAACCTATCAATCCCGGCCAGTTGATCTGCCTAGAGCTTCAGCGGTGGTTGACAAATGACAAGTCTGGCCATCTTCCCTATCCCACCATCATTGCCTTCCTCCTTGAGAAGTTTCTGATCAAGGCCACATCTGCTGTGGAGGAAGAGAATGTGAAATGTAAGCCTGTGGGAGCAACGAATATTGGGAAGATGGGCATCAAGTATCTAAAGCCCCCGAAGCCCACTCGCTCAGGCTCCCAAGCCAGCAGTGCTTCTGGAACTTCAGCCCCCTCTGCATCTGAAGCAGGGGATCAGGAAGTGGACTCCCAGGTTGGGCCAAGCCGTGCTGCAAAAGTGCCAGCCACTGTGAGGGCATTTGCTCAGGAGATGAAAGCTGAGATTCTCCTTCAACTGTCTGAGTCATTGGTGGCTCCTTTAAGGCTTGATGGTGATGCTGGGTTCCAGCACCAAGGGGACCGGATCCAGCGACTTGAGAACAGAGTTGGCCAGGTAGAACATCAGCTTGCCAGGGTGGATGCCAAATTAGATCTCATCCTCCAACACCTACAAATTCCCCAACCAGTACAAGGTAACCTACCACCACCTCCTCCTCCTCCTCCCCACAATCCTCCCCCTCCTCCTCCCTCTGGTCACCCTCAACTTCCCCCTCCTCCTCCACCTAATACTCAACAACCTCAGCCACCACCACAAAATGACCCCAAACCTCCACCTTCCCCAAACAATGACCATCAATCTCAACCCTCACCCACACATGACCAACAAACCCAAGACTCTCCTCAACACTCTCCTCGCCAATCCCCCAGAAACTCCTCATCTTCACCTCCCTCACCCATTCCCACTCGCCCTAGCGCTCCTACTCGCTCTCCACTTCACTTCTCTGCCAACCTTTCCCCTCACTCCAACCCTACCCATCCAAGTGCTAGACCCAGATCCAACCCCCTCGCTGAACACCTAGGCTTTAATACTGATGATCACCCTCTCAGTGAACAATACAGCCGAGACTATCCCACCACATCTCAAACCCCCATCGTCATTACCTCTCGAGATAACCCTGATGACATCTATTACCTCCGGGACCAATCCCCTATCAGGTGGAAGGACCAACAACCTGATGTCTACTACTCCACCTACCCCTATGATGGCCTCTTTGTCCACCCTTCCTTCTTCGAAAGGAACTCCACCCTTTTTCCCAACCCTCCTCAAACTCCAGAACACCAAACTTCTCCCACATCCTCTACCTCTACCCTCTCACCCTCCCCTCCTAAGCGTTTTGGCCCTGAACCTCCACCTCCCTCCTCATCCACTTCCTCCCTGGCACTCACCCTCTTTGATGATGCCAAAAGGGGGAGAGATACTCTGTCTGCTCTTCGCCTGGCCATGGACACAAGGGACATCCTCAGCCAGCCATCACTTTGGATCGATGAAGACATCGCGGCTGCCCTTCGCCGTGCCATGGAATCCCAAAGGCTGGGTGGTGCTGAGAGCCTAATAAGGGGAGAAGCCATCCGGTTCATGCAGCAGCAGAAAGCGGCTGAGCAAGGACCACAATTGGAAATGGTTGTCTATGAGCCAAATGAACATCCTTCACAGCCTGAGCCATCTTCATCAGAGCCTCCTCCAACTAAGTCGAGTGAAAATATTCTAGAGGAGATTATGATGAGATGGGGACTGAAGAGGACCAATCATCCTCCCACTGTGATAGCCAAGCCAATCCCTGCATCCTCTGAGCAAGAGTCTGAGATCCCCTCGTCTGAGCAATCATCTGCTCCTCCTCCCTCATCTGAGCCAGCAGTCTCATTCAGTGAATCCAGAAAGAAGGCCGTTGCTAGGAAGCGTGCCAAGCATATTATTGCCACCACTGAATCTGAGAGTGAGGAAGAAGAGACTCCCTCTGACCAGCCTGTGCAAGAATTTTCATCTGCCCGTGTTGAACAAGTGATCCCAGCTGTTCCTATTCTGAAGGAGATCAAATTAGAGATAGAAGATATGACTCCTGAGGAATTTGAAAAATATGGTTACACAGACAAGATCACTTTTGGTCAGCTGGGTTGCTTGGATGCTGACAGAGCAAAAGCCAAACCCTCTCAGCCAAAACCCAAGGGCAAAGGTAAGGGCAAGGGAAAGAGGAAAGCCCAGGAAGTTGAGGATGATCCCAACTACCCGGTTTGGAATGTGAAGATCCGGGCGGTTCACTATCCTGATGGCGTGGTCATTCCCTTCGATGATGCTACAGGGTTCCCTGGGTATGAAGAAGTGGAAAATATGAAGAGGGCATTTGACGAATCCATTGAGTCTGAGAGACTCAGAAGAGAGAGGGATGAAGAAGAGCTTCAGCGAATAATTGCCCAGATAGACGAGAATGTTCATGAGGCTGAGTTAGCTAACCTACAAAAAGAGAATGAAGAGAGACAGAAGGAGAGGGAAAAGAAAAAGAAAAACAACCCTGAAACCCCCCAATCCAAACCTTTTAACTTAGAAAATTTTTCCTTTGTTTTCATGCATATTTTATTTTCTGCTTAGTGTAGATTACCTGTATATGTTTTGCTTGTATATTCTAACGTGTAATCTTTGTTCATTAATAATATTTGTCTAAGTTACTTGCTCTTATCTATTGCTTTATTCTTCAGTTAATCCTTTCATATGAACTTAATCGTTAGAACTAAGTTTGTCATCATCAAAAAGGGGGAGAATGTTAGAATCTTAAGTTTTGATGAAGACTAAAATATGAAAGAACTTAGAAAGCATAGGTAAACATAGAACCCCAAGTGAAAGTGCAACCGGATGAGGATTTACTTCCGGATAGACTAGGACTGGCGCTCGCGGATGAGTAATTCATCCCCCAGCGAGAGCAAGTAATTCATTAGGTAAATGACTTAGTCCATGAACACTAGATATACAAAACCTTAAGACTAAGTTAGGATTCAACCGGAAGTGAATATGCTTCCTGTTAGATTTAGGCTGGCGCAGACTGATAGAATGATTTAACACTAAGCGTCAGTGACCATAAGCCACATCCAGTAGAATCACTTCCTGATAAACTTTCACTAGCGCAGACTGATAGAATGATTTAACACTAAGCGTCAGTGACTATAAGCCACATCCAGTAGAATCACTTCCTGATAAACTTTCACTAGCGCAGACTGATAGAATGATTTAACACTAAGCGTCAGTGAACATAAGCCACATCCAGTAGAATTACTTCCTGATAAACTTTCACTAGTGCAGACTGATAGAACTAGATAACACTAAGCGTCAATGAAAATAAGCAACGTCCAGTAGAAGTGCTTCCGATAGCTTAGTGACTAGCGCTGGCTGTTGGATTGACTTAACACTGAGAGAGAGTAAGTAATCCTACATCCAGTAGATTTACTTCCGGATGAAGAAGTGCTTCCTGATACAAGGAATACCACTTAGGCTAAGTTACTCCCACTGCATGTGACTATATGTTTATACTGTTAGACTAACACTCAGTGCAGCACACTCAGTAGAATTGCTTCCGGATGCACATGAGCTTCCGGATGAAAGTACTCTTGGCACTGGGATTCAGAGACTAACACTTGCAGAGCAAGATTGCCGCTTCCGGATGAACGATGACCATCCGTCAGCAAGAGTACAAGAGCCAACGTCACATACTCAGAAGTCAGAATGCTTTTCTCAGAGCAGAGTTGTCAGAGTTGCTTTTCAGAGATAAAGCAAGTCAACCCTGCCAAGCATTAATGAAGATGTACCTCTCAACGGTAACATGGGATTAACGACTATATTCAAAAGGACATATTCTATCTGCCGCCCAAGCCTGAATGTTGAGGCCCAGTATAAAAGGAGCATCTACATTCAGAAGAGAGGTTAGAGGAATAGAGTCTATTATCTGAGATATTGTAATCAACATTCTTCTTATCTTCTTCTCTCTAATCTTAGAGCAGTAATATTCTTAGAGAGTAATTCATTTGTACTTAAGTGAGTAACATCATCTACTCTTAGAGAGAGTTATTTGTACTTAAGTGTTTATCACAATCAGTTCATAGAGTGAACATATTATCAAATCCTCTAATTGATAGAGGCTGTTCTAAAGCTTGTGCTTGAAGAACGGAATTGTTATCTTACAAAAGTAAGGGGGAGCATTTAGAGGTTTTCTAAATCTCCATAGGTTGCAAGTTAGCCCGCAAAACTTGTGGTTGAAAGGTTGCAGGTGATCCCGTTGTAAAACCTGTGGTTGTAAAGGTTTGCAGGTGAGCCCGTGGTAAAACCTGTGGGTTATTAGGTGAACCCGTGTTTGTAAAACCTAAAGTGTAAAGGCTTTCTTGTGCCTGGTTTAAACAAGAAGATTAGTGGATTGGAAATCTCAGGTGGAGCCTGGGGACTGGATGTAGGTCTTGGAGTGACCGAACCAGGATAAACTTACTTGTGCATATTCTGCTTATTTAAATCTCCACACCAAGCACCACACCACTGCATACTCACTTGTGCTTGGGATGATTCATCGTCACTCTCATCAGGCACAAGGAGTAAAGGTACAAAAAGGGAAAATTTTATAAGTTTTATTCTGCCACCCAATTCACCCCCCTCTTGGGTGACAGCCACGCATTTCAGATCCGTCCTCATTTTCACTAATGAAGACATACCTTATAGAGTTCAGAAAATATCTTACAAAGATTCTTCAAGCTTCTATACCCCAACATTTCGATACTTGTAAGACAAATTTTTGAAATAGGATGCTGAACCTCATGGTCGTAGGACTGTTAAGTCCAGTTTGCATCCTGTCCATAACTTATATGGTGTTGTGGTGACTGATTTCGTAGGCACATGATTAAGTATGAATGTCATAGCTGAGAGTGTATCACTCTTTATCAGATAGACACCTCTATCATAGACATCATTCACCTAACCACAACAAGAAGGACTTTGTTCCTTCTTTCAGCAACACCATCTTGCTATGGTGTGCTAAGAACTGTTATCTGAAAAACAATTCTCTTTTTATCATAGAGTATATGGAACTATTAATAGAGCTATTCTCAGCCTCTATTAGTTTTCAAAGCTTTCACCTTAAAGTTAAGTTGGTTCTCTACCAAACTTAGATACTTCCTGAAACATTCAAATGCTTCAGATTTGAGTGATCAAGTATACATTTAATATCACGAAAAATCATCGATAATGTAATGAAGTATCTTGCTCTATGATGTGCCCTTATAGATTCGCAAATATTCAATTGAATAAGTATAAGAAGGTACATTGCATTGGTTTTGTTTCCAAAAGGTTTCCTTGTACTTTTGTATGCAAGACGATTCTCGCATAGGGACTAATCCCTTTTGATACACTATACAACATGCCATTATTTGGTTAATTTGGTCATACGATTATGACAAATATATCCTAATACAACATGTTACGTATCATAATCAACATTTCAAAAATGTTGAATAACAAAAACTGAAATCTCAATTATCAAAACAAGGAAACATTTTGGAATATAACCAAATTTGAAAAGATCGGTCTCATTATTAATGTCAACAATATTGACATTAAATCCCAAATTTTAATTAAAGAAATAACAGAGCTTAGATTTCACCGGATATCCGGCACGTCGAGAACTTCACATAAACGTCAAAGCTTGGCCTCCTTGTAAATCTAATTTGTAGGTACCAATCCCTTTGACATCAACGCTCGAAATGTTTCCAATGTAATGTCACATGCCTTTTGTTGGTAACCGGAGAAAGTTCATAAAGTTTTGACGGTCTCTATGCCTCCTTTTCTAAGGGCAGTCCTTGGCATAGCGGCCGGGATTTCTACAAATATAACACTGTATGACTGACGATGTAATATGTCAGTATAAGTCCTAAACTCATCATCTTGAATGATGACATGCTTCATGTGATCCCAACTACATCGGAGCGGTCTTGAGACAATTTACACTTATTGTACATCGGAAAGTGATAGCACGTCTTTCAATCAGACATATTACATCGTCAGTCATAGTCGCAAGCATTGTGACATTTACGATAGTATTTTTCCTCTTCCAGACATTGTATGCATGTTGCTCCCTCTATGGAACATTTGCATTGTGTCATGGAATAACACTGTATAGGACTTAATGACTTCTTGCTCTCCATCAGGACATAGGAGATCTTATGATGACACATGTCATAATTTTTTTCATTCATCTTGTCACTTCTAGTAAGGACAACGATGAATATGTTTTGATACATATAGACATCAAAATTGATATTTTCTACAAATTATGCACAAACAATCTCCTTTTGAGATTAATAGTTCTATGAATCGTCCGAAAAAGTCAACAATGGTAGTTTACTAGTTTTGTTTTCACGAATCAACTAGGTTGACCCCATCCAACTCATTCTAGTTCGCTATTCATCATTGAGATTTTCTCATATTCTCTGAACTATAATAGTTTAAAATAATAACAGCAACACTTGCATATTATTATTAAACTCCCACTCAATCAAATTTATTAATTAGAAAGATAACATATGTAATTCATTAATAAATTTAACTAAATTGAATCATCAAGAGGAAAAACAACACATGTGATTCAATTTGATGAGTTCAGCTTCTACTTAATTGGAGTATTAAATTCAAAAATAACAACACGTGAAATTCATTAAATAAAACTCTCACTCAATCGGAGTATTAAATTTATTAAATAGAAAAACAAAATATGTAATTCAATTAATAAATGTTAACCCACACTCAATTTTCAGTATTAAATTTATTAAACAGAAAAACATCACATGTAATTCAATTAATAAATTTAATTTATATCTCATGGTCGAAAGCGTTTTCCAAACCTTTTGAGGAAGAGATGGTTGTTCACCTTATTGGACTAGATCATGGTAATGGAAAATTAGATACACACAGTATTCTAATCATCCGCATTCATGATCTTGTCCTCATTGGTGTGCAGGACAATGTCTACATTGTCAAGTCCTTTCACTTCATCTTTAGAATCCGCAATCACACAGTCTTTTCCCTCATGGAACGTTTGATTCATCTTGTGAAGTAGGCGGTGACCTTTTGTTAGTGTTCATAACATCAAACATTGATGCATGGGGTATTTTCTGGTTTTCGTTGCCAACAGAGTTATTAATCAACACATGATTAAGTTTACTAAAAAACATTGGTTCAAAAAATTATTTTAAATTAAACACATCATCTATATATATACTAAACATGAATAAATAAAAAAAATTTAAGGACCCACAAAGAGTCAATAAATTTTAAAAGTAACTTACATCATTTATGCAAGTATAATTCATGTTTATTCAAATATATTTGTAAATAGAAATTTATTAATTTCTATTTAATTGATACACAATCAATCAATTTTAAATAAAAATCATTTATTTTTATTTTAATTGATACATAATCAATAAGGATCATTTATCCCTATTTAATTGACTCATAATCAATTAATGTCAAATAGAAATCACTTATTTCTATTTTAATTGATGCACAATTAATTTAATTGATACACAATCAATTTTGGTCGAATATGAATCACTTATCCTTATTTAATTGATACAAAATCAATTTATGTGTCTAAAAAAATTTTAAACAAATGGGACCAACATACCTTAAAAATAAAGGGATAAAAATAACGATTATTTTGTTTTTAATTAATTATTAATTAATTAATTATTAATTATATATTTAATTAAACTCAAAAAAAATTAGGCCAAAAAAATACGTACAAAACAGGCCCCCCAGTAGAGCCGGGAATATGGGTCGAACCCATGGGTTGAGCCCGGCAACCCGCGGGTTGGGCAGGGTTAGGGTTGGTAAAATCCCAACCCATTTAAAACGGGCCGTTTTGGCCCAACCCATTCAACCCACGGGTTAACATGGGTTAGCCCGGCGGGTTGGCGGGCCAACCCTGCTTTTTTTAAAAAAATATATATATAGTTATATACATAAGCAACCCCTAACCCCTTCCTATATACCAAATTTGTCGGCTAATCTTCTCTCAAACCTCAACACTTTGTTCTTCCTCTCTAAACCATTTGTTCTCCTTCTAAATCCCTCTCAAATCCTTTCGCTCCCCAATCAATTTCATCAACTCTCAATCCCTTCGATCACAAACTCACTTAAGTCTGAAGTAATCTTCTTCCAAAAAATGTTGAAGCACTTATCTGCACTCGTAATTGGATAATGAGTTTCCTTTGTAATCGAGTTGAGGAGGAGGAAGTTATTGAAGTTTCGATTGCCTAATGATGGAGTTTTAGTTTGTTTCATTTGACCTTTGTATTTTGTATTTTTGGTGCACTAGACTTATATTATTTGATTGAATTTAGCTAGACTTGTTTTATTTATGATATTATTATAATGATACAACTCTTAATTTTTATAGGGTAAAGGGTCAAATCTAGCACTGAACTATTGGCCAAAGTACACCCCACATAAAATGAATTTGGGGTCTCAAAACTAGCACTGTTCAAGTACAATTTGGGCCATACGTAGCATTTCCGTCAATTTTAACTGGGTTGACCGTTAAATTTGACTTAATGAGACCACTTCATATGCCATGTCATCTTATTAAGCCAAGTCAGCGTATCAACCTCATCTCTTCACCACGTCATCATCATCTTCCCAATCACTCCCACCTTATTATGAAACCAGCATCAATTCCAGCAGGACAATCAATCAAAATAAAATCTGGGCTACCTTCATTTCTCGATTTCAAGGCTTCCACAAGCCAAATAAGGGCTTTGCCTCCAAAACCAATGGTAAGCTTCGATCTTGGCTTGGAAATACAGAGTAATGCGAAGTTGGACCAGCGTTTGTCTCTGACGAGGGCCTGGTCGAGGCAGCAGTCGCCGTTGAGGACCTCGATGATGGTGTAGTTGACGCGATTCTCGAGGCCGAGGAAGAGGTCGAGGTTGCAGGGGCCGACGTCCGTGTCGACGGCGACGACGGAGAAGCCGAGGCGGGCGAGGGAGAGGGCGGTGTTGACGGTGGTGGTGGTCTTGCCGACGCCGCCCTTGCCGGAGGTGATGACGACGACGTGGGGGTGGCGCCGGCGAGCTCGGGCTTACGGTTCCATTGGAGGAGGGATTTTGTGAGGTGGGGTTTTATTGTTGAGTAGGGTTTATGGGGTTTTTGGTTGATGGGGATGATTGGGTTGAAGAAGGTGATGGTGAGGAATGTTGGGGTGGGACTTGAAGGGAAGGTGGAGAATGAGGTGGTGGGAAGGTTGAGAGGTAGCATTTGTGAAGATCGGAGAGAAGGATTGGGAAGATGATGATGACGTGGCGAAGAGATGATGTTGATACGCTGACTTGGCTTAATAAGGTGACATGGCATGTGAAGTGGTCTAATTAAGTCAAATTTAACGGTCAACCCAGTTAAAATTGACGGAAATGCTACGTATGGCCCAAATTGTACTTGAACAGTGCTAGTTTTGAGACCCCAAATTCATTTTTATGTGGGGTGTACTTTGGCCAATAGTTCAGTGCTAGATTTGACCCTTTACCCATTTTTATATGATTTAATGTTCATATTTTTATATGCATCGCATCGCACTATCACATGGGCAGTGAGCGACTAAGCCACTCATATATTTTTGGTTTAGATTTTTTTTTAAAGTGACGGGTTGGGCGGGTCGACCCTGTAACCCAGCAGGCCGGGTTAGGGTTGGCCAAATTTCAGCCCATTTTAAACGGGCCGTTCTGACCCTACCCATCTGACCCTTGGGTTGGGGCAGGCCAACCCATAACCCGCGGGCCAACCCATATTACCGGCTCTACCCCCCAGAAATATTAATGTTTCTAGGCCGAATCTATACGGCCAAGAATAATAAAAAAAGCGTTCCCTTTTTTTAAAAAAAAGTTTACTAGATCGATCTGAGCCGAACCGGTCTGGTTCGCGGCACCCAGGAAAACCAGCTGAATAGCGATACAATGGTAATTAACTGCGATACATGAGTAGTTATCCATTAACTACTCAAGTATGACAGATAACTACTTTAGAATCGTCATTAACTACTCTTTTGCCACAAAGTCAAATTCAAGTGTCATTTTGTCCAACTTGGGGATTATCTCTTATTTATTCAAGTTGGAATTGGAGACCCCATTTTGTCCAACTCAAATTCAAGTGTCATTTTTTTTGTCATTTTCCCCTTATTTTTCCAAGTTTTATATTTTTATTTTTCTTTTTCGGCTTGCTATGGGTTTTGTCACATCCCCCATGTTGTTTCATTTTGTCCATCAAAGTATCTGAATTTTTTCATTATTTTATTTATCTTCTTGTTTATTTTGATTTCTTCACACTTTTTATCATATCATTCCCTAAGAAAAATTTTAAATATTTTTAATAAATCACATGTCCCCATGCATATATTTTTTCAAATACCATATTTGCATAAACTTGACATTCTTCATTTATACTGTCTCCAAACAATCCTTGATTCGGGTTCCTAAAAGTTCTTTCTGGAGGATACTCTTGTTTTATGGGTCTTGTTCCTGATGTTGACACATTCATTTTTAGATCATGCATATTTTTTATTATTTCTTCTTTATTTTCATATTCTGAGATTGTTTTGATGTGACTTGTTTATAAACGCGAGTAAGACATAATCACATTTCTAACAAACAACGAACAATCGAACGTGGGAACGAGCCATACCGGAGTTTTTAAAAGCGTTGTAGAGAGGCATAAACGCGAGTAAGTTTTGCGGATATTTGCTACATTATTATGATCATGCATGCTGGCATTTCTAAAATGTCAGTACACTTAAACTTTGAAGAATAATGAAATATGAAACTTTCATAAGATTTAAAAGGATTCGAAAGTCAAAGCATCGATTTTTCCTCACTAGCCGAACACGTTTTTCGTGAATCTATGATATGTAATTTTTGAAATTTTTCAAAAACCCATAGTGGAAAACATGTAGAGACGAGTTGTACGATGCAAAAATGCCTCCAACGGAGTTCAAACGAGAGATAAACGGCTCTCCGAAGTTTCTGGGGTCGTCAGCGACCGTGCCGGGCTCGCCGGTGCTCCGTCGCCGGCAGAAAGAGGTTGAAGAGAAGGGTTTAGGGGTAAAATCGTAATTTCACATGTTTAAGTGAAATTGTACGTTTTTGGGTTTAGAGTTGGCTGCGAACCAGACCGGTTCAACTCAAACCGATCCGACAGAATTAATTTAAACAAAACAAGTTTGTTTTGAAATTATACAGATTGGGCCATGTGTTCGGCCCAGCTGTTCATTTTTGGGAGTTGGGTCGCTTTGTACGAGCCCAGTCAATTAAAAAATTATTAATAAAATAATTATTTAAACGAAAGTGGGTTGTGGCCCATTTATTTTTTTAATTATTTAAAAGGTTTTTTTTAAGTTTTTTGCTTAACAGTTTGCATTTCATTTATAACGTTTGATATCAGAGTCTGTTCGAATTTAAATTTCATTCACATCAAATTATATGACTCAAAATGACTAATTGTTATTATGGTAATTGATAATTGATAATCAATGAGGTTCCATTAATACAATTTCCTGAATAAGCCACAATATGAATCTGTTCTAGTGTGAACACAAAGGGGGTTAAAACCCACTTTTTAAGATACATATTGATGATTGATAGTGGTTCTTCTTCTTCTTAGTCTCGTTCAATTTCGGTCGCCGCCCACTCAGCCTTTCCGTCAACGAAGCCGAAGATCCAAAGCCGACTTTCACGCCCCAAAATTTCTCATCATTCTATTAAATTAATTAGGTATTTTCTTCACTCTTTTTCAATTTCTGTCAGTATAGGCTAGATTATCAAAATAGATAATTGTATCAATTGACTTGACTTTGATTATTGGAGGATCTGTTTGAGTAAATTCAGAGAGAGCTTGAAAATTTGAATATGAAAGGGTTAAGGGTCAAATCTAGCACTCTACTATGGTCAAAAGGTCACCCAGCATAAACAACTATTGGATGGCTCAAAAGTAGCACACATCTATTCAAAAATGGCTCAAAAGTAGCATTTCCGTCAACTTTAACTGGTTTGACCGTTAAGTTTGACCCGAGCATGCCACGTCACTCGTCACGACACCCAGTTTTGCCACGTCATCTTCCACCTCACCCGCCACGTCACCCAAATAATGGGTAGTAAGTGGGCCCATTGGGTGACGTGGCGGTTGACGTGGCAAAATTGGGGTGACGTGACGAGTGACGTGGCATGCTCGGGTCAAACTTAACGGTCAAACCAGTTAAAGTTGACGGAAATGCTACTTTTGAGCCATTTTTGAATAGATGTGTGCTACTTTTGAACCATCCAATAGTTGTTTATGCTGGGTGACCTTTTGGCCATAGTATAGTGCTAGATTTGACCCTTAACCCAATATGAAAATTTATTATCTGTGTAACATCCCAATTTTGATTTAAGGATAATGAGAAATTATCCAGGTGTCATTTAAGAAATTTAAAGTATTAGGGAGGAATTTTATGAAACTTTGAACAATTTATGAATATTAAATTTTATTTACTTTAGAATAGAAAGAAATATAGTTTAATGATTTATTTGGAGTTAGATTTGAAACTTAGATAATATTATGATGGAATTAAAGGAATACATACAAACTTTTGGGCTAGAAATATAATTAAGAATAAACAATAAGATAGTGAATTGTAATTTTTCCTTACATTATACTATATATATATAACCATCTTCCTCCTCCACAAAAACACTAGCCGTCCCCCACCCAAACCGATCTCCCTCCTCCTTCCTCATCATCATCGATCTCCATTCGGCGAGCTTCGGGCGGCCACACGGCGGCGTTGACCGCCGTAGATTCATCTAGGGACCTTCCTTTTTCTTCTTCTTTCGTGCTCCTTCTCCGACGAACCCGAGCAGTGGCAGCGGCGGACGGCGACTGTGAAGGTGAGCTTCACTTCTTGTTCTTCAAGCCATTCTTTTTCTCCACTTCGTTTTCTTATTTTCCTTTTTCCTTTTGGGTTCTATTCGGCCTACGCCTTCGAACTTCCATTTCCGGCGACTGTTGAAGCTTTTTCCGGCGACGGGAAGCTCTGGTTTACGCACTTAAGGCCAAGGACGAGTTTAGGTAACTTCATTCCTTTGTTCCACACTTGTTCTTCGTTTTGGCCGAGAGCTATGAGAGAAATCGATTCTGAGTTTTTGGGATGGGATGTACAACTTCAGTTTCAAATTTAAGTGTTTATATATGAATAATATGATTTGTGTATGTGAGTGTATAAAGTTTTTGCAAATTCTGCTAAGATGGCTGAGTGTATTCAAAAGAAATGGGAATTCTTGTCATGTTTGGGGCCACGGTCCCAAATTGGATGAATGTATGTTTTAAGTGGTGCTGCTGGATTGTTTTCGCTTATTTTGTTTGTTTTTACTGGCTCTCTTATTGGTCTGAATTTGTGTGTTTGTGATGCTGAACTATGTATACAAAACAAGATTTAAGCTGTACATATCTAATAGATTGGTAAATTAGTGTGACATGTTGATTTTAATGATCATCAATCTCTTTAGACTGGCTGAACAAAGTATAGGGAGGATAAAAGAAATGCAAGAAGGCTTAATAATTAATGATAGTTTAATAGGCATTGTTACACATGTAGTATTAATTCTGAATTCTTGTTTTTCCTCTTCTTCCTACTATTATGAAAGAATATATTGAGATAATGGAGCATCTTTCTTTGGATATGAACTTGTTGAATGATGATTGGGAAAGTGTATGACAAATCATTGTGGTGTGCATGTTAACACACAAATAAACAGTAATGTACTACCTCCGTTCCTAAATATAAGATCACTTTGAGAATGTGAATAAGTTCCTAAATATAAGATCACTTTCTATTTTTTCTCAAGTTTTGCCCAAATTACCCCTATACTCATTTTACTAGTAAATTACTCTCAATCTTTTAAATTTAAGTGAGGGGTATTTTGGGAAGATCATGTAATCCTAATTCATTGGAAAACCTTCCTTAATCTCTCTAAATTAGCCAAAGTGATCTTATATTTAGGAACAGAGGGAGTATGTTGTATGCCTGTAGTTTGAGTTAAGGACTAGGTTTTAGGCATGTTGGATATGATCTATGTAGCCGACCCACGTAGTGGAATAAGGCTTTGTTATTGTTGTTGTTGTAGCTCTGATAGATAAAGTGGCATTTTTGTTGCATTCATAGACGGGGAGTTATTTGCTGATATTTATTTCATAAACAATTGATCTTCCTTTCCAGGTAGGTAGGATAATATTTGCTTGCGTTGGTTGATCAGGATCCCAAACAAGCTGATATGAGTGTTACGGAGCCTTTGAAGAAGGGTTCTTCTGTTCCCCAGATTGTTAGGTTGGACAATGCATTGAAACTGGTAAATGCCTTTTTATTCTTTGATCCCATCATAACATCCTTGTAAACTCTTGTGATTTGTTGTGTATGCTTGTTGATTGATATGTTTCGCATTGCATATTGGTTTTGCTCTAATTTAGCGTAATAAGAAACACACATTTCTGCCCCTTATAAGTTAGTGGGATAGAATGTGCATTTTGATCATATATTTGTGCATCTTTAATTTCATCTTCCTCATAATGTAATGGCGATGTCCCTGAAATAAGCTAAGCAATGGACAGAATTGGCACCAAAAGATACAAAGTTGAAACTCTCAGTCTGATATTTATATAGCATCAATACAATAAAAGTATAGAATTGATATATCAGTCATAGTACTGAAAAACAATCCTAGCAAGGGAAAAGGCAGAAAAATTACAAAGAGAAGAAAGGAAATAAGAGGGAAAGACGATTCTTTCATAAGTTCTTTCATGCCTCTACATTGCCTCCTCTTCTGCTTATATTCCAATTTTCAAGCCCTACTGGCATACAAACCAATTTAGCCCATTTGATAAGCTTTTGTCCTATTTCTTTCACTTAGGCCTATATATTTCTGTATCATGAAAGATTTGGTTAGTGATACAGCTCAATCACGTCATATGATCCATGTACATGGTCGAATAAGGCTTTGTTATTGTTGGCATATAATTTGCAATGCAGCATCAAAACTGTAACTGCTACATTATCCCTGAAAATGGACTTTACTGCTTTCCGGTACACAATACAAACATGTTTACAGTCATTGCAGATACATTAAGCTTTTGTATGGTTTCATATAATTTTACGGGATGATAAGCAAAACATGGTGATTATGTTGTCATATCATATTTGGATTTTTGTGATGAATGGGAAAATGAAACTAAGAAAAAAAAATACACTTCATGTATCTAACATTTTAATCAGGTCACAAACTGTGGAAAAGCATTTTTCTTTCGTCAGTTCCTTGTGTGAAGCTTGGGATTTGAAGTAGGGGGTTTGAATTTGTTGAGATTTTGAAATATTGTTATATGCTGGGTACTAATGGTAATTACTTGTCAACCATTCTAATTTGCAGGCCGAAGTATGGGTAAATCAAATGAGCAAAGTTGAAGATGATGAACCGGTAGATGCTGACAAAGAGGGCCGACCTTCTAGGTGTGTGCTTAGAGTGACCTGCATTGCTAAATTGTTCACTTTGTCATGCCAACGTTGTGGCAAGGTTGTGTTATTAAACATTCTTTCACCATTATAAGTTTATAACTATTGTTACACATCTGTATAGGCTTGGCCTTGGTGCAAAAGTTGTTCGCCAATCTAATGTGGGGCCATCAAACGACCCTGTAGATCAGAAATTATATGCCAAGTTGAATCCCAGAAAAAGAAAAGCTGCTCAATTGGAAGAGGAATCTAGATCATCTCAAAAACATGGTGTTGAAGATGATGATGAAGATGTAGATGAAGACAGTAGAAGTAGTTCATTTATGAAAAGGGCAGCACCACGTCCTTTGCCTTCAATGATGCTAGGAAATAAGAAGAGAAAGTAGTTGTTTCTCACTTCATGTGGTGGCAATATTAGCAACATTCCGCTTGATTAGCGATGTTTTATGTAATCTAAGTTGTAATATAATTCCTGAGATGAATAGCTAATTGTAATTATCCCAAAAATTTAATTATAAAAGTTCTATAATATAATATAGAACAAGGATATTTTATTTGTATTCTTGGAAATCTTTTGCCTAAAGAAAATGGAGGGATTAAAATTAGTGAAGAAGTTGGTTAAAATATTAAAAGGAAAAAGAAAAGAAAAACATTTGGGAAAAATTATGCACCACATATTTGTATGTGGTGTAGATAAATTGTATTATTTATTTTAAAACCAAATTTCCTCCTCCCTTTTGACCATCATCTTCGGCTCCCTCTCTCATTTTTCATCATCATCACTGAAACTCTTCTCTCTCTCTCATCTCTACGAAAATTTCTTCTTCTTCAGTTCACATAGCCACCGATTTCAAGCAGCAATTTCCATCGGGAGTCTCGCATACAAATCAGAATCCTAACTTAGGTAAGAGATTCTGATTTGTTCATATAAGCTTTTTGGATGGGAAGAACAAATTTTGGCTCATTCCTTCTATGTTTTTCTATTTCCCTTTTCGTTCTAGCTTCTATTTGTGATGATTATGGATTAAACTCACTGCAGACAAACTCTTGAAACTTCGAAGACAATTTTTGATGAGGTCTCATTCTTGGTTCTATATTTTTCTGCAATTAGGAATTTTGGGAGTGAGAGACCGATTTGAAGATAGGATTTTGGGGTACAAATAACTTTAAACTAGTTGTTGTGAATTCTTCTTGCTATGGCTGAATGGAATTTGTTTTGTAAATTTGATATGTGTGATTGTGCTGCAAAAAGTAGTGAAACATGTGTAAAGTGGGGATTTTTGGGCTGTACTAATATTAATATACCTAGAATTAAAGTATCTCAACATTTTCAGATTTGAACTGATTAAAAAAAAAGAAAATGAAGAAGCTAATTGTTTAAATAAAAATATGATTTGTAGGTAGGTTTTGGGGACTAAAGTGATGTATAGATAGTGTATGTGCTAAATTAAAAATGATAGCTACTCCCCTTGTTTTGACCGAATCAAATAGAAGGTTAGGATAAAAAGAACTTCAAATTTATTTGTTGTCAAAGTTTACTTAAGTTGGAGTTAGTAATCACTTGTTGATGTCTTGGATTCTTACTGAATAAAAAGGGGGGGGGCTGTTCACCCTTTTTGCTTTGACCAAATGGTTCTGTTTATTTGATCAATTTTACATGAGTAATGATGCTGTAAAAAAATAGGGAATAATGTGTTAAATATAGCTTTGTGGTTGTAATTGTGTTGCTGCACATACAATTAAAATTCTCTAAGCATCTTTCACTATTATGGCCGAATGAAACTCAGATTTAATAAGGAAATAGTAACTGATTGAAGGGTATTCTATGCATGTCAAAAACTGATTTGTTCACTACATATATTATAGAAACTTCCTAAAGTTGACATTAACATGGCTGAACTGTTTTGGAAGTTAGGAAGGCATTGTTTTGCATGGACACTGTTTGTTAAAACTAAAATCTTTGGATTGATGTAATGCTGATTGTAGTGAATTGGTTAATGGTTTTTTCCCCTGTTTTGCTGCCATTTTGTTGTCATTGTTGGGCTACATTTGGCGGCATAAATTTTGGACTTAAAGATATGCCAACAAATGTTAAAGTGATTGTATAATATGATAATCTTAACTATGGGTCTCCAATGATGCATATTGACTTGAGAACTTTGTTTTCCTCTTATTGAAATGATTGGATGAATTGAGTGATTAAATAAATTGTATTCAATTAAATTCTGTTCCTGGAGTTGTGTTGGAAAGAAATAAATGTTAGTTTCATTCATAGTCTTCAATTGTTCCAATATAATTATCAAAGAAATAATATATGGTGGCTGTTGTGGATGAGATTGAAAATTAACAAACATAACAATGAATCTGTGTGTTTGAGTCATGTTTTGTGGCTGAAACTTTTATTTGGATTGCCTTGATTTAGTCTTGGTTGAGTAAGTATGCTTTCTGTTTGATGCTTGTTTCATTGGTGATGAAGTGATGATGTGATTTTTGTGAATGACATTGTGAAGGTATAATGACTTCTTTGTACTCTCTTTGGAATTTAGTCTTGGTTTAGTAAGTATGCTTGTTGATTGATTTGAGAATTCTTGAAACTTGCAAGAAACCTTTGAATCATCATTAAACAAGAATTATAACAATTCTAGAGGATGGAATAAATAGATAAGGGCTGGGTAATATTAAATAAGTTAGGATTTGTGAGAGAGACCGAAATTAAATATACACAAATATAGTTATTAAACCTCTTGTTTTACATTAGGTAAAATCAAGGATAACCATGGTGTGGAATTCTCAACACATCATAAAGGAAAATAAGTGTTGTACTGCTAATGGCTGGAGTCCAGGTGACAGTTTGTTCCATATACATAGGGTCATTTGTTTATTTATTGTCATCACTAATATAACTGTTGCAGGTGAGTCAATAGCATATTGTCCTTATATACCTTTATATACATATATATGATTTATGATTTAAGGAATTAATCTATAGAAATCATTTCTTTTTAATTAAGAAGGGATTAATTTGAAATTGTTGTAGTAGGGACTAAATTGTAAAGAAAATAGTAGTAGGGTCAGAAAAGTAATATCCTCCAAACTCTTTAAGAAAACCATTTACACTTCATTCTGGAACCTTCCTTTCCCTAGCTATCTCTCTTTTTCTTTCACTTCTTCATTCTCTCTTGGAGGTCCGGTGACCAAAACGCCGATTTTCCGACGAGGCACGCCGCCGCCGACGCAGGCAAGGGCAGATTGAACTAAGGTGACTCACTTCTTCATGTTTATATATATTTTTCTGCGTTTTGAGCGAAGTTGAGAGAAAGTAATTTTTTTTATTCTATTTTGGGTTCTTAAATCGACTATGATGTAGCTTAATCTTCGATTTTTGGTTTGGGAAAAGATGATTGGAGATTTTAATTGATGATTTGAGAAGTTGGTAAAAATCCTAGTCTTTGGTGCTTTTAGGACCGACGAGTTTTGGGGATTTTATGGTTGAAAGCTTTAATTATTACATGCAGTTTTGATTGATTTCAGCTTTCCATTTTGCTCTTGTTCTTCCTGTTTGAATCAGTTGCTGATTGGGTGTTAATGATTGTGTGTGTTTCCAAACTTGCTGTACATTCACTGCTATTGCTGTTCAGATTTGGGGAGGGATGAAGTTTTTATTTTGGGAGTGGTTCTGTTTGGCCTATGATTGTTGTTTCGATATCATTACATTCAAGGTGTTTGTTAAAATGCCTAGAAGGAAATCTTAGTGATCAAAGGTAAGGTTATGTTTTGTGTACATAATCTCCTTTAGTTTCATTTCTCATCTATAGTTATCTAAAGTTGTGAAACCTTTCTTTGTGGTGTAGTTTAGAAAGAGATAAACTGGAAGTTTGAATTTTTTTTATTTGGTAAAGTTCTTGGATCCAAGCTTAAGACTTAATTAGGGGATCAATGATTGTTTATGTTACTGATGATGTGGGTATTGTTGATGGAGGCTTAGTTGTGTTTTTTTTAGCTTCTTGTAATTTTGGAAAGCATGGAAAGTAGGGTAAGTACTGCCCAATCTTGTAGAAGATTTGGGAATGATAATGGGAGGATAATATATGTTCATAAAGTGATAGGGTTAAAATTGAGTAACTGATGACATGGAAGTTGAAAAAATCACTTTGTTTCTCTTAGCTAATTAGTGGGTCAAAGCAGGGTAACAAGGTGACCATTGATTTTAATTGCTTTGATGCTGCCAATGAGTATAAAATGAAAAGTTGGAAGCACTAGGAATTAAACAAAAGAAGTTAGTATTTGTACTCCTCTATTTTGATTGTTTTAACAAGACCTTTTATTCCTCCTCTACATACCAAAGGAATTTTCATCATTATGTGGGTGGGTGTGGTGGTAACATGTAAAAGCTCCCTTATCCTAAATGGGTATGACCACTGTAAGTTGAATAAAGTTATGTTATGCTTTAATACAGTCTTGGTATTATGTGGAAAGTCAGCAAACTTGGTTTGATAGGTTTGAGAGTTTGTTTAAAATGTTTTACATCACTGAGTATCTGTTTGAATGAATTGGATAGGTCCATGGAAAAGATACCATGCCTATATTGTTTGTTAGTAGATTCCTCTAAAATGATTAATACACTAGTAACATTGTTGGTGTTTTGAGTGGTATTCATACAGAATCAGCTCATTCCTCCAATGACTACCATGCTAGTCATTCTTTATATTGAAGTCCTATGAAATATTATATCTTATCCTGATCCTCACAAGTATTTATATAAGCTTTTGAGAAGAAGTTGAAAGGTAGAATTTGAATGTTTTAGAAAATTTGTTATATTTGTTTTAACAGAACAAATTACATTGAATAGAAAATCAAATTATTTCTTGTATGCTACATTTAGCATCTGTTTTGGCAGTATCCTCTTTAAATTGTCATTTCTATGCGTTTGGTGTTTCATATGTTTATCTTCAATTATAAAATAAAGATATGATATTCGATGTGGTATTGGAATGGTATTGTGTATATTTAAAGTCTTATGAATGATGGTAAACATGTGTGGTTAATTAGGAACAATACGTAATTTATTGATGCTGATTATGATGAATAGATGTTATTGGCACAGGTTTCTCAATGAAAGAGAGAACTTTGAGTATCTTAAGATATGGGTGTGTTAGTGTATGTATGTTTGATAAATTTTCTGCTAATATTGTGCTATAGCTGAATTGATTTTTGGAATAGGAGTTTAAGATTAGAGAATTAGTAGTTGTATACAAGCATGATAAAAAATTTCAGGAAAGACTTATTTGATAATCGGTATTTGGTGTGGGTGTATTCTGATTTACTTTGACTATGCTTATTAATTTCTGGTGGTTCTCCTTAACTTGTTTCCTCTTGGCATGAGTGGTGGGATATGGGTGCCAACTAATTTATATTTTCTCTGTTGTATAATTAAAGAAATTATTTTATTCTTTTATTCTCTAGTATATTTGTTCAAAGTATATTTTATACTTATGGATAAAACTGATTTGAAAGTTTTAAAGGTACTGATTTGAAAGTATATCGTTTTCCTAGAATATTTGTTATTGTTATTGGTATATTGGCATCAAGCATGCTACAAAACATTTTGAAGTCTTACGGATGATGAGATTTGATATCTAATTTCGAATCAATTTATTTATTACTAGATACATATATATTTTTACTAGAGGAACTAGACACAAAGCGCCTATTCTCGTCGGTCTTGTACCTACGCCTGTATTCGTGTCTTTCAGACACGCCTGTTTTCGTGACCTTCGGGTTGCGCCTGTTTTCGTAGTCTCGAGATACGCCTGTTATTTCTCTTGTGTCAGTTCCGCTAAAAATATTAGGTGCTCTGTTTGGGGTTCACCAAATCATAATATTGATGATTGGGTGACATGAGTTTCTTGTTTGATCAAATGTAATTTTGGTTTAAGGATT
This sequence comes from Mimosa pudica, assembly GCA_029929735.1. NCBI lineage: Eukaryota > Viridiplantae > Streptophyta > Magnoliopsida > Fabales > Fabaceae > Mimosa > Mimosa pudica. The sequence goes on along the minus strand of JAKELP010000022.1, from coordinate 1,072,850 downwards.
AATGTCAATTGAGAGCTTCAATGGTGTTTAAGAATGACATTTAGGTTAATTATTGTTGCTATTCACTGATATGGATACTAACAGAGGTCTATGGAAGTCTAATTGATCTCTCCATATTGATTTTCCTTTGGTACTTGTTTTAGGGCATATAGTAACATGCTCCCTAAAATCTGGATTATGGTTGGTGAAATAGCTTAGTAAATCTGGAAATGCGTGCGTGTTCGGCGATGTCGCTGAAGCAGAGGTGGTGCGGCCTCTTTAAGAACCCCACGCGCTCCAATACCCACACCCACTGCAATTGCATCTCTCCCTCCCTTTCTCTCCCCCTCCCCTTCCCCGCACCTCTCTCTCTCTCTCCTCGTCCTCCGCCGCCCCTCCTCCCTCCCCCCCGCCCTGCCATGGCCGACGCCGCCATGGACGCTGTCCAGCGCCGCCTCATGTTCGAAGACGAGTCAGTATCTTTCCATTTCATTTATCATTTATCTATCTTCCTTCCTTCCTTGTTGGATTGCAATTAATCCACCTCACCTCACTTTTTCTTAAACTTTCTGCAGATGCATTTTGGTGGATCAGAACGATCGCGTCCTCGGACATGATTCCAAATACAATTGTAAGCCTAATCTTCTATTCTAAAATCCTTCTATTTTAATCCTCACCTTTATTTTTGAAACCTACTCATTCCTCTCTCTCTCCACTGTTGTGGGATTAAGCTGTCTCATATGCCAAATAACCAGGTTGTCCTCTGCTTCCGTATCTCAATGTTCACTTCCTACACCATTCAATTTACATGCCATAACAAAACTTACTCCCAAACAATCTCATAAAACATACATGTCAACATAGATTCATATTTTTTAGTACAACCAAACTCCTAATAACCCAGGCTTTATATGTTACCTCCAAACTGGTTTTATTTTAGATCTAACGTCTTCCATAAAACCTCCATGTGACACTCAAACATTACCACAATAACTTGCAACCTCACTCATATTCTATTCTTCTGCTTACTTCGCCCTTTGTCAATTCATTTATTTTAACTTCCATTTTCTAGGCCACTTGATGGAGAAGATTGAATCACAAAATTTGCTGCATAGAGCTTTTAGTGTATTTCTATTCAACTCAAACTACGAGTTACTTCTCCAGGTATGCCTTCCTCTTTCTATTAAGTATTCACTGCTATTCCGAACCAAATTTTATTTTCCATGGATATATTGCTATCGCAACATGTAAATCAAAGTTTGAGGCTTCGAACTACATGGTGAAATTTAAATAATATTTTTTCGGATGGTTTTTGTAATACATGTGTGTGTGTGTAGGACATGGGATCTTTTTTTATTTTCTTCTGCTCCATCATGTACTGAAAATTTTCTGTAAGGTACATCCCTGTTCACTTTTTGTTCGGTGCGTTGACTAAGATTTTGTCATGTTCTTAATGAAGCAACGATCTGCAACCAAGGTGACATTTCCTCTTGTGTGGACAAACACCTGCTGTAGCCACCCTCTGTACCGTGAATCAGAGCTTATTGAAGAAAACGCACTTGGTATATGTTGATATAACAGTAACTTTTTTTAAAAAGAGAAGACTGCCTTAATCGTGATTCATGCAATGCTTTTCTTAAACGGCTCTGCCTTTTTATGCGCCAGGAGTAAGAAATGCAGCTCAGAGGAAACTTTTGGACGAACTTGGAATTGCTGCCAAGGATGTGCCAGTTGATCAGTTCATCCCATTGGGTTGCATGCTTTACAAGGCACCTTCTGATGGAAAATGGGGGGAGCATGAACGTGAGGCAACTTGGTCTCTACTTTTAGTGCAAGTAATCTTTCTTCAGATGGTTTTGTTAACAATTTCTTTCCCTCATTGCAGTCGATTATCTGCTATTCATAGTTCGGGATGTTGGTGTTCATCCTAATCCGGATGAAGTGGCGGATGTTAAATATGTAAATCGGGAGCAGTTGAAGGAGCTGTTGAAGAAAGCTGACGCTGGTGAGGAAGGATTGAAACTGTCTCCTTGGTTCAGACTAGTTGTGGACAATTTCCTATTCAAGTGGTGGGACCATGTGGAGCGAGGGGATCTTAAGGAGGTCGCTGACATGAAGACCATTCACAAGTTGATCTAGACTGGTGGCATTCTCGAAATAAATTTGGTTTCTTGAACCTGAAAGATGCAGGATGTGATGTGCTGGCCTTTTCATGTTGTTCGTTTTGTCTTTTGTTTGAACATCAGAACCATGATAATGGGTGTTTTCCTATAATTGCCTTGGAAATGTAGACTGATGATTGGGTTACTGGGACGTGAGCTCTCATTAATAAAGTCCCTTGTTGTTCTATGGTATCCCACGATTCTCTTTCATATGTTTTCATATGAAATATTTAATATCATATGTTTTCAGATCTTTTTTTCATTTCAACATATCCTCTTTCATATGCTTTCATTTGAAATATTTATTATCATGTTTTCAGGTAATTTTGTCAATTTTAAATGTTACCATTGCCTTTGTTTCTGGATACAAGACCTATATAATAAGGCAACTTTCTTCCTATATATAATGCCATTGTGTATGACCTGGCAGGTGTATGTTTTATCATTGGACTTTTAATTTTTAGTTGACGTTAAAATCTATAGTATTTACTACATCCACATGCTCAATTGTTACAACTCTAATTAGCCTCGCACACTAGTGTTTGTATATTTTTAGATGAATAAACTAATTGGAACCTCAAACAAACACACTCATGTCCCAATGCATAGAGTTGCATTTTATTGATGGATGGATAAATATCGTTATAAAGTTTCTTGAAGAAGTTGATCTATTTGGATAGTGCCTTTACTACATCTATTGGAAAAGGTAGTATCCAGAGAGTAGGAGATAAGATGTGTTAATGATGCATCTGCACATGTGTATATATGACTCTCCTAAAGTTTGAGATGCTTTTGATCTAAAGTGGTTTTATAGATGTGAAATTAACAAGAAGGTTATGTGGTTTATTGATTAGGACTTTCATGTTAACAAAAATTTTGATCAGAATAACATTTGCCCAGAATAATATAGGGCAAAAAACTCACCAGATTATGCCCTTTTTCTTAACAAAAACTAGGTAAACTTTTGTTGGAACACTGGAAGTCAGCTGGATTATCCGCAGAAGGTTAGATTTCTTCTCTCCTTGACCATTTATCATGTTAACAACAGGTGCATGGTAATATCATGCCCTTTTTCTTTAGTTTTCCTATAATCTTCCCTGGATGCTGTCCCAACTTGTTCTCTTTCTCCGTGTTTGTGGGGAAAATAATGTTAAATTGCCTTTTAATGATTTATTTTACATTGTTGCATTTGAGGTAGGTATTTTGAAGGGCAGTAACATTGAGACTCTAGTTGTTTGTAATATATTTGATGTTAATGGTGAGGTATCAGCAGGTGTTGCTAGGGGTGTTCAAGTATGCCCATACCCGTTGAGCCCGCCCATACCCGTTGAGCCCGCATTTTCCCCGTTTAGGCCCGCCCATTTAGGGCCCGTCACATTTTTACACGGGTATGGGCATGCCCATACTCGTTTATCTTACACGGGTACGAGTATGGGCATACCTACGGGCATGCCCATACCCGTTTATATGCCGATTTATTATTTTTTAAAACTTTTTTTATGTATTAATCTTATTTTACATCACTTCCTCCTTGTAACTAATTTTATTTTGTTGGTATTGCTTAGTTAGAACAAGATGAAATTCAGAGTTTATTAAAAATTTAATGCATGCTCTATTCTTTGGGGGAATTTTTGTTGAATCATTTTAATTTTTTTTTCTAAGTTTATCTTACATGGGCCGCCCATTTAACTTTGTTGCCCGCCCGTTTATTCTGCGCTCATTTATAACCCGCCCATTTATGGCCCGCTCATTTATCAATATTTAGCCCGCCTGTTTATGTTACACGGGCACGGGTATGGGCATACCCTTGGGCGGCCCAAACCCGCCCGTTGAACACCCCTAGGTGTTGCTAGTGTTGAAGCTCTTGTAAGTGGTTTTTTTCTTCATGTACTATGCTATAAACTAACTTTCAAAATTATCAAAAGCCTGGAAATTTATCTGACATGTTAGTAAAATAATAATGACAAAATTAAAAAGAGACTGGAAAAGAAAACTTATGAAGTCTAGTTTTTTCGCAGGAGAAATTTCTGACTCCAGATTGGATCTTGCACTTCAAGAGCAAAATACATCCTGATTTCACTAAGTTCAGTACCTGATTTCACTTCATATCTATTTCTAATATTTGTAAGATTATTTATTCTTTGCTTCATTTCTCATCATTGGGATGAAGAACATATTCAAGTTTTATTTTATTGTATACGTTGGCCTTCTATTCTCAGTATTGGGTTGAATATCAAGTGTTTGATATATTGTCTCTGAGATTTTTTAAGAGGATAACTAGTCGATCAGTAATTACATGTGGCATATTGCATTCTCTCTGTTTTTTTTGGCTATGATCTTTTCAAATATGTGTTCTCTTTCTCTTGACAATCTTGAATTCTTGGTTTGTAGGATTTTAGTGTGAGGTAGGAAGATGGAAACTTGTGGGACAGAGCCAGTAATTATTGGTGGCATGGTGTTGGATATTCATGCCACCCCTTCTTTGCCTGCAAATCCTAGGACTACCACTCCTGGCAGGGTCAGTTACACTTACATATTCTTCTTGTCAAAGAATTCACCCATTGCCCACTTCGTGTATTGTATGTGCATTATTCTTCCTTTGTTCTTTGTTACTTGTATTGACATAATTTCAAAGATGTAAATGTGGTCATGACAATGCTTGGTTTGGCTCAACGGTAAGCTTGTTTGCCCTAGGGTCTTAGTTTGTGAGTTCGAATTTAATCAGCCTCCATGTATAAAGCATAGGTAAGACTACCTAGTATATTACCTTTCTCAGCACCATCACTAAGTGAGAACTAAAACTGGGTTGACCCTTTTGAAATATGGTCATGAAGATCTGCAATCCTATAGATGCAAGTACTCTATTTACTATTAGTTAGAAAGATGTGAACCCATGATTTTAGTGGTTATTTTCAAGCTGATTATGCTAATGGAGATGATGGAGTACCAGCTTTTATAGCTAATGGAAGACTTATTTTTTTCTTGTTTTTTTTTATTTTCAGTTTGATTGTTATATCGTTTTCAACCTAATTTTAATAGATAATCTTCAGGTCCGTTATGTCCTAGGAGGTGTTGCAAGGAATGTGGCAGAGTGCATGTCAAAGCTAGGAGTCAAGCCATACATGATTAGTGCCATTGGGTATGACCTGGCAGGTGTATGTTTTATCATTGGACTTTTAATTTTTAGTTGACGTTAAAATTTGCTCGATTGTTACAACTCTAATTAGCCTCGCACACTAGTGTTTGTATATTTTTAGATGAATAAACTAATTGGAACCTCAAACAAACACACTCATGTCCCAATGCACATTGTTGCATTTTATTGATGGATAGATAAATATCGTTATAAAGTTTCTTGTGGAAACAACAAAGGATGGGTAATAGTATGATGTTTATTACATTATATGATTAGATATTTATAATACAAAAAGCTTCCTAAAAGATAGTAAACTTCTCCTACAAGTTTACCTAACATGATTCCCTAATAATAACATAAATTCTTCTACCTAAATATTTCCTAATAATACAATCCACAATTATGACTAAGATATACAAATAATCTTCATAATTCACAATTGGAAATATTACTTATTTTCATAACTTCTAACACTCCCTCAAGTTGGGCTATGGACCAACTTGCCAACAAATCTTCATAATCTTCATTCTTCAAACAAATCTTCATTCTTCAAAACTTTTTCAACGGATCAACTAGCCCTCCAGTGGTGAGACTTCTCTACATAGAGAAGGAACAACGAATACAACCACTGGATGAACATAAACAACAGAATCTCTGCGTGGGGAATGACTGTCCCATCGCAAATCTTCAACCAGGAAATTTTTTTATTACGTGGGGAATGATCATCCCATCGTAAACAAAACACATGAGTGGGGAATGACCATCCCATCACAAACAATGTGAGGAATGACTATCTCACTAAAAACCACTTATGCGTGGGGAATGACCGTCCCATCGCAATTTACATGCACATGTACGTGGGGAATGACCATCCTATCATACTATGCTCTTCAACATATTGAGCTAATTGCTCATCGCACCAACTCCATTTTTTTATATAACTTTCTCTCTCTCTCTATCTCTCTCCTTTTTTACTACTCCCCTTAAAAATATAAGACACATTTTTTTTTCTTTTTCCCTTTTTCTCTCTCTAAAAAATAAAAGACATTTTGTTCTGACTTTTTTCACAGACCCTTTTTTGTGGGATCAAAGGAGAAGAATTTGTTTTTTGGGGTTTTAACTACAAAGGCAACTTGAATGGGTGCCTAGGGATCAGACTAAATCTAAACTTCTTCAACCTGGCTCTGATACCATGTGGAAACAACAAAGGATGGGTAATAGTCTGATGTTTATTACATTGATATGTTTAGATATTTATAATACAAAAGTTTCCTAAAAGATAATAAACTTCTCCTACAAGTCTACCTAACATGATTCCCTAGTAATAACATAATATTCTTCTCCCTAAATATTTCCTAATAATACAATCCACAAGACTAAGATATACAAATAATCTTCATAATAAACAATAGGAAATATTACTTATTTTCTGTTATGAAATAATAAATAAAGGCAAGAGGTAGTTAGAAGTTAGTTACAATAGATTCATTAGTGTTAATTTACATTCTAAGCCTATAAATAAGACTCTCACTCTCAATTGTAATAGAGTTGTTGTGATATGTAATGTTTTGACATAATGTGATGGCCTAAGGTTTTTTCCCTTCTCTCTTTCTCTCTCTATTGTTCTTTTTCTCTACCCTTTCTGCTGTATTCTGGTTCTTTCTCTCTTTTCTCTCTCATTCTTCTCTCTAATCTCTCATTCTCTATCAAGTTTCGTATCAGTGGTATCAGAGCGTACGATTCTTTGGCTTGGGTTATTGTTTCTTGCACGTTTCTTGATTCTGATTTGAGTTCACATTGACTGAGACAAAGGTTGAAGGTAGTGGTTGTGATAAGGAAGATAGTTTTCAGGTTCTTGAATAGTAGATAGGACTTGTATTGCAATTTGAGGAAGAAAACAAGACCCCATGGCCACCTTTATTTCATGGCGTCTTTACCATATGGAAGAATGTTTCAACAGTGTTGAGAAGAAGTTGAACTGCTTATTTGATAAGCTAGAAGAGTCTTGCAAAAAGTTGGAAGAAAAATTTCTTGGTTTCACCAAAGATGTAAAAAAGTTACTCCAGATGTTCCAGATGATAAGTGCAAGAAAACCATAAAGATTTTGGTAGATGAAGTTCTTGAACCTCCTGTTTCTAAGGGAGAAACCAACAGTGAAGATGAAGTTCAAAACCCTCCCAAGAATGTAAATCTTGGATATAAAAAGTGGAACGGAGTTGATAGACAACTTATTCATGAAGAGGAAGTTGACTACCGGGAAAAGAATTTGTGTTTTTATTGCCATGAGAAACTTTCGTGCGATCATAATTGTCTTCAAAGGCAAAAATTCCAGCTCTGCTATGTTGAAGCTGATTCATTACCTGAGAAGGAATATGAAGAAGTTACAGAAATAGAAGAATGTGAGAGCGAACATCCCCTGGCTTTCCTATCTGCAATTGAAGGAAAAAGTGAGGCAATAACTTGTGGATTTTCGCAAAAGGAATGTAATAAATTTGTTCCAATGATGAATGAAGTAGATGCTGCGTGGCAGGAACCTGAGAGGGTCTTTGATTTCACGTGGTATAATATAATTGAGTTTGAAAAGTCAAACCCATCACAGCTGGTTTGGAATTTCTTGGAAAGGCAGAAGTATTTAAAATATCCATGCCATTTGGTAAAATCTGATGGAAGATTGGATTTTTCATTCCAGAAAAATTCTCCTTCAAGATCAAAGCTTCACATTTGGTTTAAAGGACAATTAATGAGTATGCTTATGGGGTCCATTATGCTCCAAGACGTACTGTACTTAAGGGACCAGCTAACTGAGGATAATGTCTATTGGATAAAAGCTTGGTTTGTTCATGATTTGACAGGAGCAATATTCTTATCTGAAGACAATTTCCAATGTAAAAGCACTTGCTCTCTGGCTCATGTAAAAGGGTTTAAGAAAGTAGGTTATGCAAATGGTGGCTCCCAGCTAGGAAATTGGAAATGTATTAGAGATAGGGGTTTACAGCTGGCTGCCAATTCATGGAAGGGGCAAATATGTTTTGTAAAACATGGGTATATGGACTCTGTTCTTCAAGAAAATGGCCCAAGTTTGTTGATGCAATGGATCACCTTTATTCAGCCTACAAATATGTCTCTTAACTGGGTTTTATGCATCAATTTCTCTCCTACAAGAGTTCTAAAGCATATTTGGTTCAGGGGAGAGTTAATCACAATGCTATTCAGAAGTTTATGTTGTCTATGTGAGAAAAACAAGAAAAGGAGTGCTGGTGTTGTGGGACTAGTCATATGAAGGAATTAGTTTTTCGTTTCAAGTGTTCAAGTTACAGATTGTTCACTAGCCAGCATTTTTCAAAGTTTTAGCTATGTTTTCAGTCTTTTTAATTTGTATGTTTCGGTTTTACTTGATCCTTGAGGACAAGGATCTCTTTGGGAAGGGGGTATTGTTATGAAATAATAAATAAAGGCAAGAGTTAGTTAGAAGTTGGTTACAATAGAGTCATTAGTGTTAGTTTACATTCTAAGCCTATAAATAAGACCCTCACTCTCAATTGTAATAGAGTTGTTGTGATATGTAATGTTTTGACATAATGTGATGGCCTAAGGTCTTTTCCCTTCTCTCTTTCTCTCTCTATTGTTCTTTCTCTCTACCCTTTCTGCTGTATTCTGGTTCTTTCTCTCTTTTCTCTCTCATTCTTCTCTCCAATCTCTCATTCTCTATCAAGTTTCGTATCATTTTCATAACTTTTAACATTTCTTGAAGAAGTTGATCTCTATTTGGATAGTGCCTTTACTACATCTATTGGAAAAGGTAGTATCCAGAGAGTAGGAGATAGGATGTGTTAATGATGCATCTGCACATGTGTATATATGACTCTTCTAAAGTTTGAGATGCTTTTGATCTAAAGTGGTTTTATAGATGTGAAATTAACAAGAAGGTTATGTGGTTTATTGATTAGGACTTTCATGTTAACAAAAATTTTGATCAGAATAACATTTGCCCAGAATAATATAGGGCAAAAAACTCACCAGATTATGCCCTTTTTCTTAACAAAAACTAGGTAAACTTTTGTTGGAACACTGGAAGTCAGCTGGATTATCCGCAGAAGGTTAGATTTCTTCTCTCCTTGACCATTTATCATGTTAACAACAGGTGCATGGTAATACCATTCCCTTTTTCTTTAGTTTTCCTATAATCTTCCCTTGGATGCTGTCCCAACTTGTTCTCTTTCTCTGTGTTTGTGGGAAAAATAATGTTAAATTGCCTTTTAATGATTTATTTTACATTGTTGCATTTGAGGTAGGTATTTTGAAGGACAGTAACATTGAGACTCCAGTTGTTTGTAATATATTTGATGTTAATGGTGAGGTATCAGCAGGTGTTGCTAGTGTTGAAGCTGTTGTAAGTGGTTTTTTTCTTCATAAACTAACTTTCAAAATTATCAAAAGCCTGGAAATTTATCTAACATGTTAGTAAAATAATAATGACAAAATTAAAGAGACTGGAAAAGAAAACTTATGAAGTCTAGTTTTTTCGCAGGAGAAGTTTCTGACTCCAGATTGGATCTTGCACTTCAAGAGCAAAATACATCCTGCTCCATTATTGTTTGTCGATGCGAATCTGAATCTTCCTTCACTACAAGTGTCTGGCAAAAGTACATAACATGATGCTACACCATTAATTCTCATCTTTTCTGTCCCTCTGGTTTGTTAGATCGTAAATGTTAATCTTACTTCATCTCTTTGCATAAATATTGGCATTGCTCAGTAGCAGCAGACTCAGAGTGTCCTGTCTGGTTTGAGCCAGTGTCAGTTACCAAATCCAGAAGAATTACTTCAATTGTCAAGCATGTGAGTGCTAAACTTTATACAATGTTTATTTTATCTCTATGATGTAGGAAAATTATTTAGTTGAATCAATTTTTTTTTAAAAACATGGATTGTAATAGTCTGAAATGTTTTTTGTAGTTTCAACAGCCATCATTTTCACTGTCCAAATAAATGGATTATCATTATGTATTATATTCATATCAATATGCCTTGATTCAGATTCTTGGTTGAATCCAGTCAAAGTGTGTTTAGTACTTTATATTGTATGTCATACTTGAGAACATTTATTAGCATGATCACTTTCAAATTTTCAGTTCTGACTTATAATCATTATTTGCTCTATCAAATTTCTTATCTGACATGTAGACATTTTATATAGGTAACTTATACTTCTCCTAATGAAGATGAACTTATTGCCATGGCAAATGCTTTATTGGGTGCTGCTGTGTTTCATCCTCTCAAAACCAAACATAACTTGTCACCATTATCTCTGTTTCATATGCTGAAACCAGCAATCTGGGTTCTTCTAGAGAAAGGAATTAAAGTAGTTGTTTTGACCCTTGGCTCAGAAGGGTTAATCTTATGCAGTAAAGGAGGACTCAGCCACATTAGAAGTCGTCTGAAGAAAACCACTCAAAATGGGCAAGGTGAACAATTATATGAGACCATTATGCAGAAGTGTCCACCAAATCAGTCATTTGGTGTTTCAAAGCCTGAAAGAAGCTCTCGTCTTTTTGCTGTTTATTTTCCTTCGCTTCCTGGAAAGGTTGTGAGGCTTACTGGTGCAGGTGATTGTTTAGTTGGTGGAACACTCACATCACTTTGTGCAGGACTAAATATTATGCAGAGTGTATCTGTAGGCATTGCTGTAGCTAAAGCTGCTGTTGAATCCGAGGCTAACGTCCCTTCTGTTATTAGCTTGGCCGCTATAGCACGTAAGGTTTCAAACAATGTATTACAGTAAAAACCAAATTCATATGAATGCCTCAAGCAATTTTTTTTTTTCATTTGTATAAATTTGTTTTCATCATGCAGATGATGCCAAGACTGTATACTCTCGTGCCAAAGTGCTGTTCCACCAGTCAATGCTGTAAATTCTGAATGAGGAACTTGTGTTAGTTCAATGGTGATGTAAGGTTCAGAAACAATGAGGTATTAAGTGAGGATATGTCTTTGCATGGAGAAGGTGAGGAAGAAGAAAGATTCTCTTTTATGGCTAGACCAGCAGAGAGACTTGAAGCTAGCTAGATTGATATGGTGGAGTGTGGGCATCTCCATGAGAGTTTTTGTGGAGAGCTTATTATGTACACAGTACACCACCTTTCTTCCCAAGTGAATTGTTTGCAACATATGAAGAGAATAGGATTCTTTTAGCCTTCTGCTGATAGGAATTTGTAAGAGTAATGTCACATTAGGATGGTCAAGTAAAACTTTGTGTCACAAGCAAAATGGAAAAATTAAAGGAAATTCAGTGGAAAGTCCCTATGACACTTGAAAGTTGAATTTTCTTCTTGCAAAACTAGTAACTCTTCAATATTATGCAACAAATCAAATTTAGTGAGCATGATGTGGCACGTGTTTTTTAGGTAGAGTGATCGAGTCCAATGCCGAAGTTAATCACCTGAACTTTTACACCTTTTTACATCTTTTTTTACCCCATCCATGAGCATGGTTTACCTGGACCTTTCAAGATGTACACACTACACACACACACACACACACACACACACACACACATCCATACGCCACTAAGGGCGTTCAAATTCAAACCATCTTTTTCTTAAAAAAAGCTATCTATGATGGAAAAAAGTCATGATCTCTTCATTATCATGGAAAACAGAAGTCATGATCTCTTAAATAGAAAGCTAATTAATGATTCACATTATATTTAGAAAGAAAATATATTGTATTCTGTTAGGGAAGAAATTTATTAGGGTCAAGTTTTTAAGTTCCAACTATATACACCAAGAGCTAACTAAATAGTATCATGCTCGAGTTGAAGCTCAAACTTGTCTAATACTACACGATAATTATTACTTGAAAATGGCGAAATTCATGTAGTTAGTTGCCATTCATACTAAATATCACGTAGAGAAATTTAAAAAAAGTTTATATTGTATATACAAGCAGTTCTTGCTATGAGGGGGGTCTCTCCATTCCCGTCTATTTATCTGTACATCATTTTGGTCCACCCTTATTTTAAAGGGTTAAGGTGCAATTTTACCAATGGACTATCGTCAGAGATGCAACAGGCACAATTGACAAAATATGTGTAGAATTACCAACCGACCTTGTAAGTAGAGTCATATTTACCAAAACCTCCTATTTTAGATGAAAAAGTTATCATTCTAAACTCTAAATACGCACCTACTCACATAGTCAGTTGGTAATTCAGCACATTTTTATTTTGTCAATTGTACCCGGACTGTGGTAAAAGTCAATTGTTAAAATTGCACTTTAACCCTATTATATAAAAATATGCATTCATTATTTAATATCATATCTTATTTTTTCGAAAAATTGTTAGATCAAAATCATGGATGATTAATTCATAAGTTTTCTTTTCCAGTCTCTTTTTAATTTTGTCATTATTATTTTACTAACATGTTAGATAAATTTCCAGGCTTTTGATAATTTTGAAAGTTAGTTTATAGCATAGTACATGAAGAAAAAAACCACTTACAAGAGCTTCAACACTAGCAACACCTGCTGATACCTCACCATTAACATCAAATATATTACAAACAACTGGAGTCTCCATGTTACTGTCCTTCAAAATACCTACCTCAAATGCAACAATGTAAAATAAATCATTAAAAGGCAATTTAACATTATTTTTCCCACAAACACAAAGAGAAAGAGAACAAGTTGGGACAGCATCCAGGGGAAGATTATAGGAAAACTAAAGAAAAAGGGAATGGTATTACCATGCACCTGTTGTTAACATGATAAATGGTCAAGGAGAGAAGAAATCTAACCTTCTGCGGATAATCCAGCTGACTTCCAGTGTTCCAACAAAAGTTTACCTAGTTTTTGTTAAGAAAAAGGGCATAATCTGGTGAGTTTTTTGCCCTATATTATTCTGGGCAAATGTTATTCTGATCAAAATTTTTGTTAACATGAAAGTCCTAATCAATAAACTACATAACCGTCTTGTTAATTTTACATCTATAAAACCACTTTAGATCAAAAGCATCTCAAACTTTAGGAGAGTCATATATACACATGTGCAGAAGCATCATTAACACATCCTATCTCCTACTCTCTGGATACTACCTTTTCCAATAGATGTAGTAAAGGCACTATCCAAATAGATTAACTTCTTCAAGAAACTTTATAACGATATTTATCCATCCATCAATAAAATGCAACATTGTGCATTGGGACATGAGTGTGTTTGTTTGAGGTTCCAATTAGTTTATTCATCTAAAAATATACAAACACTAGTGTGCGAGGCTATTTAGAGTTGTAACAATTGAGCATGTGGATGTAGTAAATACTATAGATTTTAACGTCAACTAAAAATTAAAAGTCCAATGATAAAACATACGCCTGCCAGGTCATACCCAATGGCATTATATATAGGAAGAAAGTTGCCTTATTATATAGGTCTTGTATCCAGAAACAAAGGCAATGGTAACATTTAAAATTGACAAAATTACCTGAAACCATGATATTAAATATTTCAAATGAAAGCATATGAAAGAGGATATGTTGAAATGAAAAAAAGATCTGAAAACATATGATATTAAATATTTCATATGAAAACATATGAAAGAGGATCGTGGGATACCATAGACGGACTTTATTAATGAGAGCTCACGTCCCAGTAACCCAATCATTAGTCTACAATTCCAAGGCAATTATAGGAAAACACCCATTATCATGGATCTGATGTTCAAACAAAAGACAAAACGAACAACATGAAAAGGCCAGCACATCAAATCCTGCATCTTTCAGGTTCAAGAAACCAAATTTATTTCGAGAATGCCACCAGTCTAGATCAACTTGTGAATGGTCTTCAAGTCAGCGACCTCCTTAAGATCCCCTCGCTCCACATGGTCCCACCACTTGAATAGGAAATTGTCCACAACTAGTCTGAACCAAGGAGACAGTTTCAATCCTTCCTCACTAGCGTCAGCTTTCTTCAACAGCTCCTTCAACTGCTCCCGATTTACATATTTAACATCCGCCACTTCATCCGGATTAGGATGAACACCAACATCCCGAACTATGAATAGCAGATAATCGACTGCAATGAGGGAAAGAAATTGTTAACAAAACCATCTGAAGAAAGATTACTTGCACTAAAAGTAGAGACCAAGTTGCTTCACGTTCATGCTCCCCCCATTTTCCATCAGAAGGTGCCTTGTAAAGCATGCGACCCAATGGGATGAACTGATCAACTGGCACATCCTTGGCAGCAATTCCAAGTTCGTCCAAAAGTTTCCTCTGAGCTGCATTTCTTACTCCTGGCGCATAAAAAGGCAAAGCCGTTTAAGAAAAGCATTGCATGAATCACGATTAAGGTGTTATATCAACATATACCAAGTGCGTTTTCTTCAATAAGCTCTGATTCACGGTATAGAGGGTGGCTGCAGCAGGTGTTTGTCCACACAAGAGGAAATGTCACCTTGGTTGCAGAACGTTGCTTCATTAAAAACATGACAAAATCTTAGTCAACGCACCGAACAAAAAGTGAACAGGGATGTACCTTACAGAAAATTTTCAGTACATGATGGAGCAGAAGAAAATAAAAAAAGATCCCATGTCCTACACACACACACATGTATTACAAAAACCATCCGAAAAAATATTATTTAAATTTCACCATGTAATTCGAAGCCTCAAACTTTGATTTACATGTTGCGATAGCAATATATCCATGGAAAATAAAATTTGGTTCGGAATAGCAGTGAATACTTAATAGAAAGAGGAAGGCATACCTGGAGAAGTAACTCGTAGTTTGAGTTGAATAGAAATACACTAAAAGCTCTATGCAGCAAATTTTGAGATTCAATCTTCTCCATCAAGTGGCCTAGAAAATGGAAGTTAAAATAAATGAATTGACAAAGGGCGAAGTAAGCAGAAGAATAGAATATGAGTGAGGTTGCAAGTTATTGTGGTAATGTTTGAGTGTCACATGGAGGTTTTATGGAAGACGTTAGATCTAAAATAAAACCAGTTTGGAGGTAACATATAAAGCCTGGGTTATTAGGAGTTTGGTTGTACTAAAAAATATGAATCTATGCTGACATGTATGTTTTATGAGATTGTTTGGGAGTAAGTTTTGTTATGGCATGTAAATTGAATGGTGTAGGAAGTGAACATTGAGATACGGAAGCAGAGGACAACCTGGTTATTTGGCATATGAGACAGCTTAATCCCACAACAGTGGAAAGAGAGAGGAATGAGTAGGTTTCAAAAATAAAGGTGAGGATTAAAATAGAAGGATTTGAGAATAGAAGATTAGGCTTACAATTGTATTTGGAATCATGTCCGAGGACGCGATCGTTCTGATCCACCAAAATGCATCTGCAGAAAGTTTAAGAAAAAGTGAGGTGAGGTGGATTAATTGCAATCCAACAAGGAAGGAAGATAGATAAATGATAAATGAAATGGAAAGATACTGACTCGTCTTCGAACATGAGGCGGCGCTGGACAGCGTCCATAGCGGCGTCGGCCATGGCGGGGCGGGGGAGGGAGGAGGAGGGGCGGCGGAGGACGAGGAGAATCAATATGGAGAGATCAATTAGACTTCCATAGACCTCTGTTAGTATCCATATCAGTGAATAGCAACAATAATTAACCTAAATGTCATTCTTAAACACCATTGAAGCTCTCAATTGACATTAATCCTTAAACCAAAATTACATTTGATCAAACAAGAAACTCATGTCACCCAATCATCAATATTATGGTTTGGTGAACCCCAAACAGAGCACCTAATATTTTTAGCTTTCAATTAACTGCATATTTCCAAAGCACACAACAACTTTGTCCCTATATACTCTCTCAAGATATACAATACTTGCATTAGAGTCTAAAAAAAATCTTAACACTTCTGAATTTTGAAAACTTAAGGTGACAACAACCTATATTCTAATTACTTTAATAGCTGCAAAATACAATACTAAGAACCTGTTTTCATTTGCTAAAATCAAAACATTGACAGTTTCAGCACCCCACTCTCCTTCATATGCACCACCAATAATTGACTGCCAAAATTGACCATTAACATCTTCAAAAGAAAGATTACATTTAAAAATCTACTTGAATTAAATTTTCACATTCCGAAGTCTCTTTTGTTGTCACGCCCTAAAGTTCTATAGCGCGACCGGCATGAAATTTAAGGTATCTAAACTTCGTAAGCTATTTCCATTAACCAATATTTCTAAACATTTATCATTTCACACATTTAACTATATCATTTTCATCTTAATGTATATAAAGATAAATACACTAAGTAATTGAATGTATAGATAAGTATTATTATTTACAATAATAATAAAAATCAATTTACTTTATAAAGCTAATTATATCTTCCTTTGTCTAAAAGCACGAACTGTTAATCCATATTCTTCAATCTGAAATACAAAGCAATATGTAAATACGTGCAATCTCACTACATACCGTTTCATTTAAATCCTCCAAAGATGGATAAGCAAATAGATAATATAAATTTGACCAACAATACAATAAATAAAGATTAGAATATAGAAACTTCAGTTTATTATCACCATACTTGTATTTGAGAAGTATTGAAACTCAAAAGGCAAAACTTGCATCACATAAAATATAATCCCTCTCAAGTATTATAAAATCCATATGAAATCTCATTAATATGAAAACTTGTTTTCTATAGAGGAACTGACACAAGAGAAATAACAGGCGTATCTCGAGACTACGAAAACAGGCGCAACCCGAAGGTCACGAAAACAGGCGTGTCTGAAAGACACGAATACAGGCGCAGGTACAAGACCCACGAGAACAGGCGCTTTGTGTCTAGTTCCTCTAGTAAAAATATATATGTATCTAGTAATAAATCGATTCGAAATCAGATATCAAATCTCATCATCCGTAAGACTTCAAAATGTTTTGTAGCATGCTTGATGCCAATATACCAATAACAATAACAAATATTTTGGGAAAACGATAACTCTTCATCAAATAGTTTGTAATAAAATACTTCAGTATGAAATTCCACATCAGTACCTTTAAAACTTTCAAATCAGTTTTATCCATAAGTATAAAATATACTTTGAACAAATATAGTAGAGAATAAGAATAAAATAATTTCTTTAATTATACAACAGAGAAAATATAAATTAGTTGGCACCCATATCCCACCACTCATGCCAAGAGGAAACAAGTTAAGGAGAACCACAAGAAATTAGTAAGCATAGTCAAAGTAAATCAGAATACACCCACACCAAATACCGATTATCAAATAAGTCTTTCCTGAAATTTTTTATCATGCTTGTATACAGCTACTAATTCTCTAATCTTAAACTCCTATTCCAAAAATCAATTCAGCTATAGCACAATATTAGCAGAAAATTTATCAAACATACATACACTAACACACCCATATCTTAAGATACTCAAAGTTCTCTCTTTCATTGAGAAACCTGTGCCAATAACATCTATTCATCATAATCAGCATCAATAAATTACGTATTGTTCCTAATTAACCACACATGTTTACCATCATTCATAAGACTTTAAATATACACAATACCATTCCAATACCACATCGAATATCATATCTTTATTTTATAATTGAAGATAAACATATGAAACACCAAACGCATAGAAATGACAATTTAAAGAGGATACTGCCAAAACAGATGCTAAATGTAGCATACAAGAAATAATTTGATTTTCTATTCAATGTAATTTGTTCTGTTAAAACAAATATAACAAATTTTCTAAAACATTCAAATTCTACCTTTCAACTTCTTCTCAAAAGCTTATATAAATACTTGTGAGGATCAGGATAAGATATAATATTTCATAGGACTTCAATATAAAGAATGACTAGCATGGTAGTCATTGGAGGAATGAGCTGATTCTGTAAGAATACCACTCACAACACCAACAATGTTACTAGTGTATTAATCATTTTAGAGGAATCTACTAACAAACAACATAGGCATGGTATCTTTTCCATGGACCTATCCAATTCATTCAAACAGATACTCAGTGATGTAAAACATTTTAAACAAACTCTCAAACCTATCAAACCAAGTTTGCTGACTTTCCACATAATACCAAGACTTTATTAAAGCATAACATAACTTTATTCAACTTACAGTGGTCATACCCATTTAGGATAAGGGAGCTTTTACATGTTACCACCCCACCCACCCACCCACATAATGATGAAAATTCCTTTGGTATGTAGAGGAGGAATAAAAGGTCTTATTAAAAAAATCAAAATAGAGGAGTACAAATACTAACTTCTTTTGTTTAATTCCTAGTGCTTCCAACTTTTCATTTTATACTCATTGGCAGCATCAAAGCAATTAAAATCAATGGTCACCTTGTTACCCTGCTTTGACCCACTAATTAGCTAAGAGAAACAAAGTGATTTTTTCAACTTCCATGTCATCAGTTACTCAATTTTAACCCTATCACTTTATGAACATATATTATCCTCCCATTATCATTCCCAAATCTTCTACAAGATTGGGCAGTACTTACCCTACTTTCCATGCTTTCCAAAATTACAAGAAGCTAAAAAAAACACAACTAAGCCTCCATCAACAATACCCACATCATCAGTAACATAAACAATCATTGATCCCCTAATTAAGTCTTAAGCTTGGATCCAAGAACTTTACCAAATAAAAAAAATTCAAACTTCCAGTTTATCTCTTTCTAAACTACACCACAAAGAAAGGTTTCACAACTTTAGATAACTATAGATGAGAAATGAAACTAAAGGAGATTATGTACACAAAACATAACCTTACCTTTGATCACTAAGATTTCCTTCTAGGCATTTTAACAAACACCTTGAATGTAATGATATCGAAACAACAATCATAGGCCAAACAGAACCACTCCCAAAATAAAAACTTCATCCCTCCCCAAATCTGAACAGCAATAGCAGTGAATGTACAGCAAGTTTGGAAACACACACAATCATTAACACCCAATCAGCAACTGATTCAAACAGGAAGAACAAGAGCAAAATGGAAAGCTGAAATCAATCAAAACTGCATGTAATAATTAAAGCTTTCAACCATAAAATCCCCAAAACTCGTCGGTCCTAAAAGCACCAAAGACTAGGATTTTTACCAACTTCTCAAATCATCAATTAAAATCTCCAATCATCTTTTCCCAAACCAAAAATCGAAGATTAAGCTACATCATAGTCGATTTAAGAACCCAAAATAGAATAAAAAAAATTACTTTCTCTCAACTTCGCTCAAAACGCAGAAAAATATATATAAACATGAAGAAGTGAGTCACCTTAGTTCAATCTGCCCTTGCCTGCGTCGGCGGCGGCGTGCCTCGTCGGAAAATCGGCGTTTTGGTCACCGGACCTCCAAGAGAGAATGAAGAAGTGAAAGAAAAAGAGAGATAGCTAGGGAAGGAAGGTTCCAGAATGAAGTGTAAATGGTTTTCTTAAAGAGTTTGGAGGATATTACTTTTCTGACCCTACTACTATTTTCTTTACAATTTAGTCCCTACTACAACAATTTCAAATTAATCCCTTCTTAATTAAAAAGAAATGATTTCTATAGATTAATTCCTTGATCCTAAACTTATAGATTTCCATCCATCATAAATTTATTTGAGGCCTCATATCATAAACTCATTCTAAAGACTCTAAATTTCTAAATGATATATCTGTTAGAATCTTAAGTTTTGATGATGTCAAATATAGATATCGATGATGTCAAATATATTATGATGAATATGATTAAGTCTTGACAACAATACTTTAAATAACTTTATATTATTTCTAACTTAAATATTGGGGTGTTACATTTGTAATCTTGAAATTTTAGTCCTTCAACTCTAATCCATTAGGCATAAGTTAGAATCATAAATTGAAAACAATAATTGATCTCATTAAGCAGACATCTTCTATTCAATACCCATATACTCCTATATAACAATTTCACTGACTTATGAACATGCTATATAATCCTTTCATCAACATACAACTATGAACTGTTGCTTTTCCTTTACCTTTAAACACAACTAATCCCTCTTGAAATCACTATCCTTTCACCAATCTTAAAAAGCCATCAAACTCCATGTCCTGAACAAACAAGTCATTTTGGGAAATAAAGCAATGAGGGAAGAAGTATAATCATGATGGTTGAAGCAAACCCTAGTAGTCAAAGTTACAAAGCATGTTCAAAGCCATGTTCAAAGTTACAAAGCAAATTGCACTCAAGCATCGTAATGAACAAAGAGGAATAGAAATAGAGATGAGAAGAGAGGGGGGATTACATGTACAAATAAAGAGATATGTTTCTTCCTTTTCCACAATAAGGGAAAACGGCGAACGGAGCTCTAAACGTCGACCTTCAAGCACACAAGATGAACAGCGGCGAGGTGAGTGGGGCGGTAAGGGGAAACGAAATCCAAAGAGTGGGGCTTGCTCGGCGTTCTTCACAGGGCAGGAGAGGTTGTGGCTGGGTGGATTTGGAACAGGGAGTGGTGGCTAGGGTTCGAGGTTGAAGAGGATGGGTTGGGATTCAGATGTGTTTTGTGAGGGAGAGATGTGTAAGTGAGTTTCTAAGGGCCCTTTAGTCTTTTCCCCAAATTTGGTAATGTGTATGAGGTGTCAATGACTCAACTTGTCCTTTTCACAATTTAGCCACCTCAATTGTCCTTTTACCAATTGGGAAGACTTTATATGACTTTTTCCCTTATAAATAGGTCATTCAACTTTAGTGATGTTTTTTAAAATTGGAATACGTTGGATAGTAAGTAGGGTTAAATTTAACTCCCTTAATTCCCATTAATTTTCCCTTTAGTCCTTCACCAATCTCTCTTTCCCTGCACAAGGTAAAGCGGTATGTTTGCTTGAAAAACAAAGTCATTTCACCGGCACCACCATTGCACAAGGTTGTGTTCTAATGGAATGGGGAGGAAAGAAAGGTAACACATTTCCCATATACTCTCTCATATGTCCTTATTATAATTAAGTAATCAACTACACGTTTCTCACATACCAATGAATGATAGATAGTTCTTAAAGTTTATGTTAAATTTCCCACTTTTTCAACTTCACCCTTCATTAAAGGATGTGTTTCACATTTTCAAATTTTTTTTTACCAATTCACATTTTCAATTTTGAATCTCCATTAATGTAATGGGTAAAGTGGAAAAAACATTTAATGTGGCGGTTAGTGACTTATATTAAGGATAAAAAATTATAGATAGTTGGTGACTTATAATAAGGATAAGAGGGATTAAAAAAAGGAAGGAATATAATTGAGATTTTTTATGTTTTGTTGATTGAAAATGGAAATAAAAAATTGAAAATTGTGTGCAAATTATAATTTTTCTCCAAACGAGTACTTATTACTAAAATTGAAATTTTAATTCAAAAAATTCAATATATAGAATAGAATTATTGAATTTTGTATCTTTACTTCCTTATGTATATAAAAAAGAATAGAATTATTGAAAAATATAGTAAAATAAAAACCTGGGGTGTGTGGTTGAGTGACAATGACTCATTCACCCTTATCCAATTGTCTAGGTTCGATTTTTGGCATTAGGTATAGAAAAACATTAAATCTCCCAGGCCACCTGTCGCACCTTTTTGAGGTGCCTACAAATCAGCTGATAATTAGTCTTTCACTTGTAACCTTGATCATCGATTAAAAAAAGATATACTAAAATAAAAATAAAGATTCAATTAAAACTAAAAAGAATTACATTTTTTAAAAATGTCAAATATATTAAATTAATGAAATAAAATAATAATGAAATATATAATTATATGGAGATTATATTTTGTTAAAAGGACAGTGATAAAAAAGCAGACATTGTTAAAAGAATATGATAGAATACATTGGCTCTATTTTATTTTAGATTTAGATTATTCCTATTTTAATATTTTAACAGGAATTTTACCCGTGCGATTCACGAAGCGTTTTTATTTTCAATGAAATATATGTGGTAATATGAAGGTCTTTAGATGTTCAAAGTCAATAAGTAAATTAAGTTATATTTGACGTGTCATCAAATAATGACTCTACAAGTCTTATTCTGATGTGATATTTATGATTAGCATGAATGATTTATTTTTTAAAATAATATAAATTTACTTTTTTCAAAGTTCTTATTTTCATTTTAAAAATATCTTTTATAGGAATTGAAATTGTGTTTAATATCATTTTAACTTTTTCGCTTAACAGTTTGCATTTCATTTATAACGTTTGATATCAGAGTCTGTTCGAATTTAAATTTCATTCACATCAAATTATGTGACTCAAAAGGACTAATTGTTATTATGGTAATTGATAATCAATGAGGTTCCATTAATACAATTTCCTGAATAAGCCACAATATGAATCGTTCTAGTGTGAACATAAAGGGGTTAAAACCCACTTTTTAAGATATATATTGATTGATAGTGGTTCTTCTTCTTCTTTGTCTCATTCAATTCCGGCCGCCGTCCACTCAGCCTTTCCGTCGACGAAGCCGAAGCTCCAAAGCCGACTTTCACGCCGCAAAATTTCTCATCATTTTGTTAAATTAATTATGTACTGTTCTTCACTCTTTTTCAATTTCTCTTTAGTCAGTATAGGCTAGATTATCAAAATAGGTAATTTTATCAATTGGATTGACTTTGATTATTGGAGGATCTGTTTGAGTAAATTCAGAGAGAGCTTGAAAATTTGAATATGCAAATTTATTATCTGCACATGTTAACACACAAATAAACAGTAATGTACTACCTCCGTTCCTAAATATAAGATCACTTTGAGAATGTGAATAAGTTCCTAAATATAAGATCACTTTCTATTTTTCCTCAAGTTTTGCCCAAATTACCCCTACTCATTTTACTAGTAAATTACTCTCTCAATCTTTTAAATTTAAGTGAGGGGTATTTTGGGAAGATCATGTAATCCTAATTCATTGGAAAGCCTTCCTTAATCTCTCCAAATTAGCCAAAGTGATCTTATATTTAGGAACGGCGGGAGTATGTGGTATGCCTATAGTTTGAGTTAAGGACTAGGCTTTAGGCATGTTGGATATAATCCATGTAGCCGACCCACGTAGTGGAATAAGGCTTTGTTGTTGTTGTTGTAGCTCTGATAGATAAAGTGACATTTTTGTTGCATTCATAGACGGGGAGTTTTTTGCTGATATTTATTTCATAAACAATTGATCTTCCTTAGTTCCTTTCCAGGTAGGTTGGATAATATTTGCTTGCGTTGGTTGGTCAGGATCCCAAACAAGCTGATATGAGTGTTACGGAGCCTTTGAAGAAGGGTTCTTCTGTTCCCCAGATTGTTAGGTTGGACAATGCATTGAAACTGGTAAATGCCTTTTTATTCTTTGATCCCATCATAACATCCTTGTAAACTCTTGTGATTTGTTGTGTATGCTTGTTGATTGATATGTTTCGCATTGCATATTGGTTTTGCTCTAATTTAGCGTAATAAGAATCACACATTTCTGCCCCTTATAAGTTAGTGGATAGAATGTGCATTTTGATCATATATTTGTGCATCTTTAATTTCATCTTCCTTATAATGTAACGGCGATGTCCCTGTAATAAGCTAAGAAATGGACAGAATTGGCACCAAAAGATACAAAGCTGAAACTCTCAATCTGATATTTATATAGCATCAATACAATAAAAGTATAGAACTGATATTTCAGTCATAGTACTGAAAAACAATCATAGCAAGGGAAAAGGCAGAAAAATTACAAAGAGAATAAAGGAAATAAGAGGGAAAGACGATTCTTTCATAAGTTCTTTTAATTAATGTTTTCTTTTATTTTAGAAAGGGTAGTTTAGTATTTTCCAGTGGTCCATTGGCCACAATGGACCATTTTCATTGTTCATTGGTCAGAATGAGACCATTTATTGTTTGTAGGCCAAATTGATGCTTTGGAAATAGTTTAGTGGCCAGGATGACTCTTAACTCTTAGAAAAAGGCATATAGGTAACATGTTTGGAAATTCATGTTTTCTTTATTTCGTTTGGCTATGCTTTCTGACGTTATTGATAGATTAGTAATTCATCGATAATTGGTTACACTTCTCAATGATGAACTTATATGGCGATGTGTGTGATTTGGTATGTGCTCATTCAAAAAAAGAACACAAGGCGTGAAGAGATTTGGGTAGTATTACTAGGAACCGAGAGCGACAGTTATTATGATACATAGGGATTGTTATTCATATTCCTTATGGTATGATATGACAATAGGAGAGACTAGAAAGAGAGGTGTTTAGAGGAAATTCACAAGGACAAGGGAAAACAGTCAAGCGCTAAACGCTACAAGTAACTATCCCACGTAAGCAAGTGGTTGTAGTTACGATTCTGGGTCTACCCCACATTTTATTATTTTTCAGGTTTGGGAAGCGTAGTAGGAAATAAAGCGTTATTGCCACACTAGGAGCCACATTTTTAATCTTATTCATGAATGCTTGTCTTTATTGTTTTAACAGGCAGGTTGTCGTTTACCAAATACTGATATACCAAGTTGTAACATTCTGTTATTAATTTCCTGATTAACCAATAACATTAGCCCTAAACGTATTTACTTTGCTAACTATGATAGGAAAATGATTTTCCTAAGGGCGAAGGTGCAAAACTAGCCACCGTAAATTTCCAAATGGACAACTTTGACACTCGTAAATTGGATGGTGCAAAACCGTACATTATAAATCAAAATGAGACAAATTTAGCCACGCCATTGATTTGAAGCTAACAGACGTTTGTGTTGGCATGGGGCCCACCTTCATTAAATCAAAACATCTGTTAGCTTCAACTTAACGGCGTGGCTAAATTTGTCCCATTTTGATTTATAATGTACGGTTTTGTACCATCCAATTTACGGATGCCAAAGTTGTCCATTTGGAAATTTACGGTGGCTAGTTTTGCACCTTCGCCCTTTTCCTAATATTGTAACCCTATCATAGTTAGAAAAAGAACTTTCTAACTATTTAAGTATTGTCCATGATAGAAAAGATTCACATAATATCATATGAAAACTATCATGGATAATTAAAAGCTAACCATGTTACAAAAGATTAATCTAACATGGTTAATAAAATCAAACACATTTAATCAATAACTAAAGCTAACCATGTTAGAAGGGATTAATCTAACATGGTAAATAAAAACAAACTCATTCATTTATAACTAATTCCTTAATTAAATGTAACAATAATGCGGAAGCGAATGCAAGCCTAAAATCCGTGGGCAATATACATCCCTACTAACATCTATAACCTATACCCCTTTCTTGATCCTCGCGCTTGTGCATGATCACCTGCAAAAATATAGGGAATGAGGTGAGACAAACAATGTCTCAGTAACCAACACTTAACTCACTATAACAGTGAAAAGTGAGGTTAGCAAAGCGTTTAAAGGGCACCACAGTTTTAAAATAATTCACCTGTATACAGTATACACGCACACACATAACAGATATATATATCCACACATCTCCAAATGTACATAACCTCAACAAGTCATCCATCTCCAAATATCCAAAATAAATATGATTGACACTGTGCCCCAGTCTCTACTCTGAAAGGCATATTTCCATGTCTCTAATCAAAAGGAAATATTAAACGGAGTCCGTCTCTACTCGAAAACCGTCAGTCCCTGTCTCTACTCAATAGGACTAGTACAACTAACCGTAAGTCCCTGTCTCTACTTGAAAATTGGGTAAAGGTGAAAAAATGAGTTCAAACTATTACGCCAGGAGCACTGATTGTGCATGATATTTATATGTTTTTATACCACTAAACATGTGAAATTAGCATGTCAAATGGTCAAAAATAATAGGAATTAGATGTCATTTTATGTTGAGTCTAGGTTTGATGAGTTAGTTGCATTTTAATGATAATTGAGCATATTAGGCAACTAACTAAAGAATTTTATATTTTATGGACTTGATATACTTCACATATTTTCTAATTTCTTATTTTAGGAGCAAAAGGAGGAGGATCATATTGAAGAGCACAAGATCAAGACACATATTTGGAAAGTCCTATTTCAATTAGGACTAATTATTTCAAGGAATGACTCTTCTCCAATTGTTTCCTAATCTTGATAGATGACTTCCCTAAGCAATCCTAGTCCTCAAAGGAGTGTAAAAATGTGTTCATCACTTGCCCCTTCATTATTTCCTATTTTGAGAGTGTATCCCAGAGGTAACCAAGAGTTCTTATGGGCTTACTCTGACGCTGACCATGCAGGTTATAAGACAGATAGAAAGAGCACCAGCGGACAATGTGCCTTCCTAGGAGGGTGTCTGGTGTCTTGGGCTAGCAAGAAGCAAACCTGTGTGTCGCTGTCATCCACAGAGGCAGAGTATATTGCAGCTGCAAGTTGTTGTGCACAAGTGCTGTGGCTGAAAAATCAACTGAGGGATCTTGGCTTAGAGTTTCCTGAGGCTCCCATTCTATGTGACAACACAAGCACCATCAGCCTTGCCAAGAATCCAGTCCAGCACACAAGAACAAAGCACATTGACATCAGACATCACTTCATCAGAGATCATGTTCAGAAGAAGGTGAAATTCGTGGCTGTCACCCAAGAGGGGGGGGGTGAATTGGGTGAGGGAATAAAACTTAAACTCTTTTCGAAAGACTGCTTGTGCTCGGTGATGATGATAATAAATAATGCTATGCACAAGTCAGTATGCTATGTGATGCAAAATAGAATGATCAAGTATAAATATATGCACACATAAATTTATCCTGGTTCGGTCACCCAGACCTACATCCAGTCCCCAGGCTACACCTGAGATTTCCAATCCACTATTCTTGTTTAAACCGGGCACAAGAGAAGCCTTTACACTTTAGGTTTTACGAGCACGGGTTCACCTAACAACCCACAGGTTTTACAACGGGTTCACCTGCAAACCTTACAAACGCAAGTTTTACGGGCTAACTTGCAACCTATGGAGATTTAGAAAACTTCTAAATGCTCCCCCTTACAAAATGTAAGATTACAATTAAGTTCACTCTATGAACTGATTTTGTTAAACACTTAAGCTCAAAACTAACTCTCTCAAAGAGTGGATGATGTTACTCACTTAAGTACAAATGAATCACTCTCTAAGAATATTACATATCAAAGTCCGAGAGTAGAAGATGAGAGGAATGTAGAATAGTGTTTCAGATAATAAGCTCTGTTCTCTCTCTCTCTTTCAAGCCCCCTTCTTCAGAAATGAAGAACATCCCTTTTATACCAGCCTCTGAATATCTAACCGTTGGAGAGGCAATAAGACCGTTTGATTATAGACGTTGGGGCCTTGTTTACGTTGTCCTCATTAATGCACAGCAGGGTTGACTTTGCTTTATCTAAAAAGGTGCTCTGACCAAGCTGTTCTGTCAACACTGTTCTGGCAATACTATTCTGACAAAAGTCGTTCTGACATCTGAACATTTTGTACGGTCCGACTCTTGCTTGCTGTCAGAGAGGACTTCGTTCCTCAAGCATAAGTCCAGGATGTTAAGAGACTCACTATCGGAAGCTCTCTTGCTATCTGAAGCTCGTGGACTCTAACATTTTGCTTGCTATCACATAGAGGAACTTTGTCTTCCAAGCACTTGTCCATGAATGATAAGAGTGCTTTGCTATTGGATCCTCTCTTGCTATCAGAAGCTCTCTTATGGACTCTGACTTTTGTGGGCAGTATGAGCTTTGACACCTTGAGTGAATCTTCAGATTATGTTCTCATACTCCTCATGCTTGGTAGGTAACAATGTTGTTTGAATGTGTCTGTTATCCTCTTGTTACCGTTGGAAGGAACATCTTCTTAAATGCTTCAGCAGGGTTGACTTGCTTTATCTCTGAAAAGTAGTCCTGACACCTCTGCTCTGTTAAAAGCATTCTGACACTGCATCTCTTTGAACGTTCAGACATCCTGATTGCTTGCGGAAGCAACTTCTCATCCGGAAGCAACCTTACTGAGTGTGCTGCACTTGAACGTTAGTTTAGCAATATAATCATATAGTCTCATGCAGTGGGTGATCCTAAATCTAAGGTGTATCCGGAAGCACTTCTACATCCGGAAGTAAATTCACTTGATGAGGGATTTAGTTCACCATGACTTGCTCTCGCTTAGTCTATTTCATTCCACCACTCAGCGCTAGTCACTGAGCTATCGGAAGCACTTTTACTTGACGTGGTGAATTCACTGACGCTTAGGGTGAAATCTATTCTATCAGTCTGCGCCAGTCAAGATCTAATAGGAAGCAACTTCACTTGATGTTGCATTTCCGCTGACGCTCGGGGTTATATCTAGTCTATCAACCTGCGCCAGTCTAAATCTAATAGGAAGTGCTTTCACTTGGCGAAGTAGACTTACTGACGCTTGGGGTACTAACTATTCTATTGCTCTGCGCCAGTCTAAGTCTAACAGGAAGCGCTTTCACTTGGGGAAGTAGACTTACTGACGCTTGGGGTACTAACTATTCTATTGCTCTGCGCCAGTCTAAGTCTAACAGGAAGCGCTTTCACTTGGGGAAGTAGACTTACTGACGCTTGGGGTAATATCTATTCTGTCGCTCTGCGCCAGTCTAATTCTAACAGGAAGCAAACTCACTTCCGATTGAAACATGGCTTAGTCTTAAGGTTTTGTGTACCTAATTCTCATGGACTAAGTTAAATCCCTAGTGAGTTACTCGCTGCCGCTGGGGGATGACACATTTATCCGCGTGCGCGAGTCCTAATCTATCCGGAAGTGATCTTACATTCTCAAGTGATCTAACTCAGGATTCTAATCATGTCATCTAATCCTTCCTAAGTGTTAATTATGTTCTTTTAAGTACTAGACCATATCATACCTAAGTCACCATCAAAACTTAAGATTCTAACATTCTCCCCCTTTTTGATGATGACAAACCCATAGATGACTAGAGAACATAATTAAACTTAGATCACTTCCAGAGCTATATTTCATTCCCAGTTCTCTCCCCAGATATCTTATCTTTCAGCTCTAGACTTCTCATGTCTCATCTCTAGACATCTCGTGTCTCATTTCTCTCCCCCTTTTGGCTTCATCAAAATTCAACAAGTGCAAGCTAGCTTTAGGGATGGGGATACTTTTATCGTTCTCCTAGGAATGGGCTTTCTACCTAATATTTCTCCCTATGTATCGCTAATAAAGATTTGTTCTAGACTATTCAATACAATGTACGAGAATTAACAAGGAACAGCAATAATGGCTCATGATCCTAAATGATTGTATTTTCCCTAAACACTATGTAGGATAGTTAAACATGTTTTTCAAAGGAGATATTGATACATCAAATCTAATCATAATTAAATTAAGATCAAAACATACAAAACAGTTTTCTTTTTGAAGGTGAAAATTCTTTCCAAATGTAATTTTGATCCTCTCGAATTGATTAACATGATATCAAAAGAAATTTTGATGTGTTTAAAAATGATGATTATGATATCAAATGAAATATGTGATTTTAAAATTCAAATGAGATGAAATCTGATACCTAATGAAATCAAATGAGATCTGTGAGTTTGAACTTGTGGTATCAAAGGAAATGATTGAATGCCAAATGAAATTTGTGATACCATATGAAATGAAATCAAATCAAATGAAATTTGTGTTTTTAAAAGTGCCAAAAATAATTTCCAAACAAATTGCATCACAGCATCTTAAGAGTTTATTATCGATGACAGCATGTGACTCTCTATTTTCAAGGGATCATTAACAGGTAATGTCCACTTACTTCTCCTTTTATATTAAGATTAATCATCATTAAATCAAGAAAGGAAGCATATAAGAGAGGTATGTTATCAATTACTTTCCAGCATGTCATTTAGAGGATACAGATGTGTGAGCTAGGATGATTTTCTAAGACAGTGAATGATTTTGAAGTCAATGCAGATTGAGAGAAACATCCTAAGTTGACACCCTTACCAATGCCATGTATGCATCATATGTAAGAGATGGTAAGATGTAGATGTTACCACAGATGAGGGGTACTCATACTCTATTAGACTCAGGAATCTGAATCATACGCAGATAAGCATGCTTCCTGACATCTTCAAGAGGTGTGCTATCTCAAGTGGAAACCCCTAGCGCAAGTGCTTTGATGACTCGCTTCGGCAAGCTGAGCTACAACCACAAGCAGACATGACTGGGCAGTCACTCTACTCTTCCCATGGTTCAATAGTTGGCCTGCTATCGAAGGCGCTGATTGTTGTGAAAGCAACCTTGCTCAAACTTGATGATTGGTCCTGCATATGCTTGAGGAAACAAATGCTTTCTGATGGTCAGTGAAAGAACTTAAGATTTAACATTGAAGACCATCCTCAGGACATTCAAGTCAATCTGTGTTAATCAGCACAAGCTAATAATTTTAAGAAATCATGCTTGCTAATTGATTTAAGAAAATATGAGCAATGATTATGTGAAAACTAATTTTGAAATTATCTATACATTCACATAGTTTCACTATCAAGACATGAACTCTATTTATACTCTCATGGATAAATATCAATGTGATAGTACAGAGAATATTAAACAGGTGGCATATTTTCAGAGTTTCATAAGCAAGTATAGTTCAATACATATGCCTCAAGGATGTTCATGTTAGATCATGAAGACATGTGAATTAATAATATAATGAGATTTTGAAAAAGGGAATCTTCATCCTCACAAAATAATTTGATTAGGATTGAATTCGTTTTACAAAAACAACCAAATTTCAGCATATGATTACGAGAATAATTTCCAAATATTAGCTCGAGTTCTTCTAGATATGCTCAATGTGATCTCATTGTTCTTAGGATATCAACAAGCTTGAAATTAATACAGATTATAGCATGCTTGTGATACTATGCCATGTTTTACAGATCTAGCAGAGTTTAATTCAAGGCATTTCCTAAGATTTCTAATGCATGTCAGACAAGAGAGAGACTATCCATTTAATTTCACAACAGAATATGTAAGGGATAGAAATGCTCATGTGTATTGGCGAAAGTTTCTCAGGTTTGGTATAGCCATTCCACACATCTTGATAAGAGACATTTTCGTTGTCATTCTCTCTTGGTTATATTCATTGTTCAAGCTTCAATAATCTGTGTCAACATTCTTAAACCACAAACTTGAACTGAGATCATTAGTAGATTGAGAACTTAAAGATGTAATTAAGAGGGATGTATTGTTCTCGAAACCATAGCTGCTTATGCATTGAAAAGGTTGATGCAAGAGATACCACATGAAATGGAAAATCAGAAATAGCTTTTGAGTGCTATCATGAGGTACGGTTGTCATGTAGGTTTAAAGAGGATCAGAATCTGTTTTGAAAGTTTGTATTTCAAAAGGATCTTTTAAAAATCAAGGTGAATGCATAAACCATTTTCTTCCATGAGAGGTGCCCTTAAAAGAATTCACTGAGCATATATGAGTAAAATGATTTAGACACCATATGAAAAACTCTGAGGAAGATTTTTAGTTTTAGTGTCAAAATTCTGAAACTAGTTCCGAATCATCTTAACAGTGTCAGAAATCTTAGAACACAATGATTCAACATGCACAAATTCAGAAGGTTTTGAAGAAGGTTCAGTTTCAAGGTGTCGGACTTCTCGAATTTGTAAAATCTGTATGCATTATATCAGAAAATGAATTTGATATGATAGGGTCGTTTTTACAGAAAATAAGTGTTCATCACAGATAAGGGAAATCATATCAGTTTCAGAGAAATAAGAGCTGTTGAGCCCATCATG
The DNA here is from genome assembly GCA_029929735.1 of Mimosa pudica. NCBI lineage: Eukaryota > Viridiplantae > Streptophyta > Magnoliopsida > Fabales > Fabaceae > Mimosa > Mimosa pudica. The sequence goes on along the minus strand of JAKELP010000022.1, from coordinate 1,040,824 downwards.
CATTTACTAGCCAAGTGATTATTCAAGTAAGGAGGAAGGTAAGAATGATATCACCATAGCTCCATTCGCATCTAGCAGTAGCTCGCTTGATTTTGGTTGGCAATGTATGGAATCTATATTTAGAGCAGTACCAAAATCTATGCGTGACGAATGCTTATCAAGACTTGACTAATTGTTCAGATGAGGTACAGTCCTGAGTCTTGCTGAGGCTAATAGGATGGATTGGAGCTGGTGCAGAGGGATGAATTTACTTTGTGATCACTACCACTGGCATCTCTGGCCTCTTGAACCCATACTTCATACACAGCTCTTCACTCAGATTGGGTGCTGGCGCAGAGGGAGACACAGGTTCAGCAGAAGGTATCTCCGCAGGTTGATCACTCAGCGCTATCTCAAGTTTGCCTCTGAGCTAGCAGATTGTTGGGGGCACATGAATCAGATGGCTCACTGTGGGGGGAGGAGATCTTCCTTTTAGCAAGGGTCTTCTTCACCCTTGTCTTTCTGGACCTTCGGATTGCCCTTCCTACAAAATACCAGATAGTTCCTTCCTTTTGTATCCAAGTCTGGATCTGAAGGTCAGTTTGTAGGCTATATATAGTTCACATGCATTTAGATTACGTCCTATGTGTATGGCATGGTGAATCTTTCATGACTATATGCACAAGGATATACAAGGTTTTTGATCAAGATAGTCATGGACAGTATGTAGATTATGAACATTACTTATTTCTTCAAGCTTTCTTCTATGATGAATATAATGTTCACACCTTAGGATGCTTAATGTAAAATCTCAATAAGTCCATCTAACATTAGCATAGGAGATTTTACTATCAAATGCTTCGTTGCTAAGTGATCCCTTGCTTACCCAAGGAGATCTTCTATACTTATCCTTGGTTCGAAGCACTTTCTTCTGAGAGGTAGGATTCAAGAGCCTTTTCAATGATGATCGAGGAATCCACTCTCTCTTGTTCTTCTCAGGATAATTGAATGGAACTTTGTGATAGCTCATCCTTGAGACAGAACCATTGTCCCTTGTGGTGGCCGACAGCTTCTTATGATTGTACCAGTGGGTTTCAGCAGTTGCATCACCACGAGTTCTCCTCTTTGGGATAAGAGGAACTCTTGATTTTTCCTGCACAAGTAAGGCACTAGGAGGATGTTTTGGTACCCATTTGTACTTGGGTCCTACATGGTTAGCACTGGACCTTACTTGTCCTTTAGGAATCCATACAAACTTATTTCTCACATTTGAATTTCTTCTAAGACTGCATGTGTGAGAAATATGTCCTAATCTACCACAATAATGACAGATAATGGAATGATAATCAAAATGAGGCTTCCTATCATTATCATGATTAGTTTTCTTTAGAAAAGCTTTTTGTTCCTTTGAAATTTCAGTTTCTTTTGAAAGCTTTTCTTTTTCCTTCAACACGTGTTTACAATCAAAACATTTTTCAAGACATGTTGAAGTTTTCCCTACCGATAGTGGGCTAGCTATCGGAACCACTAGTTCTTTAAAAGAACCCTCGGAAACTTTAGATGTAGAAGAAGAAATTAGTTTTTCAAGTTTCCTATCTTTTTCTTTTAAGCCTAGAAGTTCTTTTGCAAGTTTACAATATTCAGTATATAACTCATTGTATGCATCTTGCAAATCAGAGAGTTCAATTTCAGATCCAGATACCTCACTTTCTGAATCTTCTAGGCAGAGATGGATACTCTCTTCACTGAAGTCTGCTTCCTCAATATCAGTTTCCAAAAGCTCATCAGTAGATGATCCACAAAGAGTACGAGTTGAGCTTTGGACAGCTGTGCTTTCAAGAGATGGGTTAGAAGCATATATCACATCAAGAGTATTCCAAATATCTCTAGCACTAGAGCAATGTTTGATTTTCTGGAAATCATTTTCAGTTAAGCCTTTGTATAAAATTTGCATTGCTCTAATGTTTAAGGAAAACAAATTTTTCTCCCTTTCAGTCCAGTTTCCTCTTGGTTTGAAATCAAAATCATTTTCAAAAATATCCCACATTTTCAAACTAGTGGATTTTATAAAACTTTCCATTCTTGCTTTCCACCAACAAAAATCAATATTTTCTAACACAGGTGGAATGGTATGATCAAAGCCTTTGGAAAACATTTTAACCCAAATCAGCCAAGGTCTTTGCACTTGAGATCGTTTGATCCTTTAAACAAGTGACCTGCTCTGATACCAAATGAAATTCGTGGCTGTCACCCAAGAGGGGGGGGTGAATTGGGTGAGGGAATAAAACTTAAACTCTTTTCGAAAGACTGCTTGTGCTCGGTGATGATGATAATAAATAATGCTATGCACAAGTCAGTATGCTATGTGATGCAAAATAGAATGATCAAGTATAAATATATGCACACATAAATTTATCCTGGTTCGGTCACCCAGACCTACATCCAGTCCCCAGGCTACACCTGAGATTTCCAATCCACTATTCTTATTTAAACCGGGCACAAGAGAAGCCTTTACACTTTAGGTTTTACGAGCACGGGTTCACCTAACAACCCACAGGTTTTACAACGGGTTCACCTGCAAACCTTACAAACGCAAGTTTTACGGGCTAACTTGCAACCTATGGAGATTTAGAAAACTTCTAAATGCTCCCCCTTACAAAATGTAAGATTACAATTAAGTTCACTCTATGAACTGATTTTGTTAAACACTTAAGCTCAAAACTAACTCTCTCAAAGAGTGGATGATGTTACTCACTTAAGTACAAATGAATCACTCTCTAAGAATATTACATATCAAAGTCCGAGAGTAGAAGATGAGAGGAATGTAGAATAGTGTTTCAGATAATAAGCTCTGTTCTCTCTCTCTCTTTCAAGCCCCCTTCTTCAGAAATGAAGAACATCCCTTTTATACCAGCCTCTGAATATCTAACCGTTGGAGAGGCAATAAGACCGTTTGATTATAGACGTTGGGGCCTTGTTTACGTTGTCCTCATTAATGCACAGCAGGGTTGACTTTGCTTTATCTAAAAAGGTGCTCTGACCAAGCTGTTCTGTCAACACTGTTCTGGCAATACTATTCTGACAAAAGTCGTTCTGACATCTGAACATTTTGTACGGTCCGACTCTTGCTTGCTGTCAGAGAGGACTTCGTTCCTCAAGCATAAGTCCAGGATGTTAAGAGACTCACTATCGGAAGCTCTCTTGCTATCTGAAGCTCGTGGACTCTAACATTTTGCTTGCTATCACATAGAGGAACTTTGTCTTCCAAGCACTTGTCCATGAATGATAAGAGTGCTTTGCTATTGGATCCTCTCTTGCTATCAGAAGCTCTCTTATGGACTCTGACTTTTGTGGGCAGTATGAGCTTTGACACCTTGAGTGAATCTTCAGATTATGTTCTCATACTCCTCATGCTTGGTAGGTAACAATGTTGTTTGAATGTGTCTGTTATCCTCTTGTTACCGTTGGAAGGAACATCTTCTTAAATGCTTCAGCAGGGTTGACTTGCTTTATCTCTGAAAAGTAGTCCTGACACCTCTGCTCTGTTAAAAGCATTCTGACACTGCATCTCTTTGAACGTTCAGACATCCTGATTGCTTGCGGAAGCAACTTCTCATCCGGAAGCAACCTTACTGAGTGTGCTGCACTTGAACGTTAGTTTAGCAATATAATCATATAGTCTCATGCAGTGGGTGATCCTAAATCTAAGGTGTATCCGGAAGCACTTCTACATCCGGAAGTAAATTCACTTGATGAGGGATTTAGTTCACCATGACTTGCTCTCGCTTAGTCTATTTCATTCCACCACTCAGCGCTAGTCACTGAGCTATCGGAAGCACTTTTACTTGACGTGGTGAATTCACTGACGCTTAGGGTGAAATCTATTCTATCAGTCTGCGCCAGTCAAGATCTAATAGGAAGCAACTTCACTTGATGTTGCATTTCCGCTGACGCTCGGGGTTATATCTAGTCTATCAACCTGCGCCAGTCTAAATCTAATAGGAAGTGCTTTCACTTGGCGAAGTAGACTTACTGACGCTTGGGGTACTAACTATTCTATTGCTCTGCGCCAGTCTAAGTCTAACAGGAAGCGCTTTCACTTGGGGAAGTAGACTTACTGACGCTTGGGGTACTAACTATTCTATTGCTCTGCGCCAGTCTAAGTCTAACAGGAAGCGCTTTCACTTGGGGAAGTAGACTTACTGACGCTTGGGGTAATATCTATTCTGTCGCTCTGCGCCAGTCTAATTCTAACAGGAAGCAAACTCACTTCCGATTGAAACATGGCTTAGTCTTAAGGTTTTGTGTACCTAATTCTCATGGACTAAGTTAAATCCCTAGTGAGTTACTCGCTGCCGCTGGGGGATGACACATTTATCCGCGTGCGCGAGTCCTAATCTATCCGGAAGTGATCTTACATTCTCAAGTGATCTAACTCAGGATTCTAACCATGTCATCTAATCCTTCCTAAGTGTTAATTATGTTCTTTTAAGTACTAGACCATATCATACCTAAGTCACCATCAAAACTTAAGATTCTAACAGAAGGATGTCAAGGTGCAATTTGTTCCCACTCAGCATCAGCTTGCAGATATCTTCACCAAGCCTCTGGGGGTAGATCAATTTACTTTTATTAGAGGAAATTTGGGAATGGTAAACCCAAATGAAGTTTAAACTTCAGAATAAACCTGTGCTTAAATGTTAAAACCTGTAAACTATACTAACTTAGGCATCGGAGTGCCAATCTTTAGTTTTGCAGGTCCCCCAATGTAAATCTTAAGTGTGTCACTTCCGGAAGCAAATCTCCTTCCGGAAGCTCATCATTTTATTCAGTTTAGTTGCTGGCGCTTGGGCATGACCCTAAGCAACCGGAAGCGCCAGTGTTTTGGGAAAAAGGACATGTCACCTCAGAAAACGTTTCATCTTCTCCCACCAAAAACTGTGCCCTTTCTGACAGACTGAAGAGACACGTGGCATAAAGGTGCGCCGTTTCAATTTAAATGCTTACGTTTTCCCATAAAAGGTGCATATTTTCAATGAAGAGTCATTATGAACCATCACATCAAATGTCACATTGCTTAAATAGGCACACAACATTCATTTTTCACTTCTCACACAAAATCAAACACTCAAACTCTCTGAAATTTTCTCCTTCATCACCGCCACATTCATCTTCATCTTCATCATCATCTTCTTCTTCTTCTTCTTCTTCATTTCTGCATTTTCTAGGCATTCACCGTTCATATCATTCATTTCATTCACCACATACCCACTACACACAAAATGGCCGGTTCACATGAACCAAACCCCAACATTTAGAAAACCTCTTCATCCAAAAAGTCTAAGCATCCTGAGAAATCTGGGCAATCTGGGCATTCTGACAAATCTGGGAAGTCTGGAAAACACAAGAAGAGGGTTCGTTTTAGTGAAGAACATTCTTCAAAGCGCCAGAGGATTGAAGATGATTTATCTGAGCGTCGTTCTGGGCCATTGGAGGCCGTTTCTTCCGTGTTTGAAAACACAAAACCCTATCTTACCAATGGGATTTTTGTGGATTTGAAGATGCTTAAAGATCTGGGTTTTGATCTCTCCTCTCATCTCCAGAAGTATATAAGTTGGCTGGGGATCAAGAACGAGTACAACGTCCAAGTGCTCTGGGTGTTCTACCAGTCCCTCACTGCCAAGCCCAAGTACAAGGCCATCTCTGAGACAGAATCTGCCATTGGCTGGGTTGATTTCAAGGCCACTGTGAGAGGGAGGTAGATCAAGTTCAACTGGAGGGATATCAATCGCTTCCTCGGGGTCACTGACGAGGAGATGAACAAGTGGATCTTCCCTGTGAAGCTGGATCAGACGGGACTGGAGCAGGTTTATGAAACCAAGGGGAAGAAGGTGTCTAGAATGCCCGACAGAAAGAGGGTACTCCAGTACATCTACTCTAGGTTGATGGCCAACAAAGGGGGGAATTTCAATGAGTTCACCGGGCTGGACAACCCTTGGTTAGCAAAGTTCCTCACCCAGGAGCCTATCAACCCTGGGCAACTGATCAGCATGGAGCTCAACAGATGGTTTGAAGGCAAAGAAAGAGGAAAACCTTCTTCTCTTCCCTACCCTCAGTTTATTGCCTTCCTCCTGGAGCAGTTCAACATTCAATCCACTGAGGAAGCCGATAACATCAAGTGCCTGCCCATGGGGTTAATGAATTTGGGCAAGATGGGAGTCAAGTATCTCAAGCCAGCGAAGCCCACTCGGTCTGGCTCTCAGGCTGGGAGTGCTTCTCACAACACTGTTCCCTCTGCATCTGGAGCAGGGGATCAAGAGGTTGACTCCCACCAGACTGGTCCCAGCAGCACTCGTGCTCCAAGAGTGTCTGCCGCTCAAAAGGCGCTTGCTGAGGAGTTGAAGGATGAGATCCTTTTTCGGCTGCCGGAACCACTGATGACTCCCATCAGAGAAGAGTGTGCAGCAGCCTTCAATGCTCAAAATGAGAGGATCCAGGGATTGGAGACTCGGCTTACAAAAGTGGAAGCCAAACTAGACCTTCTCCTTCACCACTTCCTTGAACCACCCCATCCCAATCAACCACCACCTCCTCCTCCTCCTCCACCTCCACCTCCCCCACAGAATGACCAAATCATTCCTCACCAATCACCCCCACCAAGCCCTCACAATGACTCTGACCCTCACCTCGACTCCCCAAGCCACTCTAACACATCCAACCACCAAAACTCCCCCAACCACTCACATTCACCTAACCAACCTCTCCACACCCTTAGCTCCTTCAGTTCCATACACAATCAGAGGACCCTTAGCTCCTTTAGTTCCATACACAATGTGAGGTCCCTTGCGAGAAATATACCTTCTCTACCCAACTCACCTCCCCTCATCTATACAGGTATACTCTCATCCACAGACTCACCTTCCTTCTTCTATCCAAGCCCCACTCCTTCACCTCCTCCCTCACCTCCTCACTCACCACCCAAATATGGCCCTGAACCTCCACCATCCACTTCCTCCTCTCTCTCCTCCCTGGCTCTCGCCCTTATTGATGATGCCAAAAGGGGGAGAGATATTCTCACTCAACCCTCCCTATGGCTAGATGAGGACATTGCTGCTGCCCTCCGCCGTGCCATGGATCTGAAAAGAATGGGTAGAGCAGAAAGTTTAATCCGTGGGGAAGCCATCAGATTCATGCATCAACAGCAGTCCGCCAGCAAGTCAAATCTGGAAATGGTGCTGGTTGATCAGCCTGTTGAGACTCAGCCTGCTGAAGCTCTACCATCTGAGCCTGAGCCTTCATCATCTACTCAGCCTCCTCCGTCTGTGCCTGCCCAGAATATATTTGAGGAAATTCTGATGAAGTATGGGTATAAGAGGCCAGATCCGCCAGTTATAGTGATTGCCAAGCTAATCCCTTCTTCTGAGCCAGCCTCTCCTCTTCCTCCTCCTCCAGTGGTCAGATTTAGCAAATCAAGGAAAAAGTCTGTTGCCAGAAAAGGGGTGACTGTCTCTGAGCCTTCTGAGAGTGAAGAAGAGGAACCACTTGGTCGCTTTGAGGATCATGAGTTAGAAAGGGTATCTCAAGCAGGGGAAGCATCTGGGCCGCAGTCATCCACCCAAGTGCCTCTTGAAGAAATTCCGCCACTTGTGGAAGTTAAGTTAGAGGTGGAAGACATGACTCCAGAGGAATTTGAGCGGTATGGCTGGACTGTTCGGATCACCTTTGAACAGCTTGTTTGCCTCGATGCAGAAAGGGAACGTGCTAAGCCTCCTCAAGAGAAAAGGAAAGGCAAGGGAAAGGGGAAAGCAAAGTCAAGTCAGGCTGAAGACCCCAACTATCTTGTGTGGAATGTAAAGGTTAAGACTGTCCATTATTCCTTTGGATCCATTCCCATAGCAGAGTCACCATTTGGAGAGTTTGCTGGGCTTACTGAGGTTAATGAACTAAAGAGGGCTATTGAGGAATCTCTGGAGCTTGAAAGGCAAAGAAAGGCCAGAGAGGAGAAAGAGCTCCAAGATATTCTTGCTCAGATTGATCAACAAACGAAAGAAGAGAAGTGGGCTGAGATGCAAGAGGAGCATAAGCAGAAACAGTTAGAGAGAAACAAGAGGCACCCGCTCTAGAACCCCAACCTCTCATGCATTTTAGCTTAGGACTTTTTCTCCTTCATATTTTTCATGCATAAGTTATCTGCCTTACTGTTCAGTAATTGTACTTATGTTTTTCTTATCATATCTGTAATTGATTTACTAATGAAGTTCATTTTTGAGTTCATCTGTGTGTTATTTAATTATTTACTTAGTATGAACTTATTGGATAACTTAGTTTGTCATCATCAAAAAGGGGGAGAATGTTAGAATCTTAAGTTTTGATGAAGACTAAAATATGAAAGAACCAGATAAATACTTAGAAAGAATTAGGTTAATATAGAACCCCATATAAGAGTACAACCGGATGTGGATTTACTTCTGGATGGATTAGGACTAGCGCTCGCGGATGAAAGGCTCATCCAACAGCAGAAGCTTGTAAGTCACTAAGTCAGAACTAAGTCTAAAAGTGTTAGAGTACCAAATCCTTGAGACTAAGTTAGGACACAACCGGATGCAGAATTGCTTCCGGAAGTCTTAGAGTAAATTGAGTGACTAGCGCTGTCTATTGGATTAGACAACACCGAGCGTCAGTGGATATAACTAAGTCATAACATAGTTTCTAGTAGGAGTGCTTCCGGATGTGGAATTGCTTCCGGAAGTAAAAGAGCTTCCCATAGACAATTGAACTCCCACTGCATGTGACTATGTGTTAATATTGTTGGACTAACGTTCTAGTGCAGAACTGAGTATTGTTGCTTCCGGATGTGGACTTGCTTCCGGTAGCAATCAGAATGTTAGAACGTACAACAATCAGAATGTCAGAATTGCTTTTTGGCAGAGCAGAGTTGTCAGAGTTGCTTTTCAGAGATAAAGCAAGTCAACCCTGCTAAGCATTAATGGAGCATAAATTGATTCAACGGTAACATTGGATTAACGGCTAAATTCAAACGACTGGTTACCTACCAAGAAAGAGAATCCTTGAAGATGCTATATAAAGAAGTTCATCTTCATTTATGAAGATCATCGAAGAAACTAGAGAGAGAAACTGAGCATACTCTTCAAGCATTCAAAGCTGCCCAGAAAAGCAAGAGAGCACTTAATACATTGAGAGTTTTATTTATTATTCATCTTGTACTCTTTGTAGTTAAGTCTCTTCATTTATTGAGAGCATTCATTGTACTTAAGTGAGTAACATCATTTGTTCTTAGTGAGAACTAAGTTAGAAAATCCTTTGTTTGAAAGGTTGAACCCTTAGTAAGGGGGAGCGAGTCTGTAAGGTTGCAAGTGAGCCCGTGTAAAACTTGTGGTTGTAAGGTTGCAAGTGATCCCGTTGTAAAACTTGCGGTTGTAAAGGTTCCAGGTGAACCCGTTGTAAAACCTGGGGTTTTAGTGGAACTCAATCTGGGTGATTGAGAACTGGACGTAGGTCAAGAGTTGGACCGAACAAGTATAAAAAACTTGTGTGTTTTAGTTGTCTGTTTTATTTGGTAGCACAATTCACCCCCCCTCTTGTGCATCCTCACTTTCATTTAGTCCATATAGTTGCATTTAGGATTTCACATAGTTTTAGGTTACATTGATAAAAAAAAAACAAAAATATTGTTCTTGATATGTGCTCACATTTGATTGTTTGATTCTTTGGGACTAATTGAATTATCATGTCTTGGAATTATAGAAACTTTGATTATAAACATGATCCATTTGAGTGTCATTCTTTTGTAGGAAATACCACTATAAGGCATAAAGAACCTTCCTCACTTTGTGATGAGTTCTCTTATGTAGCGCCCAGTTTCAACTCTTCTCGTACATCCTACGAATCAAGATGGCAAGACCAACCTTATTCTCCACCTAACCATCATCCATACTTTGAAAATCCATATCCACCAAATTATTCCCCTTACCAAAAGCCTTATTATCCTCCAAACCCTTCAGCGTATCATACTCCATATCAACCACCACCTCTTGACCCTCCACCTACACGATTGTATGAGTCTAATGAATGGACTAAATTAATGGAGATGGCACAAGAGTTGAGTAATAAACTCGACACTAAATTTTGAAATGCGTGGCTGTCACCCAAGAGGGGGGGGTGAATTGGGTGAGGGAATAAAAACTTAACTCTTTTACAAAGACTGCTTGTGCTTGGTGATTATGATAATAAGTTATAGTATGCACAATTCAGTATGTTATGTGATGCAAAAAGAATGTTTAAATGTAAATTTATGCACACATAAATTTATCCTGGTTCGGTCACCCAGACCTACATCCAGTCCCCAGGCTACACCTGAGATTTCCAATCCACTATTCTTGTTTAAACCGGGCACAAGAGAAGCCTTTACACTTTAGGTTTTACGAACACGGGTTCACCTAACAACCCACAGGTTTTACAACGGGTTCACCTGCAAACCTTTACAACCACAAGTTTTACGGGCTTACTTGCAACCTATGGAGATTTAGACAAACTCTAAATGCTCCCCCTCACTTTTACAAAATGATAATCCTGTTCTTCAAGCACAAGCTTTAGAACAGCCTCTATAAATTAGAGGATTTAGAATATGTTCACTCGATGAACTGATTTTGATAAACACTTAAGTACAGATGACTCTCTCTAAGAGTAGATGATGTTACTCACTTAAGTACAACTGAATTACTCTCTAAGAATGTTACAACTTTAAATCTGAGAGTCGAAGATGAGAGGAATGTAGAAGATAATACATCAGACAATATGCTCTATTCTTCCTACTTTCTTCTGAATGTTGATGTTCCTTTTTATACTCGGCTTTTTGGCTTGGGCGGCAGGTTGAATATGAACGTTTGAATATAGCCGTTAATCCCATGTTACCGTTGAGAGGTACATCTTCATTAATGCTTAGCAGGGTTGACTTGCATCATCTCTGAAAAGTAGTCCTGACACCTCTGCTCTGACAAAAGCATTCTGACTTCTGAGTATGTGATGTTTACTCTTGTACTCTTGCTGACGGATGATCTTCATTCATTCGTAAGTGGTAATCTTGCTCTGCAAGTGTTAAGCTTTGAGTCCCAATCCCAAGAGTCTTTCCATCCGGAAGCTCATTTGCATCCGGAAGTGTGACCAATTTCTGCACATACTGATTAGTCCAACATAGCAATATATTTATATAAGAACTATACATGCTGTGGGAAGCTTGTTTGCTATGGGGAGTAGTCTTACTTAGACTATGTTCTGATTTAGTGCATTGTTTACTTTGAACGTTAGTCTTCTTAGTCTATGATGTATCCGGAAGCACTTTTACATCCGGAAGTGAAACTACTGGATGAAGGATTTTGTTTACTAATACTCACTCTCGCTCAGTGTCCTTTAATCCAACAGTCAGCGCTAGTCACTACGCTATCGGATGCACTTTCACTTGACGAGGTAAATTTACTGACGCTTAGGGTTATATCTATTCTATCAGTCTGCGCCAGTCAAAATCTATCAGGAAGTCATTTCACTTGATGTTGCTTTTTTACTGACGCTTGGGGTTATTCTATTTTGTCAGCCTGTGTCAGTCTAAGTCCAACAGGAAGTATTCTTACTTGACGAAGTGAGCTTACTGACTCTTGGGGTGATATCTATCTTATCAGTCTTCGTCAGTCTAAGTTTAACAGGAAGCTATTTTACTTGATGTTGCATTTTCACTGACGCTTGTGGTTATTCTATTTTATCAGCCTGCGTCAGTCTAAATCTAACAGGAAGCACTTTCACTTCCGGTTGAATCATAACCTAGTCTTAAGGTTGTGTACCTAATGCTCATGGACTAAGTTATCTCCCTAGTGAGTTACTCGCTGCCGCTGGGGGATAAATCATTCATCCGCGTGCGCGAGTCCTAGTCTATCCGGAAGTAAATCCACATCCGGTTGCACTCTTACTTGGGATCCTAAATTATCCTATTGCTTCCTAGGCACTTGGTCTAATCCTTTATATTTTAGTCTTCATCAAAACTTAAGATTCTAACATTCTCCCCCTTTTTGATGATGACTAGGGGTGGAAATGAGCCGAGCCGAGCCGAGCCGAGCCTAAATAGGCCTGGGCCTGTAATGTAACAAGAAATCTTGGGCCTGGGCCTGGGCCTGGATATAGGCTTTTTTTCAGAAAAAAGCCTAGGCCTACGAAAAATGGTCAAGGCCTGAAAGCCTTTTTAAAAGCCTACTTACAATGTAGGCCTTAAAAAGGCTTCAGGCCTTTTCAAAGCCTACTTCAAATTTAGGCCTTTAAAAGGCTTTAGGCCTACATATTAAATTTAAAAGGTAATGAATATGCTACAAGCCTTTAAACCAAGCTTAGCACTTATGATTTATTTTCTAATAAAATCAAAAATGATAATTCCCACAAAAAACATGACTCTATAATGTTTCACGCAAAGTGTATAAAGTCACTCCCAACCAACGTGAGAGGCGTATAAAGAACTATGAATTATATGACACATTGGTCACAATAATAAACAGCAAAGTTCAAGCTCAATAATAAACACAATAACCATGTCCAGGAAAGTCATACAAAACCCAACGAAGTCAAAATTAAACTTCAAATAAAAGGCAATATTCTAATTCAATGAAATCCATCATCATCATCATCATCATCATCATCATCAAAGCTTCAATATGACTTCCTCTTGCTCAGATGCCTCCTACATAATAGAAGAAATGGTTTCAAATCAACATGAGTCATGCGCAAGTTCAACAAAAATGCAAAAAATATGAAACTAAACAAGAATGCGCAAAATTTACCTTTTGCTTTTTAGTCACTCCATATTTATGACGAAGCCAGTCACCATAGCTTCTTCTTCTTCGCTTCTAATTACTTCTTGTTGAGAGGCATCATTGTTACTTTCTGTTCCACCTTCTGACAAAGTAGATGTAGCATGCACACTAACTTGTTCTTGCTCAATTTGAATTACATCAGATTGAGAGGGAGCAAATTCAGATATGTTGTTGTTGCTATCCATTACAAAAACTTGACCTATGTAAAAAAAGTTAAAACAAAGTTTTAAACAATACCAATAATCAGCACTCTAAACCAATAATGTCGACTTATCCATCACTACGACATGAGAAATTGAGATTATAACAAATAATACCATAACAATCATTAACAGTAGAATCATGCAAAAATGCTAACTTATCCAACAACTACAGCATGAGAATATAACAAATTTGATTTATATTTTAAAATATCATTCATATATCAAATTCATCAACATAGGACCAGTTTAGTATATTGTATACACAGTAATTTTATATTCAGCTAAAGACAAGTTTCATTGAATACCAAAAATAAGTGTCACAAGGAAAAAAAAACAGATCGGAAAATTTTGAAGCCATTCTAATAAATGAGACTTTGCAGCTCAGACGCAAGTAATTTTTTTTTGTTCCTCTTGTTTTGTTTCAAAGGAAAGTCCCAGAGGATTGAAATTTATCCTTTCACAAATTAGCCCCAGAGCATAGCAGAGCACTATATCCAAGAATAGGCTTAGGCACTCCATTTCCCACAAAAAATGTTATGAATCAATCAATCATAAGTATACTTACCGAATTTGGCCATTTTCCAAATTGTTATTCATTAAGGCTTGCACAATCAAGGATCAATTAGCATAAGAATACTACCACCCCCCCCCAAAAAAATAAAAGATAAAAAATGGTAAATACCAAAACTCAGCACATGTAAGCCTTGCTTCAGGGCCCTTAGATGCAACAAATTACATCTGTGCACGTCGTATTTGTTATCTAACTCATAGTTTATTCACACAACAATAGCAAATCACTGTCATACTATTCAGAAACTAGAGTATACATGGCAAATCATAGCAATAAACAAAGTGACAAGCAAAGAGGAAAGCATATTCACCTAAACCAAACCGCTCTTCTCGCCGTCCCTAGCAAAAACCTGTAGCCGATCGCTGAAACAGAGAGGGAACACAGATTTTAGACTCGCCAAAACCCCAAACCAAACCCCAACTCAAGATTCTTCTCAAACTCGCCTAAAAATCAAAGAGAAGAGTAAGAATCAAAGAGAAGGAACTCACCTATTGGCCGCCGTACGTCGCCGACGACGGTCTCCGCGGAGATGAAGAGAAATCAAAGGATGGGACTTTTCAATCGATGATTCGAGCTTGTAACGTTGAAGAAATTGGAAGGTATCTGTATGATCCGAAGATTGAAGTGAGAGAACGGCGGGTGGGAGAAGATTGAAGAAGATCAGGAAGTAGTTGGAGAAAGTTCTGTGTGAGTGGGAGAAGAAGATTCAAGAACGGCTAGGGTTGGTGTCTCTCGCATTCGCATATCGCCTATCGGCATGTGTATGTTTTTTTTTAACTAAAGCACTGTAGACACCAAACAGGCCAAGCCTGTAGGCTTTCAGGCTAGGCTATATTGAAATGGGCCTGGCCTGTTTATATAAAGAGGCCTTTAAATAGGCCTTAGCCTGGCCTTTTTAATAAAAAGGCCAGGCCAGACCAGGCCCTAAAAAGGCCAGGCCCTAGGCTGCCTGTTTAGGGCCTGGCCTATTTCCACCCCTAATGATGACAAACCTAGTTCTATCAATTAAGTTCCTAAGGAAGGATTAGCAGGAGAATAAGAGCAATAGATAAGAACAAGTAACTTAGACAAATATCATTGATAAACAGAAGTTACAAGTCAGAGTTATATAATCAAATAACATATACAAGTAATAAATTTCACTAAGTATGAATGAAAATATGTATGAAAAAACAAAACAAGAAAATTTCCAAGTAAAAACAAAAGTTTGGATTTGGGGTTCAGGGTTAATGTTTCTTTTTCTTTTTCTGCTCCCTCTCCTTTTGCCTCTCTTCATTTTCCTTTTGTAGTTTGGCCAGCTCTTCACGCTCACTCTGGTTTATCTGGGCAATGATCTCTTGAAGCTCTTTTTCATCTCTTTCCCTTCTGAGCCTCTCTGATTCAATAGACTCCTCGAATGCCCTTTTCAGGTTCTCCACTTCTTCATACCCAGGGAACCCAGTAGCATCGTCGAAGTAGGAGACCTCTCCATTGGGATAGTGAACAGCCCGGATTTTCACGTTCCATACAGGGAAGTTGGGATCCTCCTCAACTTCCTGGGCTTTCCTTTTCCCTTTCCCCTTGCTCTTCCCTTTGCTCTTGCTAATTGGAGGAGTGGGCAAGGCACTTGCTCTATCAGCATCGAGGCAAGCCATCTGACCAAAGGATAGCTTGTCTGTGAATCCAAACTTCTCAAATTCCTCAGGAGTCATGTCTTCAATTTCCAATTTGACTTCCTTCAGAATTGGGACTGCTTGAACCACTGGAGTTTCTTGCTCAACCTGGGCAGATGAAGTTCCTTGCTCAGGTAGGTCAGATGGAGTCTCTTCCTCACTCTCATCAGATTCAGTGGTGGCAATTAACTTCTTGGCACGTTTCCTAGCAACGGCCTTCTTTCTCGGTTCACTGAATCTGGCTGTTGGCTCAGACGAGGAAGGAGGATTAGAAGATTGCTCAGATGAAGGGATCTCAGACTCTTGCCCAGTGGATGCAGGAACAGGCTTGGCTATCACAATGGGAGGATGGTTGGGTCTCTTCAGCCCGTACTTCATCATAATCTCCTCAACAATGTTTTTGCTTGACTTAGTTGGAGAAGGCTCTGATGAAGACGACTCAGGCTGTGAAGATTGGGTACTTTCTGGCTCAAAGACAACCATACCCCATTGTGGTCCTTGCTCAGCTGCTCTCTTCTGCTGCCTGAACCGGATGGCCTCTCCTCTTATAAGGCTCTCAGCACTACCCAGCCTCTGAGACTCAAATGCACGACGCAGGGCGGCCGTGATGTCTTCATCAATCCAGAGTGAAGGCTGGCTGAGAACATCTCTTGTGGCCATACTGAGGCGAAGAGTAGACATAACATTTCTCCCCCTTTTGTCATCATCAACAAGGGTGAGTGCCAGGGATGGAGTAGGTGAGGAAGAGGGTGGAGGTGGCTCAGGTCCAAATCTCATAGGAGGGGAGGGTGAGAGGGTAGAGGTAGAGGATGTGGGTGAAGATAGGTGTTCTGGGGTTTTAGGAGGATTGGGGAACCAACCGGGGCAGACAAAGAGACCCTCATAAGGATGAGTGGAGGAGTATTCTTGGTAGTTGGAGACTGGGGTAAATGGTAAATGGTCATCCGTGAGTGGTTGAAGGTGGGGATACTCGTTCTATGGTTGGCTGAGGGGGTGAATGGCTGTGTCAGATCCTATGGGTCTAGGGCTTGGATGGGTAGGGTTGGAGAAGCGGAGTGGAGAACGTGTAGGAGCGCCAGGGCGTGAGAGAATGGGTGAGGATGAGGATGAGGAAGGTGAGGATGAGGAGTTTCTAGGAGAATGGCGAGGGGAGTGTTGAGGGGAGTGTTGGGGAGAGTCTTGGGTTTCTTGATCACGGATAGGGGAAGGTTGGGATTGGTGGTCATTGTTTGGTGATGGTGGGTGTTGCTGGTCATTTTGTGGTGGTGGTTGAGGTTGTTGAGTGTTAGGTGGAGGAGGAGGGGGAAGTTGAGGGTGATTAGGAGGAGGAGGAGGTGGGTTTTGAGGAGGAGGAGGAGGTGGTAGGTTACCTTGAGATGGGTTGGGAATTTGTAGGTGCTGGAGGATGAGATCCAATTTTGCATCCACCCTGGCAAGGTGATTCTCGAGCTGTCCTACTCTGTCCTCGAGCCGCTGGATCCGCTCCCCTTGATGCTGGAAACCAGCTTCACATTCGACACGGAGAGGACCCACCAAGGTTTCAGGCAGCCTAAATAGAAGCTCTTCCTTTACTTCCTCGGCAAAAGCCCTAACAGAGGCTGGCACTCTTGCAATACGGCTTGGCCCAGCATGTGAGTCAACTTCCTGATCCCCTGCTCCAGATGCAGAGGGGGCTGAAGTACCAGAAGCACTACTGGCTTGTGAGCCTGAGCGAGTGGGCTTAGGAGGCTTGAAGTACTTGATGCCCATCTTCCCAATATTGGTTGCTCCCACAGGCTTACACTTGACATTCTCTTCCTCCACAGCAGATGTAGCCTTGATCATATGCTTCTCAAGGAGGAAGGCAATGATGGTGGGATAGGGAAGATGGCCAGACTTGTCATTGGTCAACCATCTCTGAAGCTCTAAGCAGATCAACTGGCCAGGATTGATAGGTTGTTGTTTGAGAAGTCTGGGGAACCAAGGGTTGTCAATGTTGGCGAATTCATTGAAGTTACCCCCTTTGTGAGTCATCATCCGGGAGTAAACATAGTACAGCAGTCTGTATGAATCAGACATTTTGGACACCTTTTTGTCTTCGGTGCCATATAGTGTCACAAGGTCCTCCTTGCTGTACTTGTGCGCCTCTGGATATAGCTACTCATTCATGCTTTCATCCGTTATCCCCATTAGTTCATTCAGCGTCTTCCATGTGAACCTGAAGGTTCTCCCCCTTACTGTGGCGGAGAAGGAGAGTTTGTGGATTTGCTCTTTCCCATCAACCTTCCTGTACTTGGCCCTGCCAGAGAGGGATTGGCAAAAGACTCGCAGGACGTTGACGTTGTAGTCCTGGTTGATGCCCAACCAAGGCATATACTTCTCAAAGTAAGGGCGCAGATGGGGAAACCCTAGTTTATCCATCTTGTCCAAATCGATGAACAGGCCATGGTTGAAGACGGGAGTGGATGTTTCAAATTTGGCGGCCACATTCTCCAATGTCCCATCTTTATACACTGTGGGATCATCTTCTTCTTCAACCCTCTGCCTCTTGGAGGAAGGCTCCTCAACAAATTGAACCTTCTTCTTCTTTCCTTTTCTCTGAGCATCCCTCTCTTGTTCAGAAACCACTACCTGTTCTACTCGATCAGAAGTTCCAGGCTGACCCTGAATATTCTCATCCTGTCTCAGTGGTTGCCCAGAAACTTCACGGTGTTCATGATGTTCTTCATGATGTTCTTTATGGTGCCCAGATTTACCAGAGTGCTTGTGACTGGACTTCCCAGATTTCGACTTGTGTTTCTTAGAAGAAGAGATTTTCTGGGTGACTGGGTTGGATTCATGCGAACCGGCCATTTGTGTATGAATGTTGTGGTAAATAGAGATGAAATGCAAGAAGTGTGTAAAGAAAAATGAAGAACACGATGGAGAAGATGAAGAGACTTTTCAGAGAAGATTATGCGAGTGAAAATATGCAAGTAAAAAGTGAAGGTGAAAAATGACATCTATTTATAGTTAAACCTTCTGAGGATAGAATGGGCATCTTCTTTCAAAATTTAACGCATTGGGTAACGTAAGTTTTTAAGTTGGAACGACACACCTGATGACACGTGTTGCTTCAATTAGTCAGAGAAGGCACAACGTTTCATAGAAGAAGTTGAAACGTTTTCTGAAGTGATGTGTCCCTTGGTCTGGCACTGGTGCTCTCTTGACTTGATCATCCAGTGTCAGTGAGTGATCATCCGGAAGTAGTCTTGCTTCCGGTTGGAGTGGTGCTCTTGATCATATTGAGTTATCATCCAGCGCCAGCAAAAAGGTATCCGGAAGTGATTTTGCTTCCGGTTGGGCTCACTTAAGATTTAACATTGTGGGGAACCTGCAAAACTAAGAATTGACCTCCATGCCACATATCTGCTCTCAGCCCATTGAATTTGTTCTGCCTTTTTGTACTTCCTCACAGCTTCAACATCAGTGTCAGGAGAAGAAGCAACAATGTTGAGAGTTATCTTTCTTCTCCATCATCATCCTTGTCGTTGGAGGTCAAAAAGAGTCTCAAGAGAGAAATCTTCCATTGATTGATTTAATATGACAAAGCATCATTTGTTTTGTGATGAATGTCAATTCTTTCTCTCCCTCCTTGTTGCTTTCAGTCTTCTTTCCTACAATATTTCAAATAACCCCCTTTTTCCCTTTTCAGTATCCATACTTGGATCTGACTTGTCAGTTTGTAGGAAGTATGTGACTCACATGCACTTAAAGATTATTCACTATGAATATGGCATTGCGAATCAACTATGACTATATGCACATGGTTATACACTGATAATGATAGTCATAGATAGCATGTAGATTATGAACATTGTGATAAACTCTTATAAGGCATATAATGTTCATATACATGATGCTTGATGTAAAATCTCAATAAGTTCATCTGACACTTGCATAGGAGATTTTACTATTGCATGCTTCAACCTTAAGTGATCCCTTGCTTACCCAAGGGAATCTTTTATACCTATCTTTGGTCTGAGGCACTATCTTAGGAGAGACAGGATTCATAGGTTTTCTCCATGTTGGTTGGGACATCCTTTCTCTCTTGTTCTTCTCAGAATAGTTGAATGGAACTCTGTGATAGCTTATCCTTGAGATAGAACCTTTGTTCCTAATGGTGGCGCACTGCTTCTTATGATTGTACCAGGTGGTTGTAGCAGTGACATCACAACTAGCTCCCTTCTTTGGGGTAAGAGGGACTCTTGATCTTTCCTGCACAAGTAAGGCACTAGAAGGGAGTTTTGGTACCCATTTGTACTTGGGTCCTACATGGTTAGCACTGGGCCTTACTTGTCCTTTGGGGATCCATACATAGTTGTTCCTCACATTCATATTTCTTTTAAAATTGCACGTGTGAGAAATATGACCTGTTCTACCACAATAATAACATACAATAGGATGATGTTCAGAATAGAATTTCTTGTCATTATTGTGTTGGTCAGTTTTCTTTTCAAAGGCACAATGTTTGTTAACTTTTGAAATCTCAGAGTCTTTTGAAAAGTCTTCTTTTAAGGATGGAACTTTGGACTCCTTGGTTGTAGAAATAATAAATTCCTCAAGTTCCTTATTCCTATTTCTCAAGCCTAGAACTTCTTTTGCAAGTTTACAGAATTCAATATGTAACTCATTATAAATGTCTTGCAATTTAGAAGGTTCAGATTCAGGTACCTCATTTTCTTCAGTTTCTGAATCTTCTAGGCATGGATTGACACTCTCTTTACTGATGCTAGCTTCCACTACATCACCATCCAGTAGCTCATCAAAGATGGATTCACCTGGAGCACATACTGAGCTTTGGACAGCCTTAACTTTAAGAAATTGATTAGAAGCATACATAGTATCAAGAGTGTTCCAAATATCTATAGCCCTAGAGCAATGTTTAATTTTCTGATAATCATTGTCTGATAAACTTTTGTGCAAAATTTGCATTGCTCTAAGGTTTAAGTAAAATAAACTTTTCTCTTCTTCTGTCCAATTTACTTTTGGTTTGAAATCAGAGTCCTTTTCAAAGACATCCCACATTTTGAAATCCGTGGACAATATAAAACTTTTCATCCTACCCTTCCATAAGTAAAAATCAGCATTCTCTAACATGGGTGGGATAGTATGGTCAAAACCTTCAAAACACATTTTGTAACCCAAGTCAGCCTAGGTCTTGCACTTGAGATCGTTGGATCCTTTAAACAAGTGACCGGCTCTGATACCAAATGAAATGCGTGGCTGTCACCCAAGAGGGGGGGTGAATTGGGTGAGGGAATAAAAACTTAACTCTTTGTAAAGACTGCTTGTGCTTGGTGATTATGATAATAAGTTATAGTATGCACAATTCAGTATGTTATGTGATGCAAAAAGAATGTTTAAATGTAAATTTATGCACACATAAATTTATCCTGGTTCGGTCACCCAGACCTACATCCAGTCCCCAGGCTACACCTGAGATTTCCAATCCACTATTCTTGTTTAAACCGGGCACAAGAGAAGCCTTTACACTTTAGGTTTTACGAACACGGGTTCACCTAACAACCCACAGGTTTTACAACGGGTTCACCTGCAAACCTTTACAACCACAAGTTTTACGGGCTTACTTGCAACCTATGGAGATTTAGACAAACTCTAAATGCTCCCCCTCACTTTTACAAAATGATAATCCTGTTCTTCAAGCACAAGCTTTAGAACAGCCTCTATAAATTAGAGGATTTAGAATATGTTCACTCGATGAACTGATTTTGATAAACACTTAAGTACAGATGACTCTCTCTAAGAGTAGATGATGTTACTCACTTAAGTACAACTGAATTACTCTCTAAGAATGTTACAACTTTAAATCTGAGAGTCGAAGATGAGAGGAATGTAGAAGATAATACATCAGACAATATGCTCTATTCTTCCTACTTTCTTCTGAATGTTGATGTTCCTTTTTATACTCGGCTTTTTGGCTTGGGCGGCAGGTTGAATATGAACGTTTGAATATAGTCGTTAATCCCATGTTACCGTTGAGAGGTACATCTTCATTAATGCTTAGCAGGGTTGACTTGCATCATCTCTGAAAAGTAGTCCTGACACCTCTGCTCTGACAAAAGCATTCTGACTTCTGAGTATGTGATGTTTACTCTTGTACTCTTGCTGACGGATGATCTTCATTCATTCGTAAGTGGTAATCTTGCTCTGCAAGTGTTAAGCTTTGAGTCCCAATCCCAAGAGTCTTTCCATCCGGAAGCTCATTTGCATCCGGAAGTGTGACCAATTTCTGCACATACTGATTAGTCCAACATAGCAATATATTTATATAAGAACTATACATGCTGTGGGAAGCTTGTTTGCTATGGGGAGTAGTCTTACTTAGACTATGTTCTGATTTAGTGCATTGTTTACTTTGAACGTTAGTCTTCTTAGTCTATGATGTATCCGGAAGCACTTTTACATCCGGAAGTGAAACTACTGGATGAAGGATTTTGTTTACTAATACTCACTCTCGCTCAGTGTCCTTTAATCCAACAGTCAGCGCTAGTCACTACGCTATCGGATGCACTTTCACTTGACGAGGTAAATTTACTGACGCTTAGGGTTATATCTATTCTATCAGTCTGCGCCAGTCAAAATCTATCAGGAAGTCATTTCACTTGATGTTGCTTTTTTACTGACGCTTGGGGTTATTCTATTTTGTCAGCCTGTGTCAGTCTAAGTCCAACAGGAAGTATTCTTACTTGACGAAGTGAGCTTACTGACTCTTGGGGTGATATCTATCTTATCAGTCTTCGTCAGTCTAAGTTTAACAGGAAGCTATTTTACTTGATGTTGCATTTTCACTGACGCTTGTGGTTATTCTATTTTATCAGCCTGCGTCAGTCTAAATCTAACAGGAAGCACTTTCACTTCCGGTTGAATCATAACCTAGTCTTAAGGTTGTGTACCTAATGCTCATGGACTAAGTTATCTCCCTAGTGAGTTACTCGCTGCCGCTGGGGGATAAATCATTCATCCGCGTGCGCGAGTCCTAGTCTATCCGGAAGTAAATCCACATCCGGTTGCACTCTTACTTGGGATCCTAAATTATCCTATTGCTTCCTAGGCACTTGGTCTAATCCTTTATATTTTAGTCTTCATCAAAACTTAAGATTCTAACAAATTGGATCAGCTTTGTGCTAGTTTTGGTCAAACGGAGGATGAATTCCAGATGCCAGAGATCAAAAGTTCTAATCTTGGAGATTTGTGTTCACCAATGGAAAATTCTTTTAGTAAGCCTCTTACACAAGTTGAAGAAACAAAGGAGGATACCCCACAACCTCAAGAGGAGATTCACTCCTCCATAGGTAATCCTCCTATTTATAATAAATCTATTCATCCTTTGATGTACCACTTGATTGAATATACTCACTCTAATGCTCCAATTAATAGTAATTCAATTGAGAATGTTGATTGCACTGCCATGCATTCTTCTTGTGATGAACATGCTTCACTCATTTCTTCTAGTCATGATGATGTTGTTGATTTGAATGTGATAAAATCTTGTTCATGTATGGAATTTGAAACTTGTGTGCATTGCAATGATATAAAGAAACATTTGTTTGATGAATCTAATGAATTTGCCTTGGACACAATGAATGATTCTAATATTGAACATGATGCATCTACTAGTATTGAGAGAGATGAGATTCTTGAGCATGAGATAGTTAAGAATGAAAATTGTGTTGTTGTTAAGAATGACCCTGATTTTTGTTCCATTGAACTAAATGATTTTGTGAGTGCAATTATGAAAGATTCTCCATGCATAAATGATAATGATGTTGTTGAAAGAGGATCTTTTGAGCAAATACTATCTTGTGACCTTCCACCAGACATATCTAGTGAAGATAGTGTTTGTTGTGCTTCTAATACCACTCATTCTTCTCCTACTTCTTCATTTAGCCCTTCTTGTGCTGATGTGACCTATGTTTCATGTCCCAATCTTGAGTTGGACTTTGTGATTTCTAATACACATGCAATTGAGTGTTTTACAACTGAAGATACTTGTTTTACTTCTATTAATGTGGGCATGATTGACTTCCTTGGTTGTGATACTTACATAGATAAAACGTCTCCTTTCCTAGAATTTGGTACTGCTGCATTTTTGGAAATTTTCCTGCAGGAAACAAAACAAACAACACCAAGGAAGGAACATGTGGGAGAAAGAGCTTATATGAAGACTTTCATGTTTCTCATTCGAGACGAGAACTTTTCCCACAAGAGTTTGAAGCGTTTTAAACGTCAGGTTGTCTCTTTCCTTTACCCTTTTACTTATCACTACATATTTTTACTAGATATTGAATTGAATTGATGTGGTATAATTTAAGTGTGGGGGAATGGGGTAAACCAGTAGAAAAAGTTAGTTTAGTGTGAGTAGAGTCATATTTTTCTTTGAGTCTGCATTTATTTCTAGACCCCTGATACTTTTTGGTGATGGTTCTATGAGTTTTGATGTTGTCTGTGCTTATTAGATACATGTTACATTGAGGACAATGTGTTGTTTAAGTGTGGGGGTGTGTGTTGAATTTTGGATAGGCATAGTGGTTTGACTTGCATATTTCTTATGATTAGTGGTTTTGGGAGAATATTGTTTTAAAACTTGTGCAAGAAATACCCATCTTGGATTGCTTGTTTTCTTGGACTTTTGATAGGTGATGAGCAATGATTTTTAAAAATATTTAAGCTATGTATTGTGAATTGATTCTTGCTTAATTAGTTGTCAAATAGTATTGTGTGAGCTTTAGCCAGTCGTGAGGTATTTCTCGGCCTATTTCAATTTCCATATATATGAGTGCATGCTTGCTTGAATGTGTCAATTTCTAGAACTTGTCTCAATTCTTGGTTGAAGCGGTATTAGTCACATGCATTGGACATAATAGAGGCCATCTTTCTAAACCCTTTGTCCCAAACACTAACCCTTTCAATATTTATCCCTTTAGTCACCCCTTTGAGCCCATCGCTTGGTTGTTATGCACTATTTTTGATATGTAGCTTTTGTCACTTATATCATTTGAGGCCAATTTTTATTATATGAAAGTCGATGTAGTGAAAAAAAAAGAAAAAAAAGAAAAAAAAATTCAAGAATGAATAAAGAAAGAAAGAAAGAGAAAGAAGAAAATGAAAAAAAAAGTTGTGAAAAAAAAGACATCTTGAGCAAAAGAAATATATGGCTAGTTTTGTAAAGGTGACAGTCATTTTTTGGCTACAAGTTACTCATCTATAGTGTATCTCAACCATATTTTTTCATATTCATTATATTCCATCATTTAGCCTTTCCATCATTACAAGCTTATAAAGTCCTCTTGATCCTTTGTATGCGTCTAAATTAGTAGAGACTTTGAGAATTGTTACAAGCTTATGGTTAAATTGCATGTCTAGCAAGTTGAGAGAAAGAACCCTTTTGTGAGGATTGTGTGATTCAGAAAATATAGATCCCTTCCCTTGAGTGTGCTCGCCTATGCTGTTTGATTTCTAATTGATTAAATTATATTCACCTTATATGTCTTAAATATGTTTTGTTCCAACTTGAGATTTTGATTATTTAGACCTTTATCATTGTGAGTCTATGCTTTGTCCAGGAGTACAAAGGTCTAAGTGTGAGGGAATGATTGTGCATGATATTTATATGTTTTTATACCACTAAACATGTGAAATTAGCATGTCAAATGGTCAAAAATAATAGGAATTAGATGTCATTTTATGTTGAGTCTAGGTTTGATGAGTTAGTTGCATTTTAATGATAATTGAGCATATTAGGCAACTAACTAAAGAATTTTATATTTTATGGACTTGATATACTTCACATATTTCCTAATTTCCTATTTTAGGAGCAAAAGGAGGAGGATCATATTGAAGAGCACAAGATCAAGACACATATTTGGAAAGTCCTATTTCAATTAGGACTAATTATTTCAAGGAATGACTCTTCTCCAATTGTTTCCTAATCTTGATAGATGACTTCCCCAAGCAATCCTAGTCCTAAAAGGAGTGTAAAAATGTGTTCATCACTTGCCCCTACATTATTTCCTATTTTGAGAGTGATTCCCTTGTTTTTAGGAAGTTTTTGTGCTCCAAAAATTTCCTATATGCTTTGGGCATTCAATTTTGGAAATCCTAGGTCAATTAGGATGGTTTTGAGTCATCTTTTATGCTACATAAGGGGGAGCACGAAAATACTATAAAAGTTTATTCTCCAAGCAATCTTCCTTCCATTTTAGGAAAGTATTATCTCTTTTAGGCAATTCTTAGTCCCCAACTCTTTCCTATTGGCTTTGGGCACTTAATTTGGGAAATTCTTGCTCTCCAAGCATGGTTTATGATCACTTATTATAAAAGGAAGGGAGGAGCAGGAAATTAAGAAGACAACAACCATCCACAACACAACAATCACTCTCGAATCAATTCCATTACACTCAAGCACCTAATTCTCTCCATCTTTCTTTCACCCTTCATCCACCACCCAATTCCTTCATCCCTCAAAGGCCTAGCACGAAATTTCATCCTTTCCTCCATTGTCCATCATCCCTTTCAATCTTCAACCATCAATTCCATGGCATCCACATCCATTGATCGTGTGTTCGTGCTTTGTTCGATGAGCGGCTAAACCATTGGTGGGGAGTTCGATGGATGAAAGCAACCGGAGCTTCTAGTTCTTCAAGGGGGAGTTACTTAGTTTTATTGGAACATTTTCATACTATGGGTTTTGTTGGTCAATCATGTAATTTAGAGATTTCTATTATGTGTTTGAACCTTTGGTATTGTTTCCATGACTTAATGCTATAGATGTTCTTCATTCTAAATCTCCTTTGGATTTGTAGTATATGCCAATTATATGTGCGATTTTATGTGTAGTTGGACACTAGGTGCATAGTTAGGGAGTTTTCCTAACTAGAGTCTCTATGCATGTTTGTCTTGAATCAATACTACCACGTTGGTTTTTAATATTTGCCATGTTAATTAATTGAATGAGCGATGCGCCACGTTAGTTAGTTGATTTGGTAAGTAGACTAGATGTGATTGCTCTAGGTTTCCTATTAGAACTTGGATTAATTACTCCCACATCACAAGTGAAGTTAGGAAGGTTGCTAAATCCATTGAATAACCCACTCTCATCTCATATAGTTCACATCTCATCTTTATTCGCTTTCTTATAAATCAAAAATACAAAAAATATAGTAGTTTAGTTTAGTAACCTAGGTAATCACACAAAAACCCCATCTTTATTGCTTTCTTGCATTCACTTAGTTAATTTAGGTAGTTAGTTAAAGACTCCGTAGAGAGATGATCCAGGAGAGTACACTTGCTACAATCTTTGGTAAATAATTATATTTGCATTTGAACCCCAAGGCGTAAAGACTAAGGCTCAAATCAAGCACATAGGTTAACAACTATTTCTGGGCTCAATTCTGGGACTGAAGAATAAATATTGGTGCAATATAGGGAACGCCGTTTATGTTGACCGACGTTGACCGTTAAAAGCTGACGTGGCGGGGGAAATGATTTTTTTTTTCTGACGAAGCGCGCCACGTCAGCAAAAAGTGTCACATAAGTGCGACAAGTCAGCAAAAAATTGCCACATAAGAATGCCACATCAGCAAAAATGCCACATAAGTGTGCCACGTCAGCAAAAAATTTCATTTCCACGCCACGTCAGTGTTTAACGGTCAACGTCGGTCAACATAAACGACGTTCCCTATATTGCACCAATATTTATTCTTTAATCCCACAATTGAGCCCGGAAATACTTGTTACCCCTATGTGCTCCTGGCGTAATAGTTTGAACCCATTTTTGCACCTTTACCCTTGAAAATTCTAATTATCTACCCAAGTCACATGTTGGTTTTTAATTATATTATTGTCCCCAACATTTTTTTATGACACCTATACCCTTCTTTCCATTTAACTCTCTTCTTACTTTTTATTTAATAAAAATAAAATTACTTTGTGAGGAAACAAATATGGGTGAATGGTCTAATATTTATTTCATTTATATAATAACATATTTATAATACAAAAAGTTTCCTAAAAATAATAAATGTCTCCTACAAGTTTACCTAATAATAATCCCTAATAAGAACAAATATCCTTCTACTCTAATTATTTCCTAATACTATAGTTCACAATTATAACTAAGATATACAAATAGTCTACTAAATAATAGGAAATATTAACATTATTTTCATAATTTCTAATAGTTTGTCCTAAATTTTCTTTTATTCCATTTTACAAACTTAAACTTATAATTTATATTCTTCATTCCTATTTAATTTAATTATATTGAATAATAAAAATTTTGGGGTTTTACATTTCCATTGACTTGAGCTTCGGTTCTACAAGGGGGAGTCTCAATTTTTTTCCTTTCTCTTTATATTTTTGATTTCCTAGGTTTAGGTTTATCATTTATGTTTTGAGATTGGATTTGGCTGAGAATTTGGATCTTTGTGATTATTTGGATTTGTAATGTGAAATTGTTCTCTTCAATATATAGGGTTCTATATATATTCATTTGCATTTTCATTTATCTATTGCTATTTATGTATGGTTATGATAAATAGGTTGATTTTGATGGATTGCAAATGAACCTAAACCATTACTAGCCATTAATCAAACTCTAAGGTATTTAATAACACTTAGTTGAATGAGTTCATGAGGTTAGGTGTTAGACTTACCGGCTGGTGATGTTTGGTATTTTAGGAAACTTAGAGAAATTCAAAGTGAATTTATTGATTGCTTGAGTAACATTGGACTTCAATCCTTGGGTTTTAGTTTATTATAAGGGGCTACAATAGAGAATTAAAATTGTAGGATTAATTAAGGGGCGATTCGGGGTTCCGGTTGTAGGATTAATAGTTCCTTGCAAACAATAGGTCCACTAGCACTAAAGAGTTTAACAATGCCTAAGATGAGGTTTCAACAATTAGGTATTGGACTCATGGGTGCATGAGATTTGGTAAATTAGGAATTTAGTTTATTTAACTCCCAAAAATCCTTAGAAAGCTATGATTGCCATTGGAAAGTCACTTCCAAGAGCAATTCACTTCCATTCCACCCATTTATCCAAAAATACCAAAAATATTTATTTGTTTTGCATCCTTCATTTCCTCTTAAAAAATAAAAAAAATATATTTTCTTTACGCAAATCCATCTTGCATATTAGGATAGTTGAATTAAACAAGACTCCTTGTGAACGACTTGGATTGCACCATATTGCTACACCCTTGCATCTGATATAAATATCTTTTGCAAATGACCCAAGGCGAGATACGACAACGGTCGATTCAGGGAGCCTCTTGTTGCAATCGCTGGGATCATTGCAAATTTTTTAGGTACGTTATTTAATCTGTTTCTTTTTTGTTCCTTTATTTTCAGTAATCACATCTTTTTTCCATATCAATACATGCACATTGATCTTATCACAACTTACTTTTGACTTTTGATTCTATCCATTCAAAACAAAAGCCATTTTTCGTTAACTAAAAACGACCTTTTCCCTTTCCTCGTAACATTCATTTTCTAGTTCCAATAATATAGAATTGTCTAGTGCACTTGGACAAATAAGATTTCATTATTGAACTCTATACTCATAATCTACTTTTACGGGATTTCTTGCCTTTATAATGCCATGACCCACAATTAACATGTCACTTCCCTTATCATATATCACCTACAATGTAACATTCTGTTACTAATTTCCTAATTAACCTAAGTTATTCCTTTTTACTAACAATGATAGAAAAAGGATTTCCATAATAACAATGTATATCATAGTTAGAAAAAAAATTTACTAATGGTTAAATACTATCCATGATAGAAAAGAATTTCCTAATACCACTTGAACACTATCATGGATAATTAATGGCTAACCATGTTAGAAAAGGTCCACCTAATATGGTTAGAAAAGAAGCAACTAATATCAATCATTATTAATTATCTAACTATGATAGAAAAGACTTTCCATATTATTACAAACCTATCATAGTTAGAAAAACACTATGCTTATATTACATTCCATAATAAACATCACTGAATCTATTTTTCATTTTCATCAGAAAACATGCGGAAGCGAATGCAGCCCTATAAATTGGCAATATACATTTCTACACAAATTAAATAACCTCTACAACCTAATTCCCTTTCCTGATGCTTGCGCCTGTGCATGAATACCTGCAAAAATGTCAGTAATCGTGGGATGAGACAATTTGTCCCAGTAATCACCACTTAACTCACTATAACAGTGAGATGTGCGGTAGTGAGGGCGTTTAAAGGGTACCACATTTTAAAATCAGTAATAAATATAAATCTGTGTCAACTTTTCTTCCATTCATCGCTCCATTCCCTCCGCCAGATCTAAATCAACTCAAATCCATTATCTCTACTTTCCATATATCACTCACAATCCATCAGTCAATCCCACATTTACTAAATGTCATCTCCTCAGTCTCCAATCTGATGCTACTACCACCAAAAATTATCACACTCACCTATAGATGCATTGTGCCATCATGGGGCATTCAAGCATCAAATCTTCACTATATGATTTGACACTGTGTCCCTCTCCATAATGAGGGGACAATTTCCCTCTCTGGCAATCTCCAGAGAGGGAACCCCTATTAGAATCTTAAGTTTTGATGAAGATTAAAATATGAAAGAACCAAATAAATACTTAGAAAGAATTAGGTTAATATAGAACCCCAAGTAAGAGTGCAACCATATGTGGATTTACTTTCGGATGGATTAGGACTAGCGCTCGCGGATGAAAGGCTCATCCCACAGCGGAAGCTTGTAAGTCACTAAGTCAGAACTAAGTCTAAGAGTGTTAGAGAACCAAATCCTTGAGATTAAGTTAGGACACAACCGGATGCAGAATTGCTTCCGGAAGTCTTAGAGTAAATTGAGTGACTAGCGCTGTCTATTGGATTAGACAACACCGAGCGTCAGTGGATATAACTCTAAGTCATAACATAGTTTCTAGTAGTAGTGCTTCCGGATGTGGAATTGCTTCCGGAAGTAAAAGAGCTTCCCATAGACAATTGAACTCCCACTGCATGTGACTATGTGTTAATATTGTTGGACTAACGTTCTAGTGCAGAACTGAGTATTGTTGCTTCCGGATGTGGACTTGCTTCCGGTAGCAATCAGAATGTCAGAACGTACAACAATCAGAATGTCAGAATTGCTTTTTGGCAGAGCAGAGTTGTCAGAGTTGCTTTTCAGAGATAAAGCAAGTCAACCCTGCTAAGCATTAATGGAGCATAAATTGATTCAACGGTAACATTGGATTAACGGCTAAATTCAAACGACTGGTTACCTACCAAGAAAGAGAATCCTTGAAGATGCTATATAAAGAAGTTCATCTTCATTTATGAAGATCATCGAAGAAACTAGAGAGAGAAATCGAGCATACTCTTCAAGCATTCAAAGCTGCCCAGAAAAGCAAGAGAGCACTTAATACATTGAGAGTTTTATTTATTATCCATCTTGTACTCTTTGTAGTTAAGTCTCTTCATTTATTGAGAGCATTGATTGTACTTAAGTGAGTAACATCATTTGTTCTTAGAGAGAACTAAGTTAGAAAATCTTTTGTTTGAAAGGTTGAACCCTTACAGGTAGTAAGGGGGAGCGAGTCTGTAAGGTTGCAAGTGAACCCGTGTAAAACTTGTGGTTGTAAGGTTGCAAGTGATCCCGTTGTAAAACTTGCGGTTGTAAAGGTTCCAGGTGAACCCGTTGTAAAACCTGGGGTTTTAGTGAAACTCAATCTGGGTGATTGAGAACTGTACGTAGGTCAAGAGTTGGACCGAACCAGTATAAAAATCTTGTGTGTTTTAGTTGTTTGTTTTATTTGGTAGCACAATTCACCCCCCCTCTTGTGCATCCTCACTTTCATTTGGTATCAGAGCTTGGTCTTTCTGACTTGATTCCAGCGAATCTAGAAAGAAAAGATCCAGTGATGGATGCTGAATATCATTCTCTTCCCGATGTAGCTATGCAGCCCAACAAGCCCCCTGGCTTTAATGGGTATAACTATCCCTTCTGGAAGTTCAAGATGGAAACCTTCATCAAGGCCAGTGGTCTTCGCATCTGGGATGTGATAGAGCTTGGTAACAATGTTCCTCTAGATGATGAGGGTTTTGCAAAGCCACGATCCAGATTCACCAATGAAGATTATGCTCTAGTAAAACTGAACCACAAGGCCATCCACTATATTCAATGTGCCCTGAGCCCGAAGGAGTTTCATAGGATAAGCCACCACAAAACAGCAAAAGATATGTGGGAGGCTCTTGAGGCAGCTCATTCCGGAACCAAGGGAGTGAAGGCAAGACGTGTTGAGATGCTGGTTGAGGAGTTTCACAAGTTCACAATGCTTCCAAATGAGCCAATCAGAGATTTGGAGCTCAGATTCACCCACCTCATAAACAACCTAGCCTCTCTGGGAAAGAACATTCCAGAGGAGGAACAGGTGAGCAAAATCCTAAAGGTGTTAAAGGGTGACTGGATTACCAAAGTGACTATTCTGCAAGAAGTTCAGGGAGAGTCAACCAGTTCCGTCACTGCCGTATTTGGTTCTCTGGCTGAGTATGAACCAACCTTGTTGGCCCAAAGAGCTCCTCAAGCTACTGCTAAAGCCAAGAACCTTGCTCTTGTTGCTCCCAGCAAGGAAAGGGATGAGGATGATGATGAGAATGATGAGGAAGATATAGACGATGAAGAAATGGCTATGATGGTAAGAAAGTTCAAAAAGTTCTTCAGAAAGAAGGGAGGCTTTCAGAAAGGAGAATCTAGCCATAAGAAGGATTATAAGAAGGAAAGGGCTTGTAACATCCTCTTACTAATTCCTCTAATTAACCTGTGACATCTCTTTTAGTTCAATAATATCTTTGCTAACTATGATAGAAAAAGGAATTTCAACAATAACAATATCTCTATCATAGTTAGAAAAAGAATATCCTAATGACTAAATTATTATCCATGATAGAAAAGAATAAACTAATACAATACAGCTGCTATCATGGATAATTTATTGCTAACCATGTTAGAAAGGATTTGTCTAACATGGTTAATAAACAAAACTAGTTGATATTAAACAATAAATAGATATATATACATGCGGAAGCGAATGCAGACCTATAAATTGGCAATATACATTTCTAAACAAATTAAATAACCTCCACAACCTAATTCCCTTTCCTGATGCTTGCGCTTGTGCATGAATACCTGCAAAAATGTCAGTAATCGTGGGATGAGACAATTTGTCCCAGTAATCACCGCTTAACTCACTATAACAGTGAGATGTGCGGTAGTAAGGGGCGTCTAAAGGGTACCACAATTTAAATTCAGTAATATGTATATAACCCAAATCTTCTTCCATTTAACACTTCAATCCCCCCTGTCACGTCCAATTCAAATCCATGCATTCCTTACTGAAATTCTCATTCATACCTTTTTCAAATCCAATTTCTCGGCTCACATTCATGTACAATCCCTGGTGCTCTACTCATGCCATCCCGGAGGCACTACGCTCGAGCCCTATATATGTTCCAAATGAGTTGACACTGTGCCCCTCTCACAATGAGGGGCAATTTCCCTCTCTGGTAACCCCATGAGAGGGAAACCCCAATCTGTCTCCAATCAGAAAGGGAGCAGTCCCTGTCTCCAATCAGAAGACTGCTGGTCACAGTCTCCAATCTGTTGACCAATGGTCACAGTCTCCAATCTGTCAACCAGTACAAATAACTGTTGATTGGCCTATCGAACGGTTATCATCGCGCGATGGTACATATGTCTCAGTGTCATGCAATGTCCACAATGTCCAATAAATTTCAACCTCGTCAGTATCTCAATTTCAACATCAATATCTTGCACTCTTACCATTCCCTTCAATATCTAAATCTCAACATATCATTGTTTCCACAACATAACTCTCCACAAGTTCAACTCAATATCCAACTCTCTTTTGTATCATCATACCTCTCAAACCACTATCTAAACAATAGACCTATATATCCTTCACACCATTCCAAATCAATAACAACCACCAAGCAGGATAATATATATATGTATCAAAGTCTTTTATATGAAAGTAATCGCGATTGAAAGGCACCCGATAGCCTATTTTGTATAAAAATAACATTTCAATGATTTATATATTCAGAAGGTGAGAAAGGATTTTGAAAATCCCAACTAACGTCACCCTCAATGTTATAGCAAGGTTAAGAGTGATTACCTGTCGCCCTTTAGCAATTTACGCGATTTCTCATCCTTACTTTCTTGATGCCACAAAACCCCACATCGCATCAAATCCTATAATAATATAATGCATATTGATAAATTAATACCATTTCTACTGTTAGAATCCTAAGTTTTGATGAAGACTAAAATATGAAAGAATGAACCAAGCACTTAGAAAGCATTAGGTTAATCCCAAGTAAGAGTGCAACCGGATGTGGATTTACTTCCGGATGGACTAAGACTAGCGCTCGCGGATGAACGTCTCATCCCCCAGCGACAGCAAGTATATCACCAAGTCATAACTCAGTCTAAGAGCATTAGTGAAAAAATCCTTGAGAATAAGTTAGGGAGCTTCCGGATATAGATTTGCTTCCGATTGTATTAAGACTAGCGCTGGCTGTGGGTATGGATAACACTGAGGGCCAGTGACCATAACCCAACGTCCAGTGGTTTTACTTCCGAATGCCTAGTGACTAGCGCTGGCTGTTGGTATGGATAACACTGAGTGCCAGTGACCATAACCCAACGTCCAGTGGATTTACTTCCGAATGCTTAGTGACTAGCGCTGGCTGTTGGAACAGGTAACACCAAGCGCCAGTAAACATAACCAACGTCCAGTAGAATTACTTCCGATTGCTTAGTGACTAGCGCTGACTGTTGGAATGAGGGACACTGAGCGAGAGTAAGTAAAAGTGAATATCACCCTTCATCCAGTAGTAGTGCTTCCGGATGTAGAAGTGCTTCCGGATACAAGGAAGACATCTTAGACTAAGTAAACACCCACAGCATGTATAGTTCTTACTACATTTGATTATATATATACTACTCTGTTGGACTAACAAGTATGTGCAGAACTTAGTTTTACTTCCGGATGCAAATGAGCTTCCGGATGCAAATACTCTTGTCATTGGGACTCAGAGACTAACACTTGCAAAGCAAGATTGCCACTTCCGGATGAACGATGATCATCCGTCAGCAAGAGTACAAGAGTCAACGTCACATACTCAGAGGTCAGAATGCTTTTGTCAGAGCAGAGTTGTCAGAGTTGCTTTTTTAGAGATAAAGGAAGTCAACCCTGCTAAGCATTAATGAAGATGTACTTCTCAACGGTAACATGGGATCAACGGCTATATTCAAACGGACATATTCCATCTGCCGCCCAAGCCTGAATGTTTTGAGGTCGAGTATAAAAGGAACATCTACATTCAGAAGAGAGGTGAGAAGAACAGAGCCTATTGTCTGAGATATTGTATTCTACATTCCTTTCATCTTCTACTCTCTGATCTTAGAGTTGTAACATTCTTAGAGAGTAATTCATCTGTACTTAAGTGTTTATCACAATCAGTTCATAGAGTGAACACATTATCAAATCCTCTAATTAATAGAGGTTGTTCTAAAGCTTGTGCTTGAAGAACATAATTGTTATCTTTCAAAAGTGAGGGGGAGCATTTAGAGTTTTTCTAAATCTCCATAGGTTGCAAGTTAGCCCGCAAAACTTGTGGTTGAAAGGTTGCAGATGATCCCGTTGTAAAACCTGTGGTTGTAAAGGTTAGCAGGTGATCCCGTTGCAAAACCTGTGGGTTGTTAGGTGAACCCGTGCTCGTAAAACCTAAAGTGTAAGGCTTTCTTGTGCCTGGTTCAAACAAGAGGTTTAGTGGATTGAAAATCTCAGGTGGAGCCTGAGGACTGGATGTAGGTCTGGAAGTGACCGAACCAGGATAAATTTGTGTGTGCTTATTCTGTTTGTTTAATCTACACATCAAGCACCACACCACTAGATACTTACTTGTGCTTAAGGTGATGCATCGTCACTCTCATCAAGCACAAGGACTAGTGTTTTAAAAAGGGAGAATTTTTATAAGTTTTATTCTGTCACCCAATTCACCCGCCCTCTTGGGTGAACTTGAACCTTCTAAATTGCAAGACACTTATAATGAGTTACATATTGAATTCTGTAAACTTGCAAAAGAAGTTCTAGGCTTAAGAAAAAGGAATAGGAAACTTGAGGAACTTATCCTTTCTTCTACATCCAAGGAGTCCAAAGTTCCATCCTTAAAGGAAGAGTTTTCAAAAGACCCTGAGATTTCAAAAGTTAATAAACATAGAGTCTTTGAAAAGAAAACTGACCAACATAATAATAATAAGAAATCTCATTCTGAACATTATTCCATTATCTGTCATTATTGTGGTAGAACAGGTCATATTTCTCACACATGCAATTTTAAAAGAAATTTAAATGTGAGGAATAAATATGTATGGATCCCTAAAGGACAAGTAAGGTCCAGCGCTAACCATGTAGGACCCAAGTACAAATGGGTACCAAAACTTCCGTCTAGTGCCTTACTTGTGCAGGAAAGATCAAGAGCCCCCTTGTCCCAAAGAAGAGAGCTCGAGGTGATGTCACTGCTGCAACCACCTGGTACAATCATAAGAAGCAGTGCACTACCACAAGAAACAAAGGTTTGAAAGTAATGGATGCACAAGAGGGGGGTGAATTGTGCTTCAAAAATAAATGCTCAAATAAATCAACACAAGAGTTATACTGGTTCGGTCTACCTGACCTACGTCCAGTCCTCAACCACCCAGGCCGAGTTCCACTATATCTCAGGTTTTAAAACGGGTTCACCTGAAACCTTACAACCGCAAGTTTTGCACGGGATCACTTGCAACCTTACAACTACAAGTTTTACACAGGCTCACTTGTAACCTTTCTAACTAGCTCCCCCTTACTCCTAGCAAGGGGTTAACCTTTACACTTAATTTTTCTAACTAAGTTCTCTCAAAGAACGGATGGTGTTACACACTTAAGTACAATCAATGCTTTTATAACAAGAAGAGACTTAACAACAAAGAGTACAGAATATGTAGATGAAAAGGATCACTCGATGTGTTAAATGCTCTTTTCTTTTCTGGGCAGCTTTGAATGCTTGAAGGTGTTCTTAGTTTCTCGCTCTAACTTCTCTCAAGAATATTCAAAGATAATTGTTCGCTTCATAAATGAAGTTGAGCTCCTTTATATAGTCTTCAACCATTCTGACTCTTGGTAGGTGGGATAGCCGTTTGAATATGGCCGTTTTTCCCATGTTACCATTTGCCCAATAAATGCTTCATCAATGTATAGCAGGGTTGACTTGCTTTATCTCTGAAAAGTAGTTCTGACACCTCTGCTCTGACAAAAGCATTCTGACACTGCATCTCTGAACGTTCTGACATTCAGATTACTTGCGGAAGCAAAATCACATCCGGAAGCAACTTTACTTAGTGTGTTGCACTTGAACGTTAGTTTAGCAATATAAGCACATAGTCACATGCAGTGGGTGTTCACTTAGTCTAAGATGTATCCGGAAGCACTTCTACATCCGGAAGTAAATCCACTGGATGAAGGATTATATTCACTATTACTGACTCTCGCTCAGTGTCCTTCACTCCAACAGTCAGCGCTAGTCACTAAGCTATCGGAAGCACTTTCACTTGACGTGGCTTATGTTCACTGACGCTTGGGGTTATCTATTCTATCAGCCAGCGCCAGTCTAAATCTAACAGGAAGCAAATTCACTTCCGGTTGAAACTTAGCTTAGCCTTAAGGTTTTGTATATTTGATGCTCATGGACTAAGTTATTTCCTTAGTGAGTTACTTGCTGCCGCTGGGGGATGAAGCATTCATCCGCGAGCGCAAGTCCTAGTCTATCCGGAAGTAAATCCACATCCGGTTGCACTCTTACTTGGGGTTCTATGTTCACCTATTGCTTTCTAAGTACTTGGCTTATTCTTTTATATTTTAGTCTTCATCAAAACTTAAGATTCTAACAAGGTTCTGTCTCAAGGATGAGCTATCACAGAGTTCCACTCAACTATCCTGAGAAGAACAAGAGAGAAAGGATTTCTCGATCAACATGGAGAAAGCCTATGAATTCTGTCTCTCATAAGGAAGTGCTTTAGTCCAAGGATAAGTATAGAAGATCTCCTTAGGTAAGCAAGGGATCACTGAGAGTCAAAGCGTGCGAAAGTAAAATCCCTTATGCAAATGTTAGATGGGATTATTGAGATTCTACATCAAGCATCATAGATATGAACATTATATTCCTAATAGAAGAAAATTAAAGAAATTTTCAATGCTCATAATCTACATATTGTCTGACTATCATGATCAAAACCACACACACACACACATATATATATATATATATATATATATATATATATATATATCCTTGTGCATATAGTCATGATTGAGCTGCAATGCCATATTCATAGTGATTAACTCTAAGGTGCATGTGAGTTATACAAACTGACCAGTCAGATCCAAGTTTGGATACTGGAAAACAAAGGGAACTATTTGATATTTTGTAGGAAAGTAGATCCGAAGGAATGGCAAGACTTGACTATACATCATCTGAGCAATTAGACAAATCTTGATAAGCTGCTCGTCACTCTTGAGTCTTGGTGCTGCCCTTGGATTGGAAAGAACCCTTGCATCACCTGTCAAAATCAAGCAAGCTACTGGCTGACGTGAATGTAGTCTTTGTGATGACATTCTTGTCCTCTTCTCTACTTATGTGATATTGATATGATTTTTAACCTGTGATAATCTCATTTTTGAAAATGATCAAATCATTTCAAATCCATTGTTTTTGGGTTTATAATA
This sequence comes from Mimosa pudica, assembly GCA_029929735.1. Taxonomy (NCBI): domain Eukaryota; kingdom Viridiplantae; phylum Streptophyta; class Magnoliopsida; order Fabales; family Fabaceae; genus Mimosa; species Mimosa pudica. The sequence continues at coordinate 1,002,653 of JAKELP010000022.1, read as the reverse complement.
TTTGTGCATATCGAATCATTCCCTTTTTGAAAGGACACCATTCACAAAAGAAAATAGTTTATGCATACACTTTTGACTTTTGAAAGATTTTGAATGCAAACTTTCAAATCAAGGATAGCCTATCTGTCTATCATAATATTGACCCTCATTAGTCATCAACTAGAATCTTATGTTTACAAACTGATCCTGAATATTCTTAGTGATGAACTGACTGGCTGTGAACTTGAGCAATAATTCTTAATCACGTCTTAAGTCTCCATATACTAATGATCTCAGTTCAAGACTGTTGTTTAGTATGTTGACAGATTATGAAAGCTTGAACGATGTGGATGTACAAGAGAAAACATCAACGAGCATGCTCCTTATCAAGATGAGAAGAAATGACTATGAACATTAAAGTGTTTAAATTTCATTGTGTTGACAATTCACATGCCTTCATAATCTGACATGAACACTCTTAAGGCATATTTGTTGAACTATACCTGCTTATGAAAATCTGAACATATGCAATCTATTCGATACTCGCTGCACTATCACATTAGTATTTATCCAAGAGAGTATGAGTAAAGTTCATGACTTGATGGTGAAACCATGTGAAATTGTGAACTAAATTTCCAAAATCTGTCTTCACTTTACTAATATTCCTGTTTTACCAAACCAATCAGCAAGCAAGTTTTTCTTAAGATTATGATATTGAGCTGACTGACATAGTTTATGACTTGGAAAGTCCTCAGCATGTACACTAATGTTAAATCTTAAGGTTTTTCACTGACCATCCGGAAACGCATAAGCCTTCGCCAGCACTTGCAGGTCTACTAGTAAAAAGGGAAACCATAAGGGTTGTCAATGTTAAATCTAAAGACCCTTATATCCGGAAGCAGATGCACTTCCGGAGGCATGTGCAAGAATGGTCTCTCAACTACAGACATAGCATACAACCTCTGAGGGTTGATCAATTTATCCTCATAAAGGGAAAATTGAGAATGTTAAAATGAAGCTTAATCTTCAGAAAACATCTGTGTTTAATTGTTAAGACCTGCCAACTGTGCTAACTTAGGCATCGAAGTGCCAATCCTTAGTTTTGCAGGTCCCCCACAATGTTAAGTGCGTCCAACCGGAAGCAAAACCACTTCCGGATGAACAACTGCTGGCGCTGTGTGATGAATCAAAGTGAGCGGGAGCGCCAGTGCCTGTGTAAAGGGACACGTCACTTCATCAAACGTTTCATCTTCCCACACAGAAAGTTGTGCCTTCTCTGATAAGGTGAAGCGACACATGTCAAAAGGTGCGCCGTTCCAATTAAATGTTTACGTTACCCAATGAATAAACACATGCTTTCATCTGAAGAGTCATTGCCCATTTTACCCTTTGTATCTTTGCATATAAATAGGAAGTCACTTTCACTTTCACTTTTTACTTACTCAAATTTTCACCCACAAATTCTCTGCATACATTCATATTCTCTTCATCTTCTTCATCGTGTTCTTCATCTTCTTCATCTTCTTCTTCGCATTTCATTTCATTTGAACCCTAAACCCTCACAAAAATGGCCGGCTCACATGAATCGAACCCCAACACAAAGAAAGCCACTTCAACCAAGAAATCTATGTCCAAAACTGGAAAATCTGGGCATTCTCACACTGGGAAATCTGAAAAATCATTTGAACGCGAAGAACACCAAGAACAATCTGGGCAAACCCAAGGGCAGAACGAGCAAGTCCAGGAACAGCCTGGACATTCTGAGCGAGTCCAAGAACAGCCTGGGCAGACTGAGCGTGAACAAAAACAAGCCAAGAGGAAAGGGAAGAAGAAGGTCCAGTTTAGCGAGGAGCCTTCTTCCAAAAGACAAAGGGTAGAGGAGGATGACCCTCTGGTATATAGAGATGGACCTTTGGAGGCCGTCTCCTCCAAGTTCGAAACCATCAAACCCTATTTCAACACTGGGATGTTCTTAGACTTGAACAAGATTGATGAACTAGGGTTTCCTCACCTAAGGCCATTTCTGGAAAAGTACATGCCCTGTCTGGGGATCAACCATGAATACAATATCATCGTCCTGCGAGTGTTCTGCGAGTCCCTCACTGGCAAAGTCAAGCATAAGAAGGTGGATGGGAAGGAACAGATTCAGAGGTTGACCTTCACTGCCACAGTCAGGGGGAGAACCTTCAAGTTCACATGGAAGGACATCAACAGACTGATGGGAATCACTGAGGAAGGGATGAATGAGTGGCTATACCCTGAGTCACTCAAGCTCAGCAAGAAGGAACTGGAGAAGGTATATGACACCAAAGGGAAGAAGGTGTCCGGGATGTCAGACTCCAACAGACTACTATACTATGTCTACTCCCGCATGATGACACACAAAGGGGGGAACTTCAACGAGTTCACTCTCTTGGATAACCCCTGGTTCCCCAGACTCCTCTCCCAGCAGCCAATCAACCCAGGGCAGTTAATCAGCCTTGAGTTGCACGGATGGTTGGTCAACAACAAGGCTGGAAGTATCCCTTATCCCACCATCATTGCCTTCCTCCTTGAGAAGAACTTGATCAAGGCTACGTCCACTGAGGAAGAGGAGAATGTTATGTGTGCTCCTGTGAGTGCAGTTAACATCAGCAAAATGGGCATAAAATATCTGAAGAAGGCAAAGCCCACTAAATCAGGATCTCAGGCAGGCAGTGCCTCTCAAATCTCAGCCCCCTCTACTTCTGGCGCAGGGGATCAAGAGGTTGACTCTCATCCCGGGCCAAGCAGAACTGCGAGAGTACCGGCTACTGTGAAGGCCTTTGCCCAAGAGATGAAGGCAGAGATTCTCCTTCAACTCTCTGAATCCTTAGTGGCCCCTCTCCGGAATGACTATGATGCTGGGTTCCAACAGCAAGGGGAGCGCATCCAGAGGCTCGAGGATCGCGTGGGTCAGGTTGAGACTCAACTTGCCAGAGTGGATGCCAAGTTAGACCTTATCCTCCAACACCTCCAGATTCCTCAACCTCAACAAGGTAACTTACCACCACCCCCTCCTCCAAACCCACCTCCTCCTCCTCCTCCTCCTAACCAACCCTTACTTCCCCCTCCTCCTCCTCCCAACACTAAACAGCAACAGCCACCTCCACAAAATGACCAACAACCACACACATCACCACACAACGACCAACAACCCCAGACTTCACCCAACCATGAACAACAACCCCAAGACTCACCCAACAATGACCATCAACCATCACCGCAAACCTCCACACAAGACTCACCCCAACATTCTCCTCGCCAATCACCCCTTACCTTCAATAACTCCCCATCTCCACAAAACTCCCCAAACCCTTCACCACCTCCAAGCCCCACAGAGCCCTCCAATCCTCCTCCTAACCAACCCGTTGCCTACTCCTCCACCTACCCCTTCGATGGGCTATTCATTCGCCCTGACTTCTTCGAGAGAAACCAAATCCTCTTCACCAACCCTCCTAGTTCACCAGAACACAACTCACCTCCATCCCTGCCTGACTCCTCACCCTCCTCTCCATCCACTCAGTCCTCACTGGCCCTCGCCCTCCTTGATGATGACAAAAGGGGGAGAGAAGCTGCTATCACCCTCCGCCACTCCATGGAAGCAAGGGATGTCCTCAGTCAACCATCCCTCTGGCTGGATGAAGATATTACTGCCGCCCTTCGCCGAGCCATGGATTCTCAACGAATAAGGGGTGCTGAGAATCTAATCAGAGGGGAAGCAGTGAGATTCATGCAACAACAGCGCCTAGATGAGCAAAGAGCTAAGTGGGCAATGGTGCTGTTCAACCAATCTGATGAGTCATCCTCTTCTGTGCCTGAGCCTGAAACAGAGCAACCTGAACCTGTGCCAGAAGCCTCTTCTGCTGAGCCTCCACCCTCTGTGCCTACCCGGAGTATAGTTGAGGAAATCATGATGAAGTATGGCCTGAAGAAGATCAACCATCCTCCCATTGTGATTGCAAAGCCAATTCCTTCATCCTCTGGGCAAACATCTGAAACTCCTGCTTCTAAGCAAACACCTGCCCCTCCTCCTCCATCTGAGCCAGCAGTTAAATTCAGTGAATCAAGAAAGAAGGCAGTTGCTAGAAAGCATGCCAACAAGGGTGCTACCTCCACTGAGTCTGCTGAGAGTGAGGAAGAAACTCCATCTGTCCAAGCTGAGCAAGAGATCCCATCAGTACAAGCCATTCCAATTCTAAAGGAAGTCAAGTTGGAAATAGAAGATATGACTCCTGAAGAATTTGAAAGATATGGGTTCACGGACAAGATCTCTTTTGGTCAGATGGCTTGCCTGGATGCTGAGAGAGCAAGAGCCAAACCTACTCAGCCAATAGGCAAGGGAAAAGGAAAGGGGAAAGGCAAGGGGAAGAGGAAAACCCAGGAAGTTGAGGAGGACCCCAACTTCCCAGTATGGAATGTCAAGATCAGGGCTGTCCACTACCCAAATGGAGAGGTCACTCCCTTCTCAGATGCAACAGGGTTCCCAGGCTATGAGGAAGTTGAAAACCTGAAGAGAGCCTTCGAGGAGTCTGTTGAGTCTGAGAGACTCAGAAGGGAAAGGGAAGAGAAAGAGCTCCAAAGGATCATTGCTCAGATTGACCAGAATGTGAAGGATGCCCATCTAGCCCAGCTCCAAAGAGAGAATGAGGAGAGACAGAAAGAGAGGGAGAGGAAAAAGAGATATAACCTGTAGACCCCATCCTACCCCACACACTTTTAACTTTAGAAATTTTTTTTTCTTTTCTCATACTTTTCATGCGTAGTTCATTTTTGCAATATTCATTGATTACTTGTAAATGTTATTTGTGATTATTATTCTAACATGTAATCTTTTGTTTATCAATGATAATTGTCTAAGTTATTTGTGCCTTATTTATTAACTATTGCTTTTAATTCTTTCATATGAATTTAATAGATAGACTTAGTTTGTCATCATCAAAAAGGGGGAGAATGTTAGAATCTTAAGTTTTGATGAAGACTAAAATATGAAAGAATGAACCAAGCACTTAGAAAGCATTAGGTTAATCCCAAGTAAGAGTGCAACCAGATGTGGATTTACTTCCGGATGGACTAAGACTAGCGCTCGCGGATGAACGTCTCATCCCCCAGCGACAGCAAGTATATCACCAAGTCATAACTCAGTCTAAGAGCATTAGTGAAAAAATCCTTGAGAATAAGTTAGGGAGCTTCCGGATATAGATTTGCTTCCGATTGTATTAAGACTAGCGCTGGCTGTGGGTATGGATAACACTGAGCGCCAGTGACCATAACCCAACGTCCAGTGGTTTTACTTCCGAATGCCTAGTGACTAGCGCTGGCTGTTGGTATGGATAATGAATGTAATGGATGCACAAGAGGGGGGGTGAATTGTGATTCAAAAAATAAATACTCGAAATAAACAACACAGGATTTATACTGGTTCGGTCTACCTGACCTACGTCCAGTCCTCAACCACCCAGGCTGAGAGTTCCACTATAACTCAGGTTTTAAATCGGGTTCACCTGAAACCTTACAACCGCAAGTTTTAGACGGGATCACTTGCAACCTTACAACCACAAGTTTTGCGGGCTTACTTGCAACCTTTTTACCTAGCTCCCCCTTACACCAAGCAAGGGTTCAACCTTTACAAATAAAGGATTTTACTAACTAAGTTCTCTTTAAGAACAGATGGTGATACACACTTAAGCACAACTAATTGCTCTTATAACAAGAAGAGACTTAACTACAATGAGTACAGAATAAGTACGTGAAGAATCACTCAAAGTGTTAAATGCTCTTTTCTATTTCTGGGCAGCCTTGAATGCTTTGAAGATTTCTTGTGTTTCTCGCTCTAACTTCTCTCTAAAGTATTCAAGGATAATTCTTGTTCTAATAAATGAAGTTGAGCTCCCTTTATATAGTCTTCAAGCATTTGAACTCTTGGTAGGTGGGAGTGCCGTTTGAATTTGGCCGTTTATCCCAAGTTACCGTTTGCCCAATAAATGCTCCATTAATGCATAGCAGGGTTGACTTGCTTTATCTCTGAAAAGTAGTCCTGACACCTCTGCTCTGACATAAGCATTCTGACACTGCATCATCTGACATTCTGATTGCTTGCGGAAGCAGATTCTCATCCTGAAGCAATTCTACTGAGTGTGCTGCACTGAGTGTTAGTTTATCAATATGAACATATAATCACATGCAGTGGGAGTGTTCTTTGCCTAAGTGGTAAGTTCCTTATATCAGGAGGTACATTTACATCCGGAAGCAAATTCACTGGATGAAGGATTACTTACTCTCGCTCAGTGTTAAGTCACTTCAACAGCTAGCGCTAGTCACTAAGCTATCGGAAGCACTTCTGCTAGACGTTGCTTACATTCACTGACGCTTAGTGTTATCGTGTTCTATCAGTCTGCGCTAGTGAAAGTTTATCCGGAAGTGATTCTACTTGATGAGGCTTATTCACTGACGCTTAGAGTTATATCTATTCTATCAGTCTGCGCCAGTCAAAGTTTATCAGGAAGCTAATTCACTTGATGTTGCATTTGCACTGACGCTTGGGGTTATCCTATTTTATCAGCCTGCGTCAGCACAAATCTATCAGGAAGCAAATTCACTTGATGTTGCATTTTCACTGACGCTTAGGGTTATCCTATTTTATCAGCCTGCGTCAGCATAAATCTAACAGGAAGCAAATTCACTTTCTGTTGACTCTTAGCTTAGTCTAAAGGCTTTGTTTATCTATTGCTCATGGACTAAGTTAATTCCTTAGTGAATCACTTGCTCTCGCTGGGGGATGAACTATTTGTCAGCGAGCGCCAGTCCTAGTCTATCCGGAAGTAAGATCTCATCCGGTTGCACTTCAACTTAGGGTTCTAGGTTTTCCTATTACTTTCTAAGTTCTTTCATATTTTAGTCTTCATCAAAACTTAAGATTCTAACATTCTCCCCCTTTTTGATGATGACAAACTCATATTCATCGATTTAGTTCATATGAAAGATTAACGAAAGAGTAAGAGCGATAAATAAGAACAATTAACTTGAGCAAATATTATTAGCAGAAATAAGTATATCATCAATTATCATTTCGAAGTAAAGAGCATTGACAATTAAGTAACACAAAGCAATTGTGAAGGTATGCATGGAAGAGAAACAAAATTGGATTGGGGATCTATGTTTCTTTTTCCTCTCCCTCTCCTTTCATCTCTCCATCCCTCAACATTGTAGTCCTTGCTCAGCTGTTAAAATTGAATTCGCGAGACATCCCTCATGTGATCATAGAGCGAACATTACATCTCTCCCCCTTTTGGCATCATCAAAGAGGAAGATGAGGTAGTGGCTGAGGGTGAGATCGCTGCATTCCTAGCAAAGGCTGGTACTGGTACCATGCATTTCCGGCAGATTTGATCGCTGCAGCCTCCTCCTTGGGGATGGACTTCCTCTTCTTATCAAGCTTCTCTTGATAGGAACCCACTAACTGTTCTGCCATTCTTCCAGAAGTTCCAGGCTGACCTTGAATAGTTCCATTCTGCCCTAGTGTATTCAGCCCAGAGATTTCATGATGTTCTTGATGTTCATTGCGATGTTCTTCACGATGCCCAGATTTTCCAGAATGCACAAGGCTCGATTTCCCAGATTTTGGCTTGTGTTTCTTAGATGAGGAGGGTTTCATTGAAACTGGGATTGTTTCATAAGGTTCGGCCAATTTTTGTGTGGGTATGTGGTAAAATGCGAAAGGGTGTATGAAGAAAAATGAAGAACACAGATGAAGAGTATGAATGTATGCAGAGAGAATATATGGGTAAAAATTTTTTCAAGTGAAATGAAAGTGAAAAATGGCGTTTATTTATAGGCATACTCTATGGAGGGCAAAAAGGTCATGTCGCTTCATATTCTCACACATTGGGTAACGTAAAAATTTAAGTTGGAACGACACACCTGATGACACGTGTCGCTTCTCGATGGCAGAGAAGGCAAATCGTTTCTGTGGAGAGTTGAAACGTTTCTGAATGTGACGTGTCCTTTGGTTCAGGCACTGGCATTCAAGCCCACCTTGATTTAAGACTCAGCGCCAGTAAAAGGTCATTCGGAAGTAGTTTTGCTCGCTGTTAGACAAGTGCTCTTGGTTGCCTTGAGCAATCATCCAGCGTCAGTGGATGATCATCCGGAAGGGGTTTTGCTTCTGGTTGCACTTAAGATTTAACATTGAGGGACCTGCAAAAACAAGGATTGGCACTCCGATGCCTAAGTTAGTATTGTTTGAAGTATTTTGAAAAACAATTAAGTACATAGAATTTACACTTCATTTGGGTTTACCATTCCCAAATCACCTCTAATAAAAGTAAATTGGTCAACCCCCAGAGGCTTGGTGAAGATATCAGCAAGCTGTTATTGTGTTGGGACAAACTGTACTTTGACATCTTTCTTTTGAACATGGTCTCTGATGAAATGATGTCTGACATCAATGTGCTTTGTCCTAGTGTGCTGAACCGGATTCTTGGCTAGGCTGATTGTGCTTGTGTTGTCACAGAGGATGGGTGCCTCAGGGAATTCCAAGCCAAGATCTCTCAACTGGTTCTTCAGCCACAACACTTGGGCACAACAACTGGCTGCTGCAATGTATTCTGCCTCAGTGGATGACAAGGACACGCAGGTCTGCTTTTTGCTCGCCCAAGACACCAGACAACCACCAAGGAAGGCGCATTGTCCACTGGTGCTTTTCCTATCAGTTTTATAACCTGCATGATCAGAGTCAGAATAAGCCCACAAGAACTCTTGGTTACCTCTGGGATACCAAAGACCAAGTTCTTGTGTCCCCTCAAGGTATCTTAAGATACGCTTAACGCATGTTAGATGTGACTCCTTGGGGTTGGCTTGAAATCTAGCACACATGCCTACACTAAATTGAATGTCAGGCCTGCTGGCTGTTAAGTATAGGAGAGAACCTATCATTCCTCTATACATGGGCAGGCTGACAGATTTACCCTTTGCGTCAGCATCAAGTGCGGCAGTGGTGCTCATGGGAGTGTCATACTCCTTGCATTCATCCATCCCAAACTTTTTGAGTAGCTCTCTGCAGTATTTGGCTTGGGAGATGAATATTCCATTCTTCTTCTGCTTAATTTGCAGGCCTAGGAAGAACGTTAGTTCTCCCATCATTGACATTTCAAACTCACCCTGCATGGTCTTAGAAAAATCCTCACAAAGCATTTCGTTAGTTGCTCCAAAGATAATATCATCAACATAAATTTGAACAATTAGCATATCTCTATCTTTGTGAAGGATAAACAGTGTATTATCAAGTTTGCCTCTTGAGAAACCTTTGCCTAGCAGAAAGCTGCTAAGTCTCTCATACCAAGCTCTAGGAGCTTGTTTCAGGCCATATAAAGCTTTCTTCAATCTATACACATGTTTGGGATGCTTGTGATCCTCAAAGCCAGGAGGTTGTTCTACATATACCTCTTCCTTAATATAGCCATTAAGAAATGCACTCTTTACATCCATTTGATATAGCCTGAAGCCCTTCATGGATGCAAAGGCTAGAAGAATCCTTATTGCTTCAAGTCTCGCGACTGGAGCAAATGTTTCTTCATAGTCAATGCCTTCTTCTTGGTTATATCCTTTGGCAACTAGTCTGGCTTTGTTTCTTGTAATTTGACCTGTCTCATCCAGTTTGTTTTTAAAGACCCATTTGGTCCCTACTATAGATTGATGAGATGGCCTAGGGACTAGTTCCCAGACTTGACTTCTTTCAAATTGGTTTAGCTCTTCCTGCATGGCAATAATCCAGTCGCAGTCCTCAAGAGCTTGTTCAACTGAAGTTGGTTCTATTTGAGATAGAAATGCACCAAACTCAACTTCATTTTGAACCTGCCTTCTGGTTCTCACACCAGAAGAAACATCACCAAGCACTTGATCAAGAGGATGATCTCTGTGATGCCTCCTAGCTGTTGGCAACTGTGCCTCATCATGCACAGTCTGCACTCTAGGTTCATCGCAGAGTTCATCTTCTTCCTTAGGATTGTTTGCTGGTGTTTCTTTTGGTGGTGAAGAAGATGATGGTAATTTTGGGAGGTTAAGTAATTCATCATCTTCTCTGGATTGTCCCCATGTAGGAATTTCATCAAATACAACATGCATGGATTCCTCTACAGTTTTAGTTCTCATGTTGTATATCCTATAAGCTTTACTCCTAAGGGAATATCCTATGAATATACCTATATCAGCCTTTGGATCAAACTTACCCAAGTTTACCTTTCCATTATTATGCACGTAGCATTTTGATCCAAATATTCTGAGGTGGCTGATGTTTGGCTTCCTTCCTTTGTATAGCTCGTATGGAGTCTTATCCAAGCCTTTACGAACATAAGCTCTGTTGGAGATATAGCAAGCAGTGCTCATAGCGTCCGCCCAGAACACTTGAGAAACCTCTTTCTCGTTGAGCATGCTTCTAGCCATCTCAGTCAGAACCCTGTTCTTCCTCTCGACCACTCCGTTTTGCTGAGGAGTTCTAGGAGCTGAGAAGTTATGTTCAATTCCATTTTGCTCACATAGCTCAGAGAAGCTATGGTTCTCAAACTCCCCACCGTGGTCTGTCCTTATGGCTGTGATTTTGAGTTCTCTCTCATTCTGCACTTTCTTAGCCAAGACCACAAAAGCATCAAAAGTATCTTGCTTGGAGGCAAGAAACATAGTCCAGGTAAACCTTGAATAGTCATCCACCACTACTAGAGCATATAGGTTTCCACCCAAGCTCTTTACTCTTGCTGGCCCAACCAAATCCATGTGGATTAGTTCCAAGGGCCTGCTGGTGGAGACTCTCTTCTTGGTTTTAAACGAGGACTTTGTTTGCTTTCCTCGTTGGCAGGATTCACAGATAAAATCATGCTTGACTTTAAAAGAGGGAATACCTATAGCTAGCTCATTTTTAATTAGCATGTCCAATTGAGTAAAGTTAACATGAGCTAGTCTCTTATGCCAAAGCCAACTATTCTCGTCACTAGATATTAAACATTTTTCCTCTAGCTGTTGACATAAGTCTAAGGTATATAAATTCCCATTTCTGTTTGCCTTAATCTTGCATTTTAAGTTGGCCTTATCTATATTTAGATCCTGCTTATCAACTATTAAGCACTCATTTGAATCAAATATTACCCAATTTCCTCTGTCCGTGCTCTGGCTCACGCTCAGCAGGTTGTGACAGAGACCGTCCACAAGGTAGACATCTTTTACTGGTCCGACCTCTCCCACTCCAGTGATCTTGCCACTTTGATTTCCACCAAAGGTTACTGTGGCCCCATCTTTGATCACCAGAGATTTGAACTTGTCTCTGTCCCCAGTCATGTGTCTTGAGCATCCACTATCAATATACCATTTCTTGTTCTTGGATGCCTTGAGACACACCTGTAAAATTTAAGCAAACTTAGGTACCCAACTTTTCTTGGGTCCTCGATCATTAGTTTTTAATGCCCTTGGTTTAGAGTCATCCTTGATCTTGGGCTGGTGACTTTTCAGAGCCTCTGGCCGAGTGCTGGCTCTGGACTCTTGGGTTTTCCCTTTGGAATAATTCCAGGCTTGGGATCCTTGTCCTCTCCTAGTTTCCTTTGCAGGAGGAGGATCTTTTGTTGCCTTGGTTCTTTTAGGGACCCATTTGTAGGAGCCGTTAACTCCATGCTTCTTAGCATTACAGGTGGACGTGGAGTGTCCTTTCCTGTTGCAGTAATTACAGAAGCTAAAGGGTGAGGAGCCATGATTGGTGGCTTTATGGAAGAACTTCAAGTAAGGCTTTACTTTTGGTTCTACCCACCTTTTTACCTTAGGGGTATATCCCAAGCCAGTTCTATCCCTATATGCCCTTTGGCTCATTAAAATTACTTTTAGCATTTCTGAACCATTGGTGAACTTCTCCAGGGCATTTTGCAGCTTATTATTTTCCTCTGAGACTTTGCTGCAACTAGAGCAACTCTCAGGTGTTGGGGCGTTGGGTTCTACCTGTGGAGAACCCTGGCCATCCACTATCGGAAGTCTTCTAGCTTCCGCTAGTTCCTCACTTAGTGAGTCCACCTTGGACTCAAGTGATTCCTTTTTGGTTTTCAACACCTTATAGGCTTTACATAGTCTAGAGAATTCTTCATGAATCTCATTGTAAGCCTCTTGAAGTTCAGAAAAGGTTACCTCATGATCTTCGTTGGTGAGGTCAACATCTGAAGGTGCTTCTTCATCCTCCTCTCTAGCTACCAGGCAGAGGTTGGCAACTTCTTCTTCGTCACTTGCTTCCTCATCTGAGCTGTTAACCCAAATAGAGGAAACAAGAGCTTTTCTTTTGTCCTTGCCTTTTGACCTCTGCAGGCTGGGGCACTCAGCCTTGAAGTGACCAGGCTTATTGCATTCAAAGCACACAGGGACCTTCTCTTTCTTGTATCCCTTCTTCTCACTGGTTTCACCTCTCTGATAGCCTCCCTTCTTTCTGAGGAATTTTCTAAATTTCCTCACCATCATAGCCATCTCCTCATCGTCCATCTCATCATCATCATCTTCATCATTGTCATTGATCCCTTTGCTGGGAGCAACGAGAGCAAGATTTTTGTTCTTGGGTGAAGGTTGAGGAGCTCTCATAGCCAGCAAGGTAGGTTCATATTCAGCAAGAGAGCCAAATAGTGCAGTGATGGAGCTGGTTGATTCACCTTGCACTTCTTGCAAAATAGTTACTTTGGTGATCCAGTCACCCTTCAAGATCTTTAGGATCTTGCTCACTTGCTCTCTTTCAGGGATATCCTTACCCAGCGAGGCCAAATTATTGATGAGATGAGTGAACCTGAGTTCCAGCTCTCTGATAGGCTCGGTAGGGCTCAGCATGGCGAATTTATGGAATTCTTCAACCAGCATTTCAATACGTCTCGCCTTTACTCCCCTGGTTCCAGAGTGTGCAGCCTCAAGAGCCTCCCACATATCCTTAGCAGTTTTGTGGTGGCTGATTCTGTGAAATTCTTTGTGGGTGAGAGCACACTGGATGTAGTGCATGGCCCGATGGTTTAGTTGGACTAGAGCATAGTCCTCAGCAGTGTATCTGGCTCGCACTTTTGCAAATCCATCTTCGTCCAGTGGAACATTATCTCCTCGTTCTATGACATCCCAGAGTCTCAAGTCGCTTGACTTGATATATGTCTCCATTCTGTACTTCCAGAACGTATAGTTGTACCCATCGAAGCCTGGGGGCTTATTGGGTTGAACGGCGACATCTGGTAGGCCATAATCTGGATCCATTACTTGATCTTTGCTTTCTGATTCGTTGGAATCGGTGAGAAAGGCCTGGCTCTGATACCAAATGAATGTAATGGATGCACAAGAGGGGGGGGTGAATTGTGCTTCAAAAAATAAATACTCGAAATAAACAACACAGGATTTATACTGGTTCGGTCTACCTGACCTACGTCCAGTCCTCAACCACCCAGGCTGAGAGTTCCACTATAACTCAGGTTTTAAATCGGGTTCACCTGAAACCTTACAACCGCAAGTTTTAGACGGGATCACTTGCAACCTTACAACCACAAGTTTTGCGGGCTTACTTGCAACCTTTTTACCTAGCTCCCCCTTACACCAAGCAAGGGTTCAACCTTTACAAATAAAGGATTTTACTAAGTTCTCTTTAAGAACAGATGGTGATACACACTTAAGCACAACTAATTGCTCTTATAACAAGAAGAGACTTAACTACAATGAGTACAGAATAAGTACATGAAGAATCACTCAAAGTGTTAAATGCTCTTTTCTATTTCTGGGCAGCCTTGAATGCTTTGAAGATTTCTTGTGTTTCTCGCTCTAACTTCTCTCTAAAGTATTCAAGGATAATTCTTGTTCTAATAAATGAAGTTGAGCTCCCTTTATATAGTCTTCAAGCATTTGAACTCTTGGTAGGTGGGAGTGCCGTTTAAATTTGGCCGTTTATCCCAAGTTACCGTTTGCCCAATAAATGCTCCATTAATGCATAGCAGGGTTGACTTGCTTTATCTCTGAAAAGTAGTCCTGACACCTCTGCTCTGACATAAGCATTCTGACACTGCATCATCTGACATTCTGATTGCTTGCGGAAGCAGATTCTCATCCTGAAGCAATTCTACTGAGTGTGCTGCACTGAGTGTTAGTTTATCAATATGAACATATAATCACATGCAGTGGGAGTGTTCTTTGCCTAAGTGGTAAGTTCCTTATATCAGGAGGTACATTTACATCCGGAAGCAAATTCACTGGATGAAGGATTACTTACTCTCGCTCAGTGTTAAGTCACTTCAACAGCTAGCGCTAGTCACTAAGCTATCGGAAGCACTTCTGCTAGACGTTGCTTACATTCACTGACGCTTAGTGTTATCGTGTTCTATCAGTCTGCGCTAGTGAAAGTTTATCCGGAAGTGATTCTACTTGATGAGGCTTATTCACTGACACTTAGAGTTATATCTATTCTATCAGTCTGCGCCAGTCAAAGTTTATCAGGAAGCTAATTCACTTGATGTTGCATTTGCACTGACGCTTGGGGTTATCCTATTTTATCAGCCTGCGTCAGCACAAATCTATCAGGAAGCAAATTCACTTGATGTTGCATTTTCACTGACGCTTGGGGTTATCCTATTTTATCAGCCTGCGTCAGCATAAATCTAACAGGAAGCAAATTCACTTTCTGTTGACTCTTAGCTTAGTCTAAAGGCTTTGTTTATCTATTGCTCATGGACTAAGTTAATTCCTTAGTGAATCACTTGCTCTCGCTGGGGGATGAACTATTTGTCAGCGAGCGCCAGTCCTAGTCTATCCGGAAGTAAGATCTCATCCGGTTGCACTTCAACTTAGGGTTCTAGGTTTTCCTATTACTTTCTAAGTTCTTTCATATTTTAGTCTTCATCAAAACTTAAGATTCTAACAGATAACACTGAGCGCCAGTGACCATAACCCAACGTCCAGTGGATTTACTTCCGAATGCTTAGTGACTAGTGCTGGCTGTTGGAACAGGTAACACCAAGCGCTAGTAAACATAACCAACGTCCAGTAGAATTACTTCCGATTGCTTAGTGACTAGCGCTGACTGTTGGAATGAGGGACACTGAGCGAGAGTAAGTAAAAGTGAATATCACCCTTCATCCAGTAGTA
Source organism: Mimosa pudica (assembly GCA_029929735.1). NCBI lineage: Eukaryota > Viridiplantae > Streptophyta > Magnoliopsida > Fabales > Fabaceae > Mimosa > Mimosa pudica. The sequence goes on along the minus strand of JAKELP010000022.1, from coordinate 987,539 downwards.
GTGCTTCCGGATGTAGAAGTGCTTCCGGATACAAGGAAGACATCTTAGACTAAGTAAACTCCCACAACATGTATAGTTCTTACTACATTTGATTATATATATACTACTCTGTTGGACTAACAAGTATGTGCAGAACTTAGTTTTACTTCCGGATGCAAATGAGGTTCCGGATGCAAATACTCTTGTCATTGGGACTCAGAGACTAACACTTGCAAAGCAAGATTGCCACTTCCGGATGAACGATGATCATCCGTCAGCAAGAGTACAAGAGTCAACGTCACATACTCAGAGGTCAGAATGTTTTTGTCAGAGCAGAGTTGTCAGAGTTGCTTTTTAGAGATAAAGGAAGTCAACCCTGCTAAGCATTAATGAAGATGTACTTCTCAACGGTAACATGGGATCAACGGCTATATTCAAACGGACATATTCCATCTGCCGCCCAAGCCTGAATGTTTTGAGGTCGAGTATAAAAGGAACATCTACATTCAGAAGAGAGGTGGGAAGAACAGAGCCTATTGTCTGAGATATTGTATTCTACATTCCTTTCATCTTCTACTCTCTGATCTTAGAGTTGTAACATTCTTAAAGAGTAATTCATCTGTACTTAAGTGTTTATCACAATCAGTTCATAGAGTGAACACATTATCAAATCCTCTAATTAATAGAGGTTGTTCTAAAGCTTGTGCTTGAAGAACAGAATTGTTATCTTACAAAAGTGAGGGGGAGCATTTAGAGGTTTTCTAAATCTCCATAGGTTGCAAGTTAGCCCGCAAAACTTGTGGTTGAAAGGTTGCAGGTGATCCCGTTGTAAAACCTGTGGTTGTAAAGGTTAGCAGGTGATCCCGTTGCAAAACCAGTGGGTTGTTAGGTGAACCCGTGCTCGTAAAACCTAAAGTGTAAAGGCTTTCTTGTGCCTGGTTCAAACAAGAGGTTTAGTGGATTGAAAATCTCAGGTGGAGCCTGGGGACTGGATGTAGGTCTGGAAGTGACCGAACCAGGATAAATTTGTGTGTGCTTATTCTGTTTGTTTAATCTACACATCAAGCACCACACCACTAGATACTTACTTGTGCTTAAGGTGATGCATCGTCACTCTCATCAAGCACAAGGACTAGTGTTTTAAAAAGGGAGAATTTTTATAAGTTTTATTCTGTCACCCAATTCACCCCCCCTCTTGGGTGACAGCTACGCATTTCATCTACTTCATAATATGTAACGTCTCTCTCGTATCCTAATAATGCTATCCAAACCCCATTCTTTTACTTTGTCCTAAACGAGAATTTCATACGCAATTCAAGCTAATAAACAATAATCAATATAATAAAATTCAATCACAAAGAGACTTACACATCAATAGTCTTACTTCCATGAATCCGAAGCAGAAACTTGAAAGTGAATTATTATTCCTTCAAGCATCTTTAAATGGGAATCAATTATTTTAACAGAGCCAATAACAAGCTGAATTTCAGCTTTTACCCAACATCATGTACTCGATTAAAACATTCACACCCTTAATAAATTCTTTAAACATCAAGAACTAATTCCTTTGCAAGTATGAAATCCCTACCTTTTCATAATATCTAATAACGCTAGCAAGGATCTACACATCTATACACCAGTTAAATATTCCAACCTCAAAGTTGATTCAAGACTCCATATTCAAGATTCCAAATTATTCATAATTGACATAAACCTCAAGAAATATGTCCAAGTATAACTTTTTCAAATTTAACTTATCAACAATTTGATTCATATAACCTATCCACTAACTAACCTATGTAAAGTTATCTATGATCATCAAGGCACCTTTTAAAAGCACTTCATGCAGTTCCTCACACCTTCAAAATCCATCGCCTGGCCAATCTTATTAAATTTTGAATTAAGGAAACTTACACAAGGCCCAATCCCCTCAAATTAACCATTAACAACTTTCAATAAGTTTAAATAACTCAACAATAGCCCATAAATCGCCAAAAGCCTTTTTAGATCGCAACTCACCTAGAATGCCAAGAAATTCAATTTAACTGGATCATTCACAACTTCCTTATTCCATAGTTTTCTTAAACTAATTACATTCCATAGCTTTATCAAAGTCAACCTAAAGTAATCCCTTTCTTTGTCAAACCAGCACCACAATCAAACCACTACCTTCCTCCCTCACCACAATTCATGAGCATAACATCATGACAATACCAACGTAAAGCAAGCATATTTTCTTTTGATTCTATTATACAACACAAACTCCTTCATCAAAATCCTAAATTTCAAATCTAGAACCAAGCAGCCCCTCACTCGACAACTCTCACATATTTTCATAATCAAGAATGTATTTCCAAAGCTAAAGGAAAAGAATCCTAAGAACATTTCAGCCCATTTTCATAACTTAATGACACATGCCCCACATTTTCCTTCATCTTCCTACACATACCAAGAACAATTCCAAAACAAAGGAAATAGAAAATCTAGAAAATCAATTCAGCCAACATAGAAGAGACCAATATTCACAAGAACAAAAAATATACAAGGCCTAGCAAACCAATATAGATTCACATACATATATTTACTAATACCTAACCATTTCCTGCCTAAACAGAATTAAATATGCAATGACTTCTTTAATTAAGGCTTATTCCTAAACAAATTAAGTCAGACTATGACAGCAGCCAAACAATGCCCTAAACAAACAGAGAAAAGAATCAAAACTTCAGAATCGCATACAATCCTTATCACCAAACCTGAACTGATTCAAACGGGGAAAACAAAGGTAACATGAAAAACCAAAATCAACTAAAGCTGAAGCAAATTGGACATACAGTGCAACCAATCAATTCCGATATATTCCTCCATGTAATACTTAGAAATTTTGACATTAGAATCCCTAAAACTCGTCGGTCCTAAAGTACCAAGAGCTAGGTTTTCACATAACACCATAAATCCTCAAATTAACAACTAACATCTCTCTCTCACACTCAAATTAAAAGTTAAAGCTTCAGTTTAACTTAATCAAATGCCCAAACATAAAACCCATTTTCGGTTTCCTCTCTCACAAATTTGTCCAAATCAGAAAGGAAGGACGGGAACAGAAGAAAAATATTACCTAAACTTATTTTTGACCTTCCATGACTCACCGGAGCTTCGCCGTCGCCGGAAAGTGGCCGGAAATCGGCCAGTAAAGTGGCTGGCCGAACTGAATAACACAAAGGGAAGGAGAAATAAAGTTGGGAAGGAGTATAGGCTTGGATAACCAAAGGGATGTCTTCACTCACCTTTCGCCGCCGCTCGCCGTCGGAGAAGAAGCCGCCGACCCCAGAAAACCGAAGAAATGGCAGGGGGAAGTGAACGCGAGGGAGTGAGATAAAAGATGAGTTTTGGTGAGGATGATTAAGGGAAGAAGAGAAGGACGGTGAATTTGTGAGGGGGGGGGTCATCGGCGCCGCCGCGCCTTTGGCCGCCGGAAATCGCGAGCCGGAGGAGAGGAAGAGGAAGGAGAGGGTGGGGCGGCTAGGGTTGTCAAGAATGAAGGAGAAAGTGTTTGAGGTATATATATATATATAGTTTAGAGAAAATTACAATTAACTACCCTATTGTTTATTGTTAATTATATTTTTAACCCAAAAGTTTGTAAATATTACAATATCTCTTTCTTTTCATACCATTTTCTAGGTTTCAAAAATACTTATTCATGAAAGTTTATAGCTCTAATTAATCCTTTTAACTATATTTCTTCAAATTCTAAACTAAATAAGATTCAACATTCTTAAATATCATAAAATTCCTCTCTAAGATTTTAAATTTCCTAAAATGACACCTTAATAATTTCTTATTATCTTTAATCAAAATTTGGGATGTTACAATTCACCCAACCTTTTAGGAATTTTGTCCTCAAAATTCACGAGACCTACACCTAACACAAGGAAATTTAGGCGTCAATTTTGCATTCTGCATATTAACTCTAATCATTTCACTACAACTTAATACACTCAACGCCATATTTCACCATTTTTCCTCATTCAATCTATAATAATCATCAATCCTCATTCCGCTTCTCTTAGCTAACCCTCAATTTACTAGCCACTCTAACCTCAAATTACTTGTATTAAAGTCCAACATCATAAATGACAACAACATCCTCTTCAAAATCTAGTGGTTTCATCAATCATAATCCAAGGTCTCGCTTCTAATTGTTAGATAACAATTCCATAAAATTCCATTTCTAACTTTAACTCATGATTCTAACTTAATATACACTCATCCATAAAAGCCCAATGTTGACCTATCAACAAGTCATAATACTCCACCACATCAATATATTTCTCTAAATCATCAACACAGTGTATTCTCAAGTAATCACCATAACCTTAATCCAAAACATAAACTTGTAAATCCCCCTTTTTTTAACCCAAATTTCCGATCACTCATCGGTTCATAGGCAATATATAGTATTATAATCCTTAAAATCAAAACTTCTATCAATTACCTCTCTTTCAATCCATACAAACTCGACAATCGTGACTTCCCGAGTATTTATTTGCTCTAAACAAAATCATATACATGTAATATCGAGCTTCCACATCAGTGAACTATTAAACCACAATGACTCCTTTTAAATCTGCACAATGATGTGCATTGTAGAAAACGTGCATCAAATTTCCTAGTCCTCTTCTTCTAATTTCAATTGTTTCCTCTGTCAGATAAGTCCCACATCTTAACTATTAAATAGGAACTCACTAGAATTCTATTTCTTACTTTATCTCATGACTCTAATTTAATACATGCCTAACCATTGTCAACTTCCTTATCAAAATCCTTCCTAATTACATTCAATTCTAATGAATCCATTTAAAAGGTTATCTAGAGCTTTAACATAAACCCTCAAACTTACTTAGCTTCTCAATTCATTAAACTCAACCATGATCCACAAGGTATATTCATTGCTACCAATGCTAACCGGAAAGAACAAGTGGATATTTTTGTCCTATGAAAATCGTACTTACACATAGACATTTAAGTTATATCAATTTATCAAATACATGAGCATTCACAATTTCATTCCATTTCCTCACCTATTCATTTCAATTACATTTCATGTCCTATCACCATGATTTATTTAGCAACAATAACTCATTGGGCAGCAAGCATAACTTTAAAACTTACCAAAATATCTAATCACCTTTCAGAACTATAATTCAACTACTTCAGTCCACTCCTCAATTCAGAAATGGTGTACGTTAGTAAAATCACATATACATCACATAATAAGGCTAGCATGTGAGTAACTTCACAAGAGTTCAGATCATTTTCATCTCAAAGAAATCCATCAAATTAGATTTCAAAAATTGATTGTCTTTTATAAATCAAAATTTCATAGTACATTGAATTAACCAATTTCAACTTTATACTTCACCTTCCTATAATGTTCATAGCCAACATTTGAAAGGAGAAGTAAAAACAGAATTTCAAACCTCACACTTAGACTAAAATCCCACCATAACATTCACATCATAGTCACAATTTCCTACTTCAAAAATCCTTAATGATTTCCAGTAAGTTGACAGGTTAACATGTAAGCTTCATATTCCACCTAACAAGTACACAAATAATTCATTTTCATCATTCTTTGACTAAACAAACACACGAACAACAAGGGAAACATTAGAAAGGATGTTTCCCCTCAGCCTATACCAAACCTGAATAATGGCAATACACTTGGATATAGCACACACAATTCCCAACCAAAGAAATTTTTTTTTTTTAAAGATTTCGGTTTAAACAAGCAAACATAACAATTTCATCCATCAATTAAGCAAATCATTCAACAAATAAACTAAATAAACAAGAAGCAAGGTCAAGGATTCTTATTTCACATCATATTCATTATTAAATCTTATTTTTAAATTTTCTTCAACCCCTTAACCAAATATAAGGGATCTCATGATGCCTCGACTATGATTATGGCCGACACATAACTATAATCGAGACCCCAGAGAAGCATCCTTATTTCGTCATTCTTATGAAATTCTTATCAATATCATCACTTATTTCATTATTCTTCTTATATTCTTCTCAACCTCTCCACAATACTGTTAGAATCTTAAGTTTTGATGAAGACTAAAATATGAAAGAATGAGCCAAACACTTAGAGAATATTAGGTTAACATAGAACCCCAAGTGACAGTACAACCGGATGTGGATTTACTTCCGGATGGACTAGAACTAGCGCTCGCGGATGAACGTCTCATCCCCCAGCGACAGTAAGTACTTCACTAAGTAATAACTCAGTCTAGAAACATTACATGTACAAAACCCTTGAGACTAAGTTAAGATGCAACCGGATGTGGATTTGCTTCCGATTGCTTAGTGACTAGCACTAGGTGTTGGTATGGATAACATTGAGCGTCAGTGAGCATAACCCAACGTCCAGTGGATTTGCTTCCGATTGCTTAGTGATTATCGCTGGCTGTTGGTATGGATAACACTGAGCGTCAGTGAGTAAAATGTGAACATAACCCAACGTCCAGTGGAAGTGCTTCCGGATGTGGAATTGCTTCCGGATGTAAAAGAGCTCCCTTAGACTAAATGAACTCCCACTGCATGTGACTCTGTGTTTATATTGCTAGACTAACGTTCAAAGTGCAGCACACTGAGTAAAGTTGCTTCCGGATGTGAATTCGCTTCCGCAAGCAATCAGAATGTCAGAACGTTCAGAGCAGTGCAGTGTCAGAGTGCTTTTGGCAGAGCAGAGTTGTCAGAACTACTTTTCAGAGATAAAGCAAAGTCAACCCTGCTAAGCATTAATGAAGCATTAATTGGGCAAACGGTAACTTGGGGGAAAACGGCCATATTCAAACGGCTAACTCACCTACAAAGAGTAAGAATACTTGAAGACTATATAAACAAGCTCAACTTCATTTATGATGACAACTAATATCTTTGACATCTTGAAGAAAGCTAGAGTGAGAAATTGGGAAATCCTTCAAGCATTCAAAGCTGCCCAGAAAAGAGAAAGAGCATTTAACACATTGAGAGTTCTTTTCATCTACTTATCTTGTACTCTTCGTAGTTAAGTCTCTTCTTGTATTAAGAGCATTCATTGTACTTAAGTGTGTAACATTATCCGTTCTTAAAGAGAACTAAGTTTAGAAAATCCTTTATTTGTAAAGGTTGAACCCTTGCTGGTTGTAAGGGGGAGTTAGTTAGCAAGGTTGCAAGTGAGCCTTGAGTAAAACTTGTGGTTGTATGGTTGCAAGTGATCCCGTCCAAAACTTGCGGTTGAAAAGGTTCCAGGTGAACCCGTTTGTAAAACCTGGGGATAGTGGAACTCAACCTGGGTGGTTGAGAACTGGACGTATGTCAGGAAGACCGAACCAGTATAAAACCTTGTGTTGTTATTGTTCGATTTTTATTTGGTAGCACAATTCACCCCCCTCTTGTGCATCTATTACTTTCATTTGGTATCAGAGCAGGTCTTTCTGACTTGATTCCAACGAATCTAGAAAGTAAAGATCCAGTAATGGATACAGATTATTCCTTGCCAGATGTCTCTATTCAACCCAACAAGCCTCCAGGCTTTGATGTGTATAACTATCCATTCTGAAATTCCGAATGGAGACCTACATCAAGTCTAGCGACATCCTACTCTGGGATGTGATAGAACATGGGAATCACACCCCTCTAGATGATGATGGCTTTGCGAAGCAGCGATCCAGATACACCAATGAGGACTATGCTCTAGTCCAGCTAAACTTCAGAGCCATGCACTACATTCAATGTGCTCTTAGTCCTAAGGAGTTTCATAGGATCAGCCACCACAAAACTGCTAAGGATATGTGGGAGGCTCTTGAGGCTGCTCACTCTGGAACCAAGGGAGTGAAGGCAATACGGGTCGAGATGTTGGTGGAAGAGTTCCACAAATTTGCCATGATTAGTCCAACTGAGCCAATCAGAGAGCTGGAGCTCAGGTTCACTCATCTTATCAATAACCTGGCCTCCCTTGGTAAAGACATTCCTGAAGAAGAACAAGTCAGCAAGATCTTAAAAGTTTTGAAACGTGATTGGATCACCAAAGTTACCATCTTGCAGGAAGTCCAAGGAGAGTCAACAAGCTCCATCACTGCGCTGTTTGGGTCACTGGCTGAATATGAACCAACTTTGCTGGCTCAGAGAGCTCCTCAAGCTTCATCTAAAACCAAGAATCTTGCCCTTGTTGCCCCAGCAAGGAGAAGATTGATGATAATGATGATGATGAGGATGATGAGGAGGACATCGATGATGAGGAGATGGCTATGATGGTGAGGAAGTTTAGAAAGTTCTTCAAGAAGAAAGGAGACTTTCAAAAAGGTGATTCCAGCCAGAGGAGAGGATATAAGAAGGAAAGGGCAACAGTGTGCTTTGAGTGTAAAAAGCCTGGCCACTTCAAGGCTGAGTGTCCAAGCTTGCAGAGATCAAAAGGGAAGGACAAAAGAAAAGCCTTTGTGTCCTCCATCTGGGTAAATAGCTCAGACGAGGAAGCAAGTGATGAGGAAGAGGTTGTCAACCTCTGCCTGGTAGCCAGAGAAGATGATGAGGAAGCATCTTCAGATTTTGATCCCATCCAGGAGGACAGTGAGGTAACTTTTTCTGAACTACAAGAGGCATATAATGAGGTTCATGAAGAATTCTCCCGCTTATGTAAAGCCTATAAAGTATTGAAAGTTAAAAAGGAATCACTTGAGTCCAAGGTGGACTCACTGAGTGAAGAGCTAGCAGAAGCCAGAAAGCTTCCGGTAGCAGATGGCAAGGGTTCTCCCCAAGCAGAACCCAATGCCTCAACACTTTAGAGCTGCTCTAATTGCAGCAAAATCTCAGCTGAAAGAGATAAACTGCAAAATGCCCTGCAGAAATTCACTAGTGGATCTGAAATGTTAAATATCATTTTAATGAATCAGAGGGCATATATGGACAAGACTGGCTTAGGATACAAACCTAGAGGGAAAAAGTGGGTGGAACCAAAAGTGAAGCCCTACTTAAAATTCTTTCATAAAGCCACTGATCACAGCTCCACACCTTTTAGCTTCTGTAATTATTGTAACAGGAAGGGACACTCCACGTCCACCTGTAATGCTAAGAAGCATGGAGCAAACAGCTCTTATAAATGGGTCCCAAAAGGAACCAAGGCTACAAAGGATCCTCCCCCAAGAAAAGAAACTAAGGGAGGACAGGGATCCAGAGCCTGGAAACAATCCACAAGGAAAGCCCAAGAGCCTAGAGCCAACACTAGGTCAGAGGCACAGATTAATCATAAGCCCAAGGTCAAAACTAACACTGGACCAAGGGCTCTGGGAACTAATGACAGAGGACCCAAGAAAGGTTGGGTACCTAAGCCTGTTTGATTCTTTCAGGTGTGTCTCAAAGCATCCAAGAATAAGAAATTATATATTGACAGTGGATGCTCGAGACACATGACTGGAGACAGAGACAAATTCAAATCCTTGGTGATCAAAGACGGAGCCACAGTTACCTTTATAGGAAATCAAAGTGGAAAGATCACCGGAGTTGGAGAAGTTGGACCAGTGAAAGACGTCTATCTGGTGGATGGTCAATGAGACGTTTATCCGCGAGTGCCAGTCTTAGTCCATCCGGAAGTAAATCCACATCCGGAAGCACTCTTACTTGGGGTTCTATATTAACCTAATATTCTCTAAGTGTTTGGCTTGTTCTTTCATATTTTAGTCTTCATCAAAACTTAAGATTCTAACACAAGGCTGTCTGTTGCACAAAGGACAATGATGGCAGAGTTGCGAGAGGAAATATTTCAAAGGCTGCCTGAGACTTTGTTGGCCCCTCTCCGAGCTGAATATGATGGAGCCCTTCAGCAGAAAGGGCAAAGAATCCATGGCATTGAGGATCGCCTAGGACGTGTTGAGGCCAAACTTGACTAAATCATTAACCACTTCCAAATTCCTCAACCACCACCTCCTCCTCCTCCTAACCCACCTCCACCTCCTCCACCTAATCAACTATCACTCCCTTCTCCTAATGCTCAACAGCCACAACATCCAACCCCTCAGAATAACCAACAACCCCAGACTTCACCCAGCAATGACCATCAACCATCACCTCAAAACTCCACTCAAAACTCACCCCAACACTCCCCTCGCCAATCACCAATTAACCCCAATAACCCCCCATCTCCCCATAACTCCCCAAACCGTTCACCATCCCCAAACCCCACAGGAGCCTCCAATCCTCCTCCTAACACCCAACCCACCATTGCCCAATCTCTTGGATTTACCTCTCCTGATCACCCACTTCACACCTACTACCTCAGAGACCAACCCCCTATACCATGGAGAGTTAAACAACCCGCCGCCTACTACTCTACCTACCCCTTTGATGGTCTCTTCACCAACCCCGCCTTTTTTGAAAGAAACACAGCCCTCCTCCCAAACCCTCCTAATTCACCAGAAAACACCTCACCCACATCCTCATCCACACCCTTGCCCGAATCCTCACCACCCAGAACTTTTGGCCCTGACCCTTCACACTCCTCTTCACCCAATCCATCCTCCCTGGCCCTCGTTCCTTTTGATGACGCCAAAAGGGGGAGAGATGCTGCTACTGCCCTCCGCCATACCATGTATTCGAGGGATGTCCTGACTCAACCATCCCTCTGGCTAGATGAAGACATCACTGCTGCTCTTCGCCGAGCCATGGACCTTCAAAGATTGGGTGGTGCTGAAAGTCTGATCCGAGGGGAAGCCATCCGATTTATGAAACAGCAGCAATCAGATGAGCAAAGGTCGAAGTGGGCAATGGTTATGTATGAGCAACCTGAAGAGATCCCACAGCCAGAGTCTTCATCGTCTGAGCCTCCATCCTCTGAGCCTGGCCGAAATATAATTGAGGAGATAATGATGAAGTATGGGCTGGAGAAGATTAACCATCCACCAATGGTGATAGCCAAGCCAATCCCTTCTCCTTCTGGACCAACCTCTGCTCCTCCTCCTTCTGAGCCAACCTCTGCTCCTCCTCCTTCAGTAGTCAAGTACAGCGAATCAAGGAAGAAGGCAGTTGCTAGAAAGCATGCCAATAAAAGTACTACTACTTCCGCGTCTGCTGTGAGTGAGCAAGAGGTCCCATTTGTTCAAGCTGAGATTGTACCTGAGACTCAGTCATCCTCTCAAGAGATGCATGCCCCTCCGCCACTGAAGGAAGTCAAGCTGGAAATTGAGGACATGACTCCTGAAGAGTTCGAGAGGTATGAGTTCACGGACAAGATCTCATTTGGTCAGATGGCCTGCCTAGATGCTGAAAGAGCAAGAGCCAAGCCTACCCAACCAATATGCAAGGGCAAAGGAAAAGGCACAGGTAAAGGGAAAAGGAAAGCCCAGGAAGTTGAGGAGGACCCCAACTTCCCAGTGTGGAATATGAAGATCAGGGCTGTCCATTATCCCAATGGCGAGGTCACTCCCTTTTCTGATGCAACTGGGTTCCCTGGGTTTGAGGAAGTTGAAAACTTAAAGAGAGCCTTTGAGGAATCTGTTGAGTCTGAGAGACTCAGAAAGGAGAGGGAAGAGGAAGAGCTTCAAAGGATAATTGCTCAGATTGACCAGAATGTGAAGGATGCCCACATAGCCTAACTTCAAAAGGAGAATGAGGAAAGACAAAAAGAGAGGGAGAGGAAAAAGAGACATCACCTTTAAACCCCACTCTACCCCATACATTTACCTTAGAAATTTTTTTTTCTCATATTTTTCTTGTATAGTTCATTTTGCAATGCTTTTAATTACTTGTGAATTTTATATGTTATTCTAATTCTAACTTGTAATCTTTTGTTCATCAATGATAATTATCTTAGTTGTTTGTGCTTTATCTATTTGTTACTTTTAATTCTTTCATATGAACTTAATTGGTAAACTTAGTTTGTCATCATCAAAAAGGGGGAGAATGTTAGAATCTTAAGTTTTGATGAAGACTAAAATATGAAAGAACGAGCCAAACACTTAGAGATATTAGGTTAACATAGAACCCCAACTGAGAGTACAACCGGATGTGGATTTACTTCCGGATGGACTAGGACTAGCGCTCGCGGATGAACGTCTCATCCCCCAGCGACAGTAAGTACTTCACTAAGTAATAACTCAGTCTAGAAACATTACATGTACAAAACCCTTGAGACTAAGTTAAGATGCAACCGGATGTGGATTTGCTTCCGATTGCGTAGTGACTAGCGCTGGGTGTTGGTATGGATAACACTAAGCATTAATGAAGCATTAATTGGGCAAACGGTAACTTGGGAAAAACGGCCATATTCAAACGGCTAACCCACCTACCAAGAGTAAGAATACTTGAATACTATATAAACAAGCTCAACTTCATTTATGATGGCAACTAATATCTTTGACATCTTGAAGAAAGCTAGAGTGAGAAACTGAGAAATCCTTCAAGCATTCAAAGCTGCCCAGAAAAGATAAAGACCATTTAACACATTGAGAGTTCTTTTCATCTACTTATCTTGTACTCTTTGTAGTTAAGTCTCTTCTTGTATTAAGAGCATTCATTGTACTTAAGTGTGTAACATTATCCGTTCTTAAAGAGAACTAAGTTTAGAAAATCCTTTATTTGTAAAGGTTGAACCCTTGCTGGTTGTAAGGGGGAGTTAGTTAGCAAGGTTGCAAGTGAGCCTTGAGTAAAACTTGTGGTTGTAAGGTTGCAAGTGATCCCGTCCAAAACTTGTGGTTGTAAAGGTTCCAGGTGAACCCGTTTGTAAAACATGGGGATAGTAGAACTCAACCTGGGTGGTTGAGAACTGGACGTAGGTCAGGAAGACCGAACCAGTATAAAACCTTGCGTTGTTATTGTTCGATTTTTATTTGGTAGCACAATTCACCCCCTTCTTGTTACTTTCAAATACCTATTCAATTGCGCTTATCACTCTCTCCCCACCACGGAATGAGTGATATTCCTCTCAAAAGACAGATATTCATGCACATAAGGAAGGGAAGGTACAATATGTATATTGCCAATCTATATGCAATGCAGCACAGTCCAAGGTTATCGTATACCAAATACTGATAACCAAGTTGTAACATCTTCTTACTAATTCCTCTAATTAACCTGTGACATCTCTTTTAGTTCAATAATATCTTTGCTAACTATGATAGAAAAAGGAATTTCAATAATAACAATATCTCTATCATAGTTAGAAAAAGAATATCCTAATGACTAAATTATTATCCATGATAGAAAAGAATAAACTAATACAATACAGCTGCTATCATGGATAATTTATTGCTAACCAGGTTAGAAAGGATTTGTCTAACATGGTTAATAAACAAAACTAGTTGATATTAAACAATAAATAGATATATATACATGCGGAAGCGAATGCAGACCTATAAATTGGCAATATACATTTCTAAACAAATTAAATAACCTCCACAACCTAATTCCCTTTCCTGATGCTTGTGCCTGTGCATGAATACCTGCAAAAATGTCAGTAATCATGGGATGAGACAATTTGTCCCAGTAATCACCGCTTAACACACTATAACAGTGAGATGTGCGGTAGTAAGGGCGTCTAAAGGGTACCACAATTTAAATTCAGTAATATGTATATAACCCAAATCTTCTTCCATTTAACACTTCAATCCCCCCTGTCACGTCCAATTCAAATCCATGCATACCTTACTGAAATTCTCATTCATACCTTTCTCAAATCCAATTTCTCGGCTCACATTCATGTACAATCCCTGGTGCTCTACTCATGCCATCCCGGAGGCACTACGCTCGAGCCCTATATATGTTCCAAATGAGTTGACACTGTGCCCCTCTCACAATGAGGGGCAATTTCCCTCTCTGGTAACCCCATGAGAGGGAAACCCCAATCTGTCTCCAATCAGAAAGGGAGCAGTCCCTGTCTCCAATCAGAAGACTGCTGGTCACAGTCTCCAATCTGTTGACCAATGGTCACAGTCTCCAATCTGTCAACCAGTACAAATAACCGTTGATTGGCCTATCGAAAGGTTATCATCGCGCGATGGTACATATGTCTCAGTGTCATGCAATGTCCACAATGTCCAATAAATTTCAACCTCGTCAGTATCTCAATTTCAACATCAATATCTTGCACTCTTACCATTCCCTTCAATATCTAAATCTCAACATATCATTGTTTCCACAACATAACTCTCCACAAGTTCAACTCAATATCCAACTCTCTTTTCTATCATCATACCTCTCAAACCACTATCTAAACAATAGACCTATATATCCTTCACACCATTCCAAATCAATAACAACCACCAAGCAGGATAATATATATATGTATCAAAGTCTTTTATATGAAAGTAATCGCGTTTGAAAGGCACCCGATAGCCTATTTTGTATAAAAATAACATTTCAATGATTTATATATTTAGAAGGTGAGAAAGGATTTTGAAAATCCCAACTAACGTCACCCTCAATGTTATAGCAAGGTTAAGAGTGATTACCTGTCGCCCTTTAGCAATTTACGCGATTTCTCATCCTTACTTTCTTGATGCCACAAAACCCCACATCGCATCCAATTCTATAATAATATAATGCATATTGATAAATTAATACCATTTATACTTCATAATATGTAACGTCTCTCTCGTATCCTAATAATGCTATCCAAACCCCATTCTTTTACTTTGTCCTAAACGAGAATTTCATACGCAATTCAAGCAAATAAACAATAATCAATATAATAAAATTCAATCACAAAGAGATTTACACATCAATAGTCTTACTTCCATGAATCCGAAGCAGAAACTTGAAAGTGAATTATTATTCCTTTAAGCATCTTTAAATGGGAATCAATTATTTTAACAGAGCCAATAACAAGCTGAATTTCAGCTTTTACCCAACATCATGTACTCGATTAAAACATTCACACCCTTAATAAATTCTTTAAACATCAAGAACTAATTCCTTTGCAAGTATGAAATCCCTACCTTTTCATAATATCTAATAACGCTAGCAAGGATCTACACATCTATACCCCAGTTAAATATTCCAACCTCAAAGTTGTGTAAATAATCAAAAACCTTCCTTATTTCACCTAGCCAAACGCGCCTTTCCCCTTCATTCTTCATAAAATCCGACGGCAGCCCCCCCTTCATTTTTCTTCATCTTCTTCGATTTTCTTCTTCACTTTTCTCCTCCGCTTTCACTCGTCTTCCTCCGCCCTCCCTCTTATTCCTCCGCCGTTCCTTGAGCTCCGACCTCACCATCTCCTACCCCACTCACAGATCCCATTACTCCCTCTCACTCTCTCCATTTTCTTCGCGTTTTTCCGGCGAAGTTCGAGTTTTTCCGGAGGGTTTTGGTGGCAATGAGGGGCGGCCGACGATGATTATAGGTAGGCCGTTGTTTCTTTGAGTTTTTGCATGCCATTTCTTCCCTTTCATCTTCACTTTCTTCATTTCTTCTTTCTCCTTGCTGCCCAGCTCGGCCAGCCACTTGAAGCCCAGTTTTCCGGCGTCCTGGATGGTGGCCAGCGGAGGTAAAGACCATCCGTTTGTTTCCGAACTCCGTAAGCTTGTTCTTTGATTTTTATGAAGTTGATTTTGTGAAATTTTGCCTCTTTGAAGTTAGGGTTTTGGACATACTACAATTTTTGGAATGTTTGTGCTTTAATATTGAAATTGAGTCCTTGGATTTGAGTATTCTAGGGGGCATTTTGACTCTCTAGATGAGATGAAGCATTTGTGAATTTTTGGTGACACTTAGGATTCCTTGAAGTTAGGATTTTTGCTATGTGGGGATCTTTGGAGCTCTAAACCACAAATAATGCGTGTTCAAATATTTGATTTGAGAGTTCTTGAAGGTATTTGAGTTTTCTAGAAGTTTTCTTAGTTATTTTGGAATTTCTTGGTTTTTAAAGTTTCTTGAAATTGAGGGTTTTGGTGATGTGTGAGTTATTGGGGAAAATCGGTACTTATTATATGCTTACTAAGGTTATATAATTACATTGGAAAGGTGGAATTGATTGGATTGATGTTTGAGAAAAGATTTGGTGATAAAGTGTTACATAAATGAGAAATTGATTATGTGCTTTGGTGATATGTGAACTAATGGCTGAATGGATGGTAAGTAGTGGATTACTAAGGTGAGAGGGTAATATTAGAATCTTGGAATTGATTGGGTGTGTGTATAGGAAAAGGATTGTGAGCAAAGTGTTGAACAAATGTGAATTTTGGTTATGTAAATGTATGATGGTAATGTTAGAGGTTAATAAATAAGTTTGGAAGGTCATAGTATGTTAGAATTAATATTGGTGAGGCTGAAGTGATTGATATTATAAGTAAAGATTTATGTTTGTTATTAGATTAAGTGGAGGGATTGGATTTGATGATGATTTGTGGAAGGACAATTGGAATGAAGTAGGGATTGATTTGTTGATGTTGGATGTGGATAATTGATGACTTAAGATAATAAATGATTTGGGAATCCTTTGGACATGAGATTGTTAAACTTGATTGTAAGGTAACTATTAGAGCTTAATAAAAATGTGTATTGGACTTGTGTGGTTTAGGTTGTGATGATGAGATGAGAGTTGGAATGTTTAGGTGATGTGGAAGGATACAATATTGCAAGTTGGTTTTATTGAGTAAGAATAATGACTTATATGAGCTGAATAAAGATATTTGGTTATATTTGAATGTTATTGAGTAGAATTTGGATTCATGAGGGTTTAAGAAATGATATTAGAAGTTGTAAGTTAAAAAGAAATGAAGTTATGTTTTCGTGGGATTAACATTGACTATGTATTGTAACTTGGAAAGGTAAGGAAGAAATTTATTTATGTTACTTGTGTAAATGAAAGTGATTGTTTATCAAAGTGCTCCATGTTTGTGCTAAATGATTAAGTTTGTGGAGGAATATATTGAAGTGTAGGTTGAATGCTTAAAGTTTAAGAATATTTAGAATAAATTAGAGGAATTGGGTGAGTGGTGATTTTGAGATAAAGTGGGACTATTTAGAGATTTGGTTAATGTTAGTGAATTCATATATGTAAATTGTTGAGTAGATGATAAATGGCAAACTTGATGGTATTGTTGAGTGTAATGGTAGATGGTTAAATGATGAATGTATTGTTCAAATTTGGATTTAACTATATCAATAATAATACACACTTAGCTTATAAATGACTTTTGGAATGACAAATAGAACTATGGAATTATGGAATGACAGGTAAAAATATGAGAATATGATGAGTTGAGGATTGAAGTAGGTTTATCAAGGCGAAATAATGATTTGAATGAAATACCTTGTGGAAGTATAGGTGGAGTTCATTGCTATGTGGTTAAATTTTAGATTATTGGTATATAATAAGATTTATGATATTGGATGATATAAAGATAGTGTTATGTTCATTGACAGGGGTATTTGAAGATGGGTTAGCTACCATAATCCTTATGAGTTTAGATTAATTTAGTCAAGTTATAAAGACCTGAACTATGTATTGACACCGTATTGTCTATTTTCTAGTGATTGTGACTATCAATGGGTCGAGCTGCAAGCGAGGGTTTCATTGGTATTGTATTTTCTTGATGTGGAGCAGGTTCAGGTAATCACTCTTACCTTGCTATAACACTGAGGGTGACATTAGTTGGGATTTTCAAAATCCTTTCTAGCCCTCAAAACCTTTAAAAGTTACTTTTATACAAAACAGACTATCGGGTGCCTTTAAAACACGATTACTATGGTATAAAAGAATTTGATACATTATATATATATTATTATCCTGTCTGGTGGTGGTTGGACCGGTGAGGTATATGGGTGTAATGTTTAGACAGCGGTGTAAATAGGCCATATATATTGACAGAAAGTGACAGTTGTGGTAGGGATATATAATTGGTACTTGACAGGGTATTGAAAAGTGATATGGATTGGGAGCATCATACTTTGGGGTTGAGGAATTGGAAAGTTGTGTTGATGGAAAGTATCAAAGGTTGTGATTGGGATGTTGAAAAGAATTGTGATCATTGCATGACACTGAGATATATGGATCATCGCGCGATGATAATCGGTTGATAGGTCAATCATCGGTTATTTATAAAGGTCAACAGATTTGAGACTGTGACCAGCAGTCTCCTGATTTGAGACAGGGACTGCTCCCTTTCTGATTTGAGACAGATTGGGGTTTCCCTCCCTGGGAGTAGAGCACCAGGGTTGTACATGGATGAGAGCCGAGAAGTTGGATTTGAGAACTATGTGTATGAGATTTACAATAATGACAGCATGAATTTGGAGATTGGATGGTGAGAAGTTATCGATGTGGAAGTTGATTGAGGGGTTTTGAGTGATATTTGGAAAGTAGAAAGGATGGATTTGATTCGTTTTGGACGTGACAAAGGGCCTGAAATGGTAAATGGAAGAATGCTTGGTTCTTATATATATATATTGATTTTAAAACTGTGGTACCCTTTAGACGCCCTTACTACCGCACATCTCACTGTTATAGTGAGTTAAGTAGTAGATTACTGAGACAAGTTGTCTCACCCCACAATTACTTACATTTTTGCAGGTGATCATGCACAGGCGCGAGCAACAGGAAAGGGAATTAAGTTTCAAGGTTATTTAGTTTATTTAGACATGTATATTGCCAAAAATGTATAGGGCTGCATTCGTTTCCGCATATTTTTATTTGTATTGATTTTGTTAGATAATCGAAGATTTGTAGTAGGCATCTTCTTTTTCTAACCATGTTAGGTGATTCTTTTCTAACATGGTTAGCTATTAATTACCCATGATAGTGTTCAGGTTGTATTAGTTTATTCTTTTCTATCATGGATAATGATTATTATTAGGAAATTCTTTTTCTAACTATGATAGATTTATTGATGTTATAGAAATCATTTTCTATCATAGTTAGTAAAGCTATTATTGAGTTAATTAGGGATTTAGTAACGGAATGTTACAAAAGGCCAGAGACGAGAAAGAGCTCCAAGATATTCTTGCTCAGATTGATCAACAAACAAAGGAAGAAAAGTGGGCTGAGATGCAAGAGGAGCATAAGCAGAAACAGTTAGAAAGGAACAAGAGGCACCCGATCTAGAACCCCAACCTCTCATACATTTAGCTTAGGAGTTTTCCTTTTTCATATTTTTCATACATAAGTTATTTGCCTTACTTGTCATTGAAAGTAATGGATGCACAAGAGGGGGGGTGAATTGTGCTTCAAAAATAATGCTCGAATGAAACAACACAAGAGTTATACTGGTTCGGTCTACCTGACCTACGTCCAGTCCTCAACCACCCAGGCCGAGTTCCACTATTTCTCAGGTTTTAAATCGGGTTCACCTGAAACCTTACAACCGCAAGGTTTACACGGGATCACTTGCAACCTTACAACTACAAGTTTTACACAGGCTCACTTGTAACCTTTCTAACTATCTCCCCCTCACACCAAGCAAGGGATTAACCTTTACACTTAAAGGATTTTTCTGACTAAGTTCTCTCAAAGAACGGATGGTGTTACACACTTAAGTACAATAAATGCTCTTATAACAGAAAGAGACTTAACTACTATGAGTACAGAATAAGTAGATGAAAAGATCACTCAAAGTGTTAAATGCTCTTCGCTTTTCTGGGCAGCTTTGAATGCTTGAAGATGTTCTTAGTTTCTCGCTCTAACTTCTCTCAAGAATATTCAAAGATAATTAATTACTTCATAAATGAAGTTGAGCTCCCTTATATAGTCTTCAAACATTTTGAACTCTTGGTAGGTGGGCTAGCCGTTTGAATATGGCCGTTTTCCCCATGTTACCGTTTGCCCATTAAATGCTTCATCAATGTATAGCAGGGTTGACTTGCTTTATCTCTGAAAAGTAGTCCTGACACCTCTGCTCTGACATAAGCATTCTGACACTGCATCTCTGAACGTTCTGACATTCTGATTGCTTGTGGAAGCAAACTCTCATCCGGAAGCAACCTTACTCAGTGTGCTGCACTTGAACGTTAGTTTAGCAATATAAGCACATAGTCACATGCAGTGGGTGTTCTCCTAGTCTATGATGCATCCGGAAGCACTTCTACATCCGGAAGTA
Organism: Mimosa pudica; assembly: GCA_029929735.1. Taxonomy (NCBI): domain Eukaryota; kingdom Viridiplantae; phylum Streptophyta; class Magnoliopsida; order Fabales; family Fabaceae; genus Mimosa; species Mimosa pudica. The sequence continues at coordinate 967,482 of JAKELP010000022.1, read as the reverse complement.
AAACTACTGGATGAAGGATTTTGTTCACTATTACTCACTCTCGCTCAGTGTCCCTCAATCCAACAGTCAGCGTTAGTCACTAAGCTATCGGAAGCACTTTCACTTGACGTGGTGAACTCACTGACGCTTAGGGTTATATCTCTTCTATCAGCCTGTGCCAGTCTAAATCTAACAGGAAGCAATTTTACTTGCCGTGGCTGATTCACTGACGCTTGGGGTTATTCTATTTGATCAGCCCGCGCCAGTCTAAGTTTAACAGGAAGCAGTTTCTCTTGCCGTAGTAAACTCACTGACGCTTAGAGTTATATCTATTCTATCAGTCTGCGCCAGTCTAAGTTTAACAGGAAGCAATTTCACTTCCGGTTGAATCATAGCTTAGTCTTAAGGTTTTGTATATCTAGCGTTCATGGACTAAGTTAAATCCCTAGTGAGTTACTCGCTGTCGCTAGGGGATGAAACATTTATCCGCGTGCGCGAGTCCTAGTCTATCCGGAAGTAAATCCACATCCGGTTGCACTCTTACTTGGGATCCTATGTTATCCTATTGCTTTCTAAGTACTTGGCCTATTCTTTCATATTTTAGTCTTCATCAAAACTTAAGATTCTAACAGTCATTAACTGTACTTATGTTTTTCTTATCATATTTGTAATTGATTTTACTAATGAAGTTCATTTTTTTTGAGTTCATCTGTGTGCTATTTGATTATTTATTAAGTATGAACTTATTAGATAACTTAGTTTGTCATCATCAAAAAGGGGGAGAATGTTAGAATCTTAAGTTTTGATGAAGACTAAAATATGAAAGAACCAAATAAATACTTAGAAAGAATTAGGTTAATATAGAACCCCAAGTAAGAGTACAACCGAATGTGTATTTACTTCCGGATGGATTAGGACTAGCGCTCGCGGATGAAAGGTTCATCCCACAGCGGAAGCTTGTAAGTCACTAAGTCAGAACTAAGTCTAAGAGTGTTAGAGAACCAAATCCTTGAGACTAAGTTAGGACACAACTGGATGCAGAATTGCTTCCGGAAGTCTTAGAGTAAATTGAGTGACTAGCGCTGTCTATTGGATTAGACAACACCGAGCGTCAGTGGATATAACTCTAAGTCATAACATAGTTTCTAGTAAGAGTGCTTCCGGATGTGGAATTGCTTCCGGAAGTAAAAGAGCTTCCCATAGACAATTGAACTCCCACTGCATGTGACTTTGTGTTAATATTGTTGGACTAACGTTCTAGTGCAGAACTAAGTATTGTTGCTTCCGGATGTGGACTTGCTTCCGGTAGCAATCAGAATGTCAGAACGTACAACAATCAGAATGTCAGAATTGCTTTTTGGCAGAGCAGAGTTGTCAGAGTTGCTTTTCAGAGATAAAGCAAGTCAACCCTGCTAAGCATTAATGGAGCATTAATTGATTCAACGGTAACATTGGATTAACGGTTAAATTCAAACGGTTGGTTACCTACTGTAATATACTGATACTAATTCCCTAATTAACTAATGATATCCATTTCAATTCTATAATCTATTTACTAACTATGATAGGAAAGGATTTTCCATAATATCAACATACCTATCATAGTTAGAAAAAGAACATTCTAGCGGATAAAATATTATCCATGATAGAAAAGAATTTCCTAATACAATACGAATACTATCATGGATAATCAGCAGCTAACCATGTTAGAAAAGATTAACCTAACATGGTTAGAAAAATGAGGCAACCTAATGATAAAGTATAATAACCTGTCACTATTACTGATTAACCAATATTTTAAAATCTAATTATTATTACCTCCTAACTATGATAGAAAAGACTTTCCTTATTAATAGAAACCTATCATAGTTAGAAAAGTACTTTACTTATATTACAATCCCTAATCAATATCTCTATTTCTAATATCCAGTTTGATAGAAAAATATGCGGAAGCAGATGCAGGCCTATACAAATTGGCAATATACAATTCAAAATAGTCTATATAACTTCTACTACCTAATTCCCTTTCCTGATGCTTGCGCCAGTGCATAAATACCTGCAAAAATGTCAGTAATCGTGAGATGAGACAATTTGTCCCAGTAATCACGCTTAACTCACTATAACAGTGAGATGTGCGGTAGCGAGGACGTCTAAAGGGTACCTCATTTAACCAGTAATATATATATATATCCATGTTAAATCTTCTTCCTTTCATCACTCAAATCCCTCCATCAATTCCACATTAACTAAATATCATCTCCCAGTCTCCAATCTAATGATGCTACCATAACTCTCACACTCACCTATAGATGCATTATGCCATCCCGGGGCATTCAGGCATCTAATCTTCTCTATATGATTTGACACTGTGCCCCTCTCTATGATGAGGGGGCGAATTTCCCTCTCTGGCAATCCCCAGAGAAGGAACCTTAATTCTGTTTTCCATTACAGAATGGGAACGGTTGGGCTCTCAAATGCCTTAACAACCGTAAGGGCGGTTGGGCTCTAAAATGCCTTAACAACCGTAGGTCACTTCTCTCAATAAGTTGACCTATGATCCCAGATCCAATCAATCCGAAAAGGATCAGTACAAATAACTGTCGATTGGCCTATCGACAGTTATCATCGCGCGATGGTACGTATGTATATCAGTGTCATGCAAACCTCACATTATCCATCAATTTCAATCTCATTCAGTATCAATATCATACATTCTTACAATTCCCTTCAATATCTCCAAATTAATAGTGTTTTCCACAACATAACTCTCAACAATCTCAACTCAACATCTAACCCTCTTTCTATCCTCATCACCTCTTAAACCACTACCCAACACTATCCCTATATACATTTCACGCCATTCCAGATCAATGGCCACCACCAAGCAGGATAATAGTATATATAATGTGTACAAATCTTTTATACAAAAATAATCGTGTTTAAAAGGCACCCGATAGCCTGTTTTGTATAAAAATAACCTTTCAAAGATAATATATATATATAGAGGGTGAGAAAGGATTTTACAAAATCCTAGCTAACATCACCCTCAATGTTATAGTAAGGTTAAGTGTGATTACCTGTCGCCCTTAGCAATCCAATGCCTTTCCTTACCGTTTCCTTATAGCTTATCCTTCAAATATCATCACAACTATGTATATTCCTATAATGATATAATACACAATGATAAATTAATATCATTCTCACTTCATATTATTTAAACGTCTCTCGCGTATCCTATATTACTACCCAATCCTTTCTTTTTAGTCATTTTATGAACCACTTCAATTTCCAAGCTTTAATTAATAAATACTTAAGGTCCTTTAATACTTCCCTAATTCATAGCAAGATTCTTCACCATGCAAAATCATTCACCAAACACTAACACATAGCAAGTAAATATGAGGCAAGTTGACACTGAAATTCATAACCAAACAAAGAATTACTTCAATAAATTCTAAGCAACAATTCTAAATCATAGTATATAGTCACCTATTTTCAAGCATGTAAATAATAAACATTCTTTTAATTAATATTTCTTTAGTTCTTACAACAAACCTTCAATTCCATTAAAATAGAATTAGTATGACAATTAAAATGCCTTAGGACAGCTCTTTCAATTTAATCCAATCATCATAAACATACTCTTCCAATTCAAATAATCAAATCATCATCATAAGTCAAAGAGGAGAACAAGTATGATAGGAAAATACACAGCTTGGTGAAAGCTCCAATGCTTATAAGTTATATCTCAATCAACCTTGATATACAACAAAACTAATAAGCCAGATATAATCACACCTAAGTAAACTCCATTTTAAAGCAACAAGGAAGCCACCAAAACAGAAACATTTACAATGGCAACAACATGTATCCTTCTAATTCCTCACAATAAGCAAATACCAATTATCACTTCACTTCTTCACTACGATCCCATCTTTTAAGTTTATTACCAAAACACCTAATAACATTAATTAGCCATTACATTCCTCAAGCAATGCTATCACTTCCATAGCAAAATCAAACCATATTCCAATTCCAAATAAATACAAAGAAATTAAACTATGTCTAAGCTACCTCTCCAGTCATCTAATTAAGACATCCTTCACAATCCTAACTAAAATAATCACCTATTCTCCAAAGCATTGGAGTTGTAGTACATAACAAAGTAGTAATGAAACAACAAACCATAGTTATAACATAACATGAACTCCAATGACAAAAATCATAATTAAAATTACTGTTTCAGGGTTCTTGAACTCTTCATGGCCTTTTATGTAATCAACCTCAACCTCACATCACTATTATAATTCACATATTAGAACATTAAATCTCTCTTAGGCCTATACCTCTAATCATACTGATCCATTTCCTTAAAACTAAAGTTGCCCTACATCTAAAAATCCTTAAACCAATCAAATTCTTGCTAAACTTAAACTATCTCTTCACAGTTCAACCCAATATATTTCTATCATCCTTTAATCATTTTAATAGTCTCCTTCACCTTTAAACTCAAGCCATTAATCCCACAACCACTCAACAACAATCCCCCTTTAAGCTCATCCTTGTATAATGCTCTTATCCAACTTGAAATTCAACAACCCATATCCTAGTGGCTGACCAACAAAGAATTTTCAGCAAAAGGAACAACACTAAATTATTCAGCCAGAGATAAAGTATAGAAAAAAAAAATTGAGAAACACATGAATTCAACAAAAGTGCACATGCCACAACAAATTGAAGTAAAAATAAACTTCTATATACTCCAATATTGATAAATTTTAATTGCTAACCACAAAATCCTCAAGACCTCCATAAATACAGAAATTACCCTATTTTAATCACTATTTCTTCCTTCATTAAAATCTGGACTACATTTCAGTTTGAGGTTCAAACTGTATAAACCAGAAATTGCCCCACCTTTTTCCTTTTTATGGCTTAATAATCAGCAAACAACAAGAGGGATTTTTCAGCATTCGCAATTCAATAAGAATTCAAACAACCAATAAGCAACCAGCAAGCATTTATCATTTCATTTCGCGATTTCAAACACAACAGTTTCATCACTACTACTGTATCCACATGTAGATCACAATCAAATCAGAAAAGGATCTCAAAACCAGTGGAGATGGTCAAAGAAGCATAGATGAGAAATCCCTTTACTCAACAAATGACACAAGAGAATGTCAACAAACCACATTAAGAGACTCTTATGGTGATTAATGAAGAAATTTCAAGCCAAAAATCACTAAGAACTCTTCAGCCCTTAAGCCCCAAAAACTAGGGTTTGACCTAAACTACTCCAAACTTTAATCAAGAACCAAATCCTTTCTAAATTCCTTTGTATTGAAGCTTAAACAGTCTTTCATAAGTTTTAAGGTCATGAAAACCCAAACCCCATTTCGGATTCTCTCAAGTCTCGCCTGAAATCGCAAAGAAAAGTGAGGTTTTGAGAAGAACGCTCACCAACAAGGTTGAACCCGAAGTTGCAGATCCCAAAAGAGCTCGCCGTTGCCGGAAAACTAGCCGGAAAATGTTGTAGTAGTGGTGGGCCGAAAAAGAAATCAAGAGAGAAAGGAAAAATATATAAGAAACCAACACTAAAACGAAATATAGCTCGAGAAACCCAAGAAAAGACGGAGCTTTACCTCTTTCCTCAACCGGCCGCCGTCGATCTTGCCGGAGACGAAGAAGAAATAGAAGAGAGAGGACGCGAAGGAGAGAAAATGGAAGAGATGAGTTTTGATGAGGTGGAGGAAGAGAAGTGAGAAAGGACGGCGGTCGCCGCCGTCACCCTTGGCCGCCGCCATCGCCGTCCGGAAGAGAGAACAGAGAAGGAAGAGAAGTGTGAAGATGATGATTTTGATAAATGAGGAGGAGGGAGTCACACTGCCAAACATAAAGAAGAAGGGTAAGGGCGCGTTTGGTTTGGTTATTTGTTTTAATGTTTGTGTAACTTATACCGGAAATTACCATAATGTGCTCTTTCAATTTAAATACACTATAACCAGTCTCCATTCTCCTTAACCTTCAAACTATTTTGGATTCCATCATACTCTCATAATTCTTTTTCTTCAATTGTCTATTTAATTATTTACACACTTATTACCCTAAAACTTCCAAAATATCTCAAAAATCTTCAAAAATTCTAAAACTTCCACAATTAAATCTTAAATTACTACTAATTTTCAATTAGATTTTTGGGATGTTACAATTCTACCCTCCTTAAATAATTTCGTCCTCGAAATTAGTAGGAATTATCATTAAATACAAAGAAAGGGACAATTTCTTCTACTAATAATCCTAGTTTGAAAGAGAAAAAAAGAGGAACTTGAACATACTTTGGGAATATTGAAGTCACTTGCACTGAGGGTTCATTGCCATAAGTGTCATCCATGTGACACCCTAGAGATGATACCAATGATTTAGAAGAACTATGAACACTTTACTAAGGCTGTTGTCGCAATTTCCTAGTTAGATGTAGTCAAATGCGGAGTAGGAAAGATGTTTCTTAGGATAAAGGTGAGGTCAAGGATACCAGAACTCATTCCCAAGTTCCTTAAAGGATTCAAAAGAGGTGAAATCAAGTCAGATTGACTTGGATGTATATAACCTGTTTAACAAGGTTAGAAGCACCACGTAAGAAAACTAGGGGTGCATGCCCCTTTTTGGTCCACTTCTTCGTCATTCACATTAAACCATATAATAAAATTCATCGGAATTTACTTCCATCTCAAAATTAGTCTAACACAGAGCATTGGACACACAAAGTGGACAAATCCAATGCATACTACATCATACAACCAATCTAAGTCAATTAGAGAAGTCCAACAAATAGAGAAAATCACAACATATCAAAGATTTCAAACAGATCAGAAAAGATATTTCATATTGCTTTCAGCTTAATATAGGACCAAATCTCAATGTCCTTAATAATCCCCTTGTTTAAGTTTTAAATAACTTGATTTAAATTCTAACCATGTCCATTAAAAGTGATACATGTGATATTAATCAATTGTTTATCTCAAAACCATCATTTTTACCCAAGTCTAACTATTATCACATCAATTAAATTTGTGTAATGTTATTCAATATCAAGTCAATACGAATCATTAATGCAAACAGTTAAATACCAATTCATGCTTGAATCCCATACTCACATCAATCATATCAATTAACACTCAAGCCAGCAAGCATTTTAACAATTTACAAGAAAGGTCAAGACAAAACTTTATCAAACACCAATTTCTTATCATTTTAGATATATAGTTACTTAAATGCCAATTCAAATAACTTAATAACATATGTCTAGGCACAAACATATGTCAAGACATCTGTTATGCAAGTTTTGGTTCAATTTAATATAACTTAATAATTTATTCAAATCTCCAAGGAGCTAATCAGCACCTTCATCATTTATATTCCAAATTCAAACAATGAAATGATATAATTTATGCAAAAGCTGTCATAAGCTCATGTACATAGCAACAGCAAAATGATATTGTTGATCCTAAGGATTTCCAATTTCTATTCAGCCCTAACAGTCTTAGTGCAAGAAAAAGGCTAATCACCTATGCAACAACCACATTTAACTTTAGCTAATATATAACAAGATGATCCTAACAAGATATGCCACATTCAACTCCTACGAGCAGCCCCAATTTAATAACTATTCAGCCAATGCAAATTTTTATAGAAACAGTCCGTATTTAAACATGCAACATATAGACACATATCAACCCACATCATCAGTCACGAGCCAAAGTTATTACACAATTATTATTTAGATAAAATATTTATTATAATGATTCACCTTGCAAACAGTCATACTTATAACTACAAGTCACAATTTATAAATAGTTGGTAATCAAACTTTTCAAGTATCTATAGAATTCAACAATAATCACTTAACACTCTATAAAGATTTTATCCAGCTTTACAAACAAAATTTGAAACAACATTTACCGTCAAACAAACAACTTACCGTCCATTCCTTTAGTAATGGTGGGGCAACATTAACTCATTAAGTAGTGAGGGCTACCAACATCTATTTATTATTAAGGGGGCTGCTTCCAATCACTAAATATAGTGAGGAAGCCTCCAGCCGCTTAATATAAATGGGCAACAACCTCTTACTACCCATGATGATGTGATCACCAACCATTACTAATTGAAAGATAATCAAAACATTAAAGAAGAAAATAAAATAAAATAACATTTTTTTTATTCATCATCTATCACAGAACAAAGCAAGTAATACAACTAATTTAGAATTTTACATACACAATTAATAACAAAATAACAATTTTTAATAGAATTTCAATTAAAACAATCAAACAAACAAGTTAATTCATCAATTATCCAAACAATTCAACAAATAACCAAACAAATACTAACAAAGTACACAACTCTTATTTCACATTGTATTCCTCATTAAATGTTATTCTCAACTTTCAATAATCCCTTAACCCAATAAGGTATCTCATGATGCCTCAATTATGATTATGGCTAGCACATAACTATAATCGAGACCCCAGAGAATCATCCTTATTTCGTTATTCTTCCTAAATTCTTATCAATGTCTTTATTTATTTCAATATTCTTTCTATATTCCTCTCAATCTCTACACACTACCTATTCAATTTGCACTTATCACTCTCTCCCCACCACGGGATGAGTGATACTCCTCTCAAAATGGCAGATATTCATGCACAAAAGGAAGGGAATACTAAGAATGTATATTGCCAATCTACATGGAATGCAGCACAGTCCAGGGTTATCGTATACCAAATACTGATAACCAAGTTGTAATATACTGGTACTAATTCCCTAATTAACTAATGATATCCATTTCAATTCTATAATCTATTTACTAACTATGATAGGAAAGGATTTTCCATAATATCAACATACCTATCATAGTTAGAAAAAGAACATTCTAGCGAATAAAACATTATCCATGATAGAAAAGAATTTCCTAATACAATACGAATACTATCATGAATAATCAGCAGCTAACCATGTTAGAAAAGATTAACGTAACATGGTTAGAAAAATGAGGCAACCTAATGATAAAGTATAATAATCTGTCACTATTACTGATTAACCAATATTATAAAATCTAATTATTATTACCTCCTAACTATGTTAGAAAAGACTTTCCTTATTAATAGAAACCTATCATAGTTAGAAAAGTACTTTACTTATATTACAATCCCTAATCAATATCTCTAGTTCTAATATCCAGTTTGATAGAAAAATATGCGGAAGCAGATGCAGGCCTATACAAATTGGCAATATACAATTCAAAATAGTCTATATAACTTCTACTACCTAATTCCCTTTCCTGATGCTTGCGCCTGTGCATAAATACCTACAAAAATGTCAGTAATAGTGGGATGAGACAATTTGTCCCAGTAATCACGCTTAACTCACTATAACAGTGAGATGTGCGGAAGCGAGGGCGTCTAAAGGTTACCTCATTTAACCAGTAATATATATATATCCATGTCAAATCTTCTTCCATTCATCACTCAAATCCCTCCATCAATTCCACATTAACTAAATATCATCTCCCAGTCTCCAATCTAATGATGCTACCATAACTCTCACACTCACCTATAGATGCATTGTGTCATCCCGGGGCATTCAAGCATCTAATCTTCTCTATATGATTTGACACTGTGCCCCTCTCTATGATGAGGGGGCGAATTTCCCTCTCTGGCAATCCCCAGAGAAGGAACCTTAATTCTGTTTTCCATTACAGAATGGGAACGGTTGGGCTCTCAAATGCTTTAACAACCGTAAGGGCGGTTGGGCTCTAAAATGCCTTAACAACCGTAGGTCACTTCTCTCAATAAGTTGACCTATGATCCCCGATGTTAGAATCTTAAGTTTTGATGAAGACTAAAATATGAAAGAATAGGCCAAGTACTTAGAAAGCAATAGGTTAACATAGGATCCCAAGTAAGAGTGCAACCGGATGTGGATTTACTTCCGGATAGACTAGAACTCGCGCACGCGGATAAATGTTTCATCCCCCAGCGGCAGCGAGTAACTCACTAGGGATTTAACTCAGTTCATGAACGCTAGATATACAAAACCTTAAGACTAAGCTATAATTCAACCGGAAGTGAAATTGCTTCCTGTTAGACTTAGACTGGCGCAGACTGATAGAATAGATATCATCCCAAGCGTCAGTGAGTGTACCTCGTCAAGTGAAATTGCTTCCTGTTAGACTTAGACTGGCGCAGACTGATAGAATAGATATCACCCCAAGCGTCAGTGAGTTTACCTCGTCAAGTGAAATTGCTTCCTGTTAGACTTAGACTGGCGCAGACTGATAGAATAGATATAACCCTAAGCGTCAGTGAATTTACCACGTCAAGTGAAAGTGCTTCCGATAGCTTAGTGACTAGCGCTGACTGTTGGATTGAAAGACACTGAGCGAGAGTGAGTAATAGTGAACTAAATCCTTCATCAAGTGGAATCACTTCCGGATGTAGAAGTGCTTCCGGATACACCTTAGACTTAGGGAACACCCACTGCATGTGACTATGTGCTTATATTGTTAAACTAACGTTCAAGTGCAGCACACTAAGTAAGGTTGCTTCCGGATGTGATTTTGCTTCCGCAAGCAATCAGAATGTCAGAGCGTTCAGAGATGCAGTGTCAGAATGCTTTTGTCAGAGCAGAGGTGTCAGGACTACTTTTCAGAGATAAAGCAAGTCAACCCTGCTATGCATTGATGAAGCATTTATTGGGCAAACGGTAACATGGGAAAAACGGCCATATTCAAACGGCTAGCCCACCTACCAAGAGTTCAAAATGTTTGAAGACTATATAAGGGAGCTCAACTTCATTTATGGAGCAATTAATTATCTTTGAATATTCTTGAGAGAAGTTAGAGCGAGAAACCAGGAACACCTTCAAGCATTCAAAGCTGCCCAGAAAAGTAAAGAGCATTTAACACATCGAGTGATCCTTTTCATCTACATATTCTGTACTCTTTGTTGTTAAGTCTCTTTCTGGTATAAGAGCATTTATTGTACCTAAGTGTGTAACACCATCCGTTCTTTGAGAGAACTTAGTTAGAAAAATCCTTTAAGTGTAAAGGTTAACCCCTTGCTTGGTGTGAGGGGGAGCTAGTTAGAAAGGTTACAAGTGAGCCTGTGTAAAACTTGTAGTTGTAAGGTTGCAAGTGATCCCGTGCAAAACTTGCGGTTGTAAGGTTTCAGGTGAACCCGTTTTAAAACCTGAGATATAGTGGAACTCGGCCTGGGTGGTTGAGGACTGGACGTAGGTCAGGTAGACCGAACCAGTATAACTCTTGTGTTGTTTCATTCGAGCGTTATTTTTGAAGCACAATTCACCCCCCCTCTTGTGCATCCATTACTTTCATTTGGTATCAGAGCGGGTCTTTCTCACTCGATTCCAACGAATCAGAAAGCAAAGATCCAGCAATGGATATAGACTATTCCCTCCCAGATGTCTCTGTTCAACCCAACAAGCCCCCAGGCTTCGATGGGTACAACTATCCATTCTGGAAGTTCAGAATGGAGACTTATATCAAGTCAAGTGACATAAGACTCTGGGACGTAATAGAACGAGGGGATCAAACTCCACTAGATGAGGATGGATTTGCTAAAGTGAGAGCCAGATACACTCCTGAGGACTATGCCCTAGTCCAACTGAACCATCGGGCCATGCATTACATCCAGTGTGCTCTCAGCCCCAAAGAGTTTCACAGGATCAGCCACCACAAAAATGCTAAAGATATGTGGGAGGCTCTTGAGGCTGCTCACTCTGGAACTAGGGGAGTAAAAGCGAGACGTGTTGAGATGCTGGTGGAAGAATTTCACAAGTTCGCCATGCTAAGTCCCACCGAGCCCATCAGAGAGCTAGAGCTCAGGTTCACCCATCTCATCAACAATTTGGCCTCGCTGGGTAAGGATATTCCTGAAAGAGAGCAAGTAAGCAAGATCCTAAAGATCTTGAAGGGTGACTGGATCACCAAGGTAACTATCTTGCAAGAAGTGCAGGGAGAATCAACCAGCTCCATCACTGCACTATTTGGCTCTCTTGCTGAATATGAACCTACCTTGCTGGCTATGAGAGCTCCTCAAACCTCATCCAAGAACAAGAACCTTGCTCTCGTTGCTCCCAGCAAAGAGATCAATGATGATGATGAGGATGATGAGGAGGAAATGGACGATGAAGAGATGGCTATGATGGTGAGGAAATTCAGGAAATTCTTCAGAAAGAAAGGAGGCTATCAGAGAGGTGACTCCAGCCAGAAGAAGGGATACAAGAAAGAAAAGGTCCCTGTGTGCTTTGAATGCAAGAAGCCTGGTCACTTCAAGGCTGAGTGTCCCAGCCTGCAGAGGTCAAAAGGCAAAGATAAAAGAAAGGCCCTTGTCTCCTCCATTTGGGTAAACAGCTCAGATGAGGAAGCAAGTGATGAAGAAGAAGTTGCCAACCTCTGCCTGGTAGCTAGAGAAGATGATGAAGAAGCATCTTCAGATCTTGACCTCACCAACGAAGATCATGAGGTAACTCTTTCTGAACTACAAGAGGCTTATAATGAGGTTCATGAAGAATTCTCTAGACTATGTAAAGCCTATAAAGTGTTGAAAACCAAAAAGGAATCACTTGAGTCCAAGGTGGACTCACTAAGTGAGGAACTAGCGGAAGCTAGAAGGCTTCCGGTAGTGGATGGCCAGGGTTCTCCCCAAGTAGAACCCAACGCCCCAACACTTGAGAGCTGCCCTAATTGCAGCAAAATCTCAGCTGAAAATGACAAGCTGCAAAATGCCCTGCAGAAGTTTACCAATGGTTCAGAAATGTTAAATATAATCTTAATGAACCAAAGGGCATATAGGGATAGAACTGGCCTAGGATATACCCCTAGAGGGAAGAAGTGGGTAGAACCAAAAGTAAAGCCCTACTTAAAGTTCTTCCATAAAGCCACTAGTCATAACTCCTCACCCTTTAGCTTCTGTAACTACTGCAACAGGAAAGGACACTCCACGTCCACCTGTAATGCCAAGAAGCATGGAGCTAGTAGCTCTTACAAATGGGTCCCTTAAGGAACCAAGGCTGCAAAGGATCCTCCACCTGCAAAGGAAACCAAGAGAGGACAAGGATCCCGAGCCTGGAATCATCCCACAGGGAAAACCCAAGAGCCTAGAGCCAGCACTAGGCCAGAGGCTCCAAATGATCATAAGCCCAAGGTTAAGACCAATACTAGACCAAGGGCACTAAATACTAATGACAAAGGACCCAAGAGAGGTTGGGTACCTAAGGTTGCTTGATTATTACAGGTGTGTCTCAAGGCATCCAAGAACAGAAAATGGTACATCGATAGCGGATGCTCGAGACATATGACTGTAGACAGAGACAAGTTCAAATCTCTGGTGATCAAGGATGGAGCCACAGTGACCTTTGGAGGAAATCAAAGTGGTAAGATCACTGGAGTTGGAGAAGTTGGACCAGTCAAAGATGTCTATCTAGTGGACGGTCTCTATCACAACCTGCTGAGCGTGAGCCAGAGCACGGACAAAGGAAATTGGGTAATATTTGATTCAAATGAGTGCATAATAGTTGATAAGCAGGATCTGAGTATAGATAAGGCCAACTTAAAATGCAAGCTTAAGGCAAACAGAAATGGGAACCTATATACTTTAGACTTATGTCAACAGCTAGAAGAAAAATGTTTAATATCAAGTGACGAGAATAGTTGGCTTTGGCATAAGAGGTTAGCTCATGTCAATTTTACTCAACTGGATATGCTAATTAAAAATGAGCTAGCTATAGGTATTCCCTCTTTTAAAGTTAAGCATGATTTTATTTGTGAATCCTGCCAACGAGGGAAGCAAACAAAGTCCTCGTTTAAAACCAAGAAGAGAGTCTCCACCAGCAGGCCCTTGGAACTAATCCACATGGATTTGGTTGGGCCAGCGAGAGTAAAGAGTTTGGGTGGAAACCTGTATGCTCTAGTAGTGGTGGATGACTATTCAAGGTTCACCTGGACTATGTTTCTTGCCTCTAAGCAAGATGCTTTTGATGCTTTTGTTGTCCTGGCTAAGAAAGTGCAGAATGAGAGAGAGCTCAAAATCACAGCCATAAGGACAGACCATGGAGGAGAGTTTGAGAACCATAGCTTCTCTGAGCTATGTGAGCAAAACGGCATTGAACATAACTTCTCAGCTCCGAGGACTCCTCAACAAAATGGAGTGGTAGAAAGGAAGAACAGGGTTCTGACGGAGATGGCTAGAAGCATGCTCAATGAGAAAGAGGTTTCTCAAGTGTTCTGGGCGGACGCTATGAGCACTGCTTGCTATATCTCCAACAGAGCCTATGTTCGTAAGGGCTTGGACAAGACTCCATACGAGCTATACAAAGGGAGGAAGCCCAACATCAGCCACCTCAGAATATTTGGATCAAAATGCTATGTGCATAACAATGGAAAGGTAAATTTGGGTAAGTTTGATCCAAAGGCTGATGTAGGTATATTCATAGGATATTCCCTTAGGAGTAAAGCATATAGAATATACAACATGAAAACTAAAACTGTAGAAGAATCCATGCATGTTGTATTTGATGAAACTCCTACATGGGGACAATCCACAGAGGATGATGGAATACTTAATCTTCCAAAACTACCATCATCTTCCTCACCACCAAAAGAAACACCAACAAGCAATCCCAAAGAAGAAGATGAACCCAGTGATGAACCTGGAGTGCAACCCGTGCCTGAGGAGGCACAGGTGCCAATAGCTAGGAGACATCACAGGGATCATCCTCTTGATCAAGTGCTTGGTGATGTTTCTTCTGGTGTCAGAACTAGAAGACAAGTTCAAAATGAAGTTGAGTTTGGAGCATTCCTATCTCAAATCGAACCAACTTCAGTTGAACAAGCTCTTGAGGACTGCGACTGGATTATTGCCATGCAGGAAGAGCTAAACCAATTTGAGAGAAGTCAAGTTTGGGAACTAGTCCCAAGGCCGTCTCATCAATCCATAGTAGGGACCAAGTGGGTCTTCAAAAACAAGCTAGATGAGACAGGTCAAATCACAAGAAACAAAGCCAGACTAGTAGCCAAAGGATATAACCAAGAAGAAGGCATTGACTATGAAGAAACTTTTGCTCCAGTTGCTAGACTCGAAGCAATAAGAATTCTTCTAGCCTTTGCATCCATGAAAGGCTTTAGGTTATATCAAATGGATGTAAAGAGTGCTTTTCTTAATGGTTATATTAAAGAAGAGGTATATGTAGAACAACCTCCTGGCTTTGAGGATCATAAGCATCCCAAACATGTGTATAGATTAAAGAAAGCTTTATATGGTCTGAAACAAGCTCCTCGAGCTTGGTATGAGAGACTCAACAGCTTTTTGCTGGGCAAGGGTTTCTCAAGGGGCAAATTAGATAATACACTGTTTATCCTTCACAAAGATAGAGATATGTTAATTGTCCAAATTTATGTTGATGATATTATATTTGGGGCAACTAACGAAAAGCTTTGTGAAGATTTCTCTAAGACCATGCAGGGTGAGTTTGAGATGTCAATGATGGGAGAACTAACGTTCTTCCTAGGCCTGCAAATTAAACAAAAGAAGAATGAAATCTTCATCTCCCAAGCTAAGTACTGCAGAGAACTACTCAAAAAGTTTGGGATGGATGAATGCAAGGAGTATGACACTCCTATGAGCACCACTGCCGCACTCGATGCTGACGCAAAGGGTAAATCTGTCAGCCTGCCCATGTATAAGGGAATGATAGGTTCCCTCTTATACTTAACAGCCAGCAGGCCTGACATTCAATTTAGTGTAGGCATGTGTGCTAGGTTTCAAGCCAACCCCAAGGAGTCACACTTAACATGTGTTAAACGTATCCTGAGATACCTTGAGGGAACACAAGAACTTGGTCTTTGGTACCCCAGAGGTAACCAAGAGTTCTTGTGGGCTTATTCTGACTCTGACCATGCAGGTTATAAAACGGATAGGAAGAGCACCAGTGGACAATGCGCCTTCCTTGGTCGTTGTCTGGTGTCTTGGGCTAGCAAGAAGCAAACCTGCGTGTCTTTGTCATCCACTGAGGCAGAATACATTACTGCTGCAAGCTGTTGTGCGCAAGTGCTATGGCTGAAGAACCAGTTGAGAGATCTTGGCTTGGAGTTCCCTGAGGCACCCATCCTCTGTGACAACACAAGCACAATTAGCCTCGCCAAGAATCCAGTTCAGCACACAAGGACAAAGCACATTGACGTCAGACATCACTTCATCAGAGACCATGTTCAAAAGAAGGATGTCAAGGTGCAGTTTGTCCCCACACAACAACAGCTTGCTAACATTTTCACCAAGCCTCTGGGGGTTGACCAATTTACTTTCATAAGAGGTGATTTGGGAATGGTAAACCCAAATGAAGTGTAAATTCTATTCATTATACTTGATTGTTTATCACTCACAACAATACTAACTTAGGCATCGGAGTGCCAATATATGTTTTTGCAGGTACTCAATGTTAAATCTTAAGCAAGTGCAACCGGAAGCAAAACCACTTCCGGATGATCACTCACTGACACTGGATGATCAAGCCAAGAGAGCGCCAGTGTCAGCCCAAGGGACACGTCACTTCAGAAACGCTTCATCTTCCTCTATGAGAAGGTGTGCCCTATCTGACAAGATGAAACGACACATGTCATAAGGTGCGCCGTTTCAATTAAAATTTTTACGTTATTCAATGTGTGAAAAACTGAAGAGACATGACCATTTTACCCTTAGTTACTTTACCTATAAATAGGGTGTCATTTTTCACTTTCACTTTTTACTTGCATCTTTTTCACTCGCATCATTTTCTCTGAAAATTCTCTTCATCTTCTCCATCGTGTTCTTCATTTTTCTTTACACACTTCTCGCATTTCATCCCTTTTTACCACAACATTCATACAAAAATGGCCGGATCTCATGAATCCAACCCAGTTACCCAGAAAACCTCTTCATCCAAGAAACACAAGTCGAAATCTGGGAAATCCAGTCACAAGCATTCTGGTAAATCTGGGCATCGTGAAGAACATCATGAAGAACATCAAGAACACCGTGAAGTTTCTGGGCAAACACTAGGGCAGGATGAAAATATTCAGGGTCAGCCTGAAACTTCTGGTAGAGTGACAGAACAGCCAGTGGCTTTTGAGAATGAGCAAGCAAGGGAAGCCCAGAGAAAAGGGAAGAAGAAGAAGGTGCAATTTGCTGAAGAGCCTTCGTCCAAGAGGCAACGGGTTGAAGAAGACGATCCTACAGTATACAGAGATGGCACGTTGGAGCCAATTGCTGCCAAATTTGAGACGTCTGTCCCCTACTTCAACCATGGGCTGTTCATCGATCTGGACAAGATTGATGAACTAGGGTTTCCCCATCTGCGCCCTTACTTGGAGAAGTATATGCCTTGGCTGGGCATCAACCAGGATTACAACGTCAACGTCCTGCGAGTCTTCTCCCAATCCCTCACTGGCAAGGCTAAGTACAAGAAGGTGGATGGGAAGGAGCAAGTCCACAAACTCTCCTTCACTACCACTGTAAGGGGGAAGACCTTCAGATTCACTTGGAGGACCTTGAATGAGATCATGGGAATCACTGAAGAGGGTATGAATGAATGGATCTACCCGGAGTCCCTCAAGTACAGCAAGGAGGAACTAGAGGAGTTGTATGGCACCAGTAACAAGAAGGTATCCAAGATGTCTGACTATAACAGGCTCTTGTACTACGTCTACTCCCGGATGATGACTCATAAGGGAGGCAACTTCAACGAGTTCACACTGCTGGACAACCCTTGGTTCCCCAGACTCCTCTCCCGCAAGCCAATCAACCCCGGCCAGCTGATCTGCCTTGAGCTTCAACGCTGGCTAAACAATGACAAGTCTGGCTATCTTCCCTATCCCACTATCATTGCCCTCCTCCTTGAGAAGCATCTGATCAAGGCCACATCTGCTGTGGAGGAAGAAAATATCAAGTGTAGACATGTGGGAGCTACCAACATTGGGAAGATGGGCATTAAGTATAACAAGCCTGCCAAGCCCACCCACTCAGGATCACAGGCAGGGAGTGCCTCTCAGACTTCAGCCCCCTCAGCATCTGGTGCAGGGGATCAGGAAGTTGACTCCCATGCTGGGCCAAGCCGTGCTGTAAGAGTGCCTGCCTCTGTTAGGGCCTTTGCCGAGGAAGTAAAGGAAGAGCTTCTGTTTAGGCTGCCTGAATCCTTGGTGGGTCCTCTCCGTGCTGAGTGTGATGCTGGTTTCTAGCACCAAGGGGAGCGGATCCAGCGGCTCGAGGACAGAGTGAGACAGCTTGAGAATCACCTTGCCAGGGTGGACGCAAAGTTAGACCTCATCCTCCAGCACCTACAAATTCCCCAACCATCTCAAGGTAACCTACCACCTCCACCTCCTCCTCAAAACCCACCTCCTCCACCTCCTAATCACCCTCAACTTCCCCCTCCTCCTCCACCTAACACTCAACAACCTCAGCCACCACCACAAAATGACCAGCAAGCCCCACCATCACCAAACAATGACCACCAATCCCAACCTTCCCCTACCCATGACCAGCAAACCCAAGACTCACCTCAACACTCTCCACACCAAACCCAAGACTCACCTCACCACTCCCCACTATATTCTCCATCTCCACCTCCTTCACCCGTTCTCTCACGCCCTGGCGCTCCTACACGCTCTCCACTCCGTCTCTCCAACCCTACCCATCCAAGCCCTAGACCCATAGGATCTGACATAGCCATTCACCCCCTCAGCCAATTCTATAGAGAGTATCCTCGTCTTCAACCACTCACTGATGACCATTTACCATTTACCCCAGCCTCCAACTATAAGGAATACTCCTCCACTCATCCTTTTGAGGGTCTCTTTGTCACCCCCAATTGGTTCCCCAACCCTACCTCATCCCCAAAAGGGGGAGAGATGTAATGTCCACTCTGCATTTGTCAATGAACTCAAGGGATGTCCTCAGCCAGCCATCCCTCTGGATTGAGGAAGACATAACAGCAGCACTTCGCCGTGCCATGGAATCTCAAAGGCTGGGTGGTGCAGAAAGCCTTATAAGAGGAGAGGCCATCCGGTTCATGCAGCAGAAGAAAGCAGCTGAGCAAAGACCACAATGGGATATGGTTGTCTTTGAGCCAGAAAGTACCCAATCTTCACAGCCTGAGTCGTCTTCATCAGAGCCTTCTCCAACTAAGTCAAGCAAAAACATTGTTGAGGAGATTATGATGAAGTACGGGCTGAAGAGACCTAACCATCCTCCCATTGTGATAGCCAAGCCTGTTCCTGCATCCTCTGGGAAAGTGTCTGAGAGTCCTTCATCTGAGCTATCATCTGTCCCTCCTTCCTCATCTGAGCCAACAGTCAGAATCAGTGAGCCCAGAAAGAAGGCCGTTGCTAGAAGACGTTCCAGGAAGATAATTGCCTCCACTGAATCTGATGAGAGTGAGGAAGAGACTCCATCTGACCTGCCTGAGCAAGGAACTTCATCTGCCCAGGTTGAGCAAGAAACTCCAGTGGTTCAAGCAGTCCCAATTCTGAAGGAAGTCAAATTGGAAATTGAAGACATGACTCCTGAGCAATTTGAGAAGTTTGGATTCACAGACAAGCTATCCTTTGGTCAGATGACTTGCCTCGATGCTGATAGAGCAAGTGTCATGCCCACTCCTCCAATTAGCAAGAGCAAAGGGAAGAGCAAAGGGAAAGGGAAAAGGAAAGCCCAGGAAGTTGAGGAGGATCCCAACTTCCCTGTATGGAACGTGAAAATCCGGGCTGTTCACTATCCCAATGGAGAGGTCTCCTACTTCGACGATGCTACTGGGTTCCCTGGGTATGAAGAAGTGGAGAAACTATAAAGGGCATTCGAGGAGTCTATTGAATCAGAGAGGCTCAAAAGGGAAAGAGATGAAGAAGAGCTTCAGGAGATCATTGCCCAGATAGACCAGAGTATGCGTGAGGCCGAGCTAGCCAAACTGCAAAAAGAAAATGAAGAGAGGCAAAAAGAGAGGGAGAGGAAAAAGAAACACAAACCCTGAACCCCCAATCCAAACAATTTTTTTAGAAAGCTTTTCTTTGTGTTTTGTTTTCATGCATACTTTCATACTTGCTTAGTGTAATTTACTTGTATACGTTCTTTACTTGTATATGTTATTTGATTGTATACTCTGATTTGTAACTTTTACTTATCAATAATATTTGTTCAAGTTACTTGTTCTTATCTATTGCTTTTATTATCTTGCTATTCTTTCCTTATGAATCTAATCGATAAAACTAAGTTTGTCATCATCAAAAAGGGGGAGAATGTTAGAATCTTAAGTTTTGATGAAGACTAAAATATGAAAGAATAGGCCAAGTACTTAGAAAGCAATAGGTTAACATAGGATCCCAAGTAAGAGTGCAACCGGATGTGGATTTACTTCCGGATAGACTAGAACTCGCGCACGCGGATAAATGTTTCATCCCTCAGCGGCAGCGAGTAACTCACTAGGGATTTAACTCAGTCCATGAACGCTAGATATACAAAACCTTAAAACTAAGCTATAATTCAACCGGAAGTGAAATTGCTTCCTGTTAGACTTAGACTGGCGCAGACTGATAGAATAGATATCATCTCAAGCGTCAGTGAGTTTACCTCGTCAAGTGAAATTGCTTCCTGTTAGACTTAGACTGGCGCAGACTGATAGAATAGATATCACCCCAAGCGTCAGTGAGTTTACCTCGTCAAGTGAAATTGCTTCCTGTTAGACTTAGACTGGCGCAGACTGATAGAATAGATATAACCCTAAGCGTCAGTGAATTTACCACGTCAAGTGAAAGTGCTTCCGATAGCTTAGTGACTAGCACTGACTGTTGGATTGAAAGACACTGAGCGAGAGTGAGTAATAGTGAACTAAATCCTTCATCAAGTGGAATCACTTCCAGATGTAGAAGTGCTTCCGGATACACCTTAGACTTAGGGAACACCCACTGCATGTGACTATGTGCTTATATTGTTAAACTAACGTTCAAGTGCAGCACACTAAGTAAGGTTGCTTCCGGATGTGATTTTGCTTCCGCAAGCAATCAGAATGTCAGAGCGTTCAGAGATGCAGTGTCAGAATGCTTTTGTCAGAGCAGAGGTGTCAGGACTACTTTTCAGAGATAAAGCAAGTCAACCCTGCTATGCATTGATGAAGCATTTATTGGGTAAACGGTAACATGGGAAAAACGGCCATATTCAAACGGCTAGCCCACCTACCAAGAGTTCAAAATGTTTGAAGACTATATAAGGGAGCTCAACTTCATTTATGGAGCAATTAATTATCTTTGAATATTCTTGAGAGAAGTTAGAGCGAGAAACCAGGAACACCTTCAAGCATTCAAAGCTGCCCAGAAAAGTAAAGAGCATTTAACACATCGAGTGATCCTTTTCATCTACATATTCTGTACTCTTTGTTGTTAAGTCTCTTTCTGTTATAAGAGCATTTATTGTACCTAAGTGTGTAACACCATCCGTTCTTTGAGAGAACTTAGTTAGAAAAATCCTTTAAGTGTAAAGGTTAACCCCTTGCTTGGTGTGAGGGGGAGCTAGTTAGAAAGGTTACAAGTGAGCCTGTGTAAAACTTAGTTAGAAAGTCTCTTTCTGTTATAAGAGCATTTATTGTACCTAAGTGTGTAACACCATCCGTTCTTTGAGAGAACTTAGTTAGAAAAATCCTTTAAGTGTAAAGGTTAACCCCTTGCTTGGTGTGAGGGGGAGCTAGTTAGAAAGGTTACAAGTGAGCCTGTGTAAAACTTGTAGTTGTAAGGTTGCAAGTGATCCCGTGCAAAACTTGCGGTTGTAAGGTTTCAGGTGAACCCGTTTTAAAACCTGAGATATAGTGGAACTCGGCCTGGGTGGTTGAGGACTGGACGTAGGTCAGGTAGACCGAACCAGTATAACTCTTGTGTTGTTTCATTCGAGCGTTATTTTTGAAGCACAATTCACCCCCCTCTTGTGCATCCATTACTTTCACCCCGATCCAATCAATCCGAAAAGGATCAGTACAAATAACTGTTGATTGGCCTATCGACAGTTATCATCGCGCGATGGTACATATGTATATCAGTGTCATGCAAACCTCACATTATCCATCAATTTCATTCTCATTCAGTATCAATATCATACATTCTTACAATTCCCTTCAATATCTCCAAATTAATAGTGTTTTCCACAACATAACTCTCAACAATCTCAACTCAACATCTAACCCTCTTTCTATCCTCATCACCTCTTAAACCACTACCCAACACTATCCCTATATACATTTCACGCCATTCCAGATCAATGGCCACCACCAAGCAGGATAATAGTATATATAATGTGTACAAATCTTTTATACAAAAATAATCGTGTTTGAAAGGCACCCGATAGCCTGTTTTGTATAAAAATAACCTTTCAAAGATAATATATATATATATAGAGGGTGAGAAAGGATTTTACAAAATCCTAGCTAACATCACCCTCAATGTTATAGTAAGGTTAAGTGTGATTACCTGTCGCCCTTAGCAATCCAATGCCTTTCCTTACCGTTTCCTTATAGCTTTTCCTTCAAATATCATCACCACTATGTATATTCCTATAATGATATAATACACAATGATAAATTAATATCATTCTCACTTCATATTATTTAAACGTCTCTCGCGTATCCTATATTACTACCCAATCCTTTCTTTTTAGTCATTTTATGAACCACTTCAATTTCCAAGCTTTAATTAATAAATACTTAAGGTCCTTTAATACTTCCCTAATTCATAGCAAGATTCTTCACCATGCAAAATCATTCACCAAACACTAACACATAGCAAGTAAATTTGAGGCAAGTTGACACTGCCATTCATAACCAAACAAACAATTACTTCAATAAATTCTAAGCAACAATTCTAAATCATAGTATATAGTCACCTATTTTCAAGCATGTAAATAATAAACATTCTTTTAATTAATATTTCTTTAGTTCTTACAACAAACCTTCAATTCCATTAAAATAGAATTAGTATGACAATTAAAATGCCTTAGGACAGCTCTTTCAATTTAATCCAAGCATCATAAACATACTCTTCCAATTCAAATAATCAAATCATCATCATAAGTCAAAGAGGAGAACAAGTATGATAGGAAAATACACAGCTTGGTGAAAGCTCCAATGCTTATAAGTTGTATCTCAATCAACCTTGATATACAACAAAACTAATAAGCCAGATATAATCACACCTAAGTAAACTCCATTTTAAAGCAACAAGGAAGCCACCAAAACAGAAACATTTACAATGGCAACAACATGTATCCTTCTAATTCCTCACAATAAGCAAATACCAATTATCACTTCACTTCTTCACTACGATCCCATCTTTTAAGTTTATTACCAAAACACCTAATAACATTAATTAGCCATTACATTCCTCAAGCAATGCTATCACTTCCATAGCCAAATCAAACCATATTCCAATTCCAAATAAATACAAAGAAATTAAACTATGTCTAAGCTACCTCTCCAGTCATCTAATTAAGACATCCTTCACAATCCTAACTAAAATAATCACCTATTCTCCAAAGCATTGGAGTTGTAGTACATAACAAAGTAGTAATGAAACAACAAACCATAGTTATAACATAACATGAACTCCAATGACAAAAATCATAATTAAAATTACTGTTTCAGGGTTCTTGAACTCTTCATGGCCTTTTATGTAATCAACCTCAACCTCACATCACTATTATAATTCACATATTAGATAATTGAACTCCTTCCCTCAACCTACTCTCAATTTTTTGATAAAGTGATACTTAGGCAAATTAGTGTAATGATTCGTTGACTTTGTTTACAATGTCTGTGTTAATTGATTTGGCTTGTTAATAGGTATGTTGCAAATGTTTAAAGTTATGCTGTAGTGGTTAATACCTATGTTACATTTGTTAATCGTGCTGTGCAGGTTAAAATGACACATGAAGGTGACTCAAGGGAATTAAAAGAGTTTTCCTCTTCCTCGGGAAATTAGCGTGTGAATGGCTATAGCAAGTAAATTATGTGCTAATTAGGTAAAAACTATGGTATACCAATTGAGAAATAAGAATGGTATGGTAGTGTTATGGGTTTTGGTTAGAAGGATTTCAATAGTGATTTGATCCTTTTATGGTTCTGTTTGGGTAATTTTTCATTGCAGACTAGAGAGAACGATAAAAGTAGAAGTGAGATTTATTAAGATTATAAAAATTATGTTTGACTATGGCAAATTTTACTCTAAGTTTGGTTGAGAATCGGATGGTTAGACATGATGAAGTCTTTTTACTAGTTTACTTGTTTTCCAACTTTGAGAAATTTTATTACACAATTAGTAGGAGGAATACTATTTCATCTCCTTTTTCACTAGACTTTAGTTGTCTTATATGATGCTTTTATTGCCAAATTCTGGAAGAAGAATTTATAGACATCGAAGTCTGATTAGTAATCAACGATTGGAGCATTGTGTCCTTATATTCTGTATGTTTCTTGATAGTTGACATCGTTAAAATGCAGGACAATTCACAAAATTATGACACTGAAGAGTTAATAGAAAATAAATATAAAGTTATTGAGATTGTGGCTGCTGCTGAATCTTCTATTTCTTGTTATCAGTAGGTGATTCCTTTGGCTAGTGATAGTAGCAAAATAGATTCTGATGAAAGTATTTTTGATTATGAAGAAAGAGATAAAAAGATGAGGGAGATGACAATGAGAAATGCTTCAAAGTTGTAACATACTGTTACTTAATCCCTAATTATCTAATGATATCCATTTAAATTCTATAATCTCTTTA
This sequence comes from Mimosa pudica, assembly GCA_029929735.1. Taxonomy (NCBI): domain Eukaryota; kingdom Viridiplantae; phylum Streptophyta; class Magnoliopsida; order Fabales; family Fabaceae; genus Mimosa; species Mimosa pudica. The sequence continues at coordinate 942,641 of JAKELP010000022.1, read as the reverse complement.
CTAACTATGATAGGAAGAGGATTTTCCATAATATAAATATACCTATCATAGTTAGAAAAAACACATTCTAGTGAATAAACCATTACCCATGATAGAAAATAATTTTCTGATACAATATAGATGCTACCATGGATAATTAAAAGATAACCATGTTAAAAAGGATTTGCCTAACATGGATAATAAACAAAACTATTTGATATTAAACAATATATATATATATATATATATATATATATAAAAGATAACCATGTTATATATATATGCAGAAGTGAATGCACACCTATACAAATTGGCAATATACAATTCTAAATAACTATACAACTTCTACTACCTAATTCCCTTTCCTGATGCTTGCGTCTGTGCATGAATACCTGCAAAAATGTCACTAATCGTGGGATGAGACAATTTGTCCCAGTAATCACTGCATAACTCACTCTAACAGTGAGATGTGCGGTAGCGAGGGCGTCTAAAGGGTACCACAATTTTAAAATCAGTAATATATATAAACCAAGTCTTCTTCCCCATATACCACTCAAATTCCATCAGTCATTTCCAAATCAACTAAACTTCATCATCTCTGTCTCCAATCCAATCACCCTACTATCACAACTCTCACACTCACCTATAGATGCAACGTGCCATCATGGAGGCATATATCGAAGCATCTAATTTTCACTATATGATTTGACATTGTGCCCCTCTCTATAATGAGGGGCAAATTTCCCTCTCTGGCAATCTCCAGAGAGGGAACCCAATTTCGTTTCCATTGCAGAATGGGAACGGTTGAACTCTATAATGTCAAACAACCGTAGGTCACTTTCTCTAGTAAGTAGACCTATGATCCAAAAAGGATCAGTACAAATAACTGTCGATTGACCTATCAACAGTTATTATCGCGCGATGGTACATATATAAATCAGTGTCATGCAATGCTCACAAAATCCATCAATCTCAATCTGATTCAACATCTCCATATCAACATCATTGTCATGAACTCTCACATTTCCCTTCCATATCTCAATCTCACCATTTCAATTCCTTCCTTCAACCTAACTATCAATATCCCTAACAGAGTACTACATAAATCTCTCACACCACTATCTGAACGCTATACCTATACACCATTCACACCATTCAAGGTCATTAACCACTACCAAGCAGGATAATAGTTATATAATAAATCAAATTTCTTTGTATGAAAATAATCGCGTTTGAAAGGCACCCAATAGCCTATTTTGTATAAAAATAACATTTCAAAGATAATATACATATAGAGGGTGAGAAAGGATTTTGAAAATCCCAACTAACGTCACCCTCAATGTTATAGTAAGGTTAAGTGTGATTACCTGTCGCCCTTAGCATTCCACTGCCTTTCCTTATCGTTACTTGAAGATGTTCCTATTATTACATAAAAGTAATAATGAGGATAAACAATCATGCTTATATATGGATAATGAATAACACGTCTCTCTCTCGGTCCCAATATTACTACCCATTTTCCCCTTCTTTTAATTTAAATTTTTTATAAAATCATTTTGATTACCACATCTAACAACACATCTCATATACAACACCAAAAATCAATTCAGCTATATCATTCAATTAAGGGTATTCAAGCATGAAAGGGTAATCACTTTCAAATGAAATGAAATCAACATACTATAATCAATTCCAAATGCCCATATTCATCTTTCTCTTTTATGTTCCAAGGGCAGCCAAAGGAAAAGGAGATAAAGGAATTCACAATACATTTTTTAGTTCTCACATTCAACCATATCCAAATAGAGAAATAAATAAAGCAATATTCTGCTCATTAGCAAACATCCATATATTCAATTAACCTTCCAAACGTACACATCTTATTCATTCATTATCTAATCAAACACGTATAATATCCTCCAACTAAACCATATATTATAATTACCAATTTCAGATTCACCTATGTAACACCTTCACATATCAAACCCACAACCAACCATTGAATTTAGAATTCAAAACCACCATCATTTCTAACAGTCAGTTTCTTCTAGTCATACTCTCATACATTTCAAAATTATTACATGAACTAAACATGCCGAATCATATATCAATTTATCAGATCTTCAATTTCAATTTAGCCAAATAAAACACACATAATCATAAGCAAGATTTCAGTTACATTACAAACTTCCATACACAAATTAGGTTTCCTCACAAGTCTTTATAAGCCAAATCATACACAATTCAGAAAAGGAACAAGCACAATTTACATACTCAACCACATTTCCAGACACGCCATAATCGTAGCAAATTAACATAAATCAGATTATATTCACATACATTTTCATGTAATAACATTAAAAATATATCCATCTTAGGCTCAAACATGGATGATTACATCCGTAAGCAAAAACAACACCAAGAAAGTCATGAGATCAACTATACAATAATTATTAAGTTTGCAAAATAATCACTTCCAACAAAAATCAAACATACAGACCACTTACTTCTTATACTACTCTTTAAGTTTCCATCAAGACTTCACCTAATTAAATCTGTTTTATTAATCACCATGCAACTTATACTTTTCCTTTCATTTCCTACACTTATTCAATCAATGCATCAAATAGTGGCAGAAAACATGTAAGCACTTGGACATATCTTATTTTATTTCATAATTAATAACCAAACAGAATTTCACTCTAACCGAGAACAAAACTCATGTTCCTCCACAAATTCATTCTTTTATTTATTAAAAGCAGCTGGAAAGATGCTCACCGAAGTTGAATGACAATCTTGCACATGTTAGGCTTGGGGCCGCCGGTTTCTCGCCGGAAAACAGAGAAGAATGGAGGAAGCTTAAAGGGACAGAGGGAGGCTCACATTTGGGAAAGGAAGAAGTGAGAAATCGACACCCAAAAGAACATAGTTCAAAAACACCATAAAGGTTCAAACTTTACCGTTAACTTCGGCCGCCGTACGCCGGAAAACAGCTTCGCCGTCGCTGTCGGTGGCTGGGCGAATAAATGAGGACACGAGGGAAAGAAGAGGGAGCATAAGGGACACCCACAATGTTTTCTAGGCCCCACGCTGCTTACCAAGCCGCCGCCGCCGTTAGCCGCCGCCGCTGCCGTCCGTCGCCGGGAAGAGGAAGAGGATCGAAGAAGAAAAAAGGAAGGAGGGGGAGGAGGACGGGTTCAGTGATGATGAAGGGGATGGGGTGTGGCAGCTAGGGCAAAGGAGAAGGAAAGGTGTATATATATATATATATATATATATATTAGGGAAAATTACAACTAATTACCCTATTGTTTATTCTTAATTACATTTTTAGCCCAAAATTTGTATATATCCTTTAATCCCATCATAAAATTATCCATGCTTCAAAATACTCTTCATGTAAGTTTCTAACTCCAAATAACTTCCTTAACTGTATTTCTTTAATTTCTAATGTAAATAAGATTTAGTATTCATAAATTGCTCGAAATATCATAAAATTCCTCTCTAAGACTTTAAATTTCCTACATGACACCTCAATAATTCTCATTATCCTTAAATCAAAATTTGGGATGTTACAAAAGTCATGCCCTGTTGATAAAAGACCAATTGATGGAGAAAAGGAGATTTATTGCAATGGATGTTTTCCTTGTGTAATTGGCCAATTTGTACTAAAACATGTATGAGAAATGTGAATAAGATTCTTGCACACCATGTCTTTGTTGTAATTATTGTCATAGGAATTTTTGTATTATATTTTCTAATAAGGTGACAATGAAACATTAAGTGGCATACGAACCTTAATGTTTACTTGTCATTAATTGTGTAACAAATACTTCATGGGAAATGAAATGACCCAAATATTAATGGGTATGCTCTGAATGTTAATGGGTAAGTTTTGATTGTTAATGGATTTGCTACAATTGTTAATAGGTACACTGCAATTGTTAACACAGAATGCACAATTCCAATACCCCAAAAGTTAATGGCTATGTTTTAAATGTTAATGGGTAAGGTTCAGTTGTTATTAGGTACAATGTAATTGTTAATACAGAATGCACATTTTTTCTCAATGACCCAAATCTTAATATATATGTTGTAAATGTTAAAGGGCACGGTTCAATTGTTAATGAGTACAATGCAATTGTTAATATAGAATACATTTTTTTAACAAGAAAGTTAATTCCCAATGACTCAAAAGTTAATTGGTATGTTGTGAATGTTAATGGTTCAATTGATAATGGGTACAATGCAATTGTAAAATACAGAATGCACGTTGTTTAAATAAGAAAGTTAATTCTCGATGACCCAAAAGTTAATAGCTATGCTGTAAATGTTAATGGGCAAGGTTCAATTGTTAATGGGTACAATGCAATTGTTAATATAGAATACACGTTCTTTTAACAAGAAAGTTAATTCCCAATGACTCAAAAGTTAATTGATATGTTGTTAATGTTAATGTGGAATGTCCGATTGTTAATGGGTACAATGCAATTGTTAATACAGAATGCGCGTTGTTTAAACAAGTTAATTCCCAATGACCCAAAAGTTAATGAGTATGCTGTAAATCTTAATGGGCGAGGTTCAGTTGTTAATGACTACAATGGAATTGTTAATATAGAATACGCGTTTTTTAAACAAGTTAATTCCCAATGACCCAAAAGTTAATAGCTATGCTGTAAATGTTAACGGGTGATGTTCAATTGTTAATGTGTACAATGCAATTGTTAATATAGAATACATTTTTTTAACAAGAAAGTTAATTCCTAATGATCCAAAAGTTAATAGCTATGCTCTAAATATTAATGGGGAAGATTCAATTGTTAATGAGTACAATGCAATTATTGTTAATATATACACTGCTACAGTTAATTACTTGCTAAAATGTTTCATTAATAAGCAAATACTGATCATTACACTGCTATAGTTAATTACATGCCAAAATCAACTTAAAACCATGACAATTGCAAAAGTAATGAAAGAAAATATATAATCATAACCATTACCATAGCAAGTATGACAAATAGGTTTTACGAAAGATGGATTCAATAAGTCTTACAAATCCTTAATGACATTAACATAAAATCCATAACCTAAACAGAAAAGACTAAAGAGTTTCTTTTTTGAGTACAGATTACAACACTAGTGCCTTGAGTAAAATAACTAAGTAATTTTCTTCTTAGCATTTGATGTTGAGCTTCCTCTTGGTTTATATTACACCCTTCTTAGCAGTTAGGGACGAGAGACGTGCTCCCCCATATGCCTTTCTTGATTTCTTTCATAGCTCTCCCACAAAAACCCGGGTTCTCATTCCAAGCCCAACGCCCCAATTCTCATCACTCTTATCATCACCTGCAAATGACACTGTCTCGTTAAATGAAGAAAAAAATTTTCATACACTGTTTTGAAATGACCTAAATAGCATGTGATATGCATGGAGGGGATAAAAGGGAAATAGTTGGCTAACTAAAAACTACATACCAGAATAAAACTGTTACAATAAACAAACATGATTTGGAAAATTTCCATGATTTCCAACAGCATTTTTTTAGTATGTGCAAAATTCAAGATACATATAAGTATAGTACAAACTGGAGGAATAACCATGTTCTTTCCTTCAGCTTTAACAACCATGTTGCACAACGTCAGTCATTCTTCCATCTGATAACCACAGCATAATCTCAAAATCAACATAAATAACCATAATAATTGAAGATTAAAGGCAAAACAAGTATTGAGAATGGCAAAATGTTCTATTGCACAATATCTTGGTGGGATACAGTAACATTAAAACTATCAACAACTGAGCCAACCAACTACATAACCTTATATATCGCACAAGCCATGTTTATTTCACCAATAATCTACATGATAAAAATATTAATACAAACAAGGATACAAGAAAGTGTATTTACGAAAACACAAAGAGTTTCATAAAGAGGGGACCAAAATACAAAAATATTAACCAACAGCCTTTAAATTGAAGATCAAGAGAACCTTTACCAGATTTATATAATGGCTGTAGTACATAAATTCATCACCAAATAAGAATTGATTAACATGATCATTGATGCTCAACAACAACAAAACCCTTGTGATACTAGGTTGGGGATGTAATGAGGATAAAATGCATGATTTATAAACCATAAATTTAAGGATTGCCTAAGACTCCATCCAACACATGAAAACTGCATCTAGTTATATAAACTAGGTGTCCTCCTGCAAATCAAATTTAAGAAAACTTTGAAAAAAGGCATACTGTATTGAACTTGCCGGTTGAATCAACTCTCTGCTCCATAGCTTAGATGGATCTGATGTCAAGGAAATACTGAATTCACTTGTAGCTACACCATCCACAGATATCCCTAAATCTTTAAAGGTTGAAAAGACCAGCATAAATAAGAGACTAATTAGGACTGCACATTTGCAATCTCTGGTCACAAAACAATGAATACTATCATTATCCTCTAGAACTAACAAACAGAATTATCCTCGAGAACTAATAAAAACACAAATAATTACTCTATAGTCCTTCAAATTCAGATATTCAAATTATAATGCAAATGAGTATTGAATTTACCCCTGAGCCTAACTTAATCCTCAAAAGTTAGTTAAGAACACAACCAGAATTATCCATTAGAAGTCTCGTAACGAGGCTTCAACTAATAAAAATCAAGAGTACCAGCAAAGGTGAAACACCCACCATTATCTATTCAAATAAACACTCAATCAAGCAAAAAAAACACAGTTTTTCCCACCAAGTTGCAAACTTTCAGAACATGGCAATCCTATCCAACATTGTAGACATCAAAATAAAGATAAGGGAAAAAATAACAAGTAATGTAGGTATGTGTAACATACTGTTACTAATTCCCTAATTAACCTAATATATCCCTTTTAATTCAATTATCTCTTTACTAACTATGATAGAAAAAGGATTTCCATAATAACAAATGTCCTATCATAGTTAGAAACAGAATTTACTAATGGTTAAACATTATCCATGATAGAAAAGAATTTCCTAATATAACTTGAACACTATCATGGATAATTAATAGCTAACCATGTTAGAAAAGATTCATTTTCTCTCTTCATTATTGCATTTTCTCTCTTCTCCAATAGAGGCGTCCTTATATTTTCTCCCTTCTCCCAAGGCAGTTTTCTTTCGCAAAACTCAAAAACTTCATTGATGGTGGAAAGAAATAACCAATTTGTTTACATCTCCACTGTGTATATCTTCAAAAAAAATTCTATTTAATCATTTCACTAGTGTATTCCTGCATTCAAACCAGTCTTGGGCCGTTTATATATTTTAGTTACATCGGTGGGATTGTGATTTTCATTGGGTTGACGGTTCTTTTTGGCAACAGACACACCATTTACATTTTCTCTCCCCACTTTGTCGGTTTCACAGACCTTCTTCACAAATCTTCTTCCAAGGAAAATTCCTGGGATTTTATTTATATCATCGCCATCAATGTCTCTTCGGTTGTGTTTCAATTTTCAATTTTTGGGTCTATTTTATACATCCACCTTGTTCATTCAATTCATTTCCAATTGGCCACATTCTGTATATATATATTATTTTTCATACATTGGGTTTCAAAATTTGCACCATTGGGCAATTCTTGTTTCATTATATGAGTCCTACATTTCAATTTTCATCTTAACAATTTCGGGGTTTAAATTAAGGGTCTTACACGTTTCCATTCAAGGTTGTAGGTTTTACAGGGATTTTTCAATTTCTACACTCCTTCCTTATCTTTTTGATTTATCTCTTCTTTCTCTAATCCATTCATTTTTATTATTATCATTATCTTTTGTTCTGTTTTTTTTTCTTCTTTCTCCGTTTTTTTGTTTTGTTTTTTATGGATGCAGGTATAGCTTCTCTTAGTTCTTCTTCCGCGAAAATGAAGACACAATCCTATTGCCCTCTTCAGGAGCAATATATTCAAGTATATTCAAAGAAAGAATTTTAGAGGGAATTACAAGGAAAAAGTCCGTGACGTCTGTAATACTCCGCCTATATTTATAGCCGGTCCCAAGTCCAGATAAAGGAGTAGGGTTGTGTTAGGCTTCGGCAGCCAGCGTAAAAATATGTCGAATCTATTGAGCATGAACACACGCATTTTTATATGGCGCCGTGTGATTCATGTAGCCGACCCCACTTAGTTGGGATAAGGCTTTGATGATGATGATGTTAGAAAAGATTCACCTAACATGGTTAGAAAAAGAAGTAAACTAATATCGATCATTAATAATCATCTAACTATGATAGAAAAGACTTTTCATATTATTACAAACCTATCATAGTTAGAAAAGTACTTTGCTTATATAATAATCCATAATCACATCCCTGAGTCTATTTTCATTTTAATAAGAAAACATGCGGAAGCGAATGCAGACCTATAAATTGGCAATATACATGACTAATTAAACTAAATAACCTTTGAAACTTAATTTCCTTTCCTGATGCTTGCGCCTGTGCATGAATACCTGCAAAAATGTCAGTAATTGTGGGATGAGACAATTTGTCCCAGTAATCACCGCTTAACTCACTATAACAGTGAGATGTGCGGTAGTGAGGGCGTCTAAAGGGTACCACAGTTTAAAAATCAATATTACATATATTCCAGATTTTCTCTCCATAAATCATTCACATTTCTCTATCGCTTTCCAAACAATAAAGCCAACATCTCTATCTCCAATCCATCACTACTACTACGCCAACTCTCACACTCACCTATAGATGCATTGTGCCATCATGGGGCATTCATCTCCAGCACCCAATCTTCGCTATATGATTTGACACTGTGCCTCTCTCTACAAGGAGAAGGTAAATTTCCCTCTCTAACAATCTCCAAAGAGGGAACCCCAATTCTGTTTCCATTGCAGAGCGGGAACGGTTGGGCTCTCCAATGCCAAAACAACCGTAGGTCACTTTCTCTCAATAAGTCGACCTATGATCCCCGGTCTAATCAATCCGAAAAGGATCAGTACAAATAACTGTCGATTGGCCAATCGACAGTTATCATCGCGCGATGGTACATAAATTTCAGTGTCATGCAATGCTCACCATATTCCTAAATCTCAATCACATCCAGTATCTCAATTTTAACATCAATAACATGGACTCTTACCATTCCCTTCAATATCTCAATCTCAACTATTCAACTTCTTCCCTCCACCCAACTATCAACATCTCTAACAGAATACTATCTAAACCTCTCACATCATACCCAGAACAAACACCAGTCAGGATAATACATATAATGTTTCAAATTCCTTTTATACAAAAATAATCGTGTTTGAAAGGCACCCGATAGCCTGTTTTGTATAAAAATAACCTTTCAAAGATAGAGGGTGATAAAGGATATATATATAGAGGGTGATAAAGGATTTCAAAAATCCCCAACTAACGTTACCCTCAATGTTATAGTTAGGTTAAGTGTGATTACCTGTCGCCCTTAGCACTTTGTTGTTCTTCCCTACCGTTCCTTGCATGTTTTTCCTTCCAAGCACCTCTCTTACTATACTCTCCTAATTCATATAACAAGGAATGTGAGCATCTGTAACATCCTGGAAAATTTAATTCAGGATTAGAGAGTGTTTTGGAAAATTTTGGAATTTTTAGGAATTTTTGGGATATTTTTGGAAATTTTGAGTAATCAATGTACATATAATTAATTAAGAAATGAAGAGTTTGAAATATGAGGGAATGATAAAGCTAAAAATATTTTGAAGTTTAAAAAGATAGGAGGCTGGTTTAAGTGGTTTTAAATTAAAAGAGTACACTATGGTAAGTTTGGGCTGCAAATTATCAATAACCCAGCCTATAAACTCTAAACCAAACACTCCCTCCCCTTCATTTTTCCCATTTTCTTTTTCTTCCTCACTTCCTTCACCGACTTCCCTCTCTCTCTCCTTCGATCCCTTTCTTTTCTCTTCTCTGTGTCCGTCGCCAGCGGCGGCGGGGAATGGCGCAGCAAGCCGCCATCGAAGTGACCTCTCCCATACACTCTCCATTCGTCTTCCACACTCTCAGAACCTGATCTAAACCTTTCCATTTTCTCTCACGGTTCACTCCCTCCGTCGCCATCGAGTTTTCCGGCAAGACGTGGCGGAGCTTGATCGTCGACAGCCGTGGGTAAGCTTTTTCCTCCTTTTCCTTGTTTTGTTTCTTGATTCTTGGAGTTTTACAACGTTCTTGACCCACATCCCTTCTTGTTTTTGCTTTTCTTCACCGTTCCTCACGGCTTCCCTTCGTTTCCCGTCGTTTTCCGGCGAACTCGAGCTAGGCTGGCCATGTTTTCTTCTCGTCGTTCTCCCTCACTTTTCCGGCGTGTTTGGTTTCGTTTTCGATGGAGGACGGCGGAGGGAGTTGCCGCTTTAATGGACGATTTCCGGCGGGTTTCCAGCTCCGGCGAAGCTCCGGCGAGTTACGTAAGGTCAAAACAAGTTTAGGTAATATTTTCTTCCGTTTCTGCCCTTCCTTTCTGATTTGGACGAGATTTGAGAGGGTAATCCGATTTGGTTTTATGCAAGGGGTGTTTAACGTTGTGTTTCAAGTCTGATAAATGAGTGGTTGTTGTTGTTCTGTGATAGCATTTGTACTTTTTGTGATGATATAAGCTATTGATTGAGATTGTCAAGTTGGTGGTAAGTTTGTATGTTGATTCAAACTGATTTCTTGATGGATGGATGTTTAAAGTTATTGATTTTGTTTCTTTATTCTGTTTTGCTCCATGGTATGGCTGAATGGTGTTGTACTCTTTTTGGTTAGATTTTTGCTCTAATTGTTACAGTACTTCTATAACTTGAACCTTAATTTGTCACCTAAATTGTAAATCTAATCTGAGGGAGCTTATATGGGAATTTTATTTGTTTGGAGAGTGTTTTTGCAGAGTTTCAGAGTATTAATTTGAAGTTGATATTTGGATGGAAACACTGAATTTTTAACAAACTTGGGTGTGAATTGTGTGAGGATTATTGCTATAAAAAGAGGATTAAACTTTAGTGAATATTGAGTTACATTCCATTGAATATAGTTGCATTGGTTTGGTAAAAAGGTGATGCATTAGAAATTTTGTGTTCTTTGCTTTTTGGATAGGTGATTATTTGTTAACAAATACAAGTAAAAAGAGATACTTTAAAGTTGTAACTAAAATATGTTATATGAATGCATATGGTCAATTCTTGTTTGATGTATGTGTGCAGTAAAAGTGTCATTCCGCTGAAAAAAATAGTCAAATGAAGTATGAAACAAGGATGATTTAAATGGGAATTCAAGTGTGCTATATAACTAGGCATAAATGACTATATATATGAGTGTAAACTTCCGTATTTTGGTTATTCCTTTCCTTCTTTTGCGCTGAATTGATCTCTTCATTAAAGAGACTTCTAAGTAGTATTAAAGGATTGTAAAATACAAGCTATGATAATTTTCGAACATGTGAGCCAAACCTAAATTAAAACTACATTTTTCTTTGAGTTTATGGATTGGTGACATTTCTTTTCTTTCACTATTTTGCTGCTATTGTTATTGTTGTTACAGCTGCTGTTTTGATGATTGATTTAAGAGGTTGTATGTCCTTGGCTTGGATTGTAATTGATTTCAAGTTAATTTACCATGTAGGACCTTTTATCATGTTAGTCTAAGAGATTCTTGTTTCTTTGATTTGAGGTATTGTTATTTGAAGTACGAATGTACAAAGAGATGAACTACATGTTAATGTTTGTACACTTGGCTTAAATATTCCTCTTGTTTCATATAAACTCTTATTTCCTGTTTGTGGTCCAGTAGTAGGTATGTGAAGAAGAAATTAACAAATAAATTTCATTTGCAGATTATCATTGTGTCTATGATACATACTTAATTCAGATTTCTGCTGCTAGTTTGTTGTTAATTTAATATAAGTTCCTGCATAAATCCCAATTCAATTATGAGTAATTGTATATGTAGGTTTAAGTTGCTATGTGTTTCTAGTATCATTGAAACTTGGTTCTACACCGTGTCATATATGTTTGATCATGATGTTGTATGGCTTACTTGATTTATGTGATTGGTTCCTTTTCTGGTTTAAAGAAAGGGGAAAGATTAAGATTAAGGAATTGCATACTGATTCGGTGTTGTTCCAATATGAACTTGGTGTTCTAATGCTGTTGTTTCATATAGTGGCATTGTTATGCTTTCTCCTTTCACTACTTCTGTTCAGCTTGGTACCGAAGAGATTATAAACATAATTTAAGCAATATGATGAATTAATCAGATGGGAATTGGGTAGTAATGCGGGTACGAGAGAGACGTTAAATATTATGAATGAGACATGTTATTAATATATTATTTTGTATCATATTATTATAGGATTGACTGTGATGTGGGCCTTTGTGGCATTAAGAAAGTAATGATGAGAAATCGCGTAAATTGCTGGGCGACAGGTAATCACTCTTACCTTGCTATAACATTGAGGGTGACGTTAGTTAGGGATTTTGTAAAATCCCTTTTCACCCTCTATATATATATATATATATTATCTTTAAAAGGTATTTTTATACAAAATAGGCTATTGGGTGCCTTTCAAACTGGATTATTTTCGTATTAAAGACTGTGACACATTTTGTATACATATACATATATTATATTATCCTGGTTGGTTGTGGTGGTAGTTCTTGGATAGTGTGATAGATATATAGGTACTGAATTATGACTGTGCTTTTGAGAGAATTGAGAATGGAATGAGAATGAGATGTTGAGTTTGATATTGTGGATAGTTAGTTTGAGGGAAAGAATTGAATAGTTGTGAATGACATTGTGATATTGAAGAGAATTTGTGATGGAAATGTTGAGATTGTGGATGAAATTTGATAGGGATATTGTGAGGATTGCATGACACTGAAATTGATGTACCATCGCGCGATGATAACTGTCGATAGGCCAATCGACAGTTATTTGTACTGAGGATCCAATTTAGATTGATTGGATCGGGGTTCATAGGTCTACTTATTGAGAGAAGTGACCTACGGTTGTTTGGCATTGAAGAGCCCAACCGCCCCTACGGTTGTTTGGCAGTGGAGAGCCCAACCGTTCCCGTTCTGTAATGGAAAACAGAATTGGGATTCCCTCTCTGGAGATTGTCAGAGAAGGAAATTGTCCCCTCATTATGGAGAGGGACCAAGTGTCAAATCATATAGTGAAGAATAGATGCTTGAATGCACCGTGGTGGCACAATGCAGCTGTAGGTGAGTGTGAGAGTTGTTGGGGTAGAATTAGATGATTGGAGTATGGAGATGTTGAATGGATTTGGTTTGAAGGTGATTATTGGACTTGAGTGATAAATGGAAGAAGATTTGCTAGGTATATATATATATTACTGGTTTTAAATAAGGTACCCTTTAGACGCCCTCGCTACCGCACATCTCACTGTTATAGTGAGTTAAGCGGTGATTACTGGGACAAATTGTCTCATCCCACGATTACTGACATTTTTGCAGGTATTCATGCACAGACGCAAGCAGTAGGAAAGGGAATTAGGTAGTAGATGTTATATAGTTTCTTCGGAATTGTATATTGCCAATTTATAGGTCTGCATTCGCTTCCGCATGTATAAAAATCTATTTATTTTTAATATCAGTTAGTTCTGTTTATTAACCATGTTAGACAAATCCTTTCTAACATGGTTATCAATAAATTATCCATGATAGCAGCTGTGTTGTATTAGTTTATTCTTTTCTATCATGGATAGTAAATAAAAAGAGATTAATGAATTGAAATAGATAATATTGGTTAATTAGGGATTTAGTAACATAATGTTACAACTTGGTTATCAGTATTTGGTATACGATAACCGTGGACTGTGCTGCATTGCATATAGATTGGCAATATACATTCTATAGTTTCCCTTCCTTCTGTGCATGATACTCTGCTTTTTGAGAGGATTATCGCTCATCCCGTGGTGGGGAGAGAGTGATAAGAGAAATTGAATAGGTACTGTGGAGAGATTGAGATGAACATAGAAAGAATAACAAAACTAATGTTGATATGTATAAAATTTAGGAAAAATAGCGAAATAAGGATGTTTCTCTGGGGTCTCGAGTATAGTTATGTGCCGGCCATAATCATAGTCGAGGCGTCAGGAGATCCCTTATTGGGTTAAGGGAGTAAAGAAAGTTGAGAATAACAATTAATGAAGAATACAATGTGAAATAAGAATTGTGTATTTTGTTTGGTAATTGTTTGGTTATTTGTAGAATTGTTCGGTTAATTGATGAACTAACTTGTTTGTTTGATTGTTTTAATTGAAATTCTATTAAAAATTGTTATTTTGTTGTTGATTGGGTATGTAAATGTTTAATTTAGTTGTATTATTTGCTTTGTTTTGTTGATAGGTGGTGCATTTGTTAATTAATTATTAAATTGTTCTATCTAACGCTTATTACAAATGAACTGTTTATTTTATTATTTTCTATTGGTTGGTTGGAGATCACCATCATTGATAGTAGAGGTTGTTGCCCATTTATATTAAGCGGCTGGAGGCTTCCTCACTATATATAGTGATTGGAAGCAGCCCCCTTAATAATAGATGTTGGTAGCCCTCACTATCTCATGGGTGGATGTCTCCGAAAGGTAAGTGTTTTTGTTCAAAAGTGATCATTAATTGAATTTTTATGTAGTTAGTTGTAGAAAATTGATAAGTTTTGCAAGTCAATATTATATAATTGGAAGAATTTGGCTATTGATACTATGTGAGTGGGAAATTTGTAGTGGATAATTGTTTGTAAAATTGTGAATTATGGTTATAAATTCAAATTGATTTCATTATGAGGGAATTTTTGTTGGTTGATTGTCTTATATGGATGTTTGTTAAAGCAATTAAGTTGTTAGAAGCTGATTGGGGATATTTTCATGAATATAAGGCTGTTGTGTTTGTTGATGTATGCTGGATGCTAAACTTTTCTACTGTTCTTCTACAAATGGCTGCAAGTATGAAGGAATGGTTAGGGGATTTGAAGTAGGATTAGAATTTGAATTATACCCCAAGCTATGCTAATGTTTTCATAATTACTAACAAATAAGTTGATTAAAATTATCCATGTGTAGGATTGATACAAATCTGTATTTATGACAATTCATGAAATAAGAAATTACACAACAATGGGAATAATGTGTGGTTGTTGTGATTTATCCTCATTAGAATTAAAGAAATCGATTGTAATTTTTAAGTTTAATGTTTTTGATATGGATCAATGAATTATGAACTTAGAAGCAAATATTTAAGACTATAAACTCCTTAAAATTTCCACATGATAATTATTTTGCAATGAAATCAGTTTGTTTGAAACAAGATAGGAAATTGCAATCTGAATTTCTATTGTCTAATATGTTAGCATTTAGAATTTCACTTTAGATGTAACCTTGCACTCTGTTTGTTGACTCATTATAAATTTGATAGTTGTTGATTATTTTTGTGATTGGAATGAATAGTCATGGCTGGAATGGTATTATTGTGAGCTTATTCATGAATTTCTACATCCTTCATTGTTCTGGCTAATTGTGGCTGGTCATTTGTGAATTCTATTTACAGGAATTATCTAAATTGTATTGGAATGAACCGGAGTGCATAGTTATAAATGAGTAATGATTTAACCACTAAGGAGTTGTGATACTAAAAGTAATAGAAGTGAAGGTATATTAAGTTGTCCTTGGTATTGTTTTTGGACTTTTGGGCCTACATTACACTGGTTATCTTTGCTTATGCAGTTATTGGTGCTGATTATTGTAATTCTGACTTGTAAATCAGATTTTTTTTCTATTCTATTTGTTGTGATTTGCTTTGGTTTGATGCTTCAAGCAATTGTATTCTACACTATCAATTGCCTAGACAGAGCTGAATGTGTTTAGGAATTATATTTGCTGGTATTTTCAGATTAAGTTTGAGTGTGAATTTGGTTAAATATCACGTCCATTGTTGATCTGTTACCCATATAGTGCATACTGTCAATTTGTCATTGATTGGTCTGATTGTGTTATTTACTTGCTTTCATTTTTCTAGGAGGTGGGCCATTATTCTTGAAATATTGAGTGATTTACATGACCATAAATTGAAGAATTCATTGCTGGATTTAGTGCATTAGAATTGTTGTGCAGGTTATATCTAATTATGTATAATACTCTTGCATCATTCATGCTTTGGTAGCAGATTTTGTAGTGGAATTTGGTCTTGGTATCGTTGGTGCTTTGTGATTATGACAAAACTGAATAGATAAGAAAGTTAATTGAGATGAGGAGTTTAGGGTAAAACTTTAGTAAATAGTTTTAAATGGATTCATTGGAAATTGATTGCAGTCCGAAAAGACTTTGATAAGGAAGTTGATATGGTTGACCATATATTGAGTTAGAGTCACTAGTTAAGCGGGAAATGAAATTTTGTAGAGTTGTTATCGAACAATTATTAGCGAGATCTTGGATTTTGATCAAGGAAACCACAAGAATGTGAAAAGGATGTTGTTGTCATATATGAAGTGGATTTTAATACAAATAAATTGATTGGATATGATAGAAAATTGCATTAAACTTGCTATGTATATTAGATCTAATTGTGTATAAGATCCATGCATCAGCTATTGCTTTGATTGGTCAGGTGTTTGCAGTGAAAATTGTATTGCTATTGCCGGTGCATTGTGATTTTTGGATGGACTGATTCATTAATATGCAAATATAATAGAAATAATTGCGATTTTGATTAGAGTTTTAGTTATATTTCTAGAATTCCTAGCGTAGTACTTCTAGCCTTGCTCAGAGGTTATATACATTCAAGTCAATCTGACTTGATTTCACCTCTTCCGAATCCTAAAGGAACTTGAGAAAGTGTGCTGGTAGCCTTAACACCATCTCTATCATAAGAACACGTCCTTCATACCTCACGTTTGACTATATTTCTAAAAAATTTTGTGGCCAATAACCTCAGTTAGAATGTTCACAGTTTCTCTAAATCATCAATACTTTATCCATTGTGATGCTTGGACGACACTCATGGCAATAAACTCTCAATACCAATGAGTTCAATCTTCCTAAATATTATCCGAAAACTTTCTTTTTCTTCTGAAATCAGATTAACAGTTCGAAGAACTATATCCTTTCCTTGTATCTAGTGATAATTTCTACTAATTTCGAGGACGAAATTAATTAAGAGGGGTAGAATTGTAACATCCTGGAAAATTTAATTCAGGATTAGAGAGTGTTTTGGAAAATTTTGGAATTTTTAGGAATTTTTGGGATATTTTTGGAAATTTTGAGTAATCAATGTACATATAATTAATTAAGAAATGAAGAGTTTGAAATATGAGGGAATGATAAAGCTAAAAATATTTTGAAGTTTAAAAAGATAGGAGGCTGGTTTAAGTGGTTTTAAATTAAAAGAGTACACTATGGTAAGTTTGGGCTGCAAATTATCAATAACTCAGCCTATAAACTCTAAACCAAACACTCCCTCCCCTTCATTTTTCCCATTTTCTTTTTCTTCCTCACTTCCTTCACCGACTTCCCTCTCTCTCTCCTTCGATCCCTTTCTCTTCTCTTCTCTGTGTCCGTCGCCAGCGGCGGCGGGGAATGGCGCAGCAAGCCGCCATCGAAGTGACCTCTCCCATACACTCTCCATTCGTCTTCCTCACTCTCAGAACCTGATCTAAACCTTTCCATTTTCTCTCACGGTTCACTCCCTCCGTCGCCATCGAGTTTTCCGGCAAGACGTGGCGGAGCTTGATCGTCGACAGCCGTGGGTAAGCTTTTTCCTCCTTTTCCTTGTTTTGTTTCTTGATTCTTGGAGTTTTACAACGTTCTTGACCCACATCCCTTCTTGTTTTTGCTTTTCTTCACCGTTCCTCACGGCTTCCCTTCGTTTCCCGTCGTTTTCCGGCGAACTCGAGCTAGGCCGGCCATGTTTTCTTCTCGTCGTTCTCCCTCACTTTTCCGGCGTGTTTGGTTTCGTTTTCGATGGAGGACGGCGGAGGGAGTTGCCGCTTTAATGGACGATTTCCGGCGGGTTTCCAGCTCCGGCGAAGCTCCGGCGAGTTACGTAAGGTCAAAACAAGTTTAGGTAATATTTTCTTCCGTTTCTGCCCTTCCTTTCTGATTTGGACGAGATTTGAGAGGGTAATCCGATTTGGTTTTATGCAAGGGGTGTTTAACGTTGTGTTTCAAGTCTGATAAATGAGTGGTTGTTGTTGTTCTGTGATAGCATTTGTACTTTTTGTGATGATATAAGCTATTGATTGAGATTGTCAAGTTGGTGGTAAGTTTGTATGTTGATTCAAACTGATTTCTTGATGGATGGATGTTTAAAGTTATTGATTTTGTTTCTTTATTCTGTTTTGCTCCATGGTATGGCTGAATGGTGTTGTACTCTTTTTGGTTAGATTTTTGCTCTAATTGTTACAGTACTTCTATAACTTGAACCTTAATTTGTCACCTAAATTGTAAATCTAATCTGAGGGAGCTTATATGGGAATTTTATTTGTTTGGAGAGTGTTTTTGCAGAGTTTCAGAGTATTAATTTGAAGTTGATATTTGGATGGAAACACTGAATTTTTAACAAACTTGGGTGTGAATTGTGTGAGGATTATTGCTATAAAAAGAGGATTAAACTTTAGTGAATATTGAGTTACATTCCATTGAATATAGTTGCATTGGTTTGGTAAAAAGGTGATGCATTAGAAATTCTGTGTTCTTTGCTTTTTGGATAGGTGATTATTTGTTAACAAATACAAGTAAAAAGAGATACTTTAAAGTTGTAACTAAAATATGTTATATGAATGCATATGGTCAATTGTTGTTTGATGTATGTGTGCAGTAAAACTGTCATTCCGCTGAAAAAAATAGTCAAATGAAGTATGAAACAAGGATGATTTAAATGGGAATTCAAGTGTGCTATATAACTAGGCATAAATGACTATATATATGAGTGTAAACTTCCGTATTTTGGTTATTCCTTTCCTTCTTTTGCGCTGAATTGATCTCTTCATTAAAGAGACTTCTAAGTAGTATTAAAGGATTGTAAAATACAAGCTATGATAATTTTCGAACATGTGAGCCAAACCTAAATTAAAACTACATTTTTCTTTGAGTTGATGGATTGGTGACATTTCTTTTCTTTCACTATTTTGCTGCTATTGTTATTGTTGTTACAGCTGCTGTTTTGATGATTGATTTAAGAGGTTGTATGTCCTTGGCTTGGATTGTAATTGATTTCAAGTTAATTTATCATGTAGGACCTTTTATCATGTTAGTCTAAGAGATTCTTGTTTCTTTGATTTGAGGTATTGTTATTTGAAGTACGAATGTACAAAGAGATGAACTACATGTTAATGTTTGCACACTTGGCTTAAATATTCCTCTTGTTTCATATAAACTCTTATTTCCTGTTTGTGGTCCAGTAGTAGGTATGTGAAGAAGAAATTAACAAATAAATTTCATTTGCAGATTATCATTGTGTCTATGATACATACTTAATTCAGATTTCTGCTGCTAGTTTGTTGTTAATTTAATATAAGTTCCTGCATAAATCCCAATTCAATTATGAGTAATTGTATATGTAGGTTTAAGTTGCTATGTGTTTCTAGTATCATTGAAACTTGGTTCTACACCGTGTCATATATGTTTGATCATGATGTTGTATGGCTTACTTGATTTATGTGATTGGTTCCTTTTCTGGTTTAAAGAAAGGGGAAAGATTAAGATTAAGGAATTGCATACTGATTCGGTGTTGTTCCAATATGAACTTGGTGTTCTAATGCTGTTGTTTCATATAGTGGCATTGTTATGCTTTCTCCTTTCACTACTTCTGTTCAGCTTGGTACCGAAGAGATTATAAACATAATTTAAGCAATATGATGAATTAATCAGATGGGAATTGGGTAGTAATGCGGGTACGAGAGAGACGTTAAATATTATGAATGAGACATGTTATTAATATATTATTTTGTATCATATTATTATAGGATTGACTGTGATGTGGGCCTTTGTGGCATTAAGAAAGTAATGATGAGAAATCGCGTAAATTGCTGGGCGACAGGTAATCACTCTTACCTTGCTATAACATTGAGGGTGACGTTAGTTAGGGATTTTGTAAAATCCCTTTTCACCCTCTATATATATATATTATCTTTAAAAGGTATTTTTATACAAAATAGGCTATTGGGTGCCTTTCAATCTGGATTATTTTCGTATTAAAGACTGTGACACATTTTGTATACATATACATATATTATATTATCCTGGTTGGTTGTGGTGGTAGTTCTTGGATAGTGTGATAGATATATAGGTACTGAATTATGACTGTGCTTTTGAGAGAATTGAGAATGGAATGAGAATGAGATCTTGAGTTTGATATTGTGGATAGTTAGTTTGAGGGAAAGAATTGAATAGTTGTGAATGACATTGTGATATTGAAGAGAATTTGTGATGGAAATGTTGAGATTGTGGATGAAATTTGATAGGGATATTGTGAGGATTGCATGACACTGAAATTGATGTACCATCGCGCGATGATAACTGTCGATAGGCCAATCGACAGTTATTTGTACTGAGGATCCTTTTTAGATTTATTGGATCGGGGTTCATAGGTCTACTTATTGAGAGAAGTGACCTACG
The DNA here is from genome assembly GCA_029929735.1 of Mimosa pudica. Classification (NCBI taxonomy): domain Eukaryota; kingdom Viridiplantae; phylum Streptophyta; class Magnoliopsida; order Fabales; family Fabaceae; genus Mimosa; species Mimosa pudica. The sequence goes on along the minus strand of JAKELP010000022.1, from coordinate 922,021 downwards.
GTTGTTTGGCATTGAAGAGCCCAACCGCCCCTACGGTTGTTTGGCAGTGGAGAGCCCAACCGTTCCCGTTCTGTAATGGAAAACAGAATTGGGGTTCCCTCTCTGGAGATTGCCAGAGAAGGAAATTGTCCCCTCATTATGGAGAGGGACACAGTGTCAAATCATATAGTGAAGAATAGATGCTTGAATGCACCGTGGTGACACAATGCATCTGTAGGTGAGTGTGAGAGTTGTTGGGGTAGAATTAGATGATTGGAGTATGGAGATGTTGAATGGATTTGGTTTGAAGGTGATTATTGGACTTGAGTGATAAATGGAAGAAGATTTGCTAGGGATATATATATATTACTGGTTTTAAATAAGGTACCCTTTAGACGCCTTCGCTACCGCACATCTCACTGTTATAGTGAGTTAAGCGGTGATTACTGGGACAAATTGTCTCATCCCACGATTACTGACATTTTTGCAGGTATTCATGCACAGACGCAAGCAGCAGGAAAGGGAATTAGGTAGTAGATGTTATATAGTTTCTTCGGAATTGTATATTGCCAATTTATAGGTCTGCATTCGCTTCCGCATGTATAAAAATCTATTTATTTTTAATATCAGTTAGTTCTGTTTATTAACCATGTTAGAAAAATCCTTTCTAACATGGTTATCAATAAATTATCCATGATAGCAACTGTGTTGTATTAGTTTATTCTTTTCTATCATGGATAGTAAATAAAAAGAGATTAATGAATTGAAATAGATAATATTGGTTAATTAGGGATTTAGTAACATAATGTTACAGCATCTATTCTTGTTCATGCTACTTAGCGTTGCTCTCGATCCAAATTACTACCCAATCTCTTTTTCTTATATAATTTATTTTAAGGTAAACATTTTCGAATCAAAGCCAAAGCCAATAATCAAATTCAAATTAATGAACCAAAAGCCAAGGAACAACAAGCATATATTTCCATTAAAGCAATATAGGAATTAACACAAATAAAATCACCAAAGACACCCCTAACCAATCACACTTTCACCAAATCAATACCTTATTAGGTAGAATCAAAACTTCTCACTTTGCAAATCGGCCCATAAAATGTATATGGTACCAACTTCACCAAATTAAACATACAAAGTAATTTGTTAGCTTCAATAATCTTATAGGTTAGTTAAGTTTAAGATATAAACACTTAGAAACCCACAACCCCATTGGACCCAAGGTTAGGGTTTTGCACAAATTCAACCAAAATCATAATCAACATTCAAATAATCATCATATCGCTTCTCAAACACTACAAATAGAATCATAATTTCAGTTTGATGTGTTATCTTAAGTCAAAAACACAACCAAAACTCAGCCCCCTCTCAATCTCGTCCAGAAATTGCAAGAAAAATAGTGAGGATTGGAAAGAAGGTTCACCTGCCGCTGCCGGAACGCGAGCCATCGGACCGCCGCTTGACTCGCTGGAAATAGGAGAAAACTCGCTGGAAAACTGCAGAGGCCGACGAGATAAGTGGCTAGGCAAATGGAGGACCGGATCTGCTCGATTTCAACAAGTTTGAGGAGGAAAAATGAAGGCTTGAACGGAATGGAGAGGATTTGGAGAGATGGGAATTGATGTGGTATGTGGGTGTGTTTAGTTTGAGAGAAAATGGAAGTGATAAGGGAGGAGGGAGTGTCGGCCGAAATCATAAGGAAGGGAGGGATAAGGTTGTGTTTGTTTTGGTTTAATTAGAAGAGTTGTGGTAACATATAGGGAAGATTACCATAATAACTTCTATAAGTCCCAATCACTAAGGGGTCGTTTGGTTCGCTGGAAGAGATTTTGATGGAAGTGGAAGTGGAAGTGGAAGTGGAGGTAGATGTAGGAGTGGAAATGGAGGTGGAAGTGGGGTTTTAATTTGTCTTTGGTACGTAGAAAGTATATATGGAAGTGAAGTATCTTTTTTATACCTATATATGTAAATAAAATATGAAACTCCTAAAATGCCCCTAGAAAAAAAAACATCCCACAAAAATCTCAACCACTAACTATAAGTCCAACCTCCAAGCTCTTAAGCCTTAAAACATATTTTAATTTCCGCCAACCCTCATAATTCATATTTCTCCAACTTTTTAATTGACTATTTTAGTCACTCATTTAACTATATTTCTTTAAATTCTAAAGTAGATAAGATTTAATATGCATAATCATCTAAAATATCATAAATTTATTTCTAGGACTTTAGATTTCCTTAAGTACACCTTAAAACCTTAATAAATTCTTTATTATCTCTAATTTAAAATTCGGGATGTTACAGTATGGAACGACCAAAGAAGACGAGGAACCACAGAAATCCGCCGCCACCGCCGAAGAAACACAAGAAGCGCAGCCGCCGAAAAGACACACGGAGCCGATGATGCCAAAGACCAAGCAAACGAAGCCGCATACCAAGGCTGCGAAGAGAGGAGAAGAGGGTGTGTGTTGTTGTGGGGTGTTAGGTGTAACACCCAACAAAATTATATACAATTTATAATTAAAATTATATTTACACTCTAAAAAGTCTAAATTGTAGTAACAAATTTAAAACTTGATGGTTGATCTTTTTGAAATAAAACAAAGTAAAACATTAAAGGCTGAGGTCAATGAAAAAATAAATATAAAATAAAAGTGTGCTTACACCTCAAGTGTCTTCCCCTAACTTGCTAGTAGATCCCTTCACCTAAAATTGTTAATAATGGGGTGAGATCGACATCTCAGTAACTACTGAACTCTCCTAACATATACAAGCAAATTACATATAATTACAATACAAAAGTCATTCTCATATTCGTCCATACAAATCAACTCTTTATCCATCTCAATTGACCTCTTAATTCAAAAATGATTCTTTCACATTAATATTCTTTAATCATGCATAAATGCAGTATGCCTCACTTATATCACCTCTACCCTTATACCGCTGACAGGAGCCATAGGCTAATATATAGTCCAAACAGAAATAAATCCAAATAACTAGATTATTCCAAACTCACCAGTACATGAGTTATACCCTGCAAAAGGTATAGAACTCAAGCATGGACTATGACTCCCCTCCTTAAAGAACTAATATAAGGAAATGTCACATTTCCCATAACTTCCATGCAATCCCTGGCAAAGGAAGACATAGAAGAAAGGACCCTGACAAGTACCACTACCACCACTGTGCACCAAGTGGTGGTATACCACGTGGTAATAAAATTCACCATACAATTTCTCTTCCTTCTCCTCCTCTAATCCTATCCCATCACAGATGCTCATGCAATGGCAGATATATACATCCACTAACAATCAAATATTCTTTGAACTTATAATATCACAATACACTCTCTAACACAATATAATATCATCATATAAGCAAGCATGCTTGAAAAGAATCAAAGTACTTATCATTCACATATTACATATCAAAACAGTTAACAACAAGCATGCTTGAAAAGGAACAAACTAATTTAACAACAAACATGCTTGAAAAGGAACAAACTAATCATAACAGCGCACATTTTTAAATTAAGAGGTAATCAGTAATTATTCAGATTATAATTATACATAACTTACAAGCATACGAAAGAATCATTCAGAGTTACCTGTTTCTCTTTAATTCACAGGTAATCAAACAAACTTACTCCAAAGCTCTTAGTAAAACTCTACAAGGACCATACACAATTATTAATACATGACTCAAAATTTATACTTGTTATCTTTAAGCTTACTTTATAACTACTCTAATATTTATTAACTGGAATTCATATATTTTTATTTTAATTGAGTGAAAACTATTGTTTTTATATAAATATTTGCCCTTGAAACACATCTGAGCAGTTTTGTTTGGGTAACAATGAAGTATTTGTCAAAATGTTGAAAGTGGTGAAGACTGTAACATCCTGAAAATTTAATACAGGATCAAGGAGTGTTTTGGTAAATAATAAACGGAGAAATTGAGAATTTTGGAATTTTTAGGAACTTTTGGAGATTTTTGAAAATTTTGAGTAATTAATGTGCATATAATTACTAAAGAAATGAAGAGTTTGAAATATGAGGGAATGGTAAAGCTAAAAATATTTTGAAGTTTAAGAAGATTGGAGGCTGGTTTAAGTGGTTTTAAATCAAAATAAGTACACTATGGCAAGTTTGGGCTACAAATCATCAGAGAACCCCCCTTAATTCAGCAAACCAAACACGCCCCTCCCCTTTTCTTTAAATATCGGACTCCCTCCATTCTTCTTCTTCTTCGTTCGACTCCGTCTTCTTCCTCCCTCCCTTTTGCTCGATCGGCGCGGCGGCGGCCAAGACTGGCTGGACCACCGTGGCCAATCCTCTCACCCTTTTTCATTCAAACCCTTCTTCCCCTTCGTGTTCTCCTTCATCATCATCATCATCCGTCGACTCCACGCTCTCCGTCACCTTCTTCTTCTTCTTCCGCGAACTCTAGTGGCCTAAGGCGCGGCGGCGCCGGCCACCTCACCATCAGCATCATCATCACACCTTTCTTCCTTCCTCACTTCTCTTTCTCGCGTTCTGCTCCAGTTCCTCACCTCCCTCCGTCGCCTTTTTCGATTTCTCCGGCGAAGCGGCGGCGGGTTCAGCGATGTGATGGTGGAAGAGGTAAAGCTTCAACCTTTCTAACATATCTCGGGCTATGCTTTCATTTTGGAAGTTTATTTTCTCATATTTTCCTTTTTCCTTTTGATTCTTTTCAGCCTATACCTTGGAGGCCGATTTTCCGGCGAGCTGCACGGCGGCGGTGGCCTCCCACTTTCCATACAACACCGGAATCAAGCTTAGGTGACTTTTCTTTTCAGATCCCTACCCCTTTACCATTCGTTTTTGGCGAGCTATTAGAGAGTCCGATTTGGGTTTTAAGTTTTAGCTATGGAAATGAATTAAAACTAAGCCAAAGCTTCATCTTTTAGTGTCCTAGGTGTTAAATTGAATGTTGATTAAAGTTTGGTGAAGTTTGTGCAAAACCTTAACTTGTGGGTTCCATGACTTAAGGTGAATCATTCTTGTATTTGGTTATGTCTGCTTGATCTGTTGTGGTTGAAAATGATGCTATGGATATCCTGGATCTTGCTTGAATTATTGTGTGTGGAGATGTTCAGTTTATGCTTGGAATATGAGATTGATGTTTTGAAGAATTTCTATTCTATTATTTGTTTGGCTGCTGTGTTCTGCTTAGATATGGATAGAAACTTCATTATGAGGACATGGAATTGAAATGCATATGTGTACTTAAAAAACAAAGTGCAGCTGAAATGGTATAATGGTGTGAATATAAATGAAGAAATGGTAGGCATTGACATGTTCAACTTGTGGTTATATAAGTTTGATGAATGAGTAAATCAATGTTGCATGAATAATTCTTATTGGATCAAAGGACTTGTGTATTTCCCTTTCTCTTTTAGTGTTTGTTGTCATTGTTAGTTTGCATTTGCTGATTTGTCTCCAATTTAAAAAGGGGACATTGTACATGTACCAAATATATATAAATATGAGTGTATAATGTTGTTTTGGTTCAATATATGTTCAATTTTAGTATAGGTTCTGTTTGGTCTATGCTTTGTGTAATGGGATGAAGTTTGTTTGTGTTTGGTTCATGAGTTTGCTGCTCATTTTCCCTTATTGGCTGAATTGGTTTCTTTTGAAAAAGGAATGGAAATGATGTTGCTGGTTTTGTTTGGAATGAGAAGTTTTAAGCATGTGGTTATGTTTTGCTATTTATATGAATCGAATTTGGATATTCTAAGTGATGGTTTGAATGATTGATTTAGGAATTGTTGATTTTGTGAAAACCTAACGTTGTGTGCTTTAGAAATTTGTTGGTCATGAGGTTTTTAAAGGTTCAAATCTTTCAATTTATGGATGAGAGTTCTGAGAAATAGAATGGCATTACATGTTGATGACAAATTTTCTGTTCTTACTTTTATTGGCCGATTTGAGTAAGGTTTGAGGAAAAGAGAAATCATTATGGGTTATAGTGTTTCTGAATTTTTAAACTCAGCTTAAACAAAACTTCTTTTCTTAGTGTTTTGATTTGCATTTGAAGTAGTTTATGTTACTAGAAGAGCATGCTTGTGAGTTTTGTGGATTTTCTGTTGTTCTTGTGAAGTGGCTTTGTTTTGGTTATTATAAATGTGTGGTTGCTGATAAAAGTTGGGAGGCTATTAAATTGTGATTTCTACAAGTTTTTGGAATGTACTTTTTAAAGTGTGATTGAAGGTTGTTTGGTTTAAATCTATGCGGAAATAGAAGAAATGAGGGTGGCTTTATATGTGATTAATCTCTTTAAATTGTTTAAAAGTTCTATAGGTTGGACCAATATTTTAATAATGTTAATAAAGCAAAGGCTTGAGCTTATTGTGACATGGTTTAGTTCTAGGAATAATAATTTATCTTTTGTTTATGTGGAAGTCCCTAAATGTTAAATAAGTGCAGGGAACTTTCAATACATGAGAAATGGTGTTGCTTGATTGTAAGAATGTTGTGATTGATTGTTTTTGATTTGGTAGGAAGAATTGTGGGGAACGCTGAATGAATTTCTTGAATTGAGCTGAATGTGTTATATTAAGATGACAAATATAAGTAATGAAGGGGTAGTAATACGAACGTGAGAGACGTTAGCTAATCAATGTATGATTTAGAATGATTATTAACCTACTATTATTACATGGTGTAATAATAGGAAAGGATGTGAATTGCATAGTTTCCTCGAGGCATGGTAAAGTAAAGGGAAAGACAGTGGAATGCTAAGGGTGACAGGTAATCACACTTAACCTTACTATAACATTGAGGGTGATGTTAGCTAGGATTTTGTAAAATCCTTTCTCACCCTCTATATATATATATACATTTTATCTTTGAAAGGTTATTTTTATACAAAACAGGCTATCGGGTGCCTTTTAAATACGATTATTTCTGTATAAAAGATTTTTACACATTATATATACTATTATCCTGCCTGGTGGTGGCCATTGGTCTGGAATGACGTGGAATGTATATAGGGATAGTGTTGGATAGTGGTTTAAGAGGTGATGAAGATAGAAAAGAGGGTTATATGTTGAGTTGAGATAGTTGAGAGTTATGTTGATGGAATATAGAATAGGGATTGTGAGTATTTGCATGACACTGATTATGCGAAAGTTACCTCATAATCTAGTGTAGTGGAGCATTAGGATGAGAGTAGTGAGAAAAAGAGTTTATATAAGAGATACTAGGGTTTCAATCGGGCTTTAACTATTGGGCCTTTTCTTTTAAGAAAGGGAAGAAAAAGAAGGTATTTCTATTTTTTTATATATATTTTGATTGCCTTTTAATTATACTTTAGTTGCTCTCCTCATATATAAAAGTCATCTACATGTTAAAATTTGTATCTTTTTTTATCAAATTTATGATTTCTTCTAAATTCATAATTTAATCTATTTTTAATATAAAACTCTTAAAGACCAAAAAAAATATAAGTACTTAAAAAAATGGGATGTTACATTAGGGTGGAAGGAGAAGAGGACGTGAGATTTAGTGATGAGATGTGTTAAGGTTTAGAGTTTGATTAGAGAAGAGAAGAGAAGAGGGTGGTGTCTGGGGGTGGGTTCACAGTGGGGTTGGGATGAGGGCGGTTAAATCTTTTCACAACATTTGTAAAAGTCAAGGAAGTACTAGTTCCTTCATAATCCTTTTGGGAGTTTAGGTTCCTTGTCCTTTTGGATATTGAGAAAGATTTTTTTGTCATTTTCCCTATTTAATATCTCACATCATCCCTATAATTTAGGCATTAATCTAGGCTGATTTAAATTAATTTGAATATATTATATAATTATCCATTTTAATTATTGGTTAGAAATTGAAATAAGGAGAATAAAAAATGATTTATAAGAATCACAAGTTAAGACTCTTATATTGTGTATACTGTAGAAGCACTTTAAAAGAGAGAATACTACAGAGAGGATTTTGAGAGAGATAAATCTATATAATGGGCAGAAACTTATTTCAACGTAGACTGGTTTCTGTCTAACCACCCTATTTATATATTTTCTCTGAAAATTAATAATTGGGTAAATTACACTTAACAACTTAATTATTTTGAATAATTATATTCAAACCCCAAACACTTATTTTGGCTTAAATTTACCAAGGGTGGATATCTAATGACTACTATTGATAGCTACAAATGCTTGTGCATTGAATAAACATAAACATAGACATACACATAAATATAAAAATAAACCTACTCTTTTAAACCAATCTGACTTTGGACGTACTAAATCAAAATTTTTAAATATGATATTCAAAATATTAGATAAAACAATTTTTATATTTTTATATCATGTAATATATAGAGTTTACTTCTAATTTTACTTTTAAGTGTTTTTTTAATCATATTTAAATCAAAATTGTTAAAATATAAAAAACAAGAGAATGTATCTAACAAATCTCAATATTTATATAATTTTATAGCTTAATTTGAGGTTTTTAATATATTTAGATGGAATATTAGTTTATAATGACTCCTCATTAAGTTAATAATTTGATATTTAATACCTCACATCATCCCTATAATTTGGGCATTAATTTAGGATAATTTAAATTAATTTGAATATATTATATTATTAACCATTTTAATTAATGGTTAGAAATTGAAATAAGAAGAATAAAAAATGATCTCACGATAATAATTTTTTTTGGTCTGAATCTCACGATAATAATTAAGAAAAGGAGATTTTAGGTATTAGTAACAAGAAGAAGGGATATATGAAAGTTTTTAACGGATCGGGTATCCCTGAAAGCTTCTGAATAGCATTCCAGTTCCTATCCTTATTGTTCTTAACATGATCCACCAAAATAGCATCTTCATCAGATGTCCATAGCAGTCTATTTAGAACACCTTTATTGTCACTTTCTCCCTTGCACTCATCATTGATCTGTGGCACATCATGATCATTGGGGAGCTTCTAATCTTCAACATCAATTATCATTGTAGCGCCCGAAAAATTATATTAAATTAAAATTAAAAATGGAGCTGTAACACCTAGAATTTTCTTAGCAAATAATAATGAGTTAATCAATTTATAGCCACAATTATATTATTGGAAACTCAAAAATACGAATAAATTAAAACTTTTTTTTAATTTTGAAAGATAAATAAATAAATTTTCTCATTTAAAACTATTTAAAATCTTTCTTTTGTAAAATGAGTTTCAATAAATAAATCATTTAGTTATAATATATTATTTGAAAATTCACGTGGATATAAATTTATTAAATGACTAGTTTACATCTAATACTTAACTCTATTAGGTGTTACTTATTTAGTCAATCTATCGAGGACCTTATTTGAATTATTTAAATAAATACACATATTATTTAATTAATACGAATTGGCTATCTCAGGTGATAGCTTCCTAGTTATGTATATCACAAGCTTTTCACTGATTACATAATAATATAAAAAAAATAAATCAATTTACAACAATCTAACTATTTCTAACATTTATAGGGCCTAGAAAGCTTTCCTGCTACTCAACTAAACCTTCTCCCTACATCTCTGAAAACATTTTGAAAAACGGGGTGAGATTCAAAGAATCCCAATAGCAATTTATTTCATTCATATCTTTTAAAACTGCTCAGATAATGATAATGCGCTCCTGTTGGTGTTATATTACCTTTAGTAAAACACTCATATAGGGCCCCTACCTTAACAATATGTTTGTTACAAGCAGAATACATAATACATGTGCCTATCGCACCACCTACTACTTATAACAATAAGTTGGTCTTTCGTAGTAGGCACACCTGACAAGATTTTCTAATAAAAATAAATTCAACAATATGACATGGGGGAGCGACCCTCCTCATGTCTGAAGTACTCGACATAAATATAAATGCTGAAATAAACCCTATCAAAATCTGAGACAGTAATTTTAATATTCATTTATAGCAGTATGCTCTTTGTATGACTGGAATAACCCGCTACCTGGGTTCCAACCAATAATTCTTCAATAATACTTTCGGATATTTCTTCTTTTCTTTTCCATGCTTTGAGACATATAATTCATTAGCCTTTTCTATTATTACATCATTTAATAATAGAGAATACATAAATTTTCTCATACGATATATATAGTCAGCGCCTCTCTCTTTCCTAATAGACTTGATGCTACTCAACCCCTATTTAAAGCATACTGGCTTGACTCATATGTAACCTGATTTATTAACTCTTTTTATTTCTCAATGTTTCACTAATAGCTAACTTTAATTGAGCATAATTAAATTATGAATCATGATTTGATTCTAATGCCATAATTAAATGAACATAATAAACAATAACAATTTATTTAATTCTCAAAAAATCAATACCAAAGTTACCAAAATATAGTGTAACATACTGTTACTAATTCCCTGATTAATTCAATAATACATTTACTAACTATGATAGAAAAATGATTTCCATAATATCAATAAATCTATCATAGTTAGAAAAATAATTTCCTAATAATAATCATTATCCATGATAGAAAAGAATTTCCTAATACCACCTGAACACTATCATGGATAATTAATAGCTAACCATATTAGAAAAGAATCACCTAACATGGTTAGAAAAAGAAGCAACCTATTACAATTCTCCGATTAACCATTAGTATCAATACAAATCAAAATATGCGGAAGCGAATGCAGACCTATACATTTTGGCAATATACATGTCTAAATAATCTAAACAACCTTTGAAACTTAATTCCCTTTCCTGTTGCTCACGCTTGTGCATGATCACCTGCAAAAATGTAAGTAATTGTGGGATGAGACAATTTGTCCCAGTAATCACCGCTTAACTCACTATAACAGTGAGATGTGCGGTAGCGAGGGCGTCTAAAGGGTACCACAGTTTGAAAATCAATAATACATATATTCCAAATTTTCTCCCCATACATCATTCACATTCCACTATCACTTCTTAAACAATAACATCGTCGTCTCTATCTCCAATCCATGAGTACTACTACCCTAACTCTCACACTCACCTATAGATGCATCGTGCCATCAAGGGGCATTCATCTCTGTAACATCCTGAAAATTTAATACAGGATTAAAGAGTGTTTTGGAAATGATAAATGGAGAAATTAGCAATGTTGGGAATTTTTAGGAATTTTTGGTGATTTTTGGGAATATTTTGGAAATTTTGAGTAATTAATATGCATAAAATTACTAAAGAAATGAAAAGTTTGAAATATGAGGGAGTGGTAGAGCTAAAAATATTTTGAAGTGTAGGAAGACTGGAGGCTGGTTTAAGTGGTTTTAAATTAAAAGAGGACATTATGGTAACTTCCAGTACGAAATAATCCATTTCTGACCAGGGAAGTGCACGCCAAACACGGCCTTCCCTCCCCTTCCTTATAAAAAAAACGGAATTCCTCTTCCTCTCTGCGCGCAGTCACTCCTCACTTCTCATCCATTGTTTTGCTTTTCTTTTCTTCCAAACTCAATCAAACCGACCTTATATCTCCATAAAGCTTGCTCATTTAAGGTTATATCTCTCTCTTCTCCATAGAACCTTGAAGCTTGCGGCCGATCTGTGCGTGTGGAGGTGAGTTTCAGTTTTTCTCTTTCTCCGGCGGGATTATACGGCGGCCATAATTTCCGGTGAGCTAAGGTGTGATTTTTCTTGCGATTTCCCATGTTGTTCTTCCTTCTTCAACTTCACAACACAAATTTTCTTAATTTCTCAACTTCCTTTCCTGTTCCAGTTCGGCCGACGACTTGGGAGTATTTTTCCGGCGAGTTTCTTTGTCTTCTCCGGCGACCGACGGTGGGAAAGGGTAAGAAGATATTTTCTTTGGATTTTTACAAGTTAGGCCTTCCCTTTCAACTCCACCTCTTCATTCCTTTATACTCTTGGTTTTCCAGTTTTTCCGGCGGCCTGGGGTTGTTTTTCCGGCGTGCTAGGCGGCGGCCGACGGCAGTGGTACCTTCTTTTGCACCTTGAAAACTAAGTAAGCATCTTCACCTTTGGATTTTGGAATTTTTTTTGATAGAATTGCCTATTTGGAGTTAGGGTTTTGGAGTATATTGGAATTTTTGACCATTAATGTCTTAATACTGAAATTGGGATATTGAAATGAAGTATTCTTGGGAGAAATTGGAATTTTTGAAAGAAGTGAAGCAATTGGAATTTTTATTTTGAGTTGGTATTGACTCTTTGAATTGGGGTTTGGTTAATGAAGGTTGATTTGAATAAATTGGTGGTTAGATAAGGTTTGTCAAAGTTATATGAGGATGTTGGAAGGTTAGTTTTGGTTTGATTGGTGTTTAGAAAGGAATTTAGAAGTTAAAGTGTTGATTGAAAGAAAATTTGATTATGTAAAAGAAAGTTTGGAGTTTGGTAGTAAGTTGGTGAATTTGGGAAGCCACCTTGAGTGGTAAAATTGATAGTAATATATTGTTTTGGTGGTTGGTGTTTGTTTTGCAAAATTGGTGGCATTTTTGGTTCTTTAAAGTAAATGACAATTTTGTGGACAATAGAAATTAAATTGGAGTTTAAGAAATGTTAGTGTAGATAATATGAAGGTGTTGGAGTAGTGAAATCATTTGAAATTGTGTTTGAGAAGGAGTTGGGAATTAAAGTGTAGGACTAAAGAAGAATTTGTTTAAGAATGGTATGTACGGGGGGAGATGGTGAAAGTTTGTGAGTTGTGGAGGTCACTTTGATCGGCCAATTTAATATGAAAGTGTTGTCTTAATGGAGGTTAACATGGTGGGTTGGTTTTGCCAGGGTTATGAGAAATAGTGAAGTTAGTACTTAAGGAATTCCAAATATATTGTTAAGGGAATTGTGAGGTATAAAAGTATATGAAAGAGTATGGATGTTTGAAGTAATGTATCACTTCAAAATTATTTTTGAATTAGTTTGAAAGGGTGGTCAAAATCATTAATTTTATGTTTTGACTATCAGCAGCGCATTGTGTGATTGAGAACAATGGAGGTTTGAGTGGAGTTCGCGGAATGCAATAACTGAGGATATATATATTGCTGTTTTTGAGCTTGGACAGGTAATCACGCTTAACTGACTGTGATACTGAGGGTGATGGTAGTTGAGGATTTTCTGACATCCTCTTCTACTTATTTATATATATACATAAATAAAATGACTTCAGATTACGTTATACATAAACGTGGGCTATAGGGTACCTTTCAACTGAACTGTACTTTATATAAATTCATATTTATATATATAATCTTTTGTATGTTGCATGACACTGGTTATTAGTACCGTCGGCCGATGTAACCTATCGATTTGCGCAAATCGATAGGTTAATAGTACGGGTTCCTCGGATTGTAAAGGAACCAGGGATTTTCACATTGATTAGAGTGGTCCCTTTTATGCTTTTCGGATTGTAGACCGGGCACAGTGTCACACACGTTTATTTCTGTCATTTGAGAGATGGATGCATCTGTTTTGTGTATATATATATATATCTGTATAAATTTGTAAATGTTATAAGCTGTATGCAGGTTTTGAACTGTGGTACCCTGTAGACACTCCACTACCCCATTTCTGAGTGTCACAGTGAGTTACGTTGTGATTACTGAGACATTGTTTTGTCTCACCCCATTCCCTTTATTTTTTGCAGGTGATCATGCCCAGGGGGAGGCGCAGAGGAAGGGGAAGGGGCTGTCTGGCCCATACTGATATAGTAAGTAGGCCAGAGGTGACCTTGTTAGGGATATATATCGCCATTTCACTAGGCTGCACCAGCTTCTGCATATTTGAATGTATATATGAACTGTATGACCTGTAATGTAACTTAATTTACTGTCTGGTTGTTATATAGCATTGCTCTTGCTGCTGTGATAGTTCAGGAACTATCTTGACTAATATGTCAAGTTTGGTTGGTATATATGTTGTTTCCAGGTGATAAGAACTGGAGTGAATGTATATAGGAAACTGGGTTTTCCTATTATGTTGATGTGGTAGATGGTGGAGATATATTGAGTAGTTTTTATGTTTTCCTGTGTGTATAATCATATTAGATGAGCCCCGCTCTAATATGGTTTATTTTTAGATTTAGGTTATGATATTGATTGTGCGATTCATTAGGTGATTCTTTTTCTAACTATGTTAGGGGATTCTCTTTTCTAACATAGTTAGATATGTAATCTCTTAATTATAGAGAGATTCTTTTGCTAACCATGTTAGGTGAATCTTTTACTAACATGGTTAGACTCCATTGTTTGGATTGATTTTGTTTAGCAATTGGTTTAGGTTAAGGTTAAGTTTTACTTTAGTAGGAGGTACTTTACAATCTCCAGCATCCAATCTTCACTATATGATTTGACATTGTGCCCTCTCTATAATGAGGGGCACTTTCCCTCTCTGGCAATCCCCAGAGAGGGAACCCCAATTCTGTTTCCATTGCAGAATGGGAACGGTTGGGCTCTCCACTGCCAAACAACCGAGTCACTTTCTCTCAATAAGTTGACCTATGATCCCCGGTCTAATCAATCCGAAAATGATCAGTACAAATAACTGTCGATTGACCAATCGACAGTTATCATCGCGCGATCGTACATGAATATATCAGTGTCATGCAATCCTCACAATATCCCTATCAATATCTCATCCACAATCTCAACATCTCCATCACAATTCTCTTCAATATCACAATGTCATTCACAACTATTCAATTCATTCCCTCAACCTAACTATCCGCAATATCAAACTCAACATCTCATTCTCATTCTATTTCCAATTCTCTCAAAACCATAGTCATAATTTAGTACCTATATATCTATCACACTATCCAAGAACTACCACCACAACCAACCAGGATAATATAATATATGTATATGTATACAAAATGTGCCACAGTCCTTTATACGAAAATAATTCAGTTTGAAAGGCACCCAATAGCCTATTTTATATGAAAATAACTTTTCAAAGATAATACATATATATAGAGGGTGAGAAAGGATTTTAAGAAAATCTCAACTAACGTCACCCTCATTGTTATAGCAAGGTTAAGTGTGATTACCTGAGGCACAGAGCGCTCCATTGCTTTTCCTTACCATTCCTTGAGAATTTCCAAATACTTTTCTCTTAATCCCTCCTATTATTACACAAAGTAATAATAGTCAAACACAACTATTTGTATTTATATGATTAAAGAATAACGTCGCTCTCGAACTTATATTACTACCCATTTTCCCTTCTTTTAATTTAATTATCTTATAAAAAATCATTTTGATCATACACATCTTAACATCTCAAGAATCTTTTAACAACTTATTTCAAATAATTTTCAATCCCAACAGGTTGATAATCAAATGATCACTCCAATCAAAATCCACCATGTCACAACAGCATACATCCAACCGGGTTACATTCACCATCCACACATGATTATACCAACAACCAAACAACAACATAAAAAGTCCTAAATCAAACCAATCCAAATTCAATAAGCAATATATCTAGTCCAAGGCAAGATATATGAATTGTAACATCCCAATTTCCAAATTAAAGATAATAAGAAATTATCGAGATATTATTTAGGAAATTTAGAAGTTTTAGGGAGGAATTTCAGGATATTTTGGGCAATTTTGGAATACTTTATCTTATCTACCTTAGAATTTAAAGAATATATAGCTAAATGAGTCATTAGGAGCTACAAACTTCCATGAAAAGTATTTTTGAAACATAGATAATAGTATGATAGACAGAGAGAGGTAAAATGATATATACAAACTTCCGGGTTAAAAATATAATTAAGAATAAATAATAGGGTAGTTAGTTGTAATTTTCCCTAATAGATATATATAAATACTCACTTTACTCATCTCCTTCCATTCTCCAAGACCTAGCCGCCGCTCCCTCCCCCTTCACCTTCGATTTCGCCTCTCCCTTCCTCCCACTCGAGCTCGTCGCCTCTCCCTTCCGGCGGCCACGAGGCGGCGTCGACCGCCGCAGGCTCATCATGGATTCCCTTCCCCTTCGTGTTTTCTTTCCGTCACCGTCGACCTCCATTCTCCTTACTTCCAGGTCTTCTTTTCCCTTCGTTTTCTGTGTTTCTCCGGCGAACTACGGCGGGAACAAGGTAAAGTTTCGGCCTTGGCTTGTATTTTGCGATTCGTGTATCTATTCCATGTTAGTTTCTCATTTTCCCTTCCATATCTAGTTGTTGTTCGTCCTTCTTTGGGTGGTGGTCGTTTTCTGGTGATTTCCGACCGACGGCGAGCTTCTTTTAGTCGTGTCACCTTGGTGTCAAGTTATGGTGAGTTCCTCTTTCGATTTCCTACCTTGTTCCTTCGTTTTTCACGTGTAAGGAGGGGAGTCCGAAATTAGGGTTTGATTTTGGGACTATAAATTATCTAAGTAACATCTTAAGTTTTGAGTTAGGGTATCCTAAACGATTATTTGAAGTTTGATTAAGGTTTTGTGAAGATTGTGTAAAACCCTAACCTTTGGGATTTTCAAATCTGAAATGAGTTTGATTTCTAGGCATTATAAGGAACTAACACAAAGGTAAAACTTGTTTCTTACTGTTTTGATTTCTAATTTGAGTGCTTGCACCCTCAATTGGTTTCGCGAGTGAGAATATGTTCTTTTGCTGTTGTAACTTTTCTATTTGGCTTCGGAATTAATAGGTATGAACGAATTTATGTGAAGTATAATATAAATGGTCCTTACAACTGTATGTATGAAAATTTTGGAGGTTCTATGTGTTCCAACTTTTTAATCCTTTTCACTTCTCTGTTTTGGTGGGGATATTGGTCTTGGCTGTATGTAATTATTGATTATAGTATGATATACAAAAGATTGAGGCTTTGACTATGTACGTAAGTCGAATCTTGTAAGTTGATGATTCTTGAAGTGTTTTGAAATGGTGAAAGATGAGAGGGTTGTTGTTGTTCACATGTTTAAATCACTGCATGATTATTGGAACTTTTAACAAAGTCATAGCTAAATCAAAAAGAGTAAGATTGTACCAGATTGTACCAATATGTGGATTGTCTTGTGCTGAGAGAATGAAGGATGATTTATTGTGAATGGTCACATATGTCAAGTTGAGCAGTATTTTCAATTTTTCCTGGAATCTTGGTTCTTTGTTTCTTGATTTCTTATTTTGTTCATTGTTATGGTTTGACAAAAAGGAGGTAATAAGTTGCTGCTCGATTCTTCTTTAATGGCTGAATCGATTTTTAAATCAAGAAATCTTTATTTCTTCCTTTTGATTTTGGTTAATTAGGACTTATTGTAGCTGGATTATTATGCCCCTGATATTTTGTTTGGCTTAACTATGAGGGAGTATATGTATGAACTTGTTTGTGTTTGTATTTTGAGTTTATTAGTTTGTGATGATTGAGATGATTCCATGGGGTACTGTACAATCTGATTTTTTGATTTGTAATTATCTCTTAGTATCAAAATATGTTTATAAATGGTGTTCAAGGGAGAGTTTTTTTGAAGTGTTATTAAAAGAAATGAAGTCAGAAATCTAAAATGGACAAGGGTGTTGTTTGGTTACTTGTTGAGAGTTGAGAATTGATTAGTATGATGTGGTTTGTAAGTTCAAAATATAAAAGAGTATATATGGGGGTATGATTATTTGGTAACTTGCTTGTCAAACGGTGAATTAAGCTATAATTTTTCCTTGAATCTTGTTTTCATATAAAAGATTTTGACACATTATATATGTAGTATTCTGGCTGGTGATATTGTTGGACTGTGTATGTGGGTGTAAAGATATTGGGATCTTGGTATTTTGACAGGGATATTGAGAGGTACAGTGGATTGGATGTATCGTAGGTTGTGTAGAGAAAATTAGGGAGTTATATTGATGGAATATAGAATAGGGATTGTGAGCATTGCATGACACTGATTATTAGTACCGCCGGCCGATGTAACCTATCGATTTGCGCAAATCGATAGGTTAATTGTACAGGTTCCTCGGATTGTAAAGGAACCAGGGATGTTTTCACATTTCAAAGTGCTCCCTTTTTCATGCTTTCAAATTTGAGACTGGGCACAGTGTCAATCGCGTTTATTTTTGTCTATTGAGTTGACTTGGATGTGACAGAGGGATTTGAGTGATGAATAGAAGGGGACTTGACAGATATATGTATATATTACTAAATTTAAAATGTGGTACCCTTTAGACGCCCTCGCTACCGCACGTCTCACTGTTATAGTGAGTTAAGCGGTGATTACTGGGACAAATTGTCTCATCCCACGATTACTGATATTTTTGCAGGTATTCATGCACAGGCGCGAGCATCAGGAAAGGGAATTAGGTAGTAGAAATTATATAAGTTTATTTGGAATTGTATATTGCCAATTTGTATAGGCCTGCATTCGTTTCCGCATGTATATATATTTATTCATTATTTAATATCAACTAGTTTATTTATTAACCATGTTAGTCAAATCCTTTTTAACATGGTTAGCTTTTAATTATCCATGATAGTATTTATGTTGTATCAGGAAATCCTTTTCTATCATGGATAATGTCTCATTCATTAGAATGTTCTTTTCTAACTATGATAGGTATATTGATGTTATTGAAAATCTTTTTCCTATCATAGTTAGTAAGTATATTATAGGATTAAAATGGATATCATTATTTAATTAGGGATTAAGTAACAGAATGTAACAACTATGAATCACAAACTAAGTCAAACATCATAATCAACCATCTTAAAACTTAATTAAGCCCTACACTTTAACTTCTAGTTATGTGAAGTTATTTTACTCCAAGAATTTAACGACAATAGCAATAATTACCAACCATAATATAATAGAGAAAGACAACCCACATTTCATCTTTAGTTTCACAGTCCGTATCCAAATTTATGAAGATCCAAGACATCATTCCCATTATTCAAAAGTGAACTTAAACCATTTTTATAGTCCATGTCATTTTGCACTTTATTTTCTTTTAATATTACCTTCCAAATATCTTCAACAACCAGAATTTTGAAGGAATGATACACATTCCATACAGTCCACCAAAATCGAACTTTCGAAGAAAATAGGCATGTATTCAGTCAAAGCAAAAACATAATTCTCCAAGCAAGAGACATGAAATTTCTAACAAGATTTGACACTTTTAATCAAATTTCAATATACATGCACATACATATATACACACATATATATGCATACAACCCTAGCCACACAACCAAATAGAAAAATCATGTTTTCCCCACAAAAATTAACCAGCACATCAAAACACTCACATATACAGTCACAGTAGTACATAATCATGCTTATACATTCACTAATTTGAACTTGAAACCCTTAAACATGGTATAAACCTATTTGATACCCCAAATACCCAACTTTAGAAGTTATCAAGAACTCAATTCACAACTCACAATATCCTTTTTCATGATTCAATTTTATTCCACCATAACATTAAATAGCACATAATATTGGTGATGGTGAGCACACCTGTACATCTAAAACAGCACCCCAACTAGCCCAATAAGTCAATTAAATATCAATTCTTATTGATTCAACCCATTATAATTTCAATCATTATATACTTCATCCTTATCTAGGTAATTCTTTATACAAGTCGAAATCAACTACTACTGCTCTCAGATTAGCCTGCTCCACTCCATTAACAACTCTCATATCACGCAAAGTTTCCAAGCAAGCTTGTTCTTCAAGGCTCATTGCAAAGACATGAGCTGACTTCCTACTTAAAGCGTCAGTAACCACATTGGCTTTCCCAGGGTGATACTTGATTTCAAACTTATAATCACTAAGCAACTCCATCCAACGGCGCTGTCTACCATTCAACTCTTTCTGATCCATCAAATACTTGAGACTTTTATGATCACTGAACACTTCAAACTGAACCCCAAAAAGATAATGGCACCAGATTTTAAAGGCAAACACCACTGCACACAACTCCAAATCATGAGTTGGGTAGTTCACTTCATGTGGTCTTAACTGTCTTGAGGCATAAGCAATCACTTTGCCATTCTGCATCAATACACAACCTAAACCCATCAACGATGCATCAGTATACACCTCATAAGGTTGAGATGAATCTGGCAAAACCAACACTGGAGCGGTAGTCAAAAGAGTCTTTAACTCCTGAAATGATGTTTCACACTGCTCCATCCACACAAAAGGGCGATCTTTCTTGGTCAGATTTGTCAAGGGACGGGCAATCTGTGAAAAACCACGAATAAACCTCCGGTAATAACCAGCTAATCCTACAAAACTCCGCACTTCCGTTACTGATTTCGGAGATTCCCACTGCAATACCGCCTCAACTTTACTAGGATCCACTGCAACACCTTCAGAAGAAACCACATGCCCCAAAAACTTTACTTCTTTCAGCCAAAATTCACACTTAGACAGCTTAGCATAAAGCTGATGATCCCTCAGAACT
The DNA here is from genome assembly GCA_029929735.1 of Mimosa pudica. Classification (NCBI taxonomy): domain Eukaryota; kingdom Viridiplantae; phylum Streptophyta; class Magnoliopsida; order Fabales; family Fabaceae; genus Mimosa; species Mimosa pudica. The sequence goes on along the minus strand of JAKELP010000022.1, from coordinate 901,614 downwards.
CTCAAAGCAATGGCCAGATGCTCACGATGCTCTTCTTCACTTTTAGAATAAATCAGAATATCATCAATGAACACTACAATGAATTTATCTAAATACGGTCTGAAAATTCGGTTCATATAATCCATGAACACAGCAGGAGCATTGGTCAAACCAAAAGGCATCACGAAGAACTCATAGTGACCATAACGGGTTCTAAAGGCCGTCTTGGGCACATCCTCTACCCGAACTCTCAACTGATGATATCCCGACCTCAAATCAATCTTAGAAAATACAGAAGCCTCAACTAACTGATCCAACAAGTCATCTATCCTAGGCAACGGGTACTTATTCTTTATTGTGACTTTATTCAGCTGACGGTAGTCTATGCACAACCTCATGCTACCATCCTTTTTCTTAACAAACAAGACTGGAGCTCCCCACGGTGACACACTAGGTCGAATGAAACCTTTTTCAAGCAATTCTTCAATCTGCTTCTTCAACTCCGCTAATTCCATTGGAGCCATCCTATATGGTGCCTTAGAAATCGGACTAGCACCTGGTTCTAAATCAATGGTGAACTCCACTTCTCGCTCAGGTGGAAGACCCTGGATATCAGCAAAAACTTCAGGATAGTCCCTAACCACATCTATAGTATCAATACAAATCTCCTCCTCAGATTTAATTGAGAAAAAGACAGCAAACACCTGACAACCCCTCCGCGCACACTTCTCAGCTTGTGTGGCGGACAACAACAAGGAACCACTGGAACCCTCCACAGACAAAGAATTTACTGCATATCTCACAGCCCGTTCTTTGCAAAGCAAAATGACATTATTGGCTCTCAACCAATCCATGCCAATAATCACCTCTATTCCTTTAAGGGGTAGACACACAAGGTCAATTACAGAGTCTCGACCTTCATACCGAAGGTCCAAGCCTTTACATACTTGAGCAGTTTTAAACACATCTCCACTAAGGGTAGTTACTTTCAAATCATAAGATAATGCAGATAGGGTAAAGCCAAGTTTCCGAGCACAATCATAGGAAATAAAAGAATGTGTTGCACCAGAATCAAATAACACTCCAACACTATGACCTCGGATGGAAACCATACCTTGAATCACATTAGGAGACGCTCCGGCCTCCTCTCTCGTGGTAACATACACACGTCCAGGAGCTACGGGGCGACTGCTCTGGCTCGCCTGAACACGCTGTTCTAACTTAGGGCAGAACTTGTAAGTATGGCCCAACTCATTACAATGATAACACCTCCAACAGTCCCCCCAATGATACTTCCCACAACTGGCACAAGGACCTGCTACGGTCGAAGCTGAAGCAGCTGACTCCTGATGATACACTGTTTATTATATCATCAAGGCAAACTAGAAGCAAACTACAAGGCAAACTAGATAATACACTGTTTATTCTACACAAAGATAGAAGCATGCTAATTGTCTAAATTTATGTTGATGATATTATTTTTGGGGCAACTAACGAAAACCATTGTGAAGAATTTTCTAAGACTATGCAGGGTGAGTTTGAAATGTCAATGATGGGAGAACTAACGTTCTTCCTAGGCCTGCAAGTTAAACAAAAGAAGAATGACATCTTCATCTCCCAAACTAAGTACTGCAGAGAGCTACTCAAGAAGTTTGGGATGGATGAGTGCAAGGAGTATGACACTCCCTTGAGTACCACTGCCGCACTCGATGCTGACGCAAAGGGTAAATTTGTCAGCCTGCCCATGTACAGGGGAATGATAGATTCCCTGCTATACTTAACGGCAAGCAGGCCTGACATCCAATTTAGTGTAGGCATGTGTGCTAGGTTTCAAGCCAACCCTAAGGAATCACATCTAACATGTGTTAAACGTATTCTAAGATACCTTGAGGGAACACAAGAGCTTGGTCTTTGGTATCCCAGAGGTAACCAAGAGTTCTTGTGGGCTTACTCTGACTCTGACCATGCAGGTTATAAACTGATAGAAAGAGCACCAGTGGTCAATGCGCCTTCCTTGGTGGTTGTCTGGTCTCTTGGGCTAGCAAGAAGCAAACCTGCGTGTCCCTATCATCCACAGAGGCAGAATACATTGCTGCCGCAAGCTGCTGTGCCCAAGTGCTGTGGCTGAAGAACCAACTAAGAGATCTTGGCTTGGAATTCCCTGAGGCTCCCATTCTTTGTGACAACACAAGCACCATCAGCCTCGCCAAGAATCCGGTTCAGCACATGAGTACAAAGCACATTGATGTCAGACATCACTTCATCAGAGACCATGTTCAAAAGAAAGATGTTAAAGTGCAATTTGTCCCCACACAGCAATAGCTTGCTGATATTTTCACCAAGCCTCTGGGGGTTGATCAATTTACATTCATAAGAGGTGATTTGGGAATGGTAAACCCAAATGAAATTTAAATAACCATGTGCTTATTTGATTAAAACCTGCTACAATACTGACTTAGGCATCGGAGTGCCAATCTTTGTTTTTGCAGGTCCCCCACAATGTTAAATCTTAAGTGAGTCCAACCGAAAGCAAAACCACTTCCGGATACTCTTTTGCTGGCGCTGGATGATAACTCAATGTGACCTAGGGCATTTTGCAGCTTATCTCTTTCAGCCGAGATTTTGCTGCAACTGGGGCAGCTCTCAAGTGTTGGGGCATTGGGTTCTGCTTGGGGAGAACCCTTGCCATCCACTACCGGAAGCTTTCTGGCTTCCGCTAGCTCTTCACTCAGTGAGTCCACCTTGGACTCAAGTGATTCCTTTTTAACTTTCAACACTTTATAGGCTTTGCATAAACGAGAGAATTTTTCACGTACCTCATTGTAAGCCTCTTGTAGTTCAGAGAAAGTTACCTCATTGTCCTCGTGGGTGAGATCAAAATCTGAGGGTGCTTCCTCATCATCTTCTCTGGCCACCAGACAAAGGTTGGCAACCTCTTCCTCATCACTTGCTTCATCGTCTGAGCTATTCACCCAGATAGAGGATACGAAGGCTTTTCTTTTGTGTTTGCCCTTTGATCTCTGCAAGCTTGGACACTCAGCCTTGAAGTGGCCAGGCTTCTTACACTCAAAGCATACCGGGGCCTTTTCCTTCTTGTACCCCTTCCTCTGACTCGAATCACCTTTCTGAAAGCCTCCTTTCTTTTTTAAGAACTTTCTGAACTTCCTCACCATCATGGCCATATCCTCATCGTCCAATTCCTCCTCATCATCCTCATCGTCATCATTATCATCATTCTTCTCCTTGCTGGGAGCAACAAGGGCAAGATTTTTTGTTTTGGATGAGGCTTGAGGAGTTCTCTGAGCCAGCAGGGTAGGTTCATACTCTGCTAGAGAACCAAATAGTGCAGTGATGGAGCTGGTTGACTCTCCTTGAACTTCCTGCAAGATTGTCACTTTAGTGATCCAATCACCTTTCAAGACTTTTAAGATCTTGCTGACTTGTTCTCTTTCAGGAATATCATTGCCCAGGGAGGCCAGGTTATTGATAAGATGAGTGAACCTGAGCTCCAGCTCTCTGATGGGCTCAGTTGGACTAGTCATGGCAAATTTGTGAAACTCTTCTACCAGCATCTCGACTCGTCTTGCCTTCACTCCCTTGGTTCCAGAGTGAGCAGCCTCAAGAGCCTCCCACATATCCTTGGCAGTTTTGTGGTGGCTGATCCTATGAAACTCCTTAGGACTGAGGGCGCATTGAATGTAATGCATGGCCCTGAAGTTTAGCTGGACTAGAGCATAGTCCTCGTTGGTGTATCTGGATCGCTGCTTTGCAAAGCCTTCTTCATCCAGAGGGGTGTGATTCCCATATTGAATCACATCCCAGAGTCGGATGTCGCTGGATTGTATGTAGGTCTCCATTCGGAATTTCCAGAATGGATAGTTATACCCATCAAAGCCTGGAGGCTTGTTGGGTTGAATAGAGACATCTGGCAAGGAATAGTCTGTATCCATTACTGGATCTTTTCTTTCTAGATTCGTGGGAAATACCAAATGAAAGTAATGGATGCACAAGAGGGGGGGTGAATTGTGCTACCAAATAAAAATCAAGTAATAATAACACAAGGGTTTATACTGGTTCGGTCTACCTGACCTACGTCCAGTTCTCAACCACCCAGGCTGAGTTCCACTATCCCCAGGTTTTACAATGGGTTCACCTGGAACCTTTACAACCGCAAGTTTTGAACGGGATCACTTGCAACCTTACAACCACAAGTTTTACTCAAGGCTCACTTGCAACCTTGCTAACTAACTCCCCCTTACTACCAGCAAGGGTTCAACCTTTACAATTAAAAGATTTTCTAACTTAGTTCTCTTGAAGAACGGATAATGTTACACACTTAAGTACAATTAATGCTCTTAATACAAGAAGAGACTTAACTACAAAGAGTACAAGATAAGTAGATGAAAAGATCACTCAATGAGTTAAATGCTCTTTCTCTTTTCTGGGTAGCTTTGAATGCTTGAAGGATTTCTTTAGTTTCTCTCTCTAGCTTTCTTCAAGATGTCAAAGATATTAGTTGTCTTCATAAATGAAGGTGAGCTTGTTTATATAGTCTTCAAGTATTCTCACTCTTGGTAGGTGGGTTAGCCGTTTGAATATGGCCGTTTTTCCCAAGTTACCGTTTGCCCAATTAATGCTCCATTAATGCTTAGCAGGGTTGACTTTGCTTTATCTCTGAAAAGTAGTTCTGACACCTCTGCCCTTTCAAAAGCATTCTGACACTGCATTGCTCTGAACGTTCTGACATTCTGATTGCTTGCGGAAGCAAGTCCACATCCGGAAGCAACTTTACTCAGTGTACTACATTTGAACGTTAGTCTTAATAATAAAGGCACAAACTCACATGCAGTGGGAGTTCACTTATTCTAAGGGAGTTCTCTTTCATCCGGAAGCAATTTCACATCCGGAAGCACTTTCACTGGACGTTGGTTTATGTTCACATTTCCTCACTGACGCTCAGTGTTATCTATACCAACAGCCAGCGCTAGTCACTAGGCATTCGGAAGTAAATCTACTGGACGTTGGGTTATGGTCACTGGCGCTCAGGGTTATCCATACCCACGGCCAGCGCTAGTCTTAATACAATCGGAAGCAAATCTATATCCGGAAGCTTCCTAACTTAGTCTCAAGGATTTTATCCACTAATGCTCTTAGACTGAGTTATGACTGGTGATATACTTGCTGTCGCTGGGGGATGAGACGTTCATCCGCGAGCGCTAGTCTTAGTCCATCCAGAAGTAAATCCACATCCGAAAGCACTCTAGTTTTGGGTTCTATATTAACCTAATATTCTCCAAGTGTTTAGCTTGTTCTTTCATATTTTAGTCTTCATCAAAACTTAAGATTCTAACAACCGGGGATCATGGGTCTACTTACTAAAGAAAGTAAGTGACCTACGGTTGTTTGGGATTAGAGAGCCCAACCGTTCCCGTTCTGTAATGGAAACAGAATTGGGGTTCCCTCTCTGGAGGTTGCCAGAGAGGGAAATTGTCCCCTCATTAGAGAGAGGGGCACAATGTCAAATCATATAGTGAAGGTTAGATGCTTGAATGCACCGTGGTGGCACAATGCATCTGTAGGTGAGTGTGAAAATTGTTGTGGTAGTATTAGTTGATTGGAGTATGGAGATGATGAATTGATTTGGTTTGGATATGATTGTTGGACTTGAGTGAGCATGGGAAGAAACCTTTATATATATATTACATTACTGGTTTTTATATCTGTGGTACCCTTTAGACGCCCTCGCTACCGCACATCTCACTGTTATAGTGAGTTAAGCGGTGATTACTGGGACAAATTGTCTCATCCCACGATTACTGACATTTTTGCAGGTATTCATGCACAGGCGCAAACATCAGGAAAGGGAATTAGGTAGTAGAAGTTATATAGACTATTTTGAATTGTATATTGCCAATTTGTATAGGCCTGCATTCGTTTCCGCATATATCTATATGTATTTGATATTATTGAACATTAGGTTGCTTATTTTTCTAATCATGTTAGGTGATTCTTTTCTAACATGGTTAGCTATTAATTATCCATGATAGTGTTCAGGTTGTATTAGTTCATTCTTTTCTATCATGGATAATGATCATTATTAGGAAATCCTCTTTCTAACTATGATAGATTTATTAATATTATGGAAATCATTTTTCTATCATAGTTAGTCAGGGTATTATTGAATTAATTAGGGAATAAGTAACAATTCGTTACATATCTCCATTTAATTTATCCAACAACACCTATTTGACAAGTTAAAGCATTAAACAATTGAAAATAGAATACAATAAGTTTTCAATTGAAAACTACACCCCATAATTCTTTTCTTTTCTACAAAACCATACACAAAAGGAAAGGAAGTAAAAATTCTAATCATCATCACATATAGCAGAGCAGAACATTGTAACAATATAAAGATAGATGAAAGATTCAAGATTCTACTCATCAACAAACATAAGTAGCATCAAGAAATCAACAAAACATGATATTCCAAGTTCAAACAAAAGAGCAAGAGAATAAAGAAGGTGGGCCCCATGCCAACACTCACGTCTGTTAGCTTCAACTTAAGGCGTGACTAAATTTGTCCCATTTTGCTTTATAATGTCCGGTTTTGCACCATCCAATTTACAGGTGCCAAAGTTGTCCATTTGGAAAATTACGGTGGCTAGTTTTGCCCCTTCGCCCTAAATTCAACATACATGCTTATACTAATCAATAATCTCTTATTTAGAAGATTTGCATTACTAACCAGCCACCCAAACCTATGATACCATTCGGTCAAACAAAAGTTCATAACTCAACATTGAATGATTCCAAGTAATAAAATCAACCACAAAAAAACTATTTATACAGTGACTAATTTCATTTAACCGAAGAGATAAGCATAAGTCTAAAAACAATGATCCAAAACCATCAATATAAACACAAATTAAGCACCTTAATTATTTCATAATGACGTGGAAACAAAGGAGAGAAACAAAATGACAATGCTCAAATCTTCATATCATCCATGAAACACCAAAATCCTTTCCAAAAACCATAAATTGAATCTTGAACTCCATCTCAAACAAATTCCTAAATTAAAATCTCAACTCTAAATTCGAAACCCCTCTCAAACTCGTCAAAATAAGATGGACAACGGTAGGAACAAGGAGAGAAAATTTACCTAAAGCTATTTTCGCCTTCTCCACGCTTGAAGCCGCCGAACTCCACTGGAACAAGCTGTTGAAGCTTGAAGAAAACGAGAGAGAGAAAAGGGAGGAGGAGGGAGGCTCAGTTTTGGGTGAGGAAGAGGATGTGATCGGCCGTATGAAGCTCGTTGCCATCGGAAGGCTATGGAGGAAGATAATCAGAGATAGCGAGAGATGGGATGTGAGGGGCGGCCTTGGAGAGAAAGAAAGAGTGAACAATGAGGATGAAGGAAGGGTTAAAACTAGGGTTTCCTTGTGAAATCACCATATTGTCCTCCCTATAAATTATATTTAATTTTCAATTTAATTCTTAAACAAAAATGAGTTTCAGAAATAGGTCCATATATGAATTCATATATTTTCTTGTACCATAATGTTATTAAAGCCTCAAGGTATTTTACATAAAATTATCATTCTAAAATTCACCTTCTAACAATTTTTCTTTCTTTCTTTTTTTTATAACAACCTTTTAACAATTTTTCTTTGACTTCTAAGGAAAGTATATATTAAGTTTCTTAAAATGCATCTACTATCAAAATTTATTTATAACAAATTTTTAATTTATTACTGACACCCCCGAAATACTGAATTAATTATTTATTATCTCTAATCAAATTTTTGGGGTGTTACAGGAGCCGCCACCAATTTTTTTTAAAACGGATATTTTGGAAAACCTTTTAAAATAATAAAAAAAGTAAAAATACGGTTCGGGAGTCGATTGTGCGTGGGAAGGTGTTAGGCATCCCACAACACCCGTTCAAGAAAATGATTACCCTAAGTTACTTATTTAAAAATAAATATGACTTCAATTTTAATTTTATTTCAAATTACCAAAGAGAAATCAATATATACAAATAAAAATAAAAACAAAACAAAAAAAGGGAAAAAAATATTTTTTACATATTTAGACGTGACCTAAGATTTAACCTAGGGCCTACGTACCCTTAAGTGGATCAAAGCCCACGTAATTCGGGGTAGAAATGCATGTCAATTAGTTTGTGAATTTTAAGAAAATATTTTTATAAAATTTAAGAAAAATATTATTTTTGGGTTTTTTATCATAAAAAATGAATATTTATTTATATTTAAGAGGAAAACACTCTTAAAAATTTTGATTGAATCTCCTAAGGAGATAATCTCTCTCGGAGAAACAATCGACTTTCAACCTGAGAAGATAATTCAATCTTTCACGGCATGAAAATCATTTAGCACATTTTTCCTCTTTTATAAAAACTATTTCATTTTATTTTTTTTATTTATGAAAGAGATTTAACAATTTTAAAATGAAATAAAAACAAAGATAGGTAAATCATATAGCACACAAAGATAAAATATTGAATTTCAATGATATGATGAAGGAATGATGAACAACGTAAGAATAAAAAAATGGATTCAGTGGAAGTGAATGTAATTGGGAATGATTTTGATATGTTGACATGGTTGGGCATGTACTAAATTAGAGTCATGAGGTAAAGTAAGGAACGAAATTCTAGGGATTTTCTATGGAATGGTTTAGATGTGGGACTTAGGAGGAAACAATTGAAACTAGAAGAGGAGGACTAGAAAATTTGATCTGATATTGATGGGTACTCGTTTGGAAAATTAATAAAGAATGATTGGAATAATTAAGGTGTTGTTAGTATTAGAGTTACATCGAGGAAAAACAATAGTTTGCTTAAATTTGGGAAAGATAATCATTTATGTGTTGTCATTTAGGATGTTGGGGACTTTTATACAAATGATTTGAGGTTTAGGTGGTTAGTAAATGAAGGTTAGTGAAGGGAAGCAGAATGAGAATTGGTGGAGTACCAATAGATTGACTAAGGATGAAGGGTGAAAGAGGGTGTTGAAAGCTGAAATGATTAAGGTTGATATGAAGAATACAAAGTTGAATTGCATATTTCATTGCGTTAGGTGATATGTGTAGTAAATTTTGGGGACAAAATTCCTAAAAGGTGGGGAGATTTGTAACATCCCAAATTTTGAATTAGTGATAATAAGGAATTAATTAAAATATTAGGATATTATTAAATTAAAAGGTACTGTAAATAAGTAAATGGGGATAAATATATTTTTAAGAAAATAATATGTTTATGTTCTTTAGAAATTAAAGAAAACTAATTAGAAATTGAGTTTTATATTAAAAATTTTATGAAAATACTCTAGAGCTTAAATAATATTATTGTCGAGTAAAATATGTAAGATGGTAAATAGATTGTTTCACAATTTAGTATTAAGATAGGAATTTAGAATAAAAAGGTAAATAATGATTGATAGGAGGGTAAAATGGTCTTTTGGTTTGCAAGCCCTAACCCTTCTCTCGATTACTCTGCCTAGCCACCACTCCTACCTCCAAAATCATTCATCTTCATCGTTCTCCTTCCTCTTCTTCATTGACTCCGTCTTCTTCCTCCCTCCCCTTTGCTAGTTCGGCGCGGCGGCGGCCAAGGCTGGCCGGAATTTCGCGGCATCTCCTCCCACCCTTTTCATTCACGTTCTCCTTCCCCAGCTCGTCTCCTCACTGTTTCTCATAATCTTCTTCGTGTTTCATCTTCTCTCCTTCATCTTCTTCGGTTTTCGGGAAATGGTAAAGCTCCGTCCTTTCTTGAGTTTCTAGAGCTATGTTCTTGTAATGTTGATTGCCCATGTTTTTCCCTTCCTTTGTTGGTTTCATTTCGTGCTACCACTATTTTGGCATTTTCCGGCGGGATTTCTGGCGAGAAAAATCGGTGGAGCTCAGGCAAAAGCTTGGGTGAGATCTTCCTTTCATTTCCCACTCATTTTCTTTTGATTTTGGACACGTTTGGAGAGAGATCCGAGTTAGGGCAGGTTTGGTTGAGTTGTTGTTCCTTGATAAATTTTTGAAATCTTTCCTTTACTCTTATTTGATTTTTAATTTCCTAAAAGCAAATAGATATATGCTTCTTCTTTGCTATTGAGCTTGTAAATATTTTGGGAGTGGTTATAGAGAAATGATTAAGTGTTTTGCTTAGTTACTCGTGGATTGAATATTGTGTTTGAATGCCCGGAGCTTGAGCACTTTGTTGGACTTATTCTAGAAGTTCTTGGTGTTTAAAGATGTGTGGTTGAATCTTGACCAAACATATGTAGGAGAAAGTTGTATGTTACAAAGATGTGTTGATATAAGATTTTATTTGAAACTAAATATATGTAATTGAATATGTATCAAAAAATATATGTAATTGAATACCAGGATGAAGATTGAAAACGCCTAGGTTCTTTCTATGGTTGTGAGATTTCTATGTGGATTTGTGATGTGGGATTGAGTCATTAATCAACTAAAAAGGAGTGTAATCTAAGATTCCAAGTATGTTGAGTGTTTTACTGATCTGGAGTTCTCCTTTTTGTGGTTGTCTATGAGTGTACACGATTTATTTCTTGTTTGGTTGCTCATGTGGCTGTTGGTTCCGTTTTGGAATGAGATTAAATTAATAAAGGTTACTTTAAATAGATGTCCAATGTTTTAAATCATGTAGCAATGTTTAAAAATTATAGACTTAGCTTAAATAGTTGAAAGGCATATGAGTATACAAACTTGCTGCCATTTTTACTGTTCCGCAGTGCTGATCTTTGAAGTGTTTTAATGTATGTTTTGGTGCTCGCAAGTGGACTTGGAATGTGCTGTTTCTCTTTCTCACAGTTGGCTGAACAAATATATATATGAACTCAAGTGTATGTATGAATGGTTGTACCTTCCCCTGCCATGACAAGATAGTTTTGTTTTGAAAAGATGGAAGTTCTTGTCTAATAGAATATAGTGCTGTTATATTTGTATTAGTGCATTAAAATGATGATTTTGGAAGTTGTAGTGTTATTCATGAGATGACCAATTATTCTGTTCTATTCTAAATGTGGTTGAGTTGTTTTATGGTTGTAATCTATGGTCAGAAAATTCAATTAAAAGTGTAGGGTTGTACAATTTGGCATATTTAAATTGTGCTTGGAATGTGGAGAGTGGTGTGATTCTAGTTATGTGTTGGACTGTTCGAATATTTTGTGTAGAATAAAGAATTGGTACATGCTATACATTATGAAAGAGGTGTACTGGAAGTTTGGACTTAGCCCTTTTTGATTTGATATATAGTATGAATTGATTGTGGAAGGGATAGTGTTGTTTGAGGAATGTAATGATTAATTAATGTTAGGTAGGTGAGACTATTTTGAGAGTTTACATGGTGGCTGATTTGGGAAATAAGGTGTTTAAATTTGCAACTTGGACTTCTTTGTTTGAATTGAATGAAATGTACTGTTGATTTTGAAATGGTATGAAATTTGGGCTGGTTTCACAAGAATTTGTTTGATTTGGTACCTTGTGGGCTGTTCAGATTTTCTTGAGGGGTCTGACTATATTTGAATTGATGAAATGTGTTAACTTCTGTATGAAATCGTGAGCTAAGGGCGACAGGTAATCACACTTAATCTTACTATAACATTGAGGGTGATGTTAGCTAGGATTTTCAAAATCCACTCTCACCCTCTTTATATATTATCTTTAAAAAGTTATTTTTATATAAAACAGGCTATCGATTATTTTTATATAAAGGATTGATTTACATTTTATATATATTATCCTGGTGGTGGTGGTAGTCCTTGAATAGTATGACATACAGGTACCATATTCTGAACAAAGAGGATTGAGGCTTGAAAGGGCGTGAATGGTTGAGTTTAAGATTGTGAGGGATTTACGTAGTACTTAGTTGGAGATAATGATAGTTAGATTGGGGGAAAGAAATTGAATGGTTGTGAATGAGATTGGGATATTGAAAGGAAAGGGTGATTGTGATGTTGAATATTGTGACGAGGTATTGAAAAGGTTATTGTGAGCATTGCATGACACTGATTGGCCGATCGACAATTATTTCTACTGATGATCCTTTTCAGGTTGGTTAGACCGGGGATCATAGGTCGACTTATTGAGAGAAAGTGACCTACAATTATTTGGCATTGCAGAGTCCAACCGTTTCCATTTTGCAATGGAAACAGAATCGGGGTTCCCTCTCTGGAGATTGCTAGAGAGGGAAATTTGCCTCCTCCTTGTACAGAGAGGCACAATGTCAAATCATATAGTGAAGATTAGATGCATGAATGCACCGTGATGGCAGAATGCATCTATAGGCGAGTGTGAGAGCTGTTGTGGTAGTATTATTTGATTGGAGTATGGGAAGATGAAATTTAGTTAATGTGGAATTGACTGAGGGATGTTGAGTGATACATGGTGTAACATCCCAAAATTTTATTAAGGATAATGAGAAATTATTGTGGTGTCATTGAGGAAATTTAAAGTTTTAGGGAGAAATTTTAGGATATTTTATGCACTTTATGAATATTAAATCTTAATTGGCTTGAAATTTGAATTAATATAGTTAAAAGAATAAATCGGGGATAGAAGCTTCCACGAATAGTAAATTGGAAACCTAATAATATTGTGATAGACAGAGAGAGATAAAATAATATATATAAACTTATGGCTAGAAATATAATTAAGAATAAACATTAGGGTAGTTAATTGTAATTTCCCCCAAATATATATATATATATATATACACCCACCTTCCTTCTTCTTCATTTTGGGGAGCCCTAGCCGCCGAACATACACCCCCCCTCCTTCTCTATTCTCGTTTCTGCAGAACCTCACCACCCTCATCATTTTTCTATGCCTCTCCAAGCTTCATCATCATCGCTCACTCTTCTCTTCACATCAACCATGTGAAACCGCGTGTGCTGCTTGTTTTCTTTCATTTTTCTGCTGGTCTTCTTCATGCTTCAAGCTTCCTCCATCAGTTCCTTCATATTTCCGGTGAGAGAGGCAACGTCCAGCCATGGGGAGCTCCGGCGAAGCCATTTTCCGGCGAAGGGAAGCTCGAACAGCATAAGGAAGCTTGGATTCAAGCATGGGTAACTTCATATTCTTTTTTTTGTTTTCTATACTTTATGCTTCGTTCTGGGCAAGATTGAGAGGAAGAATCGATTTAAGCTTTTGGGAACCTCTAATTAAACACATAAGAGTCTATTTTTTTTATGTTAGGTTTGTTTTAAAACCTGCCCTAAATGTTTCTTTGATGTTGGCCGAATTGTTTGACTCATTGGAGGCCATTGTTTATGATTTAATCTTGTATTTTCTAGATTTAGTGGATGTGAGCAGTTTGATAAGGTGGTCATGATGATTTATGGGATTGTGTATAGAACATAATATGATTAAGCTTTTAAATTAACATTTCAAAGGAAAAGTAACTTGTTACTATTAGGACCAAGTGAGCATAACATTTGTGTGTTTAAAATTCTTGAAGGATGATTCAAATCTGGTTATGTTTTAAAAAAAATGGGTTTCAATGATTTAAGTTGGTTCTTTTGTTATTTGGTTAATTCAAGAGAAGGTTAGATGTTGAAGTTCAAGTGGAATGTGGTGGTATTGTGCATTACTAGTTGTTGAAATAGCTCATAATCCTTGCTGATAACTTGATAAATGGGAAGTGTGCATTTCTTGTTTGGAAGACACTTGGATGTGCCTATGCTTATTAATTTGATCTTGTTAAGCATGGGGTTCTTTGAGTTTAGATACACTGCCTTGTTGTCTTCAATTTGTTTTGGTGTATATGTAAACTGATTTGGGAGATTTGTGATTATAAATAAAAGAATTTCTCTGCTGTTATGTTTGGTTGTGAATTAAGTGTGTTGTTAATAGTTGTTTATAATTGATTAGTTTTGCTTGGTGATCTAAATTTCTTAAGTGAATGCTCTTGAACAGCAAGACTTTACATTTGTTGTAAAGATGCTTAAATTGATCATAGATAATATTATTGGTGGCATGAATGGTTTAATTGTGATGCTGAATGGTAAATTAAAATATACATTTCCCTCTGTTTAAATTATATTATAGGTTTAAGTGCTAAGAATTGTGACTTCAACTTAATATTAAAGCTTATGGCTATTCCTAAAAGCATGAATAATGGTAATGTATAAGTTGCATATGGATGTTATTGGTTGTGCATATGTGAATTGTGATGCTTTAGGGCTGTTGTGAAGTGAAATTGAAAGTTTAGCAAGCATAACATTGCATGTGTGTGAAATTCCAAGTTTTATTCTCTTATTTCTTTTAGGGCTGAACTGATTTTTGGCTTGAGGGATGCTTAAATTATTGTTTATGCATGTTAGAGCTAATTTAATTATCGTTTCAAATGTAACTAAATGATGTACATGATATTTTGGAAGATCTAGAGATGTGTCTGAATATGAGAAAGTGCTGCTTTTTCTTATTCTTGACTGCTTGGGCACTTCATTTGAAAATGAAAGATTCATGGTAAATCTTTACTTGATTGGTGTTTTAAACAAGTAGACTTTGATGTCCTGAGTTATTGTGATGAACTGACTATTTCAAATCAAGTTTGGGGATCGGGTAGCATATTAAAAATTCGCAAGAGACGTGGTATGTTCCTTATAAAGATAGTTGTTGATTTATTATTGTTATGTAATAATAGGAGGAAAAATCTACAAGGAATGGTAAGGAGGAGCAATAGAGTGCTAAGGGCGACAGGTAATCACACTTAACCTTACTATAACATTGAGGGTGATGTTAGTTGGGATTTTTAAAATCCTTTCTCACCCTCTATATATATATTAGATTGAAAGGTGATGTGAGAGTGTATGATGTTGATGTTAAGATTTGTGGATGAGATATTGATAGGGATATGGTGATCATTGCATGACACTGAAATTGATGTACCATCGTGCGATGATAACTGTCGATTGGCCGATCGACAATTATTTGTACTGATCCTTTTCGGATTGATTAGACCGGGGATCATAGGTCGACTTATTGAGAGAAAGTGACCTACGGTTGTTTGGCATTGGAGAGTCCAACCGTTCCCATTCTGCAATGGAAACAGAATTGGGGTTCCCTATCTGGAGACTGCCATAGAGGGAAATTTGCCTCCTCCTCGTAGAGAGAGGCACAGTGTCAAATTCATATAGTGAAGATTAGATGCTGGGATGCCCCTTGATGGTACAATGCATCTATAGGTGAGTGCGAGAGTTATAGTGGAAGTACTCATAGATTGGAGATGGAGACATGAGGTTTAGTTGAAATGGGATCGAATGAAGGATTTTAAGTGGGATATGGTAATAGAGATGGTGATGTTGACTTTGATTTGGATGTGAATGAAGGACTTGAGTGTTGAATGAAAGCAGATTTGGTTATATACATATTATTGGTTTAAAACTGTGGTACCGTTTAGACGCCCTCACTACCGCACATCTCACTGTTATAGTGAGTTAAGCGGTGATTACTGGGACAAATTGTCTCATCCCACGATTACTCACTTTTTTGCAGGTATTCATGCACAGGCGCAAGCATCAAGAAAGGGAATTAGATCGTAGAGGTTGTTTAGATTTATTGAGAAATGTATATTGCCAAATTAATAAGTCTGCATTCGCTTCCGCATGTATATATATTTATTCATTGTTTAATATCAATTAGTTTTGTTTATTAACCATGTTAGTCAAATCCTTTCTAACATGGTTAGCTTTTAATTATCCATGATAATATTTATGTTGTATCAGGAAATCCTTTTCTATCATGTATAATGTCTCATTCATTATAATGTTCTTTTTCTAACTATGATAGGTATATTGATGTTATGGAAAATCCTTTTCCTATCATAGTTAGTAAATAGATTATAAAATTAAAATGGATATCATTATTTAATTAGGGATTAAGTAACAGAATGTTACAACTTTGTTATCAGTATTTGGTATACGATAACCGTGGACTGTGCTGCATTGCATTTAGATAGGCAATATACATAATATAGTTTCCCTTCCTTCTGTGCATGATACTCTGCCTTTTGAAAGGAATATCACTCTTCCCGTGGTGGGGAGAGAGTGATAAGAGCAATGGAATAGGAAGTGTGGAGAGATTGAGAAGAATATAGAAAGAATAACAAAATAAGTAATGATATTGATAAGAATTTATGAAGAGTGACGAAATAAAGATGCTTCTCTGGGGTCTCGATTATAATTATGAGTCGACCATAATCATAGTTGAGGCATCATGAGAAACCTTATTATTGGGTTAAGGGATTAAGGAGAATTTGAAAATAAGAATTAGCATTGAATACAACGTGAATAAGCATTGTTAACCGTGTATCGTAATTGTCTGGCATTTGTTGAATTGTTTGGTTAATTGATGAATTAACTTGTTGTTTGATTGTTTTAATTGAAATTCTATTAAAATTGTTATTTTGTTATTATTTGTGTTATGTAAATGTCCAAATTAGTTGGATTACTTGCTTGGTTCTGTTCATAGGTGATGAATTTCTTAATTGATGATTGAGCTATCCTATCCAAGTGATTTTAATCAAATTCTTATTACAAAATTTGTTTATTTTATTTTATTTTCTCTTTAGTGTTTCAATTATTTACTTATTAGTAGTGGTTGGAGGGTACATCATCATGGGTAGTAAGAGATTGTTGCCCATTTATATTAAGCTGTTGGAGGCTTCCTCACCCTATTTAGTGACTGGAAGCAGCCCCCTTAATAATAAATGTTGGTAGCCCTCACTACTTCATAAGTGTATCCTAACCATTACTAAACGAAATAACGGTAAGTTATTTGTTTTAAAGTGATTATCAGTTGAATTTTATGTAGTTAATTATAGATAATTGAATATGTTTGACACGTAAATCATAAGTAATTGAAAGAATTTGGCTATTAATACTAAGTGAATGGAAACTTGTATGTTGCTAATTGTTGGTGAAATTATACATTGTAGTGATAGATATGAATTGATTTCATTTTTAGTGAATTTTTGTTGGTTGATTGTCACGAGATGGATGTATTAGGATTGATTATTGCTTTGTGCAAATGTGATAGTGCTATTAAAGTTAGCTTGGTATTAGCACGTGATGATTATTTTAAGCATAATGGATTCTAAATGGTAACATTGCATGAATCATTCTCTTGAGCTGTGAATCTAATTGGGTTTGGATGAATAAGAGTTAGTTTGGATAAATTCATATGAGATGTTTAAAGTTAAGAATTAAGACTCACTCATCTAATCAAGAAGCATGCATTCGGCTTATATGATAAATAGAGTAGTTTGGAAAACTTGAAATTGTTTGTAGAAACTAGTATAGAGTAAATATGATTGAAATTAATTTTTGATCTTTACAAATTTTAAATGCACCGTTCTGTTTAGTACTTAATGTTAAGGGTTTGGATTGGTCCTGATTCTTTGAAAACTTTGTTCTAAATGTTAGTAAATGTAAGGGGATTAATTGATGTTTAAATTGGTGATTGTTCTTCAATTGTATTCTAAAGTGGACATGGGATTGTGCATCTCTTAATGTAAAAGATAGGGTGTTTGAGTTCTGTTTCATAATTGCTAGTGTTTATGAAGTGAAGTAAGCTTTAAATATGCAAGTTTGGATTTTACTAGTTTCTAAATGTCATGTACCTCCTACTAATATAAAATTAATCTTAACCTTGAAATGCGTGGCTGTCACCCAAGAGGGGGGGGTGAATTGGGTGGAGAAATAAAAGTTAAAATTCTCTTACTAAAAACTGACTGCTTGTGCTTGGTGAAGGAGATGACACATTATGTTTTGCACAAGTATAGTGGTGTGATGCTGGAAATAAGAATGTTAAAGATAAACTAAGCACACACAGATTTATCCTGGTTCGGTCACTTCCAGACCTACATCCAGTCCCCAGGCTCCACCTGAGATTTTGAATCCACTAAACCTCTTGTTTAAACCAGTCCACAGAATGTTACAACTCTAAGATCAGAGAGTAGAAGATGAGAGGAATGTAGAAATACAATATCTCAGACAATAGGCTCTGTTCTTCCAACGTCTCTTCTGAATGTAGATGTTGCTTTTATACTCGGCCTCAAAACATTCAGGTTTGGGCGGCAGGTTGAATATGTTCGTTTGAATATAGCCGTTAATCCCATGTTACAGTTGAGAAGTACATCTTCATTAATGCTTAGCAGGGTTGACTTGCTTTATCTCTGAAAAGCAACTCTGACAACTCTGCTCTGACAAAAGCATTCTGACTTCTGAGTATGTGACGTTGACTCTTGTACTCTTGTTGACTGATGATCATCGTTCATCCGGAAGCGGCAATCTTGCTCTGCAAGTGTTAGTCTCTGAATTCCAGTGCCAAGAGTATTTGCATCCGGAAGCTCATTTGCATCCGGAAGTAAAACTAAGTTCTGCACATACTTGTTAGTCCAACAGAGTAATATATATAATCAAGTATAGTAAGAACTATACATGCTGTGGGAAGCTTGTTTGCTATGGGAAGCAATTTTACTTTGACTATGTTCTGACTTAGTGTATTGTCTACTTTGAACGTTAGTCTTAACAATAATAGCACATACTCACATGCAGTGGGAGTTCACTTAGTCTAAGGGAGCTCCTTTACATCCGGAAGCACTTCTACTGGACGTTGGGTTATTTTCATATTATACTCACTGACGCTCAGTGTTATCCATACCAACAGCCAGCGCTAGTCACTAAGCAATCGAAAGCAAATCCACTGGACGTTGGGTTATGTTCACTGGCGCTCAGTGTTATCCATACCAACAGCCAGCGCTAGCCTTAATACAATCGGAAGCAAATCCACATCCGGAAACTTCCTAACTTAGTCTCAAGGATTTTATACAACTAATGTTCTTAGACTGAGTTATTACTTAGTGAAGTACTTGCTGTCGCTATGGGATGAGACGTTCATCCGCGAGCGCTAGTCCTAGTCCATCTGGAAGTAAATCCACATCCGGTTGTACTCTTACTTGGGGTTCTATATTAACCTAATATTCTCTAAGTGTTTGGCTCGTTCTTTCATATTTTTAGTCTTCATCAAAACTTAAGATTTTAACAAACCTAACTCAACTGCTAATCAAAACAATCCAAACAATGGAGTCTAACCATGTTAGCAAAAGATTCACCTAACATGGTTAGCAAACGAATTTCTCTATTAATAAGAGATTACATATCTAACTATGTTAGAAAAGAGAATCTTCTAACATAGTTAGCAAAAGAATCATCAACACATAACAAATCACACATTCAATACAATAACCTGAATCTAACCATGTTAGAAAAGAATCACCTAACATGGTTAGAAAAGGAACTAACCAAACTACACAAACATAAACCATATTAGAGCGGGACCCATCTAATATGATTATACACACAGGAAAACATAAAACCACTCAATACATCCTCCATCTATCACATCAACGTATTAGGAAAATCGAGTTTCCTATTTACCATCCATTCAAGTTCTCATCACCTGGAAACAGAATATACACCAACCAAAATTGACATATTAGTCAAAGTAGTTCCTGAACTATCACAGTAGCAGGAACAATATCACATAACATCCAAAACTTTACATTAAGTCACAGTACAAATAATACAGTTCACATATAATAAAATTCACTTAAAACAACATGCATATGTGCAGAAGCTGGTGCAGCCTAGTGAAATGGCGATATATGTCCCTAAAAAGGTCACCTCTGGCCTACTTACTATATCAGTATGGGCCAGACGGCCCCTTCCCCTTCCTCTGCGCCTCCCCCTGGGCATGATCACCTGTAAAAATAAAGGGAATGGGGTGAGACAAACCAATGTCTCAGTAATCACCTCTTAACTCACTGTGATACTCAGAAGTGGGGTAGTGGAGCGTCTACAGAGTACCACAGTTTTCAAAACCTGCATAACCACATAATATATACACACATATATATATACAGAATAGATACATCCATCTCTTAATAGGCAAAAATAAACGTGAATGACACTGTGCCCAGTCTCAAATCTGAAAGCATGAAAAAGGGACCACTCTAAAATGTGAAAAATCCCTGGTTCCTTTACAATCCGAGGAACCCGTACAATTAACCTATCGATTTGCGCAAATCGATGGTTATATCGGCCGACGGTACTAATAATCAGTGTCATGCAACATACAAAAGATTTATATAAATATGAATATATATATATAAAGTACAGTTCAGTTGAAAGGTACCCTATAGCCCACGTTTAAGTATAACATAATATGAATTCACTTCATTTATATATATATAAGTAGAAGAGGATTTTAGAAATCCTCAACTACCGTCACCCTCAGTATCACAGTCAGTTAGGTGTGATTACCTGCTAAACTTCACTGCAGCAGATATACGCAGATAACAGTTATCTTCAAACTCCGCTTGAAAGATCACCGTCTACAATAATGCCACAATTTAAAAATGGGTCAAGACACTTTGCAAGCGACTTAACTCAACCTTTTAAATAACTTTCATTAACAATAAAAGTATAAAAATACTTCAATATCAAAACCACATCCATATCCTTTCCTCCTCCAACTTTTCTTTACCAAATCTTTACAATACCAACACTTTCAACCTTCATCATCTCTTGAAGAATTTATAACATTACCCACCATAACCAAACCATCCTTTAAAACACCTAAATCAATTTCAATCAATACTTTAACTATCAAAATTCCTTACAAACACCAATCCCTCTAACACCAACCTTCCAACATCACTAAACAACTTCAACTAACACTACATAAATACCAATTTGTTCCAGAGCATCATCCACTAACATAGCCCTAACTTAAAGAGTCCAAAAATGCCCTATTAACTTCCAAACTCCTTCCTAAACATTCTTTTACAACTTCATATGTAATAACCTACAACCATCATTATAACTCTTGTAGAAATTATCACATCAAGCATTTCCCTACTAAAACACCACCTTTGCATTATATTGGCCAACAAAGAAAACTCCATATCATTCCAAAAATTCACCATAAACCCAAGCAACCTTTTAAACATCCAAGGGATCCTTCCATTCACACTTTAACTCTTCACTTTTTCTTAAACACCAATCCAACCACAAATTACATTTCATTTTAATATCCAATCTACAACTAAATGTGGCCTCCCAATCTCACAAACCTTCCACCACAAAAAAAACACATCGTTACCTGACTAATTTGCTCTTCATTCAACACTTTAATTATTAAACTTCTTCCTAAACACCAATTCAATCCAAATCAACTTTCCCACATCTTAATATAACCTTAACAAGCATTTATTAACAACTAATTCATTCAAATCATCTTTCATTAACAAAATCCCAATTCAAAGAGCCATAAAAAGCTTCCAAAAATCCCCAAAATCTTTTCCAACTTCAATAAACCTCAATACTCCCCAAACATCTTCAATTTAACAATGAATAATCATTATAATAACTTGTCAATCCTAAAGTTCTAATTTTTCACAACATCCTAACATCAAAGAGACCAAATTTCACAAGATTAACTTCACAAGAGGCAAAGATCAAGCTTACGGAGTTCAAGAACGCAGGAAGGAGCTTCACTGCTGCCGGCCGCCGTCCCAAACTCGCCGGAATCGGCCCTCACGTGGCTGGCCGAGCTTGAGCAAGAGAAAGGAAAGGAAATAAGAAAAATGAACTTGAAACAAGAAGAAGACACATGAAAATGATAGAACAAGGGTCCACCTTGCCACCCGCCGCCGTCGTTCGCCGGAAATAGGACCACCGTCGCCGGAAAACAACCCCAAATCGCTGGCCGAACTGAAAAGGGAAGAGGAGCTAGGGAAAATGTGTTGTGAAGTTGAAGAAAGAAGAACAACATGAGAATTACAAGAAAAATCAAACCTTTTCTTTGACCCGGTGGTTCACGTCGCCGGAAACACCAAAGCCGCCGCCGGAAGTGCCAAGGCCGGTTACCCACAACCAGCTACAGATCGGACTCGGCTTCAATTGATCCGAGGAGAAGAGAAGATGAACAACAACAATTAGAAAGCTTTTTGCACAAAGACAACCGAATGAGTGTGAAGAGAAATTGAGAGAAATGGTGAAGGAGGAGTGGCGTGCGATCTGAGGAAGGAGGGAGTTCGATTTTGTTGATAAGGAAGGAGGGAGGGTGCGTTTGATTAGGGAGAAATAAGGGTGGTTTTAGATAATTAAAGCCTAAACTTGTCATAATGTACTCATTTTGATTTAAAACCACTTAAATCAGCCTCCAATCTTCTTAAACTTCAAAATATTTTCAACTTTACCATTCCCTCATATTTCAAACTCTTCAATTTCTTAATTAATTATATGCACATTAATTACTCAAAATATCCAAAATATCCCCAAAAATCCCTAAAAATTCCTTAAAAATTCCAAAATTCCTAATTTCTCCACTTATCATTTCCCAAAACACTCTTTAAGCCTGTATTAAATTTTCAGGATGTTACACTAAAGATCTGAACAATTCCTGGAGGTCCTATTTTGCTTGGTAATTCTAACTAAGAGTACATTGGAATAGGTATATGTGTGAAGGTATGTAACTAATGTTGTTGACATCATGGTTATATGGATATGGTTTAAGTATGAAGTGAATTTAAATTGTGATTTGTGTGAAGAATAAGATTTATTGGAGCAAATATCATGGAATTAATTGTGATTTGATTAAAATTTTATGGGCAAAAACGCTGATCTAACAATTAACTATTTCAATTTGGGCAAAAATAATAAATGACTGTTTCGCGGTGCATAAATAATAACCAACTTTGTGACCCGGTGCAAAAATAATAAAACCGGTACTAAATGTTAATTTGTAGTTTTGTAAAACCTTTCTGATATTATTTTCTAAAGTAAAAATACCTTTTTACCCCCTCACAATTAAAACTAAACTATTCTTCCTTCTGCCCTTCATCTTTCCATGTTAACTAGTATCAGTAAGGTTTTAATTGGGAGGGGCAAAAATGTATTTTTCACTTTGAAAATAATATCAGAAAGGTTCCACAAAACTACAAATTAACATCCAACACCGGTTTTATTATTTTTACACCGGGTAACAAAGTTGGTTATTATTTATGCACCGCGAAACAGTCATTTATTATTTTTGCCCAAACTGAAATAGTTAATTGTTAGATCAGCACTTTTGCCCAAATTTTATTTATAATTCTAGTTTTCTTGCGTAGTGTTTCCAGCCTTGTTCAAAAGGTTATATATGTTCAAGTCAATCTAACTCAATTTCACTTTTTTTTTGAATCCTTTAAGGAGGAACTTGGAAAATGTATCAGTTAGAATGTGGAATGAATGGAATCAAGCGTTAGACATTCATTATTTGAAGATTTTAGGAATTTAGGGAATTGTGGGAAATCACGATTGTTGAGCTTGTATTGATTGAAATAGAGGTCATTGAGGGAAGTTTTGACTTTAAAGATGAAAATACTTTGTATTGGTTATGTACCGATTAGTGACTAGAAATATGACTTGAAGCGTGGGATTTAGGAATTTGTGCTTGAATTAAAGTTAAGGTAATTACTTGAGATTACATTGTAGGGTGATGACTTAGAGTAATATATTGATAAGGTGAACTATTATGACTTGGTGATAGGTTATCACTAGGTTTTTATGGATGAGATTGGGATGATTTGAGTTAATGGTGAATTTTTTTAAAATTGTGTTTATGGTTGAGCAAAATAGATCAAGAAACTAGTAGATGTAATATGTCAGATTGGAAGTTTTACAAACGTTATTCATTGATTTATTGGACTTGAAGGCAATTAACCATGAAATTGATGTTGAAGTAACATGGATGAGGGTATATTAAGTTAGAATCATGAGCTAAAGCTAGAGATGAAATTTTGTAGAGTTGTTATCCTAACAATTAGAAGCGAGATCTTGGATTATGATCAAGGAAGCCATTAGAGTTTAAAGAGGATGTTGTCATTTATGAAGTTGGACTTTAATACAAGTACTTTGAGATTAGGGTGGTCAATAAATGAAGATTGGCTAGGAAAGCGGTACGAGTATTGGTAGATCATTATAGATTGAATGGGGATAAATGGTGAAGGATGGTGTTAAGAGTATTAAATTGTGGTGAAGATATTATAATTGATATGAAGAATGATAACTTGAAATGAGTATTTCATATATGTTAGGTGATATGTGTAGCGAATTTTGGGGACAAAATTCCTAAAAAGGTAGGGTAAATTGTAACATCCCAAAATTTTATTAAGGATAATGAGAAATTATTGTGGTGTCATTGAGGAAACTTAAAGTTTTAGGGAGAAATTTTAGGATATTTTATGCACTTTATGAATATTAAATCTTAATTGGCTTGAAATTTGAAATAATATAGTTAAAAGAATAAATTGGGGATAGAAGCTTCCACGAAAAGTAAATTGGAAACCTAATAATATTGTGATAGACAGAGAGAGATAAAATAATATATATAAACTTATGGCTAGAAATATAATTAAGAATAAACATTAGGGTAGTTAATTGTAATTTCCCCCAAATATATATATATATATATATATATATATATATATATATATATATATATATATATATATATATATATATATACACCCATCTTCCTTCTTCATTTGCCCTCCTTCTCTATTTTCGTTTCTGCAGAACCTCACCACCCTCATCATTTTTCTATGCCTCTCCAAGCTTCATCATCATCGCTCACTCTTCTCTTCACATCAACCATGTGAAACCGCGTGTGCTGCTTGTTTTCTTTCATTTTTCTGCTTGTCTTCTTCATGCTTCAAGCTTCCTCCATCAGTTCCTTCATATTTCCGGTGAGAGAGGCAACGTCCAGCCATGGGGAGCTCCGGCAAAGCCATTTTCCGGCGAAGGGAAGCTCGAACAGCATAAGGAAGCTTGGATTCAAGCATGGGTAACTTCATATTCTTTTTTTTTGTTTTCTATACTTTATGCTTCGTTCTGGGCAAGATTGAGAGGAAGAATCGATTTAAGCTTTTGGGAACCTCTAATTAAACACATAAGAGTCTATTTTTTTTATGTTAGGTTTGTTGTAAAACCTGCCCTAAATGTTTCTTTGATGTTGGCCGAATTGTTTGACTCATTGGAGGCCATTGTTTATGATTTAATCTTGTATTTTCTAGATTTAGTGGATGTGAGCAGTTTGATAAGGTGGTCATGATGATTTATGGGATTGTGTATAGAACATAATATGATTAAGCTTTTAAATTAACATTTCAAAGGAAAAGTAACTTGTTACTATTAGGACCAAGTGAGCATAACATTTGTGTGTTTAAAATTCTTGAAGGATGATTCAAATCTGGTTATGTTTTAAAAAAAATGGGTTTCAATGATTTAAGTTGGTTCTTTTGTTGTTTGGTTAATTCAAGAGAAGGTTAGATGTTGAAGTTCAAGTGGAATGTGGTGGTATTGTGCATTACAAGTTGTTGAAATAGCTCATAATCCTTGCTGATAACTTGATAAATGGGAAGTGTGCATTTCTTGTTTGGAAGACACTTGGATGTGCCTATGCTTATTAATTTGATCTTGTTAAGCATGGGGTTCTTTGAGTTTAGATACACTGCCTTGTTGTCTTCAATTTGTTTTGGTGTATATGTAAACTGATTTTGGAGATTTGTGATTATAAATAAAAGAATTTCTCTGCTGTTATGTTTGGTTGTGAATTAAGTGTGTTGTTAAGAGTATTTTATAATTGATTAGTTTTGCTTGGTGATCTAAATTTCTTAAGTGAATGCTCTTGAACAGCAAGACTTTACATTTGTTGTAAAGATGCTTAAATTGATCATAGATAATATTATTGGTGGCATGTATGGTTTAATTGTGATGCTGAATGGTAAATTAAAATATACATTTCCCTCTGTTTAAATTATATTATAGGTTTAAGTGCTAAGAATTGTGACTTCAACTTAATATTAAAGCTTATGGCTATTCCTAAAAGCATGAATAATGGGAATGTATAAGTTGCATATGGATGTTATTGGTTGTGCATATGTGAATTGTGATGCTTTAGGGCTGTTGTGAAGTGAAATTGAAAGTTTAGCAAGCATAACATTGCATGTGTGTGAAATTCCAAGTTTTATTCTCTTATTTCTTTTAGGGATGAACTGATTTTTGACTTGAGGGATGCTTAAATTATTGTTTATGCATGTTGGAACTAATTTAATTATCGTTTCAAATGTAACTAAATGATGTACATGATATTTTGGAAGATCTAGAGATGTATCTGAATATGAGAAAGTGCTGCTTTTTCTTATTCTTGACTGCTTGGGCACTTCATTTGAAAATGAAAGATTCATGGTGAATCTTTACTTGATTGGTGTTTTAAACAAGTATAGGAGTGATTTAGACTTTGATGTCCTGAGTTATTGTGATGAACTGACTATTTCAAATCAAGTTTGGGGATCAGGTAGCATATTAAAAATTCGCGAGAGACGTGGTATGTTCCTTATAAAGATAGTTGTTGATTTATTATTGTTATGTAATAATAGGAGGAAAAATCTACAAGGAATGGTAAGGAGGAGCAATAAAGTGCTAAGGGCGACAAGTAATCACACTTAACCTTACTATAACATTGAGGGTGATGTTAGTTGGGATTTTTAAAATCCTTTCTCACCCCTATATATATATTATCTTTGAAAAGGTATTTTTATGCAAAACAGGCTATTGTGTGCGTTTCAAACACGATTATTTTCATATAAAAGATTTCGACACATTATATATGTAGTATCCTGTCTGGCGGTGCTGGATATTTTGGAATTGTGTGACATATTTGCAGGTGCTGGATATTGAGAGGTTGTGAGTATAGAAAATGAATTAGATGTGAGTTGAGATTTTGGAGAGTTATGTTAAGAGAAGATATTGTGGATAATAGATTGAAAGGTGATGTGAGAGTGTATGATGTTGATGTTGATTATTGTGGATGAGATATTGATAGGGATATGGTGAGCATTGCATGACACTGAAATTGATGTACCATCGCGCGATGATAACTGTCGATTGGCCGATCGACAGTTATTTGTACTGATCCTTTTCGGATTGATTAGACCAGGGATCATAGGTCGACTTATTGAGAGAAAGTGACCTACGGTTGTTTGGCAATGGAGAGCCCAACCTTCCCATTCTACAATGGAAACAGAATTGGGTTCCCTATCTGGAGAATGCCAGAGAGGGAAATTTGCCTCCTCCTCGTTGAGAGAGGCACAGTGTCAAATTCATATAGTGAAGATTAGATGCTGGGATGCCCCTTGATGGCACAATGCATCTATAGGTGAGTGCGAGAGTTATAGTGGAAGTACTCATAGATTGGAGATGGAGACATGAGGTTTAGTTGAAATGGGATCGAATGAAGGATTTTGAGTGGGATATGGTAATAGAGATGGTGATGTTGACTTTGATTTGGATGTGAATGAAGGACTTGAGTGTTGAATGAAAGCAGATTTGGTTATATACATATTATTGGTTTAAAACTGTGGTACCCTTTAGACGCCCTCACTACCGCACATCTCACTGTTATAGTGAGTTAAGCGGTGATTACTGGGATAAATTGTCTCATCCCACGATTACTCACATTTTTGCAGGTATTCATGCAAAGGCGCAAGCATCAAGAAAGGGAATTAGATCGTAGAGGTTGTTTAGATTTATTCAGAAATGTATATTGCCAAATTAATAGGTCTGCATTCGCTTCCGCATGTATATATATTTATTCATTGTTTAATATCAATTAGTTTTGTTTATTAACCATGTTAGTCAAATCCTTTCTAACATGGTTAGCTTTTAATTATCCATGATTGTATTTATGTTGTATCAGGAAATCCTTTTCTATCATGTATAATGTCTCATTCATTAGAATGTTCTTTTTCTAACTATGATAGGTATATTGCTGTTATGGAAAATCCTTTTCCTATCATTAGTTAGTAAATATATTATAGAATTAAAATGGATATCATTATTTAATTAGGGATTAAGTAACAGAATGTTACACATGGGGAGTAGAGATGATGAATTTGAGTTGATTGAGACGTGACAGAAGGATTTAAGTGATGGATGAAAGAAAATGTGAAATATATATATGTATTATTGATTTTAAAACTGTGGTACCCTTTAGACGCCCTCGCTACCCCACATCTCACTGTTATAGTGAGTTAAGCGGTGATTACTAAGACAAATTGTCTCATCCCACGATTACTGACATTTTTGCAGGTATTCATGCACCGACGCAAGCATCAGGAAAGGGAATTAGGTTATAGAGGTTATTTGTTTTGTTTAGAAATGTATATTGCCAATTTATTGGTCTGCATTCGCTTCCGCATGTATATATATATATTTATGTTTTGTTAAATAATATTTTGTTTTGGTTTATTAACCATGTTAGACAAATCCTTTCTAAAATGGTTAGTTTTTAATTATCCATGATAGTGATCATGTTGTATTAGTTTGCTTCTATTTCTAACCATGTTAGGTGAACCTTTTCTAACATGGTTAGCTGTTAATTATCCATGATAGTATTCGTATTGTATCAGGAAATTCTTTTCTATCATGGATAATATAATAAATGATTAGGAAACTCTTTTTCTGACTATGATAGAGATGTTGAAATGAATATTCCTTTTTCTATCATAGTTAGTAAAGAGATTAATGAATTGAAATAGATTATATTGACTAATTAAAGAATTAGCAACGGAATGTTACAATAATTCTCACTTATCTCAAAACAATGGTTAGGTGAAGAGACAATCATATTGTCTTAGAGGGTTATGTCACCTTTGCCTAAAAGAGATTAGAGAAATTATGGATCTATCTCACAAGAGACTTTCATTGGCATAAGAAAGGAAGGATAAAGAGAAGTTTCACAGTAAGAATACTACTCTCCACTCACTTTCTCTACTACTTCCCCCAAAATATATTAAGATAGATGTCTACCTTTTCAAATCTTCTTCTCTCTATATAGAGTCTCTCTCACTTTCTTTTCTCTTTGCTCTCAAAACCTAGTCTCCTGCTAAAAGTCCCCCTTCTATGCTCTCTTGCTCGCACTTATATAGGCCACCACTCTAGGGTTTGTCTCTTTGATTCTTTTTAATTCATTATTTCCTTTCATCACTAGAATCATGTGGTACCTTATGTGATCAATCAAATTACCATGATGACAATTGATTCTTTGAAAATCTGATGGCTAATGCCTAATGGTGCATGGCGTTAACTCCTTTTATAAGAATACCAAACATTTGTATTTCTTTGGGGTTCAAAATCAAATCTCAAAATTTACAACCAAATTAATTGCTCCACATGATAGTGATCATTCCTTTCTCTTGGTCTATTCTCATCAATATTTCCTATTATGACCATAATCAAATCCATAATTGTTTCCATTTTATTTCCTTATTTCAATCATCATCAAATCACCATAATTTGCTTTCATTTTATTTCCTCATTCCAATCATCATATTTGACTCTTATACAATTTGAATTATGCTTGCCTTACAAGAAAGAATCAAGAGAGCATATCTTATTTTATTTCACTTTTTATTTTTATTTTTTTTAATTTTATTTTTTTATTATTTTGTTTTATTTGGTGGGGTCCGGACAAAATAGGGTGTTTACAGTTGCCCCTCTTTACTTGCTCGTAGCTGAGAAGAGTGAACTTCTCGTCTATGAAATAAGTAAAGATAAAAACACTTATTTTGTCCGACCCGACAACAGGCACAAGTAAGTGGGGCCAGGATGCCTTTAGAAACCAAGAAAGGATGGGCAAAATAAATGCCCCTCTTTACTTGGTTCATAGAAGAGAACGTGAGACGAACTGTCTTCTGTAACATCCTAAAAATATAATTACGGATTAATAGTAATTTAAAATTTGATTTTTGGAATTAATTATGAGTTTTAGGGAACTCCAAAGGGAAATTTATCGAAAAATGAAGTATTTTGGTGATTAAATATACTTTTGAGTAATTAATATGGCTGTTTGCTTTGGAAATTAAAGGAGTAATAGTTAGAAATTTAAATTATTGCCTAAAAAATAAATAAATAAGAAGTTGTATAGATCTTTATAATTTGTTTTATTGTAGGGATTTTAAATGTAAAAGTAAATAAATATAAAAAGAAGGGCAATTTGGTAAATTGCCATAAAACCCTAAACATATACATTCTACCCTCTCCCATTTCTCCTTTAGCCGCAACCCCCCCATTCATCGATCTCCCTCTGTCCTCTCATCTCCCTCTGTTCTTCCTTCCGTTAACGGCGCCGCCGCATCGGCCACCGCCGTCGGTCTCCCTCCCTCACCGAGTTCGCGCCCTAACTTTTCCTCACTACCTTCATCCATTCTTCCTTTCGTTTCTCTCTTCTCAACTGAAGGTCACCCTTGCCCTCCATCGTTTCTGCGTTATTCCGGCGAGCACAGTAGCGGACAGCGACGAAAAAGGTTAGCCTTCGCCGTATCTTGTGTTCTTCAACTTATTTCTTCCATTCAACTTTGATTTCTCACTTTTCATTCTTGTCCTCTCGGTTTCTGTTTCTCCCTTACGGCCCTTCCTCATTTTCCGGCGAAGATAGTCACTGACGAGCTATGACTGAAATTCGTGGCTGTCACCCAAGAGGGGGGGGTGAATTGGGTGAGGGAATAAAAACTTAAACTCTTTTCGAAAGACTGCTTGTGCTCGGTGATGATGATAATAAATAATGCTATGCACAAGTCAGTATGCTATGTGATGCAAAATAGAATGATCAAGTATAAGTATATGCACACATAAATTTATCCTGGTTCGGTCACCCAGACCTACATCCAGTCCCCAGGCTACACCTGAGATTTCCAATCCACTATTCTTGTTTAAACCGGGCACAAGAGAAGCCTTTACACTTTAGGTTTTACGAGCACGGGTTCACCTAACAACCCACAGGTTTTACAACGGGTTCACCTGCAAACCTTACCGCAAGTTTTACGGGATCACTTGCAACCTTACAAACGCAAGTTTTACGGGCTAACTTGCAACCTATGGAGATTTAGAAAACCTTCTAAATGCTCCCCCTTACAAAATGTAAGATTACAATTATGTTCACTCTATGAACTGATTTTGTTAAACACTTAAGCTCAAAACTAACTCTCTCAAAGAGTGGATGATGTTACTCACTTAAGTACAAATGAATCACTCTCTAAGAATATTACATATCAAAGTCCGAGAGTAGAAGATGAGAGGAATGTAGAATAGTGTTTTTCAGATAATAGCCCTGTTCTCTCTCTCTCCTCTTTTCTTCTTCTGAATGTAGATGTTCCTTTTATACCAGCCTCTGAATATCCAACCGTTGGAGAGGCAATAAGGCCGTTTGAATATAGCCGTTGGGCCTTGTTTACGTTGTCCTCATTAATGCACAGCAGAGTTGACTTTGCTTTATCTGAATAGGGTGCTTTGTCCAGCTGTTCTGTCAACACTGTTCTGACAACACTGTTCTGGCAAAAGTCGTTCTGACATCTATACACTGTACGGTCTGACTCTTGCTTGTTGTCAGATGAGGACTTCGTTCCTCAAGCATAAGTCCAGGATGCTAAGAGACTTACTATCGGAAGCTCTCTTGCTAACTGAAGTGAAGCTCGTGGACTCTAACATTCTGCTTGCTATCATAGAGGAACTTTGTCTTCCAAGCACTTGTCCATGAATGATAAGAGTGCTTTGCTATTGGATGCTCTCTTGCTATCAGAAGCTCTCTTATGGACTCTGACTCTTGTGGGCAGTATGAGCTTTGACACTTTGAATGAATCTTCAGATTATATTCTCCTTATCTCTCATACTCCTCATGCTTGGTAGGTAACAATGTTGTTTGAATATCTGTTATCCTCTTGTTACCGTTGGAAGGAACATCTTCTTAAATGCTCAGCAGGGTTGACTTGCTTTATCACTGAAAAGTAGTCCTGATACCTCTGCTCTGACAAAAGCATTCTTACTTCTGAGTATGTGACATTTTCTCTTGTACTCTTGCTGACGGATGATCATCGTTCATCCGGAAGTGGCAATCTTGCTCTGCAAGTGTTAATCTCTGAAATCCAATGCCAAGAGTCTTTGCATCCGGAAGCTCATTTGCATCCGCAAGTGTAACTAAGTTCTGCACATACTGGTTAGTCCAACATAGCAATTTATATAATCAGATATAGTAAAACTACACATGTTGTGGGAAGTTTGCTATGGGAAGTAGTCTTACTTAGACTATGTTCTGACTTAGTGTAATGTCTACTGACTCTAAGGGATCTCTATTCCAATAGTCAGCTTAAGTCTCGTTAGTTTACTCTAAGTCTTCCTAAGTGACTCAGTGTGTCATTCATGCTATGTATATTAAGTCAACACACAATCACATGAAGTGGGAGTTTACTTAGTCTAGGATGTATCCGGAAGCACTTCTCCATCCGGAAGTGAATCCACTAGATGTAGGATTTTGTTTACTATTGCTCACTCTCGCTCAGTGTTAGGTCACTTCAACAGCCAGCGCTAGTCACTAAGCTATCGGAAGCACTTCTACTGGACGTTGCTTACATTCACTGACGCTTAGTGTTATCGTGTTCTATCAGTCTGCGCTAGTGAAAGTTTATCAGGAAGTGATTCCACTTGACGAGGCTAATTCACTGACGCTTGGGGATATATCTATTCTGTCAGCCTGCGTCAGTCTAAATCTATCAGGAAGCAATTTTACTTGACGAGGCTGATTCATTGACGCTTGGGGTCATTCTATTCTATCAGTCTGCGCCAGTCTAAATCTAACAGGAAGTGCTTTCACTTGGCGAAGTAGACTCACTGACGCTTGGGGTGAGATCTATTCCATCGCTCTGCGCCAGTCTAAGTCTAACAGGAAGTAAACTCACTTCCGGTTGAGTCATAGCTTAGTCTTAAGGTTTGTGTACCTAATGTTCATGGACTAAGTTAAATCCCTAGTGAGTTACTCGCTGCCGCTGGGGGATGACACATTTATCCGCGTGCGCGAGTCCTAGTCTATCCGGAAGTGATTCCGCATCCGTGAGCGCTAGTCTTGATTCATTCGGAAGTGAATCTGCATCCGGTTGTGACTCTAGTGCTAATACTTCCGGAAATGATCTTGCATTCACAAGTGATCTAACTCAGGGTTCTAACCATGTCATCTAATCCTTCCTAAGTGTTAATTATGTTCTTTTAAGTACTAGACCATATCATACCTAAGTCACCATCAAAACTTAAGATTCTAACATTCTCCCCCTTTTTGATGATGACAAACCCATAGATGACTAGAGAACATAATTAAACTTAGATCATTTCCAGAGCTATATTTCATTCCCAGTTCTCTCCCCAGATATCTTATCTTTCAGCTCTAGACATCTCATGTCTCATCTCTAGACATCTCGTGTCTCATTTCTCTCCCCCTTTTGGCTTCATCAAAATTCAACAAGTGCAAGCTAGCCTTAGGGATGGGGATACTTCTATCGTTCTCCTAGGAATGGGCTTTCTACCTAATATTTCTCCCTATTCTTCCTAAATATTATGTAGGATAACTAAACAGTGTGAGACAGAAGGAAGAAAATATTGATTCAGTATTCTAAGTGTGTTTACTCTCCCTAACCATTATGCAAGATAACAGAACATGTTTTGCAAGAATTAAGTCTAGATCAAAACATACAAAAACAGTTCTCTTTTTGAAGGTGAAAGTTCCTTTTTAAATATAAAAGACATCAAAAGTAATTTTGACCTTCTTGAAATGATTAACATGATATCAAAATAATTTTGGTGCTTTTAAAATGATGATTATGATATCAATTGAAAATTTGTGATTTTTAAATTCGTGATACCAAATGAAATCAAATGAAATATGTGAGTTTGAACTTGTGATATCAAATGAAATGATTGAATGCCAAGTGAAATTTGTGATACCATGTGAAAAATGAAATCAAGTCAAATGAAATTTGTGAGTTTAAAGTGCCAAAAATAATTTCAAAATAATTGCATCACAGCATCTCAAGAGTTTATTATCTATGACAGCATGCAACTCTCTATTTTCAAGGGATCATTATCGAGTAATGTCCTTTACTTCTCTTCTATATTAAGGTTAATCATTACTGAATCAAGAAAGGAAGCATATAAGAGAGGTATGTTATCAATTTACTTTCCAGCGTGTCATATAAAGGATACAGATGTGTGAGCTAGGATGATTTTCTAAAGCAGTGAATGATTTTGAAGTCAATGCAGATTGAGCAAAGAAATCCTAAATTGACACCCTTACCAATGCCATGTATGCATCATATATAAGAGATGGTAAGGTGTAGATGTTACCACAGATGAGGAATCTCCAGACTCTATTAGACTCATGAATCTTAATCATATGCAGATAAGCATGCTTCCTGACATCTTCAAGAGATGTGCTATCTCAAGTGGAAACCCCTAGTGCAAGTGCTTTGATGATTCGCTTCGGCAAGCTGAGCTACAACCAAAAGCAGACATGACTGGGCAGTCACTCTACTCTTCCCATGGTTCAATAGTTGGCCTGCTATCGAAAGCGCTGATTGTTGCGAAAGCATCCTTGCTCAAACTTGATGATTGGGCCTTCATGTGCTTGAGGAAACAAGTGCTTTTCTGATGGTCAGTGAAAGAACTTAAGATTTAACATTGGAGACCATCCTCTGGACATTCAAGTCAATCTGTGTTAATCACCACAAGTTAATAATTTTAAGAAATCATGCTTGCTAGTTGGTTTAAGAAAATATGAACAATGATTATGTGAAAACTAATTTTGAAATTGTCTATACGTTCACATAGTTTCACTATCAAGACATGAACTCTATTTATACTCTCATAGATAAATATCAATGTTATAGTACAAAGAGTATCAAACAGGTGGCATACTTTCAGAGTTTCATAAGCAAGTATAGTTCAATAAATATGCCTCAAGGATGTTCATGTTAGATCATGAAGACATGTGAATTTTTAACATAATGAAATTTTGAAAAATCTTCATCCTCACAAAAATGAAATACTGGAAATTTTCATGCTCACAGAATAGTTTGATTTTAAGACTAAATTCGGTTTACAAAAACAACCAAATTTCAGCATATGATTACGAGAATAATTTCCGAATTTTTGCTCAAGTTCTTCTAGATATGCTCAGTGTGATCTCACTGTTCTTAGGATATCAACAAGCTTGAAATTAATACAGATTATAGCATGCTTGTGATTCTATGCCATGTTTTACAGATCTTAGCAGAGTTCAATTCAAGGCATTTCCTAAGATTTCTAATGCATGTCAGACAAGAGAGAGTCTATCCATTTAATTTCACAACAGAATATGTAAGGGATAGAAATGCTCATGTGTATTGGCGAGAGTTTCTCAGGGTTGGTATAGCCATTCCACACATCTTGATAAGAGACATTTTCGTTGTCATTCTCTCTTGGTTATATTCATTGTTCAAGCTTCAATAATCTGTGTCAACATTCTTAAACCACAAACTTGAACTGAGATCATTAGTAGATTGAGAACTTAAAGATGTAATTAAGAGGGATGTATTGTTCTCGAAACCATAGCTGCTTATGCATTGAAAAGCTTGATGCAAGAGATACCACATGAAATGGAAAATCAGAAATAACTTTTGAGTGCTATCATGAGGTATGGTTGTCATGTAGATTTAAAGAAGATCAGAATTTGTTTTGAAAGTTTGTATATCAAAAGGATCTTTCAAAAATCAAGGTGAATGCATAAACTATTTTCTTTCATGAAAGACGCCCTTAAAAGATTCGCTAAGCATATATGAGTAAAACTGTTAAGCCCATCATGCATTTACTACCCAAGTGATTGTTCGAGTAAAGAGGAAGGTAGGAATGATATCACCATCTATGCGTGACGAATGCTTATCAAGACTTGACTGATTGTTCAGATGAGATAAAGTCCTGAGTCTTGCTGAACCTCGGAATTGCCTTTCCCAAGAAGATCTTCTATACTTATCCTTGGTTCGAAGCACTTTCTTCTGAGAGTTAAGATTCAAGTGCCTTTTCAATGTTGATCGAGGAGTCCACTCTCTCTTGTTCTTCTCAGGATAGTTGAATGGAACTTTGTGATAGCTCATCCTTGAGACAGAACCATTGTTCCTGGTGGTTGCAGATTGCTTCTTATGATTGTACCAGGGGTTTTCAGCAGTTGCATCGCCACGAGTTCTCTCCTTTGGGGTAAGAGAAACTCTTGATCTTTCCTGCACAAGTAAGGCACTAGGAGGATGTTTTGGTACCCATTTGTACTTGGGTCCTACTTGGTTAGCACTGGACCTTACTTGTCCTTTAGGAATCCATACAAATTTATTTCTCACATTTAGATTTCTTCTAAGACTGCATGTGTGAGAAATATGTCCTAATCTACCACAATAATGACAGATAATGGAATGATAATCAAAATGGGGTTTTCTATCATTATCATGATTAGTTTTCTTTAGAAAAGCTTTTTGTTCCTTTGAAATCTCAGTTTCTTTTGAAAGCTCTTCTTTTTCCTTCAACAAGTGTTTACAATCAAAACATTTTTCAAGACATGTTGAAGTTTTCCCTGCCGATCGTGGGCTAACTATCGGAACCACTAATTCTTTAAAAGAAACCTTGGAAACTTTGGACGTAGAAGAAGAAATTAGTTTTTGCAAGTTTCCTATCTTTTTCTTTTAAGCCTAGAAGTTCTTTTGCAAGTTTACAATATTCGGTATATAACTCATTGTATGCATCTTGCAATTTAGAAAGTTCAAGTTCAGATCCAGATACCTCACTTTCTGAATCTTCTAGGCAGAAATGGATACTCTCCTCACTGAAGCCTGCTTCCTCAATATCAGCTTCCAGAAGCTCATCAGTAGATGATCCATAACGAGCACGAGTTGAGCTTTGGACAGCTGTGCTTTCAAGAGATGGGTTAGAAGCATATATCACATCAAGAGTATTCCAAATGTCTTTAGCACTAGAGCAATGTTTGATTTTCTGGAAATCATTTTCAGTTAAGCCTTTGTATAAAATTTGCATTGCTCTAATATTTAAGGAAAACAAATTTTTCTCCTTTTCAGTCCAGTTTCCTCTAGGTTTGAAATCAAAATCATTTT
Source organism: Mimosa pudica (assembly GCA_029929735.1). NCBI lineage: Eukaryota > Viridiplantae > Streptophyta > Magnoliopsida > Fabales > Fabaceae > Mimosa > Mimosa pudica. The sequence goes on along the minus strand of JAKELP010000022.1, from coordinate 864,536 downwards.
CAAAAATATCCCACATTTTCAAACTAGTGGATTGTATAAAACTTTCCATTCTTGCTTTCCACCAACAAAAAATCAATATTTTCTAACACAGGTGGAATGGTATGATCAAAGCCTTTGGAAAACATTTTAACCCAAATCAGCCAAGGTCTTTACACTTGAGATCGTTGGATCCTTTAAACAAGTGACCTGCTCTGATACCAAATGAAATTCGTGGCTGTCACCCAAGAGGGGGGGGGTGAATTGGGTGAGGGAATAAAAACTTAAACTCTTTTCGAAAGACTGCTTGTGCTCGGTGATGATGATAATAAATAATGCTATGCACAAGTCAGTATGCTATGTGATGCAAAATAGAATGATCAAGTATAAGTATATGCACACATAAATTTATCCTGGTTCGGTCACCCAGACCTACATCCAGTCCCCAGGCTACACCTGAGATTTCCAATCCACTATTCTTGTTTAAACCGGGCACAAGAGAAGCCTTTACACTTTAGGTTTTACGAGCACGGGTTCACCTAACAACCCACAGGTTTTACAACGGGTTCACCTGCAAACCTTACCGCAAGTTTTACGGGATCACTTGCAACCTTACAAACGCAAGTTTTACGGGCTAACTTGCAACCTATGGAGATTTAGAAAACCTTCTAAATGCTCCCCCTTACAAAATGTAAGATTACAATTATGTTCACTCTATGAACTGATTTTGTTAAACACTTAAGCTCAAAACTAACTCTCTCAAAGAGTGGATGATGTTACTCACTTAAGTACAAATGAATCACTCTCTAAGAATATTACATATCAAAGTCCGAGAGTAGAAGATGAGAGGAATGTAGAATAGTGTTTTTCAGATAATAGCCCTGTTCTCTCTCTCTCCTCTTTTCTTCTTCTGAATGTAGATGTTCCTTTTATACCAGCCTCTGAATATCCAACCGTTGGAGAGGCAATAAGGCCGTTTGAATATAGCCGTTGGGCCTTGTTTACGTTGTCCTCATTAATGCACAGCAGAGTTGACTTTGCTTTATCTGAATAGGGTGCTTTGTCCAGCTGTTCTGTCAACACTGTTCTGACAACACTGTTCTGGCAAAAGTCGTTCTGACATCTATACACTGTACGGTCTGACTCTTGCTTGTTGTCAGATGAGGACTTCGTTCCTCAAGCATAAGTCCAGGATGCTAAGAGACTTACTATCGGAAGCTCTCTTGCTAACTGAAGTGAAGCTCGTGGACTCTAACATTCTGCTTGCTATCATAGAGGAACTTTGTCTTCCAAGCACTTGTCCATGAATGATAAGAGTGCTTTGCTATTGGATGCTCTCTTGCTATCAGAAGCTCTCTTATGGACTCTGACTCTTGTGGGCAGTATGAGCTTTGACACTTTGAATGAATCTTCAGATTATATTCTCCTTATCTCTCATACTCCTCATGCTTGGTAGGTAACAATGTTGTTTGAATATCTGTTATCCTCTTGTTACCGTTGGAAGGAACATCTTCTTAAATGCTCAGCAGGGTTGACTTGCTTTATCACTGAAAAGTAGTCCTGATACCTCTGCTCTGACAAAAGCATTCTTACTTCTGAGTATGTGACATTTTCTCTTGTACTCTTGCTGACGGATGATCATCGTTCATCCGGAAGTGGCAATCTTGCTCTGCAAGTGTTAATCTCTGAAATCCAATGCCAAGAGTCTTTGCATCCGGAAGCTCATTTGCATCCGCAAGTGTAACTAAGTTCTGCACATACTGGTTAGTCCAACATAGCAATTTATATAATCAGATATAGTAAAACTACACATGTTGTGGGAAGTTTGCTATGGGAAGTAGTCTTACTTAGACTATGTTCTGACTTAGTGTAATGTCTACTGACTCTAAGGGATCTCTATTCCAATAGTCAGCTTAAGTCTCGTTAGTTTACTCTAAGTCTTCCTAAGTGACTCAGTGTGTCATTCATGCTATGTATATTAAGTCAACACACAATCACATGAAGTGGGAGTTTACTTAGTCTAGGATGTATCCGGAAGCACTTCTCCATCCGGAAGTGAATCCACTAGATGTAGGATTTTGTTTACTATTGCTCACTCTCGCTCAGTGTTAGGTCACTTCAACAGCCAGCGCTAGTCACTAAGCTATCGGAAGCACTTCTACTGGACGTTGCTTACATTCACTGACGCTTAGTGTTATCGTGTTCTATCAGTCTGCGCTAGTGAAAGTTTATCAGGAAGTGATTCCACTTGACGAGGCTAATTCACTGACGCTTGGGGATATATCTATTCTGTCAGCCTGCGTCAGTCTAAATCTATCAGGAAGCAATTTTACTTGACGAGGCTGATTCATTGACGCTTGGGGTCATTCTATTCTATCAGTCTGCGCCAGTCTAAATCTAACAGGAAGTGCTTTCACTTGGCGAAGTAGACTCACTGACGCTTGGGGTGAGATCTATTCCATCGCTCTGCGCCAGTCTAAGTCTAACAGGAAGTAAACTCACTTCCGGTTGAGTCATAGCTTAGTCTTAAGGTTTGTGTACCTAATGTTCATGGACTAAGTTAAATCCCTAGTGAGTTACTCGCTGCCGCTGGGGGATGACACATTTATCCGCGTGCGCGAGTCCTAGTCTATCCGGAAGTGATTCCGCATCCGTGAGCGCTAGTCTTGATTCATTCGGAAGTGAATCTGCATCCGGTTGTGACTCTAGTGCTAATACTTCCGGAAATGATCTTGCATTCACAAGTGATCTAACTCAGGGTTCTAACCATGTCATCTAATCCTTCCTAAGTGTTAATTATGTTCTTTTAAGTACTAGACCATATCATACCTAAGTCACCATCAAAACTTAAGATTCTAACAATGACATCAAGGATTCAAGCTCAGGTGATTCCTTTTCTTCTTCTTTTTGCTGGTTTTCTGTTTTGATTCGGGTGAGGTTTGAGAGAGCTTGATTTATGTTTTAGGATTTGGGTTCAATAATTATTAAAAGGGAAGCTTTAGTTTGATTGTTTGCGATTTGCTTCTCTTCTTGTTTGATCTGATTTTCTGGTCTGGGAGGCTTTAGTTTCTGATGAAGGTTACTTAAGGAAAATATTGTAGATTTTATCAAGTTTGTAAGTTAAATTTCTGAGAAGTTATAATGGGTTGTCGAAAATTTGTTACTGCTCTATTTTGGCTGGAATTGTGTATAGTGTTAGTGTAGTATTATTGGTTGTGAAGAGAAGAAATGAATGTCGATGCATGTGTGTTTAAAACTATTCAGCCCTTTAGTTTTTGATAACCAAATGCTTGGAGAGGTAAAATTCAATTAGGGACATGCTGAAACTTCCAGCTTTTAAATGTGTGTTTGTGAATTTAGAAAATTCTAAGGATTGGGGCGAAATTCATGTCCGCTAATAAGTCTAACAATGCTAGTTTATTTGAGTATATGGGATTTTTAGTTAGTGGTTAAGGGTTATTATACATAGAGATGATATTGGAAAGGTTAGCCAAATTTTATAAAACTTGATTATTTAGCTTATTGTGAATTGAGAGATTCTGTCTAATTCTTGGAAAATAGGGCTAAGGTTGGATTGGATGATTATTAGTGGAACAGTAACTGGAATGAAGTGTGAAATTGTTTGTTGATTTTGGATATGGATGAGTGATGATTAAAGCTATAAGGATTAAGAAATAATGGTGATGATGATTTACTTTCACCTAGAATTGAATGAAATCATGAGTACGATACAGATAATGAGGGAATGATCCATGAATTGATGGTGACATTGGATCTTTGGGTTCTTGAACCTACGACATGGTTTGAGAACCTTAAAATCTATAAATTAGAGGTATGTAATACTACAAGTTTGATGTTTAATGTATATGTGTATTTGGTGGTTGTTTAGGGTTGATAGTGGTAAAGTTTAGGTGGTAAGCATATAAGAGGTTGTTATTCTAATTTGTTACTTTGGTAAATTTTGGGTTACACTTTTGTAAGAATTGGATTTAACTTAGAAATTTTATTAAGTGTTATATATGGTGATAAACTCAAGAATTTAATGATAATGTTTGAGGGCGTAAAGAGACTTTTATTAAGTGGAAGGTACAGAAATAGAGTCTTATGTTAGTTATGATTAGTTAGTAATATGTGATGGATTATTGTTTGTAGATTTGAATTTGTCAATAACTTGTTTGTTAATGTTTAAGCAGAGAATTGGAATTGGAAAGGATTGTGATAGATTACATTGATTATTTTGTTGAGGAATTTGTTTGGAATTGGAAATAGATTTATAGGATAAAGAATATAAGCAAGGGATTGAGTTCATAATGTTTTGATAAAGGATGTAAGTGTTGAAGAGATGGAGTTGAGAAGAGTTTTGTGAACTTAGAAGTGCTTATGATTGATATATACTATGGTTTAAAGTTGCTTGTAGTGTCATGAATATATTTTTGTTTGATGATGATTATATTAAGGTGGTAACTGTTAAGTTGATTGGTTGATGATTGATGAATTGATTACAAGTGCACAGTTAAATTTAAAGAGTATGGACTTATAGTTCTATTAAGATGAATGTTTTGTGTTTGATTCTAATAAACTTACTTTAGGAATCACATGATGTACTAAAATAAAATGTATCCAGGAAGGGTTGGGTAGTGTTATACCTATAGGAACGAGAGTGACGCTAACGAATATGCATCAGAGTAGTTACTTATATTTCGTATTGTATGGTATGATATTAGGAGAATTTAGTAAGGGTGATACTTGAAGAAAATCTACAAGAAAAGGGGAAAAACAGTAGAGTGCTAAGGTTGGAGGTAACCACTCTGACCTGACTATAACATTGAGACTGATGTTAGTCGAAATTTTCAAATCCCTTTTCTATCTATGTATTTATGAAACTTTCAAAAAGTTAGTTTGATATTAAAAACAGGCTATTGGGTGCCTTTCAACCAAGATATTTTCATACAAGGTTTTGAGATATATGCAGTATTCTGTTGATGGAATTGGAATTTGGATGGTTGTACTAGTCCTATTGAGTAGAGACAGGGACTCACGGTTTTCGAATATAGACGGGCTCCGTTTATTATTTTCTTTTGATTAAAGACTGGGGAAATATGCCTTTCAGAATAGAGACTGAGGCACAGTGTCAATCATTTTTATTTTGGATGTTGGAGATGGATGAAATGGTTTTGGTTACTTACATTTGGAGATGCATAAATATAGATATATCTCCTATGTGTGTGTGTAACATACTGTTACTAATTTCCTAATTAATTCAATAATACCTTTACTAACTAAGATAGAAAAATGATTTCCATAATATCAATAAATCTATCATAGTTAGAAAAAGAATTTCGTAATAATAATCATTATCCATGATAGAAAAGAATTTTCCTAATACAACATGAACACTATCATGGATAATTAAAAGCAAACCATGTTAGAAAGGATTTGTCTAACATGGTTAATAAACACAACTAATTGATATTAAATAATGAATAAATATATATACATGCGGAAACGAATGCAGACCTATACAATTTGGCAATATACAATTCCAAATAAACTATATAATTTCTACTACCTAATTCCCTTTCCTGATGCTCGCGCCTGTGCATGAATACCTGCAAAAATGTCAGTAATCGTGGGATGAGACAATTTGTCCCAGTAATCACCGCTTAACTCACTATAACAGTGAGATGTGCGGTAGCGAGGGCGTCTAAAGGGTACCACAGATATAAAAACCAGTAATGTAATATATATATGAAGGTTTCTTCCCATGCTCACTCAAGTCCAACACTCATATCCAAACCAAATCAATTCATCATCTCCATACTCCAATCAACTAATACTACCACAACAATTCTCACACTCACCTACAGATGCATTGTGCCACCACGGTGCATTCAAGCATCTAACCTTCACTATATGATTTGACACTGTGCCCCTCTCTCTAATGAGGGGACAATTTCCCTCTCTGGTAACCTCCAGAGAGGGAACCCCAATTCTGTTTCCATTATAGAACGGGAACGGTTGGGCTCTCTAATGCCAAACAACCGTAGGTCACTTACTTTCTTTAGTAAGAAGACCCATGATCCCCGGTCTCTAGTCCGAAAAGGATCAGTACAAATAACTGTCGATCGGCCAATCGACAGTTATCATCGCGCGATGGTACATATGTATCTCAGTGTCATGCAAGCCTCACCATATCCATATCTATCTCATTCACCATATTCAACTTCTCAACCACAATTCATTCCATTATCACAATACCACTATCAGTGTCATGTACTTTCACAACTCCCTACAATATCTTAACATTTCAACATCTCCGATTTCCACAACATAATTCTCCCTTCTCTATCATCACCATCTCTCAAACCACTACCCAAAAGATATACTATACACATTTCATGCCATTCCAGATCAATGGCCACCTCTAGAACAGGATAATACATATAATGTATAAAAATGTTTTATACAAAAATAATCGTGTTTGGAAGGCACCCGATAGCCTATTTTGTATAAAATACTCTTTTAAAGATAATATATATATAGAGGGTGAGAAGGGATTTTACAAAATCCCTAACTAACGTCATTCTCAATGTTATAGCAAGGTTAAGTGTGATTACCTGTCGCCCTTTAGCACTCTATTGCTCTTGCTTACCGTTCCCGTAGGTTTTTCTTCAAATACCATCATCATGATATACTCAAGAACAATTCTAACAAACCAACATCATTAATTCCTCTTCATCAACCAAACAAGTCAACTCACGATTTCCCAATAAGTCAAGACTTCACCAATTAAGTTACCCTGAAGAAACATTGTCCTCTTCTTTTATCTTTCAACACCAAGGATCACACGCACACATACGAGAAATCCATATAGTTTGTATTTCTCTACATGGTACTCAAGTACGAAGAATAGAATTCTAATATCACAAAATCCTTTACACTTTCATAATTTTCCATGTAATACAAATAATTGATTCAACATTCCACAACAGAAACTATATTTTATAGTTAATCTTTTCTACAAAATTCACAACAATCTTATTTCTCCAATTAAAAGAAATGCCTATCTGGAAGCTTACACAACAACAGCCACAATACTTATTTATTTATAACCACACCAGAAATATGTACTTATCCTACTAAACAATAAAGACCAGCCAAGAATCAATTCAGCCAGTGAAGGTAAATGGGAAGAAAATTCATGGATATCCTCTTTTCAAAACAATCGCTATCCCTTTTCTTAAACCTGAAACTTTTCAAATATTAATCACCAACCCATCTTTTCATTCCAATACAACCTTAAACACTTTGAGCCTTGTTTTAAAACACTGAGCATCTAACTAAATCAGCCTTTATTAATTAAATCTCATTTTCCAATTTCTTAATGAACCATACAACTATAAGAAAAACACACATGTTTCATACATCCCTCCAAGTCACCTCTAATAAAATTTTAAGAACATAAACCAAACCCCAAGAACTACAAAACTATTCCCAAAACCTCCAGAAATCACCATTTAATAGCATGCCAACTTTTATCATCAACTTTACATTTATAACAACCCAAAACAAGGCCACAATTCAGTTCGACTACTTCACAAAAACAACAGAAAATCAACAAGACTCACAAGCACGCTCCTAATAATCTAACTACTTCCAATCAAATATGAAAACCAACAAGCATAGCTACTTCATTAAGATTTTGTTTACCAAATCATAACCACCAATTGCATACAAGCAAAATACAAGCATTATTGCCTTTTACCAATCGTAAATCAATTAGCATCAAGCCCAAATGAATCATGAAGCTTCATTACTTGCCAAAAATCCATTCAGCCATTACAATAGAGAGAGAAAAACTTTAGAAATCTTCAATCCAAACACAAATCAAACATGCAGAGTCATTTTACAGCTTGAATGAATATATGTATCAAAAAGTTTGAACCTTTAAATCACTAACATCCTTAATCCCGTTGGATTTGAGAATGCCCAACTTTAGGGTTTTGCAAAAACTTCACAAAACTTCAATCAATATCCAATTTAACAATTAGGACACTAAAAGATGAAACTTTAGCTTAGTTTTGATTCATTGTCATGGCTAATACCTAAAACCCAAATCAAACCAATCCTCACAAACGGCCAAAAACGAGAAATCAAATGAGAGAATGGTGTACAAATTGCTTACGAAGTTCCAAGAATGAGGATAAAAAGCAGCTCGCCGCCGGCCGCCGCTCATCTCGCCGGAAATCGCCTCAAATGTGTAGGCCGAATGAAAATCAAAAGGAAAACGGAAGGTATGAGGGAACAAACATTAAAATGAAAGTATAGCTCAAGATGTACTAGAAAAATCGAATCTTTACCTTTAATCCACCAAAACCACCGTGAGTTCACCGGAAAACTCGCCGGATTTGCAAAAAGAACATAAAGAAACGAAGAGCAAACAGAGGAAAACGAAGGAGAGGAGTTTAAAGGGGAAGGGGAGGCCGCGCCGCCACTTCACTCGTCGTCGCCGGAGGAGCCCACCCTCGCCGGATTCAAAGGGGGCCGAAGGGATGGGGTTTTTTTTTGGGAAAGGAGGTCGGGTTCGGTTGAGAGGAAGAGAGGCAAAAGTGAAAACCATGACAAGGGAAGAGGTGTCGGCGCCGCCGCGCCGAAGGCCACCGGAGGTCGCAAGGGCAGAGGAGAGGAAGAGGCAAGGAGAGGGGTCGGAGGCGGAGGGAGCCCGAGTGAGAGAGAGAGAGAGAAAGAGAAATGAAAATGGAAGGAAGGAGAAGATCAATTTATATATATACTTTAGGGAAAATTACACTTAACTACCCTAATGTTTATTCTTAATTATATTTTTAGCCCAAAAGTTTATATATATATTATTGTTTTCATTTCTTTCCTTCATAACATTATCTACTATCCAAAACACTTGTTCATGAAAGTTTCTAACTCCAAATAATTATTTTAACTATATTTCCTTAAATTCCAAAAATTAAGATTTAATAACAATAAATCTCCATAAATTTCTCCCTAAAAACTCAAATTTCCTAAATAACACCTCAATAATTTCCCATTAACCTTAATCAAAATTTGGGGATGTTACAGTGTGCTTGTATACAGGTGAATTATTTTCAAACTGTGGTGCCCTATAGACGCTCTGCTAACTACTGTTATAGTGAGTTAAGTGTTGGTTAGTGAGACATTGTTTGTCTCACCCCATTCCCTTTATTTTTTTCAGGTGATCATGCACAAGTGCGAGAATCAGGAAAAGGTATAGGTTATGGATGTTAGTAGGATGTATATTGCCAATAGATTTTAGGCTTGCATTCGCTTCCGCATTATTTTTACATTTAATTAAGAAATCTGTTATGGATTGAATGAATTTGATTTTATTAACCATGTTAGATCAATCATTTCTAACATGGTTAGCTTTTAATTATCCATGATAGTTTTCATAAGATATTAGGTGATTCTTTTCTATCATGGATAATACTTAAATTCTTAGGAAGCTCTTTTTCTAACTATGATAGGGTTATAATATTAGGAAAATCATTTTCCTATCATAGTTAGCAAAACAATCAAATACGTGTAGAGTAATGATATTGGTTAATCACGAAATTAGTAACTGAATGTTACATCTTCAAAGAATGGAACCAGTCAAGACTAGACTTTAAAAGAATGGTGCTTGCCGCTACAGGGCTATTGTGCCAACCATTACTGGACTTTCAAAAGAATTATGCCTACCGATATAGGGCTTTGAGGGTGTCTGCCGCTACAGGACTTTAAAACAATTGTGCCAGACGTTACTGGGCTTTGAAAAGAATGGTGTCTATCGCTACATGGCTTTTAAAGAATAGTGTCAGAATGGTGTTTGCCGATACAGGGCTTTAAAAGAGTGTCAGTCGTTACTAGGCTTTGGAGTGCCTACCGCTACAGGGCTTTGAGGATGCCTGCCAATACATGGCTTTAAAAGAGTGTCAGCCGTTATTGGGCTTTGGAGTGCCTGTCGTTACAGGGCTTTAAAGGGGTGTCAGTCGTTACTGGGCTTTAAGGGGTCTGCCGCTACAGGGCTTTTAAAGGGGTGTCAGCCGTTACTGGGCTTTGGGGTGTATCACACCTAGTTTATTTTTACTAATTTCTTAATATATTAAATATAATTTAATTGAAAACGATAATTTTTGTTATAAAAAATATTAAGAACTTTAAAATTTGTAATTGGTAACTGAATATCTGTCCAAATTAAAACTATTTCATGAAAAGGTCTTTTTGATATAATTCTTTCTAAAACAAGTTGAGAATAAACTTTTTAAAATAAAAGGAAGTTTCTTAAAATACATAAGATGATCTATATTAGTTTTATAAAATAACAATGTCTTAAAAAACATATTTCTAGCTATTATTTCCAAAACTAAAACATTTATCTTTTCCTTTAAAATTATAACTTTTACCCTAGAAAATAATATTTCTAAAATACTTAGTTTTACATATATATATAAGTCAATATATGAATTCAAAATAATGATCAAGTACATAAAGTATTCAAGGTTTATCTTCTACAAAATTTGTATAAATTACATGCCAAAATATATTATACAAATTCCTTTAAAAATAAACATTAATAAAAATATAATTAGGAGCAGACATTCTTGCTCTTATATCATTATTCTATTTAGAGGAGCAAGCCCAGCAGGCCGAGAAAGAAGCCAACCAGTGAAGACCCAATTTACCTGACACAATCCAAGCATTTGTTCCTTTGACCAGAAACGGCTAATCAACGACTAGTAACAACAGCATTGATGAAGATCAAAACGGAAAAAGCTATCAATGAAGAGAATAATTGTCCCAACGGAAATATACTCTTGTAAACTATATATAGCACTTCATATCATGTATAAGGGGCATCGAATTCTTACTGTATACTATTGGCAAAAAGTCCTTAAACATCATTCGTTTGTGTTAGTCAGCTAAGCCTAGTCGACTGATTCATTGTATCGACCTTGTGATTAATATATCATTTTGTTACTCTTATTGCATTTGATAATTTGAGTATCAACACCTGCATCCCTCGTTTCTTCTCATAACTCCAAAATTCCCTATTAATATTAATTGTGTACCTGAAACCAAATTTACCGCAGTTTATTTCATACACTCTAATTCATGCATTCACTTCGCCTAGAAGCTGATTCATTTAATTCTACTTCAGGTAATGATAGTGACGCTCCTGTTGGTGATTACTACTTGTTAGTAAAACACTCATACAGGCCCCTACCTTAACAATATATTTGTTATAGGTAGAATATTAAATAAATGTGCCTATTGCACCACCTCACTACTTATAGTAATATATTCACCTTTCGTAGTAGGCATACCTGATAGGAAGTTAGGAAAAATAAATTCAATAACAATATGGTATAGGGGGAGCGACCCTCCTTATACCTGAAGTACTCCACGTAAATTTAAAATGCTGAAAATAAATCGTATCAATATCTGAAGGAGTAATATTAGTGATGACAGAAAATAAACAAACAATCTTAATGTGCATGAACTAAACCGCTACCTGAACTTCACAAACAATTTATACTCTTCCTCTTTGCTGGATCTTTGTTGTAACATCCCAAAATTTTAAATTAGAGATAATTGAGAATTAATTAAGGTTTTAGGATATAATTAAAAAAAATCACTGTCAACAAATAAATGAAGATAAAAATATTTTCAATATTTAATGCGCCTATTTTCTTTTAAAGATAAAAAAATAGTGACAATTCAAATTATAGATCAGATACTTGATTAAAAATAGTTGAAGGCTTAGTTAAAACATGGTGGGAGGAAATATATTAGATAGTGCATAGATTATTTTTACAATTCAATTTAAGGTAGAAGTATAAAATAGAAGGCGAAGGCCAAAATATGATACATAACTATTGGTCAAGGAACAGAAATAGTACATAACTATTTCGAGGTACAAAAATGATACCCAACTTTTACATGTGATCAAAAAATGATATTTTCACTAATATAACAATAATATTAGACATGTAATGTCCAAAATGCCCTTATAATTAAATAAACTTTTACCGGCCGGCGATTAATTTAGGGTGAAGGCCCAAAAATGATACATAACTATTGGCCAAGGAACAAAAATGATACATAACTATTGCAAGGTACACCAATGGTACTCAACTTTTAACATGGGATCAAAAATGATATTTTCACTAATATGACAATAAGATTACACATGAAAAGTCCAAAATGCGCTTATAAATTAAATAAATTTTCTTCCTCAGCCTCTCCTTCCTTAGCTTCTTTCTTCTACCAACACTTCCTTCAATAAATAACTCGTCCAAGAGCGGCTTCAACTCTCAGCAACTAGTTAGGGCGATCAGGCTGCAAAAACATGAAAACAGAATCTTTTTCTTTGGTTCTTGTTCACTGAGCCGTTTCCTATTCAGCTTCTCTACTCTAAAAATTACTGTTCATTGAGCCGTTGTTTTCAGCTTCTCTCTTTCTTGCCTCGGCTCTATTTTTTCTTCTCTCCTCTCACCCGAACACAACCAAATCCAAACCTCACATAATGCTCTGCATCCTCATCTTTCTCATCACCCATCTTTTTCATCTTCTATTTCACTCTCTTCTCCCTTCTTTTTCGCTCCCTCTTCCTTTTCTTCTTGCTGAAGGAGAGAGAGACAACCATGATCGCCGGTTCAGCCTTAGCAAATAGCGATGCTGGGGTACTTTCTTGTGTTTATTTTCCTTCTTTACCTCTCCTTTCAGATTGTTAACGAATTTTTGCTGAGCTCTGTTTTCATGTTTTTGCAGCCTGATCGCCCTAACGAGTTGCTGAAAGTTGAAGCCGCTGGTGGATGAGTTATTTATTGAAGGAAGTGTTGGTAGAAGAAAGAAGCTAAGGAAGGAGAGGGTGAGGAAGAAAATTTATTTAATTTATAAGCGCATTTGGACTTTTCATGTGTAATCTTATTGTCATAATAGTGAAAATATCATTTTTGATCCCATGTTAAAATTTGGGTACCATTGGTGTACCTTGCAATAGTTATGTATCATTTTTGTTCCTTGGCCAATAGTTATGTATCATTTTTGGGTCTTCGTCCTAAATTCATCACCGGCCGGTAAAAGTTTATTTAATTATAAGGGCATTTTGGACATTTCATGTCTAATATTACTGTCATATTAGTGAAAATATCATTTTTGATCACATGCAAGAGTTGGGTCTCATTTTTCTACCTCGAAATAGTTATGTACTATTTCTGTTCCTTGGCTAATAGTTATGTATCATTTTTGGGCATTCGCCCAAAATAGAATAGTAAATAAGTAGAGATAGAAGGGAAAAAGGGTGAATTGCATACCTAAATTCTATTTTTCTTTTCTTCTTTCTCCTCCCATAAAACAACTCACGACACACACACACCCATATACTCTTCTGCGTCACTTTCTTCTTCTTCTTTCCCTTCTCTGGAAAACGCCGGCCCGTGTAAGCAGAGGGCGGCGGCGCCCCCTCCGCTCCCTCTTCTACCTCCGTTCGCGCGTGGTGTGTGTATTTGTGGCGAGAAAGAGAGAATGAAGAGTTAAGTTTGTGGTGGTCGGCGGTCCTGCGTTCTCCGGCGAGTTGAGAGAATAAAGAGAGCCCTTTAACAGTGGGTAATTTTTCTTCATTCCCTTTCTCTTTGATCTTTATTTTAGGAATAAATTTCTAGGGTTTTGATTGAATTCGAAATTCTGAGTTGTTGAAAGATTTCTATGGTATCATTAGGTCTTTCTGAGAGTTTCTAATTATGTGGGTTACTTGGATTTGAGCCTATGTGATTTTTACTTGATTAAGTGTTTATATAAGCTAGGGTTTTTGTGTGATTGAATTTTTGTAACTTCAGAGGTGAAATTGGATGTTTGAGAACCAAATTTTGGTGATTTCTAAGTGGTTTATGGGTTAGGATTGTTTAATTTTGGGTTAGAATGAATTTTGAGAAAAAGTAAGTGCTGAAAAGTTAGGGTTTTGGGTGATTTTCGAAATTTGTGGGAGCTATGGCTGTTTTGAGCATTCCATTGGGATCTTTGAACTATAATAAGTGTTTCAAATGGTGTGGGGTTTGTATCTTTCAGAAAATTTGGGATTTGTCTTAATCAAAAGCTTAAACAAGTTGGAAATCATGATGTATTGTGAAGTTTATTCTGAATTTTGAGGATTTAATGAATTTATAGGTTTATATATGCATATCTATGATTGTGAAATAATAATTAATGAGGCAACAAAGTGAGTTAAATCTTGAGTGTTGAAAAAAATGAGAAAGTTACATGTAGATTTAGAAAATTGCCTTTTGAGTTGTAATGAGGCCGATATGATGATTGTTATTGAGAGTGGTTATAGATATTCAATGATTTGGGTTTTGAATGGTCATAATAGAAAGGCTGCCATGTTATATACCATTTTGTCCTAGGCTTGAATGTGTGATAATTGCAATAATGAATGGAGAGGGAATTTGATTTGTAAATTTCTCACTATTGTGAGGATATTTGTTTGTAGCTGAGTGGTAAATGGTAATCTTGCATATAGATGGATTGTGAGAGAGAGTGTGGTAGTTAAGTGGTAAAGATTTGAGTAGAAATGAACTTTTGTGCTAGGATGGTATGTAGGATAATCTAAGCTTAAATGATTCATAAAGTGATTGGAAAGTAACTTACTAGTTGTTAATAGTAATTATGGTTGATAATTTTGGGTTAAGTTGGATTGTGTTGACTTTGGATTATTTGTATATACTGTTTTGGGCTAGTTTGGGTGCTGTTTTGGGATGTGCATGTGTGATCACCAACATTATGTGTCATTTCACTCTTATGGTTGAACAAAATTTAATCATGAAATATTAGTATTTTTATGTGTATTTCTGCTTTTCAGCTCCATTTTGATTTTCTGTTTCGCAGCCATATTGCTATTGTCTTTGTTGCATAATTGCAGCAACTATACTCAAACTTATACAATAGTATGTGGGTATTGTTCTGACTTATTCTAGATTGGGGATGTAGGATGATATATGCTTATGTGTACATTTTATTTGTGTGATGAAGTTGATATCTGTGTGCAATATATGCGACTATGACCCAATGGGATGATTTTCCTTGAGATGATAGTGATTTGAACATTTTGTGAATTTACTTGTTGGTATTGGTCTTGTTCTGTGAAGTGTATGTGTGAATGTTAAATCAATCAAGAAAATCTAAATAGTTTTATAGGATATTGCAAAGAAGTTGGGTAGTAATGTTGTAAACGAGAGAGATGTTAAAGTATTTTGAAGTGGGAATGATATTATTATAGGAGTATATAGAGGGGTGATTGGACCAAAATTTATACCTATAAGCATGTGCATTTGAGCTTAATTAGTGTGGTTTATTTGTTATATTTGATCATTATTGGTACATTTTCATGCGCATGCTTATGTGTAAATATTTGAAGAATAATAGTCTTATTACTTGCATTTATTGGAACTAAGGGTATTTTGGTCATTTTGACTATGTGACGTGTTTTTCATGTAGGGGGGGTCCCAAGTGGGCCCCACACACCCTTGGTGGAGCTTCAGTGGAGATAACTTGGCAAGAAGGAAGGCTAGATGACAAGTACTCAAAGTCACTTCCGAATGCAGGTTCACATCCGGAAGCATACTCACGTCAGGATGCAAGTTCACATCCAGAAGCTGAGCCACTTGAAGAAGGGAACTTACATCCGGAAGTGGATATACATCCGGAAGTGAACGTGCTGGCGCTGGCGGACAGTCTTTACATCCGGAAGCTTAAGTCCATCAGTCAGCGAGTACAAGAGCCAGACTGCACAATGATCAGAAATGTCAGCTACTTTTCAGAAGTCTTTTGTGCAGAGTTAATTTAAGGCAAAGTCAGCCCTGCAGCCTGAAGGTACTTGGGAAGCATTTTTCCAAATGAGGCAAAATTGGCGCCAATGTCAAATTCAAGTCTGGAAGCCTCATTAAGGGCAAAAAGGGAAGCACAATCACTTGGAGAAAAAGGAGGAACCTTTAGAAATGCATGGAGATGAGATCTAGTCAACATTCATCCCCATCTTTCACCAAATACCAAAAATACCCTTTGGGCGATAATCACAAAGTTACTCACCACTATAAAAGCCCAAATGTCACAAACTCTAACTAACTTTTAACCATTTTTCCACTTTCACTCTCTCTCTCCTCTAACAAACTCTCTCAACTCCATCTTCATCTTCTTCATCTTCTTCACCTCGCAAACCACCTCCATGGCCATCTCACCACGCAAATCCTCCATTTCTTCCATCTCCATGCGTGGCTAAGCGTCCTTCTTCTTCCTTCAAGTTCAGATTTGTGTTCGAGCTTCAATGTAATTGGCCTTATGTGAGAATTTTCCTTTTCTAGGTTTTCAAGCTTGTAATCACTTAGATCTTTCATGTCTGGAGATTTTTAGGTATGTTAGATATAGGATTTTGCATAGAGATTTCTATGTAGAGTTCATTCATTCTTTCAAGCTTGTAAACCTAACTTCTAGATCTTGAACTTTTATGTGTGTTAGGTGTATACATTGTGTAGCTTCATGAGATTAAGCATATGTGTGTACATTTTGTTTGATTCTTGAAGTGAATGTTAAATAGAAGTTCGTTTTGATTTCTATCTCACCTAAGGATATGCATCAAGTTCAAGGCTAGACTATCTTGATTAATTAGTTTAAATTAGCTAACGCTTCTTAGATTTAAGAGGTCTTGGCCGATTTAAGCTAGTTAATTAAGAGGAAATTGTCACATGAGGCCTAACAATTGAGATGCACAAATCGAGGCTTGAAGGAGGAGATTCCACCTCTTGATTCT
This sequence comes from Mimosa pudica, assembly GCA_029929735.1. Taxonomy (NCBI): domain Eukaryota; kingdom Viridiplantae; phylum Streptophyta; class Magnoliopsida; order Fabales; family Fabaceae; genus Mimosa; species Mimosa pudica. The sequence continues at coordinate 847,726 of JAKELP010000022.1, read as the reverse complement.
TAACACTCATACTTTCGGTACATTTTCTATTTTAGTTGTAGATATAAACACACACTCAAACTGTTTGTTAATTTGCGTGACTTAATTACTTGAAATTAGCTAGATAACCTGAATCATGGAAAGACCTGTACTCACCGCTATCTTAATAGTGGATTAGAGTATTGAATTGTTTTGATTGATCTTTAGAGGCGACAAAAAGGTTAAATCAAGTGGCGCCGTTGCCGGTTTAGGCCATTTCTTGCTAGTTTTAGGTGTTAGTAGTCACAATCTTAGTTTGTGTCACTTGTGTGATATTTTAGTTAGTTTTAGTTTTAAGTTTTAGGTTGAATTGCTTTCTGTATAGCTAAGCCTGTTTTAGAAGTGTTTTGGAAGTGTTCGGCTGCTCTAGTTAGCCTCTTATTGTTGTTCTGTGTTGATAGAAGTTGTGTACACTTTGCTGGACTTTGCACTGATTTTTGCTGGTGTTCTTTGTCTGTGATTTTGCTGGATTTTCTGGATTTTGCAGCATATTCTGCTGGTATTTGTGTTTGTCTTACTGATTTGTTTTGCAGAGACTAGTTGCTTGGATGTTTTGTTTCCCTTGCATATAGTTGCACTTAGTGAATTGTATGAACCCTACCACATCCTTAGTGCCATTGGATAGAGAGATTAATAAGACTCTGAGAGAACTTAAGAAAAAGAACAAGCACGAGAAGCAAGCTCGTAAGCAACCTGTAGGATCCACGTCAAATCCACAAAATTCATCTGTAGCGTCTAATAACACAATGCTAGACCAGCATTTCATTATGGCGGAAAGACATGAGGACCATAGAGAACATGAGCGTGAGGCGAGAGATCATGAACATGAGCGTGAGAGACGTGAAAGGCGAGAGCAAGAGGATGAACATCATTTTGAGGGGGGTAGGCAATTGCATGATGATGATAGACCTATGCGAGAGTTCACTCAATCATATGCATCGTTTGCACCTCAAGGTTTTTATGCTAACCCCGCTAACTTTGAGATCAAAGGATCTCTACTTGCTCATCTGCCTAAGTTTACAGGTTTTCCGCATGAGGATGCTCACACGCACTTGCTTGGCCTCTACCACACCTGCTCCTCCATGAAGCCTGCCAACGCAGACCTGGATGACGTTCTCTTGAGAGTGTTCCAATTCTCCTAGAAGGCAAAGCCAAGGAGTGGCTCTTGAACCTTCCAACTCATTATGCCACCCTTTCTTGGGAGCAACTGAAGAAGGTGTTCTTAGACCGTTATTTTCCAATCTCCAAAATATCCAAGTTGAGGAAAGACATCACAGGTGTTCAACAATTCTCTCAGGACACATTCTATGAATATTGGAGCCGGTTTAACACCTTGGTGAACTTGTGCCCCAACCACAACATCTCCAAAGGCAATTTGGTGCAATACTTTTATGATGGCCTGGTGCCACAGCTCAAGATGAGTGTGGATGCTGCTTCTAATGGCTTACTTTTCAACTTATCAGCCAATGAAGGATGGAACTTATTTTCAACCATGGCCTCTAATCACCAGAACTTTTATGGACGTGATGCTTTGTATGGTGGTGCACCAAAGGTTGCCTCCCTGAGTGGGGATGACAAGCTGTACAATTCTATTGAGAGGCTGACCGAGAGCCTCAGCAGGATGGACGGACGCTTTGTGACGCCTACTTCTTGTGTTGATGATTCTATGGCCTTGGTGGCCTCACCTTGTGATCACTGTGACTCGCCGATGCACCTATCCTCAGACTGTCCATCCCAAGCGGAAGTGGCGGCCATGTATAACAATGCTAGGCCTCACGCCAAATATGATTTTTACTCTTCCACGTACAATCCGGGATGGAGAGACCATCCGAACTTCAAGTGGGGGGGAGGTTCAAATCAAGCTACAAATTCCAGCTCCTTCCAACCACAACAACAGCCTAAGTGGGGGGGAGGTAACTACCAAGCTTCTAATGCCTATCCCTCACAACAAGGCTATGGTTCATACCAAGGGAGGTCTAATCCTAATGCCCAAGGATACAGGCCAAATCATCAAGCAAATGTTCCTCCTCCATTTATGAAAAATGATAATCCAGCTCATGCTCCACGTAATAATATGGAGGAATCTCAAGCCTGTGTTCCTCCATCTAGCTCTGTGACATCTCAACAAGACATGATTTACCAAATGATGTCAAGTTTTATGGAGAAGATTGAAGAGAGATTACAGAAGCAGGAAAATGCAATGTCTCAAATAATGAATAACAAAGCTGAGCAGGACGCAAAGAAAGGAGGATTGCCGTCTAATGTGGTGATTAATCCTCAGAATATTCATTCTATGAAAATAAGAAGTGGACGGAAATATGGTGATGCATATGAATATGAAGAGGAAGAGGAGGTGATACAACTACCTTGTGAAGCTGAGCGAAGTACATTGAATGAGGGAGGTCACTCTAGCCTCCAGAATGATTTTGTTGGTGACCAGATGCATGGAGAGGTTGTACTTAATCATCCTCTTGATGAACCACTTGATGAGGCTGAGAGCCTGACTAAGAAGAGTGATGAAGCTGAGACCTCACAAGATGAGAAGAGGAGGGAGATTGCTGAAGGAAAACGCAAAGTTGGAGAATCTTCTTCGCAAGAACAACCTACTCAGCAAGGTGATGAGTCTCCTAAAGGTAAGTCTCTTGACCCTAAGCATCTTCCTTTTCCTAACTCGTATGCTTTAGTTAAGAAACAACATGATGATGAGTTAGAAAAGGAAATGCTCAACTTATTCTCTAAGCTTGAAGTGAATGTATGTAACATCCCAATTTTCAAAATAGAGATAATAAGAATTAATCAAGGTGTTATGATATCAATAATAAATTTAAAAATCATTATCAACAAATAAATGGGATAAATATATTTTTAAGAATATAATATGTCTATTTTCTTTGGAAATTTGAGAAAAATAGTTAAAGGTTGAGTTTTAAATTATAGAAATTATGAAAAATACTCTAGGGCATAGGTAATATTATGGTTGTCTCAATTGTGTGCTTTTGACTTGGAATGTGTTATGTTAAGTCATGTTTATGAACTTGTAATGTGTTTGAAATGCATGTCTAAGACAAAGTAAAGAAGGGATTGGGTAGTTAAGTGAATACGAGAGAGAGACGTTAAATATTATGAAGTAGAAATGATATTGATTTATCATTCTGTACTATATTATTATAGGAGCAACTTGTGGTGATGGTGTTTGGAAGGAAAAATCTATAAGAAACGGTAAGAAAGGCAGTGGAATGCTAAGGGCGACAGGTAATCACACTTAACCTTGCTATAACATTGAGGGTGACGTAAGTTAGGGATTTTGTAAAATCTCTTCTCACCCTCTATATATATATTATCTTTAAAAGGTATTTTTATACAAAATAGGCTATCGGGTGCCTTTCAAACACGATTATTTTCATATAAAGAAATTTGAAACTCTGTATATCTATTATCCTGTTTGGTGGTGGTTATCGAATTGGAATGGTGTGAAAGGTTTATGATTATAGTGTTAAGATAGTTGTTTGAGGGATTTATATAGATGCTATCAAGGATAGTGATAGTAGGTTGTGGGAAAGAGTTGAGTTGTTGTGAAGGAGATAGTGAATGAAATTGAGATATTCAAGGATATTTGTGATTGAGATATGAAATGCTGTGGATGAGATATTAACAGGAATATGTGAGCATTGCATGACACTGAATTTTGTGTACCATCGCGCGATGATAACTGTCGATAGGCCAATCGACAGTTATTTGTACTGAGGATCCTTTTCAGATTGATTGGATCGGGGATCATAGGTCGACTTATTGAGAGAAGTGACCTACGGTTGTTTTGGCATTGAAGAGCCCAACCGCCCCTACGGTTGTTTGGCATTGAAGAGTCGAACCGTTCCCGTTCTGTAATGGAAACAGAATTGGGGTTCCCTCTTTGGAGATTGCCAGAGTGGGAAATTGTCCCCTCATTATGGAGAGGGACACAGTGTCAAATCATATAGTGAAGAATAAATGCTTGAATGCACCGTGATGGCACAATGCATCTGTAGGTGAGTGTGAGAGTTGTTGTGGTAGTATTAGTTGATTGGAGTACGGAGATGTTGAATTGATTTGGTTTGAAGGTGATTGTTGGACTTAAGTAAGCATGGAAGAAACCTTTATATATATATATTAGATTCTGGTTTTTATACCTGTGATACCCTTTAGACGCCCTCACTACCGCACATCTCACTGTTATAGTGAGTTAAGCGGTGATTACTGGGACAAATTGTCTCATCCCACGATTACTGACATTTTTGCAGGTATTCATGCACAGGCGCAAGCTTCAGGAAAGGGAAATTAGGTAGTGGAGGTGATATAGTTTAATTAGAATTGTATATTGCCAATTTGTATAGGCCTGCATTCGTTTCCGCATGTATATATATATATATATTTGTTTTTATTATCAATTAGTTTTGTTTATTAACCATGTTAGACAAATTCTTTCTAACATGGTTATCAATAAATTATCCATGATAGCAGCTGTGCTGTATTAGTTTATTCTTTTCTATCATGGATAATATTTAATCATTAGGAAATTCCTTTTCTAACTATGATAGGACATTGATATTATGGAAATCCTTTTTCTATTATAGTTAGTAAAGAGATTATTGAATTAAAAGAGATGTCACAGGTTAATTAGGGAATTTGTAACAGTATGTTACAATGTACCTATGCTTGTATTGGTAAAGCAAATGCCTAAATATGCCAAGTTTTTAAAAGATCTTTGCACAAACAAGAGAGTTGGTAATTCTAGTAACAAGGTCCAATTAAGGACTAATGTTTCGTCTCTCTTGAAAGGGCACTTGCCCTCAAAGTGCAGAGATCCTGGATCTTTCACCATTCCTTGTCAGATAGGGAAACTTAGCTTTGGGAAGGCACTTCTGGATTTAGGGGCCGCTATTAACGTCATGCCTAAGGCCACCTACTTTGCACTAGGATTGAAGAACCTGAGTGAAACCAGTGTTGTAGTTCAACTGGCTGATAGGTCCATAAAGAAACCCTTTGGCTTTATAGAAGACATTCTAGTGAAGGTTAGAGAACTAATTTCCCCGTGGACTTTTATGTGCTTGATATGACCAGTGACACTAGTATGGATGATTCTTTGATCCTAGGAAGGCCATTTATGAAAACTGCAAAGATGGTGATAAGCTTAGAAGGGGGATTTGTTACAATGCAAGTGGGGAATCAAATAATAAGGTTTGATGTAGGAGAAGCCATGAGACACCCCCACGAGGACTATTCTCTCCTAGGGCTGAGTGTGGTTGATTCATTGATGCATGTGATTTATGACGAGCATGTGAATTCCTTTAAGCTGAACATGTTTGATAAAATTGATGCTCATATGTGCTATCATGATTCTTGTGCTAGTTTGATTTCTAATACATGCTTGCATGATGTTTTTAATGATTCATCTAGCATAGGAAGTACAGTAACTGAATTTATGGATTCCATGTATGTGAACTATGATTTTGATGATGATTGCACTTCTATATCTTCTTTGTCAAGCTACAACCCCTTGGAAGAGGGAAGTTTTCTCACTTTTGTAGGACAAACGAAGGGTGGAGGTTGTGAATTCACAAAGGAAATTGAGAAGTCTAGTTCACAAGGGTTTGATATTGAGGAGTATGAAGCTTTTAGGAGAAGCTGCTTACACAAGCTGAGAGAGAAGCTTTATCTGAAAGAGCATGCGCTCGCTGACGGTCCACATGTTTCTACCTTGAGCGGCAGTAGCGATGCAGACTTGAATAAGAGTGCTGAGGCCTCAAACTCTAAGAGGCCGAATTTTTGTGATGATCTGAAGCAGCCACTGATTTTTTCTAATTACTTTGATGAGCTGCCGCAGTTTGATGATGATTTCTATGAGCCTCAAGTACTGCAAGTTGAGATGCACACTTTGGTTCCCTCTATTATTGAGCCACCTATTCTGGAGCTGAAACCTTTGCCACCTAATCTCAAGTATGCCTACTTGCTTGAGGATGAGAAGCTGCCGGTGATTATCTCTATTTCTCTTTCTTCTCTTGAGGAAGAGAAGTTACTTGATGTGTTAAGAAGATACAAGGGGGCCATTGGGTGGACTTTAGCCGATCTTCCTGGCATGAGTCCTACCACCTGCATGCACCGGATCTTGCTTACTGATGATGCTAAGCCTGTGAGACAACCACAAAGGAGGCTCAATCCCTTAATTCTTGATGTTGTGAAAAAGGAGGTAGAAAAGCTACTAAGTGCCGGAATCATCTACCCGATAAGCGATAGCGAATGGGTGAGTCCCATTCATGTGGTGCCAAAGAAGAGTGGGCTGACCGTGGTAAGGAATGACAAAGATGAGCTAGTGCCTACACGGGTTCAGAATTCTTGGAGGGTATGCATTGATTACAGGAGGTTGAATGACTCCACGAGAAAAGACCACTTTCCATTACCATTCATTGATCAAATGTTGGAAAGACTAGCAGGCAAATCACACTATTGTTTTCTGGATGGTTTCTCCGGGTACTTCCAAGTTCCCATAGCACTAGAAGACCAAGAGAAAACAACTTTTACTTGCCCATTTGGAACCTTCGCATACAGGAGAATGCCTTTTGGTCTGTGCAATGCTCCAGGAACTTTTCAACGTTGTATGATGAGCATTTTCAATGACTTGGTGGAGGATGGCATAAAGGTGTTTATGGATGATTTCTCCCTCTATGGAGATAGTTTTGATGCTTGCTTGGTCAATCTTGAGAAAGCATTGGTTAGATGTGTGGAGAAGGGATTGGTACTCAACTATGAGAAGTGCCATTTCATGGTGGATAAAGGCATAGTTTTGGGACACTTAGTCTCAAAGGAGGGCATTCAGGTTGACAAGGCCAAGGTTGAAGTAATCTCTTCTCTACCCTTCCCTACCTGCTTGAAGGAGTTGAGGTCCTTTTTAGGACATGTGGGATTTTATCGAAGATTTATCAAGGGCTTCAGCCAAATTGCTGCTCCTTTATCTCATCTACTTCAAAAAGAGGCCGAGTTTGACTTCTCAAGTGCTTGTAAGGAAGCCTTTGTTGAGTTGAAGTCAAGGCTTATTTCTCCTCTTATCTTGGTTGAACCTAATTGGGAGCTTCCTTTTGAGCTATCATGTGATGCTTCCAACGAGGCCTTGGGAGCCATGCTCGGCCAGAGGCATGATTCATTGCCGAGGGTGATTGCTTATGCATCTAAGACTTTGGATAGAGCTCAAAGGAATTATTCAACAACTGAAAAGGAATTGTTTGCCATTGTCTTCGGTTTAGACAAATTTAGGCAATACTTACTTCATTCCAAAGTAACTGTATTCACGGATCATGCAGCTGTTCGATATTTGTTATCTAAGCCACAAACAAAGATAGGCTCTTGCGATGGGTATTGCTGTTACAAGAATTTGAGTTGGAGATCAAAGACAGAACAGGAAGAGAGAACTTGGTAGCTGATCATTTGAGCCGTTTGCCAATGGATGTGGAAGGTGTTGATGATTCTTCTCTTGTTTGTGATACATTTCCAGATGTCTTATTGTGTGCCTTGAATGCAAAGAAAGATCCTTGGTATGCTCATCTTGTGAACTACCTTGTTGCTGAAGTCACTTCACCGTCTCTGAACAAGCATCAAGTCCAAAAGCTGAAGAGGGATGCTGGTTATTATGTTTGGGATGAGCCACACTTGTGGAGGCTATGTAATGATCAAATAATCAGGAAGTGTGTGCAAGATGAGGAAGTCCCATCAATCCTGGAGTTTTGTCATTCGCTAGCTTGTGGAGGACACTTTGGTGCTAAAAAGACTTCAAGGAAGATTTTAGAGACCGGTTTCTATTGGCCTACTCTGTTTAAGGACGCGTTTGAGTATTGCAAGTTTTGTGACAAATGCCAAAGGTTTGGAAGTATGGGAAAGAGACAGGAGATGCCTCAAGTGCCAATGCTATACTGTGACCCTTTCAATGTTTGGGGTATAGATTTTATGGGTCCTTTTCCACCATCTAATGGCTACACATATATTCTGCTGGCGGTGGACTACCTATCTAGGTGGGTGGAAGTTGTGCCAACCAGAGCCAATGATGCAAGGGCTGTGTTGAAATTCCTCAAGTCTAATATCTTTTGCCGGTTTGGAGTTCCAAAAGCTTTGGTGAGCGATCAAGGTTCTCATTTTTGTAACAAGCTTATGTCTTCATTGCTCAGCCAATTTGGGGTGAATCACAAGGTTTCTACACCTTATCATCCTCAAACTAATGGAGAAGCTGAGGTGAGCAATAGACAGATCAAAAACATCCTTGAGCGAATTGTGAAGCCAAGTAGAAAAGATTGGAGCTTGAGACTTGAAGAAGCTCTCTGGGCATATAGGACTTCATTCAAGACTCCTATTGGCATGTCTCCTTATCGGCTCATATATGGAAAGGCTTGTCATTTACCAGTTGAGCTGCAGCACAAATCTTATTGGGCAGTTAAATCTTGTATTGAGGATATGGATGCTGCTGCTCAAGAGAGGCAATTGACTCTGAGTGAGCTTGAGGAGCTGAGGAATGAAGCTTTTGAGAACTCCAGGATTTTGAAAGAGAAGACAAAGGCCATTCATGACAGTAGCATTCTGAGGAAGCAGTTCAAGGAGGGAGATCTTGTCTTGTGCTATAGGGTAAGATTCAAATTCTGTGGAGGTGGCAAGCTTAAAGACAAGTGGCAGGGACCTTATGAAGTGCTCAAGTCTCATGACTTTGGGATGGTTGAGATCAAGAATCTCAAGGATGGCCGTGTGTACAAGGTCAATGGCCACTTGCTCAAATTGTATAAGGAGAATTTCAAGCCTCCCTAAAGGTCGTTTCTTTCATTTCCTCACTTATTCTCTTATTGCAAATTCTTAAGTGTGGGGGAAGGTGTTAGTATTAGAAAGATTAGGATTATATTTGTGTGTTTAGGATTTTGTTTAGGTTTGTTAGGTTGTTAAAATAATCTGAAAAATATTTCACTAGTGCTTGGGGATGCATATTTGCTTAAGGAAGTGTCATTGGGGAAATAGAGGATCTTGCATCCGGAAGTGTTTTAGCTTCCGGAAGCTCTCCACTTAGACTTAGTTGCTTAAGATTAGATTGAGTTCATTATGCTTCCGCTGGGGGAGGAGTTCTTGCTTCCACAAACGTCAGTGCATCCGGAAGCAATTTTGCTTCCGGTAGCATGTTTGCTTCCGCTAAGGATGAGACTTAGAATCTGAACCAGAGTGACTGTTAGAATCTTAAGTTTTGATGAAGACTAAAATATGAAAGAATAGGCCAAGTACTTAGAAAGCAATAGGTTAACATAGAGTCCCAAGTAAGAGTGCAACCGGATGTGGATTTACTTCCGGATAAACTAGGACTAGCGCTCGCGGATGGATGACCCATCCCCCAGCGGCAGCAAGTAACTCACTAGGGAATTAACTTAGTCCATGAGCATTAGGTATACAAAACCTTAAGACTAAGCTAAGACTCAACCGGAAGTGAAATTGCTTCCTGTTAGATTTAGACTGACGCTGACTGATAGAATAGATAACCCCAAGCGTTAGTGAACATAAGCCACGTCAAGTGAAAGTGCTTCTGATAGCTTAGTAACTAGCGCTGACTGTTGGAGTGAAGGACACTGAGCGAGAGTGAGTAATAGTGAGTATAATCCTTCATCCAGTGGATTTACTTCCGGATGTAGAAGTGCTTCCGGATACATCTTAGACTAAGTAAACACCCACTGCATGTGACTATGTGCTTATATTGCTAAACTAACGTTCAAGTGCAGCACACTAAGTAAGGTTGCTTCCGGATGTGATTTTGCTTCCGCAAGCAATCAGAATGTCAGAATGTTCAGAGATGCAGTGTCAGAATGCTTTTGTCAGAGCAGAGGTGTCAGGACTACTTTTCAGAGATAAAGCAAGTCAACCCTGCCATGCATTGATGAAGCATTTATTGGGCAAACGGTAACATGGGAAAAACGGCCATATTCAAACGGCTAACCCACCTACCAAATGTGAGGATGTTTGAAGACTATATAAAGGGGCTCAACTTCATTTATGACAACAACAATTATCTTTGAATATTCTTGAGAGAAGTTAGAGCGAGAAACTAAGAACACCTTCAAGCATTCAAAGCTGCCCAGAAAAGTAAAGAGCAATTAACACATCGAGTGATCCTTTTCATCTACATATTCTGTACTCTTTGTTGTTAAGTCTCTTCTTGTTATAAGAGCATTGATTGTACTTAAGTGTGTAACTGATTAAACCTTTCTGTCGCCTAAAAAAATTAATCAAAACAATTCAATACTCTATTCCACTATTTAGATAGCGGTGAGTACAGGTCTTTCCACGGTTCAGGTTATCTTGCTAATTAAAAGTATATAAGTCACGCAAATTAACAAACAGGTTGGGTGTGAGTTTATATCTACAACTAAAATATAAAATGTACCGAAAGTATGAGTGTAAAGAATCAATAGGTGGAATCTCCTCCTTCAAGCCTCGATTTGTGCATCTCAATTGTTAGGCCTCATGTGACAATTTCCTCTTAATTAACTAGCTTAAATCGGCCAAGACCTCTTAAAACTAAGAAGTGTTAGCTAGTTTAAACTGATTAATCAAGTTAGTCTAGCCTTGAACTTGATGCATATCCATAGGTGAGATAGAAATCAAAACTAACTTCTATTTAACATTCACTTCAAGAATCAAACAAAATGTACTCACATATGCTTAATCTCATGAAGCTACACAATGTATACACCTATCACACATGAAAGTTCAAGATCTAGAAGTTAGGTTTACAAACTTGAAAGAATAAGTGAACTCTACATAGAAATCTCTATGCAGAATCCTAGATCTAACATACCTAAAAATCTTCAGACATGAAAGATCTAAGTGATTACAAGCTTGAAAACCTAAAAAAGGAAAATTATCACATAAAGCCAATTACATTGAAGCTCGAACACAAATCTGACTTGAAGGAAGGAGAAGAACGCTTAGCCGCGCATGGAGATGGAAAGAATGGAGGATTTGTGAGGTGAAATGGCCATGGCGGAGGTTGCGAGGTGAAGTGGATGAAGAAGATGAAGATGGAGTTGAGAGAGTTTGTTAGAGGAGAGAGAAAGTGAAAGTGAAGTCAGTGAAGAAGTTATGAAAGTTAGTTATGTTTGGGGTTTTATAGTGGTGAGTAACTTTGGGATTATCGCCCAAAGGGTAGTTTTGGTATTTGGTAAAGGTTAGGATGAATGTGGACTAGATCTCATCTCCATGCATTTCCAAAGGTTCCTCCTTTTTCCTCAAGTGATTGTGCTTCCCTTTTTGCCCTTAATGAGCCCTCCAGACTTGAATTTGACCTTGGCGCCAATTTTGCCTCATTTGGAAAGATGCTCCCCAAGTAACTTCAAGCTGCAGGGTTGACTTTGCCTTAAATTAACTCTGCACCAAAGACTTCTGAAAAGCAGTTGACATTTCTGATCATTGTGCAGTCTGGCTCATGTACTCGCTGGCTGATGGACTTCAGCTTCCGGATGCAAGACTTCATACTGCAAGCGCGAGCACATTCACTTCCGGATGAGAATCCACTGGATGAGAATCCAGTTCCGGATGTAACTCTTTGTCCGCCAGCGCCAGCACGTTTACTTCCGGATGTAAATCCACTTCCGGATGTAAGTTCCCTTCTTCAAGTAGCCCAGCTTCCGAATGTGAACTAGCATCCTGATGTAAACTTGCATTCTGATGTGAGTACTTTTCCAGGTGTGACTTTGCTTCCGGATGTGAACCTGCATCCGGATGTGACTTTGAGTACTCTTCATCTAGCCTTCCCTCTTGCCAAGTTATCTCCACTGAAACTCCACCAAGGGTGTGTAGGGCCCACTTGGGACCCCCCTACATGAAAAACACATCTCATAGTCAAAATGACCAAAATACCCTTAATTCCATAAAATGCAAGTAATAAGGCTATTATTCTTCAAATATTTATACATAAGCATGTGCATGAAAATGTACCAATAATGATCAAATATGACAAATAAACCACACTAATTAAGCTCAAATGCACATGCTTAAAGGTATGAAATTTGGTCTAATCAAATCCCCCACACTTAAGCTTTGCACTCCGGGCAAAGTCATGTAAAAGATTAACTCAATTATTAAGCATAATGAAGGCAATTGGAATTATCATAGTGTACAAGTTGATCTTCTTGAACCTTTCCCTAAAGCTTCACATGGGCCGAATCTAAGAATACAAAGCGAATCCAAGTTTAACAATCAACTAAAATTTAGGAGGAGCGCCAATTGAGATTTTTCCTCACCGGATAAAGTGTTTAACTCATTCGCTCAAGTTAGGAAAAATGCCTAACTAGGGACTTGTGATCACTCTTTAGCTCAATGCACTTGACCATCACCATAGGCTTGTAATAGCTCTAAGTTCTCCACCCAATTATGCATAGCACAACCAAATCTAGGGAACTTTGGGGTTAGATGGAAAGCTAATAATGAATGGTGAATGATGGATAGTAGTCAATGACCAATGACATGAACAAGTAATCACCACATATGCATGCAATACGATGAAATCAATCCTCACAAAGCATGCTACATCTCTCTTTTCTTTTCCAATCCTATGCCTTTGGCATACTTAAGCACTTTGTGCTTTCTTTCTTTTTCTCTTTTTATTATATATCTCTTTTTTTTATTCTTTTCTTTGGCCTTTGGCCATCTTTTGTTCTTCACTCATATAGCTTGCTTTCCACAAGATACAACAATACAATACTAATATGAATGCAAGCATATGCTATAATCACTTATTCACACTTTGGTCAAGGTGGTAGAAAAGAAAAGTGAATGGCCCAAAGGGGTTAATCAAAGGATAATATTTTTGGTTGGCTTAGTGTTTGGGTCATAAGGGTTTAGGAAGAAACGCCCCTTTCATTTTCAATCATGCCATGCATTGTGATCTCGAACAAGAGCTAGGACAAGTTCTAGGAGGTCAAGTAACTATTGGCCCACTCAATTCGGTTGGAGGCTTCTCACATTTATAGCTTACTCTAATCAGTCACTTCCTCCCTAAGAAAAGTTAAATGAGAAACTTACATCCTCTTTATACCTTAAAAGTGCCCCATGCAATGCCCTAAGTAATCATTCCAAAAATTCTACTTACACACTAAAGGACAATTCCATTTGCTTTCAAGAGCCATAATCAAGTTAAATTTTCAAGAAAAATCATGCCAAATAAGTCCAAAAATCAAGTGTTGAAAGCTTTGAATTAGACCACTTTTAAGCGCATAATACACCTCCCCCACACTTAAAGCATGCATTGTCCTCAATGGACCAATCAATTCAAGTAGGAAGATGTATTTTAAAGGCAAAGCAGCAACATTAAAGGCAGGGCAGTTCAAACAAACAAATGACCAATGCATGTATTATTTACAAACAAACGCAGACTAAGCACAACCTAAAATATTATGTATAACATGATAATAATTTTTTTTTTTTTTTTCACTGGTGCTCAGGAAGCCTAACTAGATATCATCTCAAGCTGCTATGCTTCCGGAAGCAAGAGTGCTACCGGAAGCAAAACTGCTATAGGAAGTCACTCTAGGTTCAGATTCTAATCTCACCCCTAGCGGAAGCAAACATGCTACCGGAAGCAAAATTGCTTCCGGATGCATTGACGCTTATGCACAATGAACTTCATCCCCTAGCGGAAGCAAAATGAACACAATCTGATCCTGAGTAGCAAAGTCTAAGTGAGACCTTCCGGAAGCAAAAAAAACACTTCCGGATGCAAATTCCTTTATTTCCACAATGACACTTCCTAAAACAAATAGGCATCCCCCAGCTCTAGTGAAATTTTTCTAACCTACAACAAAACTCTAAAACATAATCCTAAACACATTCCTAATTTTTTTCTAAACAAACATCTTCCCCCACACTTAAGATATTAACTAAACAAAGCAAGTGAGGAAAGGATAGAAACAACCTTTAGGGCGGCTTGAAATTCTCCTTATATAATTTCAGCAAATGGCCATTAACTTTGTAGATTCGGCCATCTTTGCTATGCTTGATCTCTACCATGCCAAAATCATGAGATTTGGTCACCACATAAGGGCCTTCCCACTTGTCTTTAAGTTTGCCCCCTCCACTGAACTTGAATTTAGCACGGTAGTAAAGCACAAGGTCACCCGCCTTGAATTCTTTCCTCAGGATACCACTATCATGAATAGCCTTTGTTCTTTCCTTAAAGATTCTGGAGTTCTCAAATGCCTCATTCCTCAACTCTTCAAGCTCACTTAAAGTTAATTGTCTCTCTTGTGCCGCAGCGTCCATGTCATCAATACAAGATTTGACCGCCCAATAAGACTTATGTTGGAGCTCAACTGGAAGATGACAAGCTTTTCCATAGATCAACCTATAAGGGGACATGCCAATTGGAGTCTTAAATGAAGTCCTATAAGCCCAGAGAGCTTCCTCAAGCCTCAAGCTCCAATCTTTCCTGCTTGGCTTCACAATTCTCTCGAGGATATTTTTGATTTGTCTATTAGACACCTCGGCCTCCCCATTGGTTTGAGGGTGATATGGTGTAGAGATCTTGTGATTCACTCCAAATTGGTTGAGCAAAGAAGTCATGAGCTTGTTGCAAAAATGTGAGCCCTGATCACTCACAAGTGCCTTGGGTACTCCAAACCTACAAAAGATGTTAGATTTCAAGAACTTCAACACGGTCCGAGCATCATTTGCCCTAGTAGGCACGGCCTACACCCACCTTGAAAAGTAATCCACGGCCAACAGTATATAGACATAGCCACAAGAGGGTGGAAAGGGTCCCATGAAATCAATGCCCCACACATCAAAAACATCACAAAAGATCACAGGAATTTCATGCCGCTTAGTTAATCCTCCAAACCTTTGACAACGATCACAAGACTTGCAATAATCATAGGCATCTTTGAACAAAGTAGGCCAATAAAAACCAGCCTCCAGAATTTTCCTTGAGGTTTTCCTTGCACCGAAGTGCCCACCACAAGCAAGAGAATGACAGAACTCCAAAATTGAAGAGATCTCATCATCATGCACACACTTCCTGATGATTTGATCATTGCACAACCTCCACAAGTGTGGCTCATCCCAAACATAATAGTTTGCATCTCTCTTCAATTTTTGAGCTTGGTGCTTTTTTAATGAAGGAGAAATCATCTCGGCCACCATATAATTCACCAGATGAGCATACCACGGATCCTTCTTAGCATTCAAAGCACACAATAAAGCATCTGGGAAAGTATCACAAACAAGAGAAGAGTCATCAATTCCTTCCACATCCACTGGCAGACGGCTTAAATGATCTGCTACCAAGTTCTCTTTTCCAGCCCTGTCCTTAATCTCTATCTCAAACTCTTGTAGAAGCAAGACCCATCTCAAGAGCCTAGGCTTTGTTTGTGGCTTAGATAACAGATAACGGACGGCTGCATGATCCGTGAATATGATTACCTTAGAATGTAGTAAGTATTGCCTAAACTTGTCCAGACCAAAGACTATGGCGAAAAATTCCTTCTCAGTTGTTGTATAATTTCTCTGAGCTCTATCCAACGTTTTGGATGCGTAAGCAATGACTCTAGGCAAAGATTCTTGCCTTTGGCCAAGCATAACTCCAAGAGCCTCATTAGAAGCATCACATGACAACTCAAAAGGTAATTCCCAATTAGGTGCAACCAAGATAGGAGGAGTAGTAAGCCGTGTCTTCAACTCAACAAAGGCCTCCTTACACTCATAAGAGAAATCAAATTCGGAATCCTTTTGTAGTAGATGAGACAGTGGGGAAGCAATTTGGCTAAAACTCTTGATGAACCTCCTATAGAAACCCACATGTCCAAGAAAAGACCTCAACTCCTTCAAACAAGTTGGAAAGGGTAGAGAGGAGATTACCTCAACTTTGGCTTTGTCAACTTGAATGCCCTCCTTTGAGACTAAGTGTCCCAACACTATGCCCTTGTCCACCATGAAATGGCACTTCTCAAAGTTGAGTACCAAACCCTTCTCCACACATCTAACCAAAGCTTTCTCAAGATTAACCAAGCAAGCATCAAAACTGTCTCCATAGAGGGAGAAATCATCCATAAACACCTCTATGCCATCCTCCAGCAAGTCATTAAAAATGCTCATCATGCAACGTTGAAAGGTTCCTGGAGCATTGCACAGACCAAAAGGCATTCTCCTGTATGCGAAGGTTCCAAATGGACAAGTAAAGGTTGTTTTTTTCTTGGTCCTCAGGTGCTATTGGAACTTGGAAATACCCGGAGAAACCATCCAGGAAACAGTAATGTGACTTGCCTGCTAGTCTTTCCAACATTTGATCAATAAATGGCAATGGAAAATGGTCTTTTCTCGTGGAGTCATTCAACCTCCTGTAATCAATGCATACCCTCCAAGAGTTCTGAACCCGTGTAGGCACTAGCTCATCTTTGTCATTCTTTACCACAGTCAGCCCACTCTTCTTCGGCACCACATGAATGGGACTCACCCATTCACTGTCGCTAATTGGATAGATGATTCCAGCACTTAAGAGCTTTTCTACCTCCTTTTTCACAACATCAAGTATCAAGGGATTGAGCCTCCTTTGTGGCTGCCTCACCGGCTTAGCATCATCAGTAAGCAAGATCCGGTGCATGCAAGTGGTAGGACTCATGCCAGGAAGATCGGCCAGAGTCCACCCAATGGCCCCCTTGTATCGTCTGAGCACCTCAAGTAACTTCCCTTCCTCAAGAAAAGACAGAGCGCTAGAAACAATCACTGGAAGCTTCCCTTCATCAAGCAAGTATGCATACTTAAGATTGGGTGGTAAAGGTTTCAGCTCCAGCGTAGGTGGCTCAATAATAGAAGGTACCAGAGTGTGCATCTCAACTTCTAGCAATTGATGTTCATAGAAATCATCATCAAACTGCTGCAGCTCATCACGACAATTCGGCCTCTTAGATTGTGAGGCCTCAGCATTCTTATTCAAGTCTGCATCCCCACTGCCGCTCAGGGTAGAAACATGTGGTTCGTCAGTGAGCACATTCTCTTTCAGATATAGCTTCTCTCTCAGCTTGTGTAAGCGGCTTCCTCTTAAGGCTTCATACTCTTCATGGTCAAACTCTTGTGCACTGGACTTCTCAACTTCCTGGGTGAAGTCACAACCTCCCTTCTCCTGTCCTACAAAATTAAACAAACTTCCTTCTTCCAAGGGGTTGTAGCTTGACAAAGAGGAAATAGACGTGCAATCATTATCAAAATTATAATGCACATGCAATGAATCCATGAATTCTGTCACTGAACTTCCTATGCTAGATGAATCATTAGGCATATCATGCAAGCATGTATTTTCAATTAAACTAGCACAAGAGTCATGATAACTCATATGAGCATCTTCATTATCAATTAGGTTCAACTTGAAGGTATTTGCATGTTCATCACAAACTATATGCATCAGAGAATCAATCACACTTAAACCAAGAAGAGAATAATCCTCATGAGGATGTTTAATTGCTTTCCCCACATCAAACTTTATTAATTGATTTCCTACTTGCATTGTAACGTAGCCCTCTTCTAAGCTTATAATCATCTTGGCTATTTTCATAAATGGCCTTCCCAAAATCAAGGAGTCATCCATCCTAGTTTCACTGGTCATGTCTAGCACATAAAAATCCACTGGAAATACTAGTTCCCTAACCCTCACAAGAATATCCTCAATAAATCCATAGGGTTTCTTAATGGATCTATCTGCCAATTGAACCACAACACTAGTTTCACTCAAATTCTTCAACCCTAGTGCAAGGTAGGTGGCCTTAGGCATGACGTTAATGGCGGCTCCTAAATCAAGAAGTGCTTTCCCAAAACTAAGTTTCCCTATCTGACAAGGGATAGTGAAAGAGCCCGGATCTCCACACTTTTGGGGCAAATGCCCCTTTAAGAGAGATGAAACATGAGTCCCAAGTTGGACTTTGTTACTTGAATTAGTAGCTCTCTTGTTAGTGCAAAGATCTTTAAGGAACTTAGCATACTTAGGCATTTGTTTCACAAGCACAAGCATAGGCACATTAATTTCCAGCTTAGAAAATAAGTCAAGCATCTCCTTTTCCAATTCATCCTCATGTTTCTTCTTAGCTAAAGCATATGAATTAGGAAATGGTAAATGCTTAGGATCAAGAGACTTACCTTTGGGGGATTCATCCCCTTGTTGAGTAGGTTGTTCTTGCGAAGGAGATTCACCAACTTTCCGCTTTCCCTTTGCAATCTCCTTCTTCTTTTCCTCCTGTGAAGTCTCTGCTACATCACCTTTCATAGGGAGGATCTCAGCCTCATCGAGTAAACCATCAAGAGGAGGATTCAGTTCGGCTTCACACGGAAGTTGTGTCTCCTCCTCTTCCTCCTCATATTCATAAGCATCACCATACTGCCTTCCACTTCTCAATTGCATAGAATGCATGTTTTGCGGATTAACAACCACATTAGATGCCAATCCACCTTTCTTTGCGTCCTGCTCAGCTTTATCATTAAACATTTGAGAAACTAAGGTAGTTACATCTTTCTTTAGACCTTCTCCAAACTTTTCCATTAAACTTGACATCATCTGGTACATAGTATCTTGTTGAGATGTCGAAGAACTAGATGGAGGAGTATGAGCTGGATCATTATTCTTCATAAATGGAGGAGGAACATTGGCTTGTTGATTCGTCCTGTACCTTTGATCATTAGAGTTAGGCCTCCCTTGATATGATCCATAGCCTTGTTGTGAGGGATAGGCATTAGCAGCTTGGTAGTTACCTCCCCCCCACTTAGGTTGTTGCTGTGGTTGGAAAGAGCTGGAATTTGTGGCTTGGTTTGAACCTCCCCCCCACTTGAAGTTCGGATGGTCCCTCCATCCCGGATTGTACGTGGAAGAGTAAGGATCATATTTGGCTTGAGGCCTAGCATTGTTATACATGGCCGCCACTTCCGCTTGGGATGGACAGTCTGAGGATAGGTGCATGGGCGAGCCACAGTGATCACAGGATGAGGCCACCAAGGCCATAGAATCATCAACACAAGGAGCAGGCTGAACAAAGCGTCCGTCCATCCGACTGAGGCTCTCGGTCAGTCTCTCAATAGAGTTGTACAACTTGTCATCCCCACTCAGGGAGGCAACCTTTGGCGCACCACCATACAGAGCATCACGACCATAAAAATTCTGGTGATTAGAGGCCATTGTTGAAAATAAGTTCCATCCTTCATTGGCAGAGAGGTTGAAAAGTGAGCCATTAGAAGCAGCATCCACACTCATCTTGAGCTGTGGCACAAGGCCATCATAAAAGTATTGCACCAGATTGCCCTTGGAGATGTTGTGGTTGGGGCACGAGTTCACCAAGGTGTTGAACCGGCTCCAATATTCATAGAATGTCTCCTGAGAGAATTGCTGAACACCTGTGATGTCTTTCCGCAACTTTGATATCTTGGAGACTGGAAAATAGCGGTCTAAGAACACCTTCTTAAGCTGTTCCCAAGAAAGAGTGGCATAATGAGTAGGCAGGTTCAAGAGCCACTCCTTGGCTTTGCCTTCCAAGGAAAACTGGAACACTCTCAACAGAACGTCATCCAGGTCTGCATTGGGAGGCTTCATGGAGGAGCAAGTGTGGTAGAGGCCAAGCAAGTGCGTGTGAGCATCCTTGATTTAACTCTTTTTCGTCGCCTAAAAAGGTTAATCAAAATTAGTTCAATACTCTATTCCACTAGGTAGTAGTGGTGAGTACGAGTCGAATCCACGGTTCAGGTTATCTAGCTAATTTCAAGTACTTAAGTCACGCAAATTAACAAACAGTTGGAGTGTGTGTTTATATCTACAACTAAATCTAACAAAAACAGTGAATAGCGAAATAAAAGATGTGAAAATATGAATGAGAGGTACCTCCTTCTCCAAGTACTTAGTGCTTTGATGAATTAGACTTCATATACTTGTTTCACTTAATATAAACTAGTTAAATCCTTGAGACTTCTTTAATCAAAGGAATCTACAAGAGTTTAACTAATTTAATTAAGCCTAAAGCTCTTTCAAGCCAAGAACATACCTACAGCAACATTAAGCACTAGATCTAGTACTTAAGAAACAAATTCATTCCATAAATGCAAGAGGAACTAATCGCACACACATACATGTATGAAACTACAAGAATTAAGCCTCGGTTTTCATGTCCTTAACCTAAAAGAGAGATTCCAAGCCAAAATGAAGTAGAACACCTAAAATAGAGATGCTCTAACCTATATAAGCCTAAATCTAGACATACATAGGCAAAAATTTACATATAGCTTGAAACCTAAAAGAGAAAATTACAAGCATATGAAGCCAAATGTTGATTCTACAAGCACATTTCCTTGGAGAAGAAGGAGAGGCGATCTAGCCTAGCATGGAGATGGAGGATGAAAGGTGAAATGACGTGATTTTCATGGTGGAATGGTGGTTTGGCCGAGAAGTGAAGTGTGTGGAAAGAAGAGAGAAAATGGAGAGGAAGAAGATGAAGTTGAGATGGAAAGTGAAGGAATGTATCAAATGAAGTTAGTTAGGGATTAAGTAGGTTGTTAGTTGGATGATGAGTTGGCAAAATGAGGGTGGTGAGTTGTCAAAAAGATATTTTTATGGTTATGGAGGGAGGTTATGCGAAATGGAGAAGGTGAAGGAAGGGATAGGGGTATTTTGGGTATTAGGTGAAAAGTGGATGAATGTGGTCTTGATCTTGGCTAGATGCATCCCCAAAGTTTGCTCCTTTTTCTCCTCAAGATTGTGCTGCCCTTTTTGCCCTTAATGAAGCTCTCCATCAACTCCAAATTTGAATTTGAAGTTGGAGCCAATTTTGAAATTTGAATTTTGGGCTCCAATCCTCTAGTCCTTGCCTTTCCTCCAAGTCCCTCCTTTGAGGTGCCAACTTGGTTCTATTTTCCCTCCAAGCCAATTCCTTGCATTCCAAGCTGTCCAAAAGGGTTGTGGGGTCCACGTGGGACCCCCCTACACATGAAAACGCACAACTAGTCAAAAATGACCAAAATACCTTTGGTTACTTAAAATGCAAGTAATTAAGCTAATATTTTCCAATAATTCACACATAAGCATGCGCAATAAAATATGCCAATAATGATCAAATATAGCAAATAAACCACACTAATTAAGCTCAATTGCACATGCTTAAAGGGATGAAATTCGGCCTAATCAATCCTCATGCGGAAAACCTGTAAACTTAGGCAGATGAGCAAGTAGAGATCCTTTGATCTCAAAGTTAGCGGGGTTAGCATAAAAACCTTGAGGTGCAAACGATGCATATGACTGTGTGAACTCACGCATTGGTCTATCATCATCATGTAAATGCCTACCCCCCTCAAAATGACGTTCATCCTCTTGCTCTTGCCTGTCATGTCGCTCACGCTCATGTTCATGATCTCTCGCCTCTCTCTCATGTTCTCTATGGTCATCTCGTCTTTCTGCCATAATGAAATGCTGGTCTAGGAATGTGTTATTTGACGCTACAGATGAATTTTGTGAATTTGATGTGGATCCTACAGGTTGCTTACGAGCTTGCTTCTCGTGCTTGGTCTTTTTCTTAAGTTCTCTCAGAGTCTTATTAATCTCTCTATCCAATGGCACTAATGATGTGGTAGGGTTCATACAAAGCTACTTAGTGCAACTATATGCAGTAAAATCCAACAAAATCCAGCAGAATCACAGACAAAACACCAGCAGAAATTAGTGCAGATTCCAGAAAAGTGTATACCAGTTCAATCAACACAGTACAGCAAGAAGAGGCTAACTAGAGCAGCCAAATACTTCCTAAAACACTGCTAAAACAGGCTTAACTATATAAAAAGCAATTCAACCTAAAAACTTAAAACTAAAACTAACTAAAATATCACACAAGTTACACAAATTAAGATTGTGACTACGAACACTTAAAACTAGCAAGAAATAGCCTAAGCCGGCAACGGCGCCACTTGATTAAACCTTTCTGTCGCCTAAAAAAATTAATCAAAACAATTCAATACTCTATTCCACTATTTAGATAGCGGTGAGTACAGGTCTTTCCACGGTTCAGGTTATCTTGCTAATTAAAAGTATATAAGTCACGCAAATTAACAAACAGGTTGGGTGTGAGTTTATATCTACAACTAAAATATAAAATGTACCGAAAGTATGAGTGTAAAGAATCAATAGGTGGAATCTCCTCCTTCAAGCCTCGATTTGTGCATCTCAATTGTTAGGCCTCATGTGACAATTTCCTCTTAATTAACTAGCTTAAATCGGCCAAGACCTCTTAAAACTAAGAAGTGTTAGCTAGTTTAAACTGATTAATCAAGTTAGTCTAGCCTTGAACTTGATGCATATCCATAGGTGAGATAGAAATCAAAACTAACTTCTATTTAACATTCACTTCAAGAATCAAACAAAATGTACTCACATATGCTTAATCTCATGAAGCTACACAATGTATACACCTATCACACATGAAAGTTCAAGATCTAGAAGTTAGGTTTACAAACTTGAAAGAATAAGTGAACTCTACATAGAAATCTCTATGCAGAATCCTAGATCTAACATACCTAAAAATCTTCAGACATGAAAGATCTAAGTGATTACAAGCTTGAAAACCTAAAAAAGGAAAATTATCACATAAAGCCAATTACATTGAAGCTCGAACACAAATCTGACTTGAAGGAAGGAGAAGAACGCTTAGCCGCGCATGGAGATGGAAAGAATGGAGGATTTGTGAGGTGAAATGGCCATGGCGGAGGTTGCGAGGTGAAGTGGATGAAGAAGATGGAGTTGAGAGAGTTTGTTAGAGGAGAGAGAAAGTGAAAGTGAAGTCAGTGAAGAAGTTATGAAAGTTAGTTATGTTTGGGGTTTTATAGTGGTGAGTAACTTTGGGATTATCGCCCAAAGGGTAGTTTTGGTATTTGGTAAAGGTTAGGATGAATGTGGACTAGATCTCATCTCCATGCATTTCCAAAGGTTCCTCCTTTTTCCTCAAGTGATTGTGCTTCCCTTTTTGCCCTTAATGAGCCCTCCAGACTTGAATTTGACCTTGGCGCCAATTTTGCCTCATTTGGAAAGATGCTCCCCAAGTAACTTCAAGCTGCAGGGTTGACTTTGCCTTAAATTAACTCTGCACCAAAGACTTCTGAAAAGCAGTTGACATTTCTGATCATTGTGCAGTCTGGCTCATGTACTCGCTGGCTGATGGACTTCAGCTTCCGGATGCAAGACTTCATACTGCAAGCGCGAGCACATTCACTTCCGGATGAGAATCCACTGGATGAGAATCCAGTTCCGGATGTAACTCTTTGTCCGCCAGCGCCAGCACGTTTACTTCCGGATGTAAATCCACTTCCGGATGTAAGTTCCCTTCTTCAAGTAGCCCAGCTTCCGGATGTGAACTAGCATCCTGATGTAAACTTGCATTCTGATGTGAGTACTTTTCCAGGTGTGACTTTGCTTCCGGATGTGAACCTGCATCCGGATGTGACTTTGAGTACTCTTCATCTAGCCTTCCCTCTTGCCAAGTTATCTCCACTGAAACTCCACCAAGGGTGTGTAGGGCCCACTTGGGACCCCCCTACATGAAAAACACATCTCATAGTCAAAATGACCAAAATACCCTTAATTCCATAAAATGCAAGTAATAAGGCTATTATTCTTCAAATATTTATACATAAGCATGTGCATGAAAATGTACCAATAATGATCAAATATGACAAATAAACCACACTAATTAAGCTCAAATGCACATGCTTAAAGGTATGAAATTTGGTCTAATCAGTAACACCATCCGTTCTTTGAGAGAACTTAGTCAGAAAAATCCTTTAAGTGTAAAGGTTAATCCCTTGCTAGGTGTGAGGGGGAGCTAGTTAGAAAGGTTACAAGTGAGCCTGTGTAAAACTTGGAGTTTTAAGGTTGCAAGTGATCTCGTGCAAAACTTGCGGTTGTAAGGTTTCAGGTGAACCCGTTTTAAAACCTGAGATATAGTGGAACTCGGCCTGGGTGGTTGAGGACTGGACGTAGGTCAGGAAGACCGAACCAGTATAACTCTTGTGTTGTTTTATTTGAGCATTTATTTTTGAAGCACAATTCACCCCCCCTCTTGTGCATCTATTACTTTCAGTGACTTCCTATAGCCATTTTTCTTTCGGTAGCATTTTTGCTTCCGGAAGTGACTTGAGTCTAAATCCAGTTAGGCTCCCTGAGCATCAGCGAGAGAAAAAAAAATAATACATAATATTTTAGGTTGTGCTTAGAATGTTTTTATTTGTAAATAATACATGCATTGGCCATTTGTATGCTTGAACTGCCCGGCCTTTTCTGTTGCTGCTTTGCCTTTAAAATACATCTTCCTACTTGATTTGATTGGTCCATTGAGGACAATGCATGCTTTAAGTGTGGGGGAGGTGTATTATGTGCTTAAAAGTGGTCTAATTCAAAGCTTTCACACTTGATTTTTGGACTTATTTGGCATGATTTTTCTTGAAAATTTGACTTGATTATGGCTCTTGAAAGTAAATGGAATTGTCCTCTAGTGTGTTAGTAGAATTTTTGGAATGATTACTTAGGGCATTGCATGGGGCACTTTTAAGGTATAAAGAGGGTGTTAGTTTCTCATTTAACTTTTCTTCGAGGAAGTGACAAATTAGAGTAAGCCATAAAAGTGAGAAGCCTCCAACCGAATTGAGTGGGCCAATAGTTACTTGACCTCCTAGAACTTGTCCTAGCTCTTGTTCAAGATCACAATGCATGGCATGATTGAAAATGAAAGGGGCGTTTCTTTCTAAACCCTTATGACCCAAACACTAAGCCAACCAAATATTATCCTTTGATTAACCCCTTTGGGCCATTCACTTTTCTTTTCTACCACCTTGACCAAAGTGTGAATAAGTGATTATAGCATATGCTTGCATTCATATCAGTATTGTATTGTTGTATCTTGTGAAAAGCAAGCTATATGAGTGAAAAACAAAAGATGGCCGAGAGTCACAAGAGAGGAAAAGAAAAGAGAAAATGGCCAAAGGCCAAAGAAAAGAAAAGAAAAAAAATTAATAATTAGGCCAAAGGGCTATCAAAAGAGAAAAAGAAAGAAAGCACAAAGTGCTTAAGTATGCCAAAGGCATAAGATTGAAAAAAAAATGAAAGAAGCATGAAGTGCTTGAAAAAAAAAAAGAGAAATGTAGCATGCTTTGTGAGGATTGATTTCATTGTATTGCACGCATATGTGGTGATTACTTGTTCATATTATTGGTCATTGACTACTTTTCATCATTCACCATTCATTATTAGCTTTCCATTCAATCCATAAAGTCCCCTGATTTGGTTGTGCTATGCATAATAATGGGTGGAGAACTTAGAGCTATTGCAAGCCTATGGTGATGGTCAAGTGCATTGAGCCAAAGAGTGATCACAAGTCCCTAGTTAGGCATTTTTCCTAACTTGAGTGAATGAGTTAAACACTTTATCCGGTGAGGAAGAATCTCAATTGGCACTCCTCCTTAATTTTAGTTGATTGTTAAACTTGCATTCGCTTTGTATTCTTAGATTTGTTCCATGCGAAGCTTTAGGGAAAGGTTCAAGAAGATCAACTTGTACTCTATGATAATTCCAATTGTCTTCACTATGCTTAATGATTGAGTTAATCTTTTACATAACTTTGCCCAGAGTGCAAAGATTAAGTGTGGGGGATTTGATTGGACCAAAATTTATACCTATAAGCATGTGCATTTGAGCTTAATTAGTGTGGTTTATTTGTTAAATTTGATCATTATTGGTACATTTTCATGCGCATGCTTATGTGTAAATATTTGAAGAATAATAGCTTTATTACTTGCATTTATTGGAACTAAGGGTATTTTGGTCATTTTGACTATGTGACGTGTTTTTCATGTAGGGGGTCCCAAGTGGGCCCCACACACCCTTGGTGGAGCTTCAGTGGAGATAACTTGGCAAGAAGGAAGGCTAGATGACAAGTACTCAAAGTCACTACCGGATGCAGGTTCACATCCGGAAGCATACTCACGTCAGGACGCAAGTTCACATCCGGAAGCAAGGTTACATCCGGAAGCTGAGCCACTTGAAGAAGGAAACTTACATCCGGAAGTGGATATACATCCGGAAGTGAACGTGCTGGCGCTGGCGGACAGTCTTTACATCCGGAAGCTTAAGTCCATCAGTCAGCGAGTACAAGAGCCAAACTGCACAATGATCAGAAATGTCAGCTACTTTTCAGAAGTCTTTTGTGCAAAGTTAATTTAAGGCAAAGTCAGCCCTGCAGCCTGAAGGTACTTGGGAAGCATCTTTCCAAATGAGGCAAAATTGGCGCCAATGTCAAATTCAAGTCTGGAAGCCTCATTAAGGGCAAAAAGGGAAGCACAATCACTTGGAGAAAAAGGAGGAACCTTTAGAAATGCATGGAGATGAGATCTAGTCCACATTCATCCCCATCTTTCACCAAATACCAAAAATACCCTTTGGGCGATAATCCCAAAGTTACTCACCACTATAAAAGCCCAAATGTCACAAACTCTAACTAACTTTTAATCATTTTTCCACTTTCACTCTCTCTCTCCTCTAACAAACTCTCTCAACTCCATCTTCATCTTCTTCACCTCGCAAACCACCTCCATGGCCATCTCACCACGCAAATCCTCCATTTCTTCCGTCTCCATGCGTGGCTAAGCGTCCTTCTTCTTCCTTCAAGACCAGATTTGTGTTCGAGCTTCAATGTAATTGGCCTTATGTGAGAATTTTCCTTTTCTAGGTTTTCAAGCTTGTAATCACTTAGATCTTTCATGTCTGGAGATTTTTAGGTATGTTAGATCTAGGATTTTGCATAGAGATTTCTATGTAGAGTTCATTCATTCTTTCAAGCTTGTAAACCTAACTTCTAGATCTTGAACTTTCATGTGTGTTAGGTGTATACATTGTGTAGCTTCATGAGATTAAGCATATGTGTGTACATTTTGTTTGATTCTTGAAGTGAATGTTAAATAGAAGTTGGTTTTGATTTCTATCTCACCTAAGGATATGCATCAAGTTCAAGGCTAGACTATCTTGATTAATTAGTTTAAATTAGCTAACGCTTCTTAGATTTAAGAGGTCTTGGCCGATTTAAGCTAGTTAATTAAGAGGAAATTGTCACATGAGGCCTAACAATTGAGATGCACAAATCGAGGCTTGAAGGAGGAGATTCCACCTCTTGATTCTTAACACTCATACTGTAACATCCCAAATTTTGATTAAGGATAATGAGAAATTATTGAGGTGTCATTTAGTAAATTTAAAGTTTTAAGAAGGAATTTTAGGATATTTTGGGAAAATTATGAATATTAATTCTTCATTAGTTTGAAATTTAAATAAATACGGTGAAAGGAATTAATTGAGGATAGAAACTTCCATGAAAAGTAAATTGGAATTTAGATCATGCTATGATGAAAAGAAGGAGAAATAGTAATATATACAAACTTTTGGGTTAGAAATATAATTAAAAATAAACAATAGGGTAGTGAATGGTAATTTTCCCTTACCACCTTTTCCTTCCCTAACCTAAACACAAAACTCGTCCACCACCCCCCTTACTTTCAGAATTGACACTTCCCTTCCCAAAACCCTAACCTTCGGCCACCCCCTTTGAAATTGGCGAGCTCCTCCGGCGACGGCAAGCCGGAAGCGGCGGGGACGGCGGAGCAAGCCGTCGACGGCACGACCTCTTCCCCCACACCCTCCATTCGCGTCCTGCTACCCCAACCGAGCCCATCTCCCTCATCCTTCCTCATCATCATCTTCGATCTCCCTCTGTCCTCTCATCTCCCTCTGTTCTTCCTCCCGTTAACGGCGCCGCCGCATCAGCCACCGCCGTCGGTCTCCCTCCCTCACCGAGTTCGCGCCCTCACTTTCCCTCGCTACCTTCATCCATTCTTCTTTCGTTTCTCTCTTCTCAACTGAAGGTCACCCTTGCCCTCCATCGTTTCTGCGTTATTCCGGCGAGCACAGTAGCGGACGGCGACGGAAAAGGTTAGCCTTCGCCATATCTTGTGTTCTTCAACTTATTTCTTCCATTCAACTTTGATTTCTCACTTTTCATTCTTGTTCTCTCGGTTTCTGTTTCTCCCTTACGGCCCTTCCTTATTTTCCGGCGAAGATAGTCACTGACGAGCTAAGACATCAAGGATTCAGGCTCAGGTGATTCCTTGTCTTCTTCTTTTTGCCGGTTTTCTGTTTTGATTCGGGTGAGGTTTGAGAGAGCCTGCTTTATGTTTTGGGATTTGGGTTCAATAATTATTAAAAGGGAAGCTTTAGTCTGATTGTTTGCGATTTGCTTCTCCTCTTGTTTGATCTGATTTTCTGGTCTGGGAGGCTATAGTTTCTGATTAAGGTTACTTAAGGAAAATATTGTAGATTTTATCAAGTTTGTAAGTTAAATTTCTGAGAAGTTATAATGGGTTGTCGAAAATTTGTTACTGCTCTAATTTGGCTGGAACTGTGTATAGTGTTAGTATAGTATTGGTTGTGAAGAGAAGAAATGAATGTTGAGGCATGTGTGTTTAAAACTGTTCAGCCCTTTAGTTTTTGATAACCAGATGGTTGGAGAGGTAAAATTCAATTAGGGACATGCTGAAACTTCCAGCTTTTAAATGTGTGTTTGTGGATTTAGAAAATTCTAAGGATTGGAGCGAAATTTCAAGTTCGTTAATAAGTCTAACAATGCTAGTTATTTGAGTATATGGGATTTTTAGTTTGTGGTTATGGGTTATTATACATAGAGATGATATTGGAAAGGTTAGCCAAATTTTATAAAACTTGATTATTTAGCTTATTGTGAATTGGGAGATTTTGTCTAATTCTTGGAAAATAGGGCTA
Source organism: Mimosa pudica (assembly GCA_029929735.1). Lineage (NCBI taxonomy): Eukaryota > Viridiplantae > Streptophyta > Magnoliopsida > Fabales > Fabaceae > Mimosa > Mimosa pudica. Next base: position 818,844 of record JAKELP010000022.1, on the reverse strand, counting down.
AGGTTGGATTGGATGATTATTAGTGGAATAGTAATTTGAATGAAATGTGAAATTGTTTGTTGATTTTGGATATGGATGGGTGATGATTAAAGCTATAAGGATTAAGAAATAATGGTGATGGTGATTTACTTTCACCTAGAATTGAATGAAATCATGAGTAACATACAGATAATGAGGGAATGATCCATGAATTGATGGTGACATTGGATCTTTGGGTTCTTGAACCTACGACATGGTTAGAGAACCTTAAAATCTATAAATTAGAGGCATGTAATACTACAAGTTTGAGGTTTAATGTATATGTGTATTTGGTGGTTGTTTAGGGTTGATAGTGGTAAAGTTTAGGTGGTAAGCATATAAGAAGGTTGTTATTCTAAGTTGTTACTTTGGTAAATTTTAGGTTACATTTTTGTAAGAATTGGATTGAACTTAGTAATGTTATTAAGTGTTATATATGGTGATAAACTCAAGAATTTTAGGATAATGTTTAAGGACATAAAGAGACTTTTATTAAGTGGAAGGTACAAAAATAGAGTCTTATGTTAGTTATGATTAGTTAGTAATATGTGATGGATTATTGTTTGTAGATTTGAATTTGTCAATAACTTGTTTGTTAATGCTTAAGCAGAGAATTGGAATTGGAAAGGATTGTGACAGATTACATTGATTATTTTGTTGTTTGGAATTGGAAATAGATTTATAGGATAAAGAATATAAGTAAGGGATTGAGTACATAACGTTTTGATAAAGGATGTAAGTGTTTAAGAGATGGAGTTGAGAAGAGTTTTGTGAACTTAGAAGTGCTTATGATTGATATATGCTATGGTTTATAGTTGCTTGTAGTGTCAATCATGTTTATTTTGGATATTGAATAATGAGCTGTTATGGATTGGGATCGGTTGTAAGGGTGAAGGAACATATGATTGAGTTTGGATTTATAAAAGTGGTTAATCAGTCAAATAGTATACTAGCTTATTTAATGTGGGAAGTTTTGATTCTAACTAATAAAGTATTGATTTAGTGAAGGTATGATGGATTATGGTTGTCTTTAGTGAATTTATTTGTGTTAATTCTTATTTAATGGAAATGTATGTTTATTGTTCTCTGGCGTTTGAGTTCATATACAAAAATGCTTAGTTGTAGTGGTGTGTTTACGTTTGATGTGATCCATTAAGATAGGATATATATAAATGGGAAGATTGGGTAGTAATGAGAGCGACGTTATTTAATATATATAGCTTAAAATGATTATTAATGTATTATCCTTACATGCTGAAATAATAGGAAAGAATGTGATATACAAATACTTCTCAAGACATGGTAAAGAGAAGGAAAGGCAGTGGATTGCTAAGGGCGACAGGTAATCACACTTAACCTTGCTATAACAATGAGGGTGACGTTAGCTGGGGATTTCTAGAATCCCTTTCTCACCCTCTCTACACATATTTTATCTTGGAAAAGTTATTTTTATACAAAATAGGCTATTGAGTGCCTTTCATACAGGATTACTTTCATATAAAGAAATTTGAAACATTATATATGTATTATTCTGGCTGGTGGATGATATTGATCTGGAATAGTTGTGAAAAGTATATAGATATAGTGTTCAGATATTGACTTGGGAGGTTACGAGGATAAAATAGAAAGATAGGTGTTGAATTTAAGACTTTGGAATGTTAAATTGAGGAATAGTGATGTGGATTAGAAGAATTGCATATTGTGGTTGAGATTGGAAAGATGTGTTGCTGGAAAATATCATAGTGGTGGTTAATATATTGAAAGGTATGGTGAGCTTTGCATGACACTGTTATATATGTGTACCATCGCGCGATGATAACTGTCGATTGGCCAATCGACAGTTATTTGTACTGAGGATCCTTTTCGGATTGATTGGATCGGGATTCATAGGTCGACTTATTGAGAGAAGTGACCTACGGTTGTTTGGCATTGAAGAGCCCAACCGCCCCTACGGTTGTTTGGCATTGAAGAGTCCAACCGTTCCCGTTCTGTAATGGAAAACAGAATTGGGGTTCCCTCTCTGGAGATTGCCAGAGAGGGAAATTGTCCCCTCATTATGGAGAGGGACACAGTGTCAAATCATATAGTGAAGAATAGATGCTTGAATGCACCGTGGTGGCACAATGCATCTCTAGGTGAGTGTGAGAGTTGTTGTAGTAGTATTAGTTGATTGGAGTATGGAGATGTTGAATTGATTTGGTTTGAAGGTGATTATTGGACTTGAGTAAGGAATGAAAGAAGATCTGAATATATATATATATATTACTATTGTTTTTTTAAAACTGTGGTACCCTTTAGACGCCCTCGCTACCGCACATCTCACTGTTATAGTGAGTTAAGCGGTGATTACTGGGACAAATTGTCTCATCCCACGATTACTGACATTTTTGCAGGTATTCATGCACAGGCGCGAGCATCAGGAAAGGGAATTAGGTAGTAGCAGTTATATAGTTTATTTGGAATTGTATATTGCCAATTTGTATAGGCCTGCATCTGCTTCCGCATATTTTCTTATGGAACAGAATAATAGAATTAAGATGATGATTAATATTATGGATTGTTATATAAGGAAAATACTTTTCTAACTATGATAGAGTTGTATTAATATGGAAGGTCTTTTCTATCATAGTTAGATAGGTATTAACGATTAAAATTGCTACTATTGATTAATCAGTGCTAATGACAGGTTACTATATTTTAACATTAGGTTTCCCTTCCTAACCATGTTAGGAGAATCTTTTTCTAACATGGTTAGCTGTTAACTATCATGGATAAAATATAAAAGGATTAGAATAATCTCTTCTAACTATGATAGAGATATTAATATTATGGAAATTCCTTTTTCTATCATAGTTAGTAAAAGATTAATGAATTGAAATAAATATTATTGGTTAATTAAGGAATTAGTAACATTATGTTACACATACTTTCGGTACATTTTCTATTTTAGTTGTAGATATAAACACACACTCAAACTGTTTGTTAATTTGCGTGACTTAATTACTTGAAATTAGCTAGATAAGCTGAATCGTGGAAAGACCTGTACTCACCGCTATCTTAATAGTGGATTAGAGTATTGAATTGTTTTGATATCTTTAGAGGCGACAAAAAGGTTAAATCAAGGGGATGTACATGAAGGAAAGTCTACAAGTAGCGGTAAGGAAAGGCAGTGGAATGCTAAAGGGCGACAGGTAGTCACACTTAACCTTGCTACAACAATGAGGGTGGCGTTAGTTGGGATTTTCAAAATCCTTTCTCACCCTCTATATACATATATTATCTTTGAAAACTTATTTTTATATAAAATAGGCTATCAGGTGTCTTTCAAACATGATTATTTTCATATAAAGAAATTTGAACACTATATATATATAATATCCTGTCTGGTGGTGACCATTGATCTGGAATGACGTGAAATGTATATTGGAATACTGTTTGGGTAGTGGTTTGAGAGATTATGATGATAGAAAAGGGAGAGTTATGTTGTGGAAAACTTGAGATATTGCAGGGAATTTAGGAAGTGCATGATAATGATATTGATATTGTGATATTGAAGGGAATTGTGTTTGAAAAGTTGAATATCGTGGATGAGATAAATAGGGATATGGTGAGCAGTTCATGACACTATTACTTATGTACCATCGCACAATGATAACTGTCGATAGGCCAATCGACAATTATTTGTACTGATCCTTTCGGATCATAGGTCTACTTACTAGAGAAAGTGACCTGCGGTTGTTTGACATCTATAGAGTCCAACTGTTCCCATTCTGCAATGGAAACAGAATTGGGTTCCCCCTCTGGAGATTGCCAGAGAGGGAAATTTGCCCCTCATTATAGAGAGGGGTACAGTGTCAAATCATATAGTGAAGATTAGATGCTTGAATTCCCCGTGATTACACAATGCATCTATAGGTGAGTGTGAGAATTTTGGTGGTAGTATCATTAGATTAGGGACTGAGGAGATGACATTTAGTAAATGTGGAATTGGCTAAGGGATTTTGAGTGATATATGGAAAGTAGAGATGATGGATTTGAGTTGATTTAGATGTGGCGGAGGGAATGAAGTGATGAATGGAAGAAAACTTGACATGTATTTATATATATTACTGGTTTTAAAATGTGGTACCCTTTAAACGCCCTCACTACCGCACATCTCACTGTTATAGTGAGTTAAGTGGTGATTACTGGGACAAATTGTCTCATCCCACGATTACTGACATTTTTGCAGGTATTCATGCATAGGCGCAAGCATCAGGAAAGGGCATTAGGTAGTATAGGTTGTATAGTTTATTTAGAATTGTATATTGCCAATTTGAATAGGCCTGCATCTGCTTTCGCATATTTTCTTATGGAACAGAATAATAGAATTAAGATGATGATTAATATTATGGATTGTGATATAAGGAAAATACTTTTCTAACTATGATAGGTTTATAATAATATAAAAAGTCTTTTCTATCATAGTTAGATACTCCCTCCGTTCCTAAATATAGGACCTAGATGACTTTTTTGAAAAATCCTAGAAAAAAGCAAAAAATAAGTTAATTATAAATTGATTTACCTAATTTTTTCTCTTAAACTAGTTTATTTTACCTATAAGCTAATGGATAATCTAAAAAGATATCAAATATGTCATCATTTAATAACCTATTTCGCAACCTTAATCTTTTCAAAAAAAGTTATCTAGGTTTTATATTTAGAAACGGAGGGAGTAATTAATATTAGGTTGCTTCTTGTTCCAACCATGTTAGGTGAATCTTTTCTAACATGGTTAGCTATTAACTATCCATGATAATATTCGTATTATATTAGGAAATTCTTTTCTATCATGGATAATGTATAAAAGGATTAGAAAACTCTTTTTCTAACTATGATAGAGATATTGTTATTATGAATATTCCTTTTTCTATCATAGTTAGTGAAGAGATTAATGAATTGAACTAGAAATTATTGGTTAATTAGAGAATTAATAACAGTATATTACATTTGTCTCCAAGTATTCCCTTTACTACTTTCTCCTATTATTATACCAAGTAATAAAGAATATGAATATATATTCTTTTGTATGTTAATTAACATCGCTCTCGATCCTAATAATGATTCCCGCCCCTTCATGATAATCATTCATATTTTTCTTTCTTTTCTATTTTAACACATACAAGTCACAACAAATTTAATCGAACCAACAATCACTTTGTAAGAACCTTAAGTATAATAACACAATCAACCAATTATCAAATGCTATCTACTTTCTAAATAGAAAAGCTCCAATTCCAAAGCAATCTACACCACATCATCAATTAAAATCAGTCGACAACAGATTAAATTCATACAATCAGACATCGCAATTGATGTGTTTATAAACACCAAACATTCAATTAAATTGAACCTCAAAAACACTTTAAATCTCAACTCAAATATATTTATTAATTAATGCAAGTATAAAATCATAATAAGAAACAAATTTGTAAACACATATCAATTAAAGTACAAATGTAACCTAACAATTAAATCTATCGTTGTTCTCATATCATTCAGTAACTTAAATAGAGAAACATTACATTTTAATTAAATCGGTTTGACCAAAAGACAAAATAAGAATAAGAGACCAGTTATAAACATGCCAGCGGCAAGCATAAACAACTTTACTTTGCATATCAATCATAAATTAATTAGAATTCAATCTCCAAATCAACATTATTTTGCTGCACCCATCCTAAAACAAACATAATCATACTAAAATAAATCAATTATCCCCAACTCTTTAGGGAAGACATTCAGTAGTGAGAACAATAGAAAACAAAAATTTCTAATCAATTTTTTTTATCGAGAAATTTCTAATCAATTTCAAAACAGGAAAGCAAATAAAGTTCCCAAAATATCAATTATTGTTAATTAACTTTTAATGCAAATTCAAAATCTTAAGGCCACTTCTCTCATTTATTTTTCCTATTCCAGGTTAAGAAAAACAGAAATGGAATAGCCAATATTTTTCCTACTTTACAAGTCACAAGCAAAACTTACAAAGTCCTACAACCATTCAATCAAAACATAATTTCAATCAACCATTCAAGGAACCGCACAAATCTAGGAAAGAAAATGACATGCAGTGGTATTTTTTTTCAACTCTATAACACCCCTAATGATATTAATTAAAGAATTCAAGCCCTTGTACACCTTAATTAACAGCACCCACAATAACAGCTTTGGGATTTTTGTCTAAACTCATGTTAACCATGAAATCCTTTCCTAATCACTAGAAGCTTCATTTAACTCATTTATACAACTCATATTTCCAACCCCAACTCAGGTCTCTTCTCAAAACTATGAAAATCGAGGAAATAAAGTGGGATTAGAAAAAGAAACTCACAAGAAGTTTGAATCAGTCTTGCAGTTGCCGAATAGCTCCTCCGCCATCAGAAATCACGTGTTCATCACCATTGAATAGAATAGAAATCACGAGCTTTAATTTAAAAAGAGACAAACATGATCGAAATTTTCGGACTGAGCAAGAAGAATTTGGAAATGAAGAGAATTGAGTTTATGGAGAAGGATGAACGTGTACTTTGGGAAAAAAAGAAGAATTAAGAGAGGAATAGGCGACATGTTTGGGGCAGAGAAAGTGAGAAAGAGAAAGTAAGAAATGTTTTAGACAAGAGAAGATGACGGCTAGGTTAGATGAGGAAGGAGATTAGGGTTTGTTAATTATGCACATATTTACTTCTCACCCCAACATTTTTTATATGACACTTCAGCCCCTTTCCTTCCTTTTAAATCTCTTTTTCCTATTTATTTAATTTAATAAACATAAAACTTAGTTTGGGTGGAAACAAATATGATTGAATTATCTAAGGATTATTTTATTGATATGATAACATATTTATAATTTATAATACAAAAATATCCTAAAAGATAATAGACTTTCCCTACGAGTTTACCTAATAATAATTCCTTAATGATAACAAACATCTTCTTACTCTAATTATTTTCTAATACTATAGTTCACAATTATGACTAAAATACACAAATAGTCTAATATTACAAAATAAGAAATATTAACATTATTTTCCTAATTTCTAAAAGTTTGTCCAAAAATTTCTCTTTTATTCCATTTCATAAAACTTTAACTTATAATTTATATTCTATATTCCCTTTTTTAATTTTATTATATTATGAAATAAAATTTGGGGTGTTACAGGGTGCCGTCTGCTACAGGGCTTTAAAAGGGTTTCAGCCGCTACTGGGCTTCGGGGTACCAGCCGTTACTGGGCTTCGGGGTGCCTGCCGCTACTGGGCTTCGCGTTGCTAGTCGTTACTGGGCTTCGGGGTGCCTACCGCTACAGGGCTTTAAAGGGGTGTCTGCCACTACATGGCTTTAAAAGAGTGTCAGCCACTACTGAGCTTTAAAGGAGTGCAGCCGTTACTGGGCTTTGGGGTGCCTGCGGCTACAGGCTTTCAAGGAGTGTTAGATAATGTTAGTGATACAATGCCTGAAAAATTCTATTGGAAACTCAGGTCTAAGCATGTCCATTTTTAATTTCTCTTAGAAGCCTCGTATAAAAATTCAAGTGGTTTATCCTGTGGAAATCCTGAAATCATACGAGTTAATTGAGAGTAGAAGAAAGCATAAGGTATATCATCGTAAGTGTTTTGTCTAGATAAAAGTTGTGTTTTATTGAAATAAAAACTATGCTCTTATACAAATTATGTGATAAAGCTCATTATGCGAATGAGAAGAAAGAGAATGAAGATCAGGATCTGTTTGAAAGAAATGATCCTTTTAGATCAATAGCTGGGTCGAGCTGGCGATGTGGTGTTATGAGATATCTATGAAAAGTCCGCTGCTTTTGATTCACAACACCCATTAGGTGCTTTGTTTGTTACCAAAGACATGCATTTTCACTAAGTGATACAGAAGTTTGTCCCAGAAACATGTCTAATAAGATAGCTTTCTTGTCTTTGTAGGCTTACCCTTTGTAGGTTTCCAATCTAGTGAGCTCTATTTTTTTTGCTCTAATTTTTGTCTGAGCCACCTTTTCGGGTTTTCAATTTAGCGAGCTTTTTTTCGCTAACTTTTGTCTGAGCTGCCCTTTCTGGTTTTCAACTCAGCGAGCTTTTTTTCCTTTTCTTGCTCTAACTTTTGCCTGAGCCGCCCTTTCAACTCAGCGAGCCTTTTTTTCGCTCTAACTTTTGCCTGAACCGCCCTTTCAGGTTTTCAACTCAACGAGTTTTTTTTCTTTTTTCTTTCCACTCTAACTTTTGCCTGAGCCGCCCTTTTGGGTTTTCAACTCAGCGAGCCCATTTTTTTTACTCTAACTTTTGTTGTGCCGTCCTTTTAGATTTTCAACTCAGAGAGCTTTTCTCTTTTTAGGCATAGTACTTCTTGACCGCATCTGCATTGATTGGTCTTGGCAGTTCTTGAGCTTCTAAGTTTGTCAAGATCAAGGCTCCACTAGAGAAAGCATTCTTGACAATATACGGGCTTTCATAATTTGGAGACCACTTGCCTCTGTCATCTTCTTGATTAGGCAAGATTTTCTTAAGAACTAACTCTCCTACTTTGAATTCCCTCGGCCTCATCTTTTTGTTGAAAGCTTTTGCCATCCTAGCTTGATATAGTTGTCCGTGGCACATCATAGTAAGCCTCTTTTCTTCAATCATGTTTAACTGTTCAAATCGAGAGCGTATCCATGCGCTTTCATCTAATGCTGCTTCAGCCAATATTCTTAACGATAGGATATCTACTTCAATTGGAGTGACAGCTTCCATCCCATACACTAAAGAATAAGGTGTTGTGCCAATTGATGTACTTATGGTGGTTCGATATCCATGTAACGCATATGGAAGCATCTCTTGCCAATCTTTGTAGGTGATAGTCATCTTCGCAACAATCTTCTTGATGTTCTTATTAGCAGCTTCCACCTCACCATTCATTTAAGGCCTATATGGTGTTGAATTGTGATGCTTAATCTTAAACTGATCACATAAACTTGTAACCATTTCCCCATTGAGATTTGGCGCATTATCGGTAATGATTCTTTCTGGAAACCCATATCGACAAATGATATTAGTCTTTAAAAATTTGACGAATACCTTTTGTGTTATACTAACAAAAGAACTAGCTTCCACCCATTTAGTGAAATAATCAATGGCAACAAGAATAAATTGATGTCCATTTGATGTTTTAGGGTTGATTGGACCAATCACATCAATACCGCACAAGGAGAATGGCCATGGGGATACAAGACTATATATGCATCTGATTTAGATGAGCATGAGCTTTGTTTGAGTAAATCTGACATTTATGACATCTTCTAACATAGTTGATGCAATCCTTTTCCATCGTTCTCCAATAATAACCGCATCTTTCTATTTGTCTAACCAAGGTATGGTCGTTCGCATGTGTCCCACAGATACACTCATGGATTTCAGACATAACCCTTCGTGCTTCGTTCCCGCCAAGACAACGCAATAAAGTACCATCAAAACTTCTTTTGTACAGGATGTCGTTACTAATAAAGAAATTTGATGTTATACACCTAAGGTTTTCCTCTCATTTTCTGTGGAATTAGGCGGATTGATGCCACTTTTCATATATAACTTGATATCCTGGTGCCAAGGATGGCCGTCTGATTCATTATCAATATTGAAACAAAATGCTTGAGCCTTTCTTATTTAAATCTGAATAGGCTGAATATGAACTCCACAGTCTAGTTGGATCATGGGTTCACATGATGAAGTTAAATTAACGATGAATCAGGCGATATAATTTAATCGTCCTAAAAAGCTTCGAACCTCCTTTTCCATTTAAAGAGGAGGCATTTCCCGAATCGCCTTTATCTTATCAGGATCAACTATAATCCCCTTTTTACTTACAATGAAGCCAAGCAATTTTCTATATAAAGCCCCAAAGACACATTTGTTGGGATTTAACCGCAACCTGTACTTTCGCAATCTCTCAAACAGCTTTCTCAATACTGCCACATGACTTTCTCCTTCTGCGGATTTAGTAACTCGTCATCCACATAGACCTCAAGTTCTTTGTGCATCATATCATGGAAAAGTGCTACCATAGCGCGTTTGTAAGTTGCCCCAGCATTCTTCAATCCAAAAGGCATAACGCGATAACAAAATGTTCCCCATTATGCGATAAAAGTCGTTTTCTCTTTATCTTCTTCATCCATCGTAATTTGGTTATCCAGAATATCCATCTATGAAAGAATATGTGTAACTACGAGCGGTGTTATCGATTAAGAAATCAATATGAGGCAATGGGAAATCATCTTTGGGCTAGCCTTATTCAAGTCACTGTAATCAACACACATTCGAATTCGACATCCTTCTTTGGGACAAGCACCACATTTGCCATCCATTGCGGATATTTTGCTACCTCTAAAAAGTCTGCTTCCAACTGTTTCATGACTTCATCTCTAACCACTAGAGACATATCTGAGGCGAGCCTTCTCAATTTATGCTTTTTAGGCATGATATTCCGATATAAGGGAATTTTATGTGAGGCAATTTTTGGGTCAAGACCAGGCATATCTTCATATGACCATGCAAAGACATCTATGAATTCCCTAAAGAGTTCTACCTTCTGCTCCTTTTCAGAGCTATCCACTATCTCTAATTCTTTCTTTCCTTCTTCACTGCCCATATTTATTACTTCAATTATATCCTCATGTGGACATATTGTAACAGCCAACAAAATTATATACAATTTATAATAGAAATTATATTTACGCTCCAAAAGTCCAAGTCGTAGTGACAAATTTAAAACTTGATGATAAATCTTTTTAAAACAAAAACATAGTAAAACATTAAGGGTTGAGGTCAATGACAAAATAAATATAAAATAAAAGTGCTTACTCTTCAAGTGTCTTCCCTTACTTATTATTAGATCCTTCACCTGAAAATTGTTAATGATGGGGCGAAATCGACATCTCAGTAACTACTGAACTCTCCTAACATATACAAGCAAATTATATGTAATTACAATACAAACGTCATCACTACTAAAAAAAACACTTTTAATGTCCATTATTTTGGGCTTTTGACGTCAAAAAAAGGGACGTAAACGGCAGTGACATTGAAAATATTGATTTTTCACGTCCATTTTAAAATGGATGTTAAATATCATAGATTTGACGTCCATTCAGCTATTGGACGTTGAATATATGAAATATTAGACGTTATATATGTATTATTTTTCGACATCTTTAACATCCATTATGTGAGAAGGGACGTGAAATATGCAAATTCAATGCTTGGATGGAATTTTTATATTTTACTCATTTATTTGTACGCGTTTTGAATTTGAACTTGTGCTCCCACAAAATAGAAAGAAAGTTTCACTAAAACTAAAACAATACACAACAAATGTCTACATACATACAATCTAAAGAAAGAAAAGATAAATCCAAATACAAACTTAATGTGCTATAGTGCAAAAAGTAAAATCCAAACTAATTTGTTTTACTTCAAAGCATGTTCAATGAACCAACCGGCCAATTTATCCCTGATTTCATCGATGATATCGACTGAACGAGACATCTGAATCAAAAATCTGGCTCAAAACATGAAATAAACCATTAATTAGTACGATATACACTATAGTTAATAAGTACGAAAAATAATTATAAAAAAGTCATGGAGCAGTGAAGCAATGCATGTTTCCTCCTTCGGCCAGATAAAGGTTGGAGGGGCTGCATGGAGCAGTGAAATCAGCATCAAACTTCACTTTAGCCAACCGCACCTCTGCACTCTAAACTGGACAATTGGAATTCGCATATTAGTCTCTTTTGTATATTTCGTACAAGAGATTTTTAAGATTGCAAGGGCATTAACACAATATCAGCTCCATCAAAATATTACAGCTCAACCTTCACGCATGCATAACAGGTCTAAAAAAGATCATTTTCAACTACAATATTAACTATGATGACAGGTTTTTTAATTACCTAACAACTTCAAATTAAACTTTAAGATGCATCACATTTAAAATTGCCCGTTTTGGGGTCTATCCCCTTCAAAATTTTAAAACATGTTAAGGGGGAAGGTATCTCATCCTTTATTCCTCCTCACCAGCCAATGAATGTAAGACAATGCAACCACCCCTTGAGGCTAGAATCCTCGCTTGCATATTAACCCAAGTCTTAACTTTGATAAAAAATGTCATGAATTTAATTAATACAAGTTCAATCTCAATCTAAATCCAAAACATAGAATCAATTTAACTAGTCTAGTATAATTTAGTTCATCCATTTTTCTCCTTTCTCTATTTGATAGTATATTAAAATCTAGTGGGCTAGTTTTGTAATTATCCTGTTGGGCATAAACCTTAAATTCCACTCTGCTATATAATCACATTTTCTCTTCTCCTTAAACTTTGAAGCCACCAAAACACATACACCACACCCATTCATCAACCTCTCACTCCTCTTCCTTCTTCTTCCACACTTCCTCTCTGATTTCTCACTTGAAACCTTACACGCTTCCCATTTCCTCTCTGCGCCAACCACAGACGAAGTCATCGACAGTGGTGAGCTTGGTCGCCGCCATTTCATTCTTCTTTATCGGTTTCTCCTTCTTCCTCGCTGCTTTGTCCTCTCATTTGTTCCCTTTCATTTTTCTGGCGAGCAGCGGCGGTGACGACAAGAAATAGGTAAGCTTTGGCCATTCTTTGGTTTCCTCAAGCTATGCTTCTTCCAATATTGATTTCTCTTTTTCCCTCCTCTCTTGGTTACTGTTCTCGGCCGACCACTGCGGTGGCCGTTCTCCGACGAGGAAACCAGCGGCTTTGGCCCAACTATCACCTGCAACGACAGATTTAAGTTTAAGTGAGTTTATTCCCCTTGTGTTCCTCCCTTTTCTGCGATGTGAGATCTGTTTGAGTGAGAAATCGATTTAAGTTTTAGAATTTTGGGGTTTAAATATTCAATTAAACTATATATGAATGTAGTGGAACTAGAAGTTGGAATTTTTGTTTGGTATAAAGAGTTCATAAATTTATTCTTCTCTCATTGTTCTTTGTTTGGTTGGGTTCTGAGCATAAAAAGTGTCATTTTGTGATTTTTGACGTTTTAAATGAAAGATTTATTGTGGCTATTGTTAAGCTTGCAAGTGGAAATTTTGAGTGATTGAGGATATTAACGGTTATTGTTATTGTGATCTGTTTTAGGAGTGTGTGTAGTTTTAATTAGAGCATTCTATTGCTCCGTTGCTTTGTGCGTGTGTATGTTTTAGAAGGCACAACATATTTGATATTGAAGTTTAATTCATTGAAGAAGCTAATAAGTTACTTAGTATTCCAACTTGCTTAGTATTCCTTAGTGATGGTGATTGTTTCTTCTTTCATGTCCTAAAAAAAATTTAAATGAATTGGAATATGAGTTTGAGTTGTTCTTAATTATGAATAAAGCCTTACATAATAAAATAATTAATTATTCTGGGAATCTCTAATGAATACATATATGAATTTATTTGACTTGAATTCAAGCTATGCACATTAGATTATTTTAGTTTTGGCATGGTTACAAGTATCCCTTCATTCTTCTTCAATTTTTTTTTCCGAATTGGTTACATGTTGTTGCTACCTGAACTGATGTGAAATGGAGGGATAAAGGAAAGAGAAGTAAATTCTAATTTTAGCAATTAAAATATAATCATGTGGAGTTAAAGTCCAAAAAGTTTCAATTCTTCCATTATCTTTGGGTTCTCAATTCTCCTAAATCTGTTGTAATGTTCTAAATCTTACATGTGTGTGTGTTTATAATTCTATGAAAGAATTGTTCTTGTAATGGATATAAATCCTTAAATCTCAGTTTCATAGAAACATGAAACAAACAATGAGCAAAACTTGAAGCTCTATTTTAGCTTTCGGTGGTTGTTTTATTAGATTGAGTATCGTGTCTTTGGTGAATTGAATTGCTTAGCCTCAAAACTGATTACAGTGTGGTTGATCGGTCACTCCTTGAGAAGTTTATTAGTTAAACATTAAGAGTCATATAAAAGTAAAAGAAATATGGTTTGGGGGGGATTAATTGGGTCGTAGTCCTAGAAATGAGAGCGACGTTAATTATGACAATTGATTAATTTTATAATTATATGTGTTGTATTATTTGCTTGTAGAGGTTAGTTATTGACATTTGATCACATGGGAGCTTACGTTTATTTTGTTTTAAATGCAAGGAGGTAACTACTTAAACTTGTTTGCATGTGTGTGTATGTTGGTAAGTATATAGGTTAGTTTATGAAATTGTGTCGATTATTATATGCCTCGTGAAAATTTATGATTTGTTTGGTGCATACCGGTTAATATGAGTATAATTATGTCATTCCGGAGTGAGGTTCCCTGTAAAACCCCCAGGGACTAAAATGAATAAAACAAAAATGTTATATGTTCAAGCAAGGGTTGTCAGTCCCCATTGAACCAGTTCAAGCGAGGGTACATCGACCATCGAGTCGTGAGTCTCTATTAAACTGAGATATTCCGGTGTGTTGTGTTTGATTTGACTTTTGTTATTGATGTTTAATTGTGATTATTGACGTCTTTAATTATCATTATTATTGATGTATTGAGCTGTGATGTATCCATATATTTGTGCTGCTGCAATACATGATAATTGATAGTTACTTGAAATTAGCATAGATAATACGTTCATGCAACACAACATGTAGCGCACACCACTTTACACATTATTATCACACACCACCTTGCGGGCATGCACATGCACGTAGTGGCAAAGATGTAGGTAAGCGAGTGGTAGTAGTTGCGATTTCTGGGTCTACCCCAATCGTTGTCATTACAGGTACTAGATCGGGGCAGGAGTGATGGGAAGGATCTGGAGACTTAGGAATTAAGCGTTATGTTTGCATACTATTGTTCATATTTCATTTATTAATTTGTAAACCCTTTAATTCATTGATTACTGTATGTCTCTGTATAATTTTAGGTTGGATAACTGTAATTATTTCTTAAACATGTTTGTGTGCTTATTTGTAAATAATTGTGAAAGAATTTAATCAGATATTATTAGATTTGTTTAAATATCCATGTTCGTCAATTTTTATCTAACATGGATATATCATATTTGACATTTTTTTAAAATAAATTATTTTTAATCGTTACTCTTATATTTGATTATGAAATTATTAATTATAATTTATGTACTTCTAAATTTACATTAAATCTTTTTCTAACCATGATAGATTATTTTTGCAACTGAAATTATTTTCCTATAATGGTTAGCCTATCAATCTATATTTTACAAAAAATAAATTTGCGCGTTTTAGGGTTAAAAGCGGCATAAGTTTTTTTTTAACTATTTTAATCTCGTTTTTGTGTTTTAGTGTCAAGAATCTCAAGAAAGTGGTACTTTTCATGAAAAAAGACCAAAAGTTTGTCAAATAATTCACCATAACTCGTTTTAAGCCCATTTGCGCATTTTAGGGTTAAAAGCAGCACAAGTTTTTTTGACAATTTTAATCTCGTTTTTGTGTTTTAGTGTCAAGAATCTCAAGTAAGTGGTACTTTTGGCCAAAAAACACAAAAGGTTTGTCGAATGTATCACCATAACTCGTTTTAATCCCATTTAGGCATTTTAGGGTTAAAAGCGGCAGAAGCTTTTTTTTACCATATTAATCTCATTTTTTGTTTTAGTGTCAAGAATCTCAAGAAAGTGGTACTCTTGGTCAAAAAACACCAAAAGTTTGTTGAATATTTCACCATAACTCATTTTAAGCTCATTTGTGCGTTTTAGGGTTAAAAGCGGCACAAGTTGTTTTTTTTTTGACAATTTTAATCTAGTTTTTGTGTTTTATTGTCAAGAATCTCAAGAAAGTGGTTCTTTTGGCCAAAAAACACAAAAAACTTGTCGAATGTATCACCATAACTCGTTTTTAAGCCCATTTGCGCGTTTTATAGTTAAAAGCGGCACAAGTTTTTTTGACAATTTTAATCTCGTTTTTTTGGTTTAGTGTCAAGAATCTCAAGAAAGTGGTACTTTTGGTCAAAAAAGGCCAAAAGTTTGTCGAATATTTCACCATAACTCGTTTTAAGCCCATTTGCGCGTATTATAGTTAAAAGTGGCACAAGTTTTTTTGACAATTTCAATCTCTTTTTGTGTTTTAGTGTCAAGAATCTCAAGAAAGTGGTATTTTTGGTCAAAAAGACCAAAAGTTTGTCGAATATTTCACCATAACTCGTTTTAATCCTATTTGCGCATTTTAGGGTTAAAAGTGGCACAAGTTTTTTTTTTGACAATTTTAATCTCTTTTTTGTGTTTTAGTGTCAAGAATCTCAAGAAAGTGGTACTTTATGCCAAAAGACAAAAAGGTTTGGCGAATGTAACATCATAACTCGTTTTCTGCCCATTTGCGAGTTTTAGGGTTAAAAGCGGTACAAGTTTCTTTTGAGAATTATAATCTCATTTTTGTGTTTTAGTGTCAAAAATCTCAAGTAAGTGGTACTTTTGGCCAAAAAATACAAAAGGTTTGTCGAATGTATCACCATAACTCATTTTAAGCTCATTTGCGCATTTTAGGGTTAAAAGGGGCACAAGCTTTTTTTTTACAATTTTAATCTCGTTTTTTGTTTTAGTGTCAAGAATCTCAAGAAAGTGGTACTTTTGGTCAAAAAACACCAAAAGTTTGTCGAATATTTCACCATAACTCGTTTTAAGCCCATTTGCGCGTTTTAGGGTTAAAAGCGGCACAAGTTTTTTTTTTTGACAATTTTAATCTTGTTTTTGTGTTTTAGTGTCAAGAATCTCAGGAAAGTGGTACTTTTGGCCAAAAAACACAAAAAGCTTGTCGAATGTATCACCATAACTCGTTTTAAGCCCATTTGCGCGTTTTATAGTTAAAAGCGACACAAGTCTTTTTGACAATTTTAATCTCGTTTTTGTGTTTTAGTGTCAAGAATCTCAAGAAAGTGGTACTTTTGGTCCAAAAAGACCAAAAGTTTGTCGAATATTTCACCATAACTCGTTTTAAGCCTATTTGCGCGTTTTTGGGTTAAAAGGGGCACAAGTTTTTTTTTGACAATTTTAATCTCGTTTTTGTGTTTTAGGGTCAAGAATCTCAAGAAAGTGGTACTTTTGGCCAAAAGACACAAAAGGTTTGTCGAATGTATCACCATAACTCGTTTTCTGCCCATTTGCAGTTTTAGGGTTAAAAGCGGCACAAATTTTTTTGGACAATTATAATCTAGTTTTGGTGTTTTAGTGTCAAGAATCTCATGAAAGTGGTACTTTTGGCAAAAAAAACACAAAAAGTTTGTCGAATGTATCACCATAACTCGTTTTAAGCCCATTTGCGCGTTTCAGGGTTAAAAGCGGCACAAGTTTTTTTTTTACACTTTTAATCTAGTTTTTGTGTTTTAGTGTCAATAATCTCAAGAAAGTGGAACTTTTGGCCAAAAAACACAAAAAGCTTGTCGAATGTATCACCATAACTCGTTTTAAGCCCATTTGCACGTTTTATGGTTAAAAGCGGCACAAGTTTTTTTTGACAATTTTAATCTCGTTTTTGTGTTTTAGTGTCAAGAATCTCAAGAAAGTGGTACTTTTGGTCAAAAAAGACCAAAAGTTTGTTGAATATTTCACCATAACTCGTTTTAAGCCCATTTGCGCGTTTTTAAGTTAAAAGTGGCAGAGGTTCTTTTTCTGACAATTCTAATCTCGTTTTTGTGTTTTAGTGTCAAGAATCTCAAAAAGGGGTACTTTTGGCCAAAAGACACAAAAAGTTTGTCGAATATTTCACCATAACTCGTTTTCTGCCCATTTGCGCGTTTTAGGGTTAAAAGCGGCACAAGTTTTTTTTGACAATTTTAATCTCGTTTTTGTGTCTTAGTGTCTGAATCTCAAGAAAGTGGTACTTTTGGTCAAAAAAGACCAAAAGTTTGTCGAATATTTCACCATAACTCGTTTATGCCCATTTGCGCGTTTTAGGGTTAAAAGCGGCACAAGTTTTGTTTTGGCAATTTTAATCTCGTGTTTGTGTTTTAGTGTCAAGAATCTCAAGAAAGTGCTACTTTTGGCCAAAAAACACAAAAACTTTGTCGAATGTATCAAAAATACTCATATCATTCTTCTCCATCTTATAGTTTCTGCAATTACTACAATAAACAAGGGCACACTACATCTTCGTGCTACCATAGAAAATATGGGATTAACAGTTCTTATAAATGGGTTCCAAAAGGAACATCTGCCACAAAGATCTCTACCAATCAATGGCCACAAACTAACCCAAAAGGACCCAAGCATTGTTGGGTACCTAAACCTGTTTAACATGTGCAGGTATGTTATAGAGCATCAAACAAAGAAAAGTGGTACATTGATAGTGGATGCTCTAGACACATGACGGGAGATAGAGAGAAATTCAACTCTATTGAAATGAAGGCTGGTGCCAAAGTTAGTTTTGGAGTAAATCAAAGTGTAAAGATCACTGGAGTAGGACAAGTTGGTCCAGTCAAAGATGTATACCTGGTAGATGGTTTGTGCCACAACTTATTAAGTGTCAGTTAATGTACTGACCGAGGTAACTTGGTTATTTTTTATTCTAATGAGTGTCTAATAGTAGATAAACAGAAATTAGATATAGACAATTAATTTAATCTGCAAATTAAAGGTATGTATGATTGGACCAAATTTCATACCTTTAAGCATGTGCATTTGAGCTTAATTAGTGGGAATTAATTGATATATTTGATCATTATTGGTACATTTTATTGCGCATGTTTATTGGAATTAATTGGTGAATATTAGCTTTTTCCTTGCATTATTAAGAAACCAAGGGTATTTTGGTCATTTTGACTATGTGATGATATTTTATTGTAGGGGGGGTCCCAAGTGGGCCCCATACACCCTTGGTGGAGCTTCGGTGGAGATAATTTGGCAAGGAAAAAGGCTAGATGACAAGAATTAGGATTCACATCCGGAAGCATGTCTGCTTGCGGAAGCTGAGTTACATCCGGAAGAAGATTCACATCCGGAAGTGAATGCTCTTGAGCTTGTAGAATGAAGTCTTGACATCCGGAAGCTTAAGTCCATCCGTCAGCAAGCACAAGAGCCGGACTGCACAATGTACGGAAATCTCAGCTACTTTTCAGAAGTCTGCTGTGCAGAATAAATTAAAGGCAAGGGGTGCAGAAGCTTTAAGGCATTGATGGAGTATCTTTCCAAAAGAGGCAAAATTGGCTCCAACTTCAAATTCAAACTGGGAGGCCTCATTAAGGGCAATTTTGGAAGCACAATCACTTGGAGAAAAAGGAGGAACCTTTAGAAATGCATGGAGATGAGATCTAGTCTACATTCATCCTCACCTTTCACCAAATTCCGAAAATACCCTTCCTTCCATTTAACCTTACACCTCTCGGCCATAACCCTCCATAATCACCAAAAATATCTTTTGACAGCTCATAACCCCAAATTGACAGCTCATTAGACCCCTTTGCTAACTCATCATCTAACTAACTCACTTACTTAATCCCAACTAACTTCATTTTGACATAACTCTTCTCTCACTTCACTTTCACTTTCTCTCTCCTCTAACAAACTCTCTCAACTTCTCCTTCATCTTCAACCTCTAGGCCACCTTCCATTTCTTCCATTCCGCCATGATTTCTCACTCAAACCTTCATCCTTCCACCATCTCCATGTCCGGCTAGATCGCCTCTCCTTCTTCTCCAAGGAAAAGTGCTTGAAGAACTCAACATTTGGCTTCATATGCTTGTAATTTGCTCTTTTTAGGTTTCAAGCTAGATGTATATTTTTGCCTATGTAATGACCTTGATTTAGGCTTGTATAGGTTAGAACACCTTAAATTAGGTGTTTTACTTCATTTTAGCTTGAAATCTCTCTTTTAGGTTAAGGACATGAAAACCGAGGCTTAATTCTTGTAGTTTCATACATGTATGTGTGTGCGATTAGCTCCTCTTGCATTTATGGAATGAATTTGTTTCTTAAGTACTAGATCTAGTGCTTAATGTCGCTGTAGGTATGTTCTTGGCTTGAAAGAGCTTTAGGCTTGATTAAATTAGTTAAACTCTTGTAGTTTTCTTTGATTAAAGAGGTCTCAAGGATTTAACTAGTTTATGTTAAGTGAAACAAGTATATGAAGTCTGATTCATCAAAGCACTAAGTACTTGGAGAAGGAGATGACTTCCTAACTCATTTCTTCACATTTTTCATTCGGTTACTTTTATATTTTAGCATTTTAAATTGTAGTTTGTAGCCTAAACTCAACACTATCAACAACCTTGTTAATTTGTGATTAATTTGACCTAAGCAAGTAGAATCAACTAAATCGTGGAATTGACCTAGGACTTGCTACTAACTATTGTAGTTAATTCGAGTTTTTATTTGTTTAGCTCTTTTAGGTGACAAAAAGAGTTAAATCAAATTGGCGCCGTTGCCGGTTTGGTTAATTTCTTACTTGTCTTAGGTTTGTAGTACATTTTCTTAGTCTTTGTAGTTAGTTTATCATTCGGCTTTTTAGATACTTTTGTAAATTCTGGACATTCTGTGTATTCTGGACTTTGTTCCTTGCTATTCTGGACATTTAACACTGTTTTAGAAGTGTTTTAGAAGTGTTAGGCTGCTCTTGTTGGCCTTATATTGCTGGAAATTGTATTCGCTATACTGGATTTTTGTTAAGACTGTTTTGGATTGGATATAGTCTGCTTGTGCTAGGTGTTGTCTTGTTGATTTGTTCTGCAGGGACTAATTACTACTTGTTGATTTGTTTGCTTCACTTTGCATATAGTTGCACTTAGTGAATTGTATGAACCCTACCACATCACTAGTGCCATTGGATAGAGAGATTAATAAGACTCTTAGAGAACTTAAGAAAAAGAAAAAGCACGAGAAGCAAGCTCGTAAGCAACCTGTAGAATCCACATCAAATCCACAAAATTCATCTGTAGCGTCCAATAACACACTCTTAGACCAGCATTTCATTATGGCAGAAAGGCAAGAAGACCAGAGAGAGCATGAACATGAGCGTGAGAGACATGAAAGGCGAGAGCAAGAGGATGAACATCATTTTGAGGGGGGTAGGCAACTACATGATGATGATAGACCTATGCGAGAGTTCACACAGTCATATGCATCATTTGCACCTCAAGGTTTTTATGGTAACCCCGCTAACTTTGAGATCAAGGGATCTCTTCTTACTCATCTGCCTAAGTTTACAGGTTTTCCGCATGAGGATGCTCACACACACTTGCTTGGCCTCTATCACACGTGCTCCTCCATGAAGCCACCTAATGCCAACCTGGATGATGTTCTGTTGAGAGTGTTCCAATTCTTCTTAGAAGGCAAAGCCAAGGAGTGGCTCTTGAACCTTCCTACTCATTATGCCACTCTTTCTTGGGAGCAGCTTAAGAAGGTGTTCTTAGACCGCTATTTTCCAGTCTCCAAGATATCTAAGTTGCTAAAGGACATCACTGGCGTTCAACAATTCTCTCAGGAGACATTCTATGAATATTAGAGCCGATTCAACACCTTGGTGAACTCGTGTTCCAACCACAACATCTCCAAAGGCAATTTGGTGCAATACTTTTATGATGGCCTGGTGCCACAACTCAAGATGAGTGTGGATGCTGCTTCTAGTGGCTCACTTTTCAACTTATCCGCCAATGAGGGATGGAACTTATTCTCCACCATGGCCTCAAATCACCAGAACTTTTATGGCCGTGATGCTCTGTATGGTGGTGCCCCTAAGGTTGCCTCTGTGAGCGGGGATGACAAGCTGTACAATTCTATTGAGAGGTTGACCGAGAGCCTAAGTCGGATGGACGGACGATTTGTGAAGCCTACTGCTTGTGTTGATGATTCTATGGCCTTGGTGCCTACATCTTGTGATCACTGTGGCTCGCCGATGCACATATCCTCCAATTGCCCATCCCATGAGGAAGTAGCGGCCATGTACACCAATGCCAGACCTCAAGCCAAATATGATCCTTACTCTTCCACGTACAATCCGGGATGGAGGGACCACCCGAACTTCAAGTGGAGGGAGGTTCAAACCAAGCCACAAATTCTGGCTCCTTTCAACCACAGCAACAGCCTAAGTGGGGGGAGGCAACTTCCAAGCTTCTAATGCTTATCCCTCACAACAAGGCTATAGATCATACCAAGGGAGGCCTAATCCTAATGCCCAAGGATACAGGCCAAATCAACAAGCCAATGTTCCTCCTCCATTTATGAAGAATGATAATCCAACTCATGCTCCACGAAATAATATAGTGGGATCTCAATCCTATGATCCTTCATCTAGCTCTTCGACATCTCAACTAGACATGATGAACCAGATGATGTCAAGTGTCATGGCGAAGGTTGAAGAGAGCCTAAAGAAGCAACAGGAAGATTTTACCACTTTAATGTCTCAAATGTTAAATAATAAAGCAGAGCAAGATGCAAAGAAAGGGGGATTGCCGTCTAATGTGGTGATTAATCCTCAAAATATTCATTCTTTGCACCTAAGAAGTGGACGAAAGTATGGTGATGCTTATGAATATGAGGAGGAAGAGGAGCAAACACAACTACCTTGTGAGGCTGAGCAAAGTACATTGAATGAGGGAGGTCACTCTAGCCTCCAGAATGATTTTGTTGGTGACCATATGCATGGAGAGGCTGTACTTAATCCTCCTCTTGATGAGCTACTTGATGAAGCTGAGAACCTGACTAAGAAAAGTGATGAAGCTGAGACCTCAAAGGAGGATAAGAGGAAGGAAATTGCAGAGGGAAAGCGCAAAGTTGGAGAATCTTCTTCGCAAGAACAACTTACGCAACAAAGGGATGAGTTTTCTAAAGGTAAGTCTCTTGATCCTAAGCATTTACCATTTCCTAATTCATATGCTTTAGCTAAGAAGAAACATGATGATGAATTGGAAAAGGACATGCTCAACTTATTTTCTAAGCTAGAAGTTAATGTGTCTATGCTTATGCTTGTGAAACAAATGCCTAAGTATGCTAAGTTCCTTAAAGATCTCTACACTAATAAGAGAGTTAGTAATTCAAATAACAAAATCCAACTAAGGACTAATGTTTCCTCTCTCTTAAAGGGGTTTCTGCCCTCAAAGTGCGGAGATCCAGGATCTTTCACCATCCCGTGTCAAATAGGGAAACTTAGCTTTGGGAAAGCACTTCTTGATTTAGGGGCCGCCATTAACTGAAAGTAATGGATGCACAAGAGGGGGGGTGAATTGTGCTACCAAATAAAAATCAAGTAATAATAACGCAAGGGTTTATACTGGTTCGGTCTACCTGACCTAATTCCAGTTCTCAACCACCCAGGCTGAGTTCCACTATCCCCAGGTTTTACAATGGGTTCACCTGGAACCTTTACAACCGCAAGTTTTGAACGGGATCACTTGCAACCTTACAACCACAAGTTTTACTCAAGGCTCACTTGCAACCTTGCTAACTAACTCCCCCTTACTACCAGCAAGGGTTCAACCTTTACAATTAAAGGATTTTCTAACTTAGTTCTCTTGAAGAACGGATAATGTTACACACTTAAGTACAATCAATGCTCTTAATACAAGAAGAGACTTAACTACAAAGAGTACAAGATAAGTAGATGAAAAGATCACTCAATGAGTTAAATGCTCTTTCTCTTTTCTGGGTAGCTTTGAATGCTTGAAGGATTTCTTTAGTTTCTCTCTCTAGCTTTCTTCAAGATGTCAAAGATATTAGTTGTCTTCATAAATGAAGGTGAGCTTGTTTATATAGTCTTCAAGTATTCTCACTCTTGGTAGGTGGGTTAGCCGTTTGAATATGGCCGTTTTTCCCAAGTTACCGTTTGCCCAATTAATGCTCCATTAATGCTTAGCAGGGTTGACTTAGCTTTATCTCTGAAAAGTAGTTCTGACACCTCTGCTCTGTCAAAAGCATTCTGACACTGCATTGCTCTGAACGTTCTGACATTCTGATTGCTTGCGGAAGCAAGTCCACATCCGGAAGCAACTTTACTCAGTGTACTGCATTTGAACGTTAGTCTTAATAATAAAGGCACATACTCACATGCAGTGGGAGTTCACTTATTCTAAGGGAGTTCTCTTTCATCCGGAAGCAATTCCACATCCGGAAGCACTTTCACTGGACGTTGGTTTATGTTCACATTTCCTCACTGACGCTCAATGTTATCTATACCAACAGCCAGCGCTAGTCACTAGGCATTCGGAAGTAAATCTACTGGACGTTGGGTTATGGTCACTGGCGCTCAGTGTTATCCATACCCACGGCCAGCGCTAGTCTTAATACAATCGGAAGCAAATCTATATCCAGAAGCTTCCTAACTTAGTCTCAAGGATTTTATCCACTAATGCTCTTAGACTGAGTTATGACTTGGTGATATACTTGTTGTCGCTGGGGGATGAGACGTTCATTCGCGAGCGCTAGTCTTAGTCCATCCGGAAGTAAATCCACATCCGGAAGCACTCTAGTTTTGGGTTCTATATTAACCTAATATTCTCCAAGTGTTTGGCTTGTTCTTTCATATTTTAGTCTTCATCAAAACTTAAGATTCTAACATTAACGTCATGCCTAAGGCCACCTACTTTGCACTAGGGTTGAAGAACTTGAGTGAAACTAGTGTTGTGGTTCAATTGGCAGATAAGTCATTAAAGAAACCCTTTGGCTTTATAGAAGACATTCTAGTGAAGGTTAGGGAACTAGTTTTCCCGGTGGACTTTTATGTGCTTGATATGACAAGTGACACTAGTATAGATGATTCTTTGATTTTAGGAAGGCCATTTATGAAAACTGCCAAGATGGTGATAAGCTTTGAAGGGGGGTTTGTTACAATGCAAGTGGGGGATCAAATAATAAGGTTTGATGTAGGAGAAGCCATGAGACATCCCCACGAGGACTATTCTCTCTTAGGTTTGAGTGTGGTGGATTCTTTGATGCATGTGATTTGTGATGAGCATGTAAATTCTTTTAAGCTGAACATGTTTGATAAGGTTCATGATCATATGTGCTATCATGATTCTTGTGCTAGCTTGATTTCTAATACATGCTTGCATGATGTTTACAATGATTCATCTAGCATAGGAAGTACAATGATCGAATTCATGGATTCCATGCATGGGCACTATAATTTTGATGATGATTGCACGTCTATTTCTTCTTTGTCAAGCTACAACCCCTTGGAAGAGGGAAGTGTGTTTAATTTTGCAGGACATGAGGAGAATGGAAGATGTGAATTCACCAAGGAAATTGAGAACTCTAATGCACAGGAGTTTGACATTGAAGAGTATGAAGCTTTAAATAGAAGCCGGTTACACAAGTTGAGAGAGAAGCTCTATCTGAAGGAGCATGTGCTTGATGATGATCCACATGATTCCACCCTGAGCGGCAGTGGTGATGCAGACTTGAATATGAGTAAGGAGGCCTCAAACTCTAAGAGGCCGAGTTGTTGTGATGATCTGAAGCAGCAGCCGAATTCTTCTGATAACTTTGATGAGTTGCTGGATTTTGATGATGAGTCCTATGAGCCTCAAGTACTTCAAGTTGAGGTGCACACTTTGGTTCCTTCTATTATTGAGCCACCTACTTTGGAGCTGAAACCTCTACCACTTAATCTCAAGTATGCCTACTTGCTTGAGGATGAGAAGCTTCCAGTGATTATCTCCACTTCTCTTTCTTCTCTTGAGGAAGGAAAGTTACTTGATGTGCTGAGGAAGTATAAGAGGGCAATTGGGTGGACTTTAGCTGATCTTCCAGGCATGAGTCCTACCACCTGCATGCACCGGATCTTACTTGCTGATGATGCTAAGCCGGTTAGGCAACCACAAAGGAGGCTCAACCCTTTGATATTGGATGTTGTGAAAAAGGAGGTTGAAAAACTCTTAAGTGCCGGAATTATATACCCGACCAGCGATAGTGAATGGGTGAGCCCCATTCATGTGGTGCGGAAGAAGAGTGGGCTGACTGTGGTCAAGAATGATAAAGAAGAGATGGTTCCAACACGGGTTCAGAACTTTTGGAGGGTTTGTATAGATTACCGGAAGCTGAATGACTCTACAAGAAAAGACCACTTTCCATTACCATTCATTGATCAGATGTTGGAAAGACTAGCAGGCAAATCACACTACTGTTTTCTGGATGGTTTCTCCGGGTACTTCCAAGTTCCCATAACACCAGAAGACCAAGAAAAGACAACCTTTACCTGTCCATTTGGAACCTTCACATACAGGAGAATGCCTTTTGGTCTGTGCAGTGCTCCAGGAACCTTTCAACGTTGTATGATGAGCATTTTCAATGACTTGCTGGAGGATGGCATAGAGGTGTTTATGGATGATTTCTCCCTCTATGGAGATAGTTTTGATGCTTGCTTGGTCAATCTTGAGAAAGCATTGGTTAGATGTGTGGAGAAGGACTTGGTACTCAACTATGAGAAGTGTCATTTTATGGTGGACAAGGGTATTGTTTTGGGACATCTAGTCTCAAAGGAGGGCATTCAAGTTGACAAAGCCAAGGTTGAGGTAATCTCCTCTCTACCCTTCCCTACTTGCTTGAAGGAGTTGAGGTCCTTTCTAGGACATGTGGGTTTCTATAGGAGATTTATCAAGAGCTTTAGCCAAATTGCTACTCCTTTATCTCATCTATTACAAAAAGAGGC
Organism: Mimosa pudica; assembly: GCA_029929735.1. NCBI lineage: Eukaryota > Viridiplantae > Streptophyta > Magnoliopsida > Fabales > Fabaceae > Mimosa > Mimosa pudica. The sequence continues at coordinate 792,192 of JAKELP010000022.1, read as the reverse complement.
CGAATTTGACTTCTCTAGTGCTTGTAAGGAGGCCTTTGTTGAGTTGAAGTCAAGGCTTATCTCTCCTCCTATCTTGGTTGCACCTAATTGGGAGTTACCTTTTGAGCTATCTTGTGATGCTTCTAATGAGGCCTTGGGAGCCATGCTCGGCCAAAGACATGATTCATTACCTAGGGTGATTGCTTATGCATCTAAGACTCTGGATAGAGCTCAAAGGAATTATACAACAACTGAAAAGGAATTATTTGCCATTGTCTTTGGTCTGGACAAGTTTCGGCAATACTTACTCCATTCCAAAGTGATTGTATTCACAGATCATGCAGCTGTTCGGTATTTGTTATCTAAGCCACAGACAAAGCCTCGACTCTTGAGATGGGTGTTGTTGTTACAAGAGTTTAAGGTGGAAATTAAAGACAGGACCGGACGAGAGAACTTAGTAGCCGATCACTTGAGCCGTTTGCCAATGGATGTGGAAGGTGTTGATGATTCTTCTCTTGTTTATGACATCTTCCCGGATGCCTTATTGTGTGCCTTGAATGCAAAGAAGGATCCGTGGTATGCTCATCTTGTGAACTATCTGGTTGCTGAAGTCACCTCACCTTCTTTGAACAAGCATCAAGTTCAAAAGTTGAAAAGAGATGCTAGCTATTATATTTGGGACGAGCCACACTTGTGGAGGCTATGTAATGATCAAATAATCAGGAAGTGTGTGCAAGATGATGAAGTCCCATCAATTCTGGAGTTTTGCCACTCTCTAGCTTGTGGAGGACATTTTGGTTCTAAGAAGACTTCAAGGAAGATTTTGGAGGCCGGTTTCTATTGGCCTACTCTGTTTAAGGATTGTTATGAGTATTGCAAGTCTTGTGACAAGTGCCAAAGGTTTGGAAGCTTAGGGAAGAGACAGGAGATGCCTCAAGTGCCAATGTTGTATTGTGACCCTTTTGATGTTTGGGGTATAGACTTCATGGGACCTTTTCCCCCATCTAACGGCTATACATATATTCTTCTGGTAGTGGATTACCTATCTAGGTGGGTGGAAGCTGTACCAACCAGGGCCTGTTAGAATCTTAAGTTTTGATGGTGACTAAGGTATGATATGGTCTAGTACTTAAGAGAACATAATCAACACTTAGGAGGGATTAGATGACATGGTTAGAATCCTGAGTTAGATCACTTGAGAATGCAAGATCACTTCCGGTTAGATTAGGACTTGCGCATGCGGATGAATGCTTTCATCCCCCAGCGTCAGCAAGTAAATCACTAGGGATTTAACTTAGTCCATGAGAATTAGGTACACAAAACCTTAAGACTAAGCTATGTTTCAATCGGAAGTGAGTTTGCCTCCTGTTAGAATTAGACTGGCGCAGAGCGACAGAATAGATATTACCCCAAGCGTCAGTAAGTCTACTTCCCCAAGTGAAAGCGCTTCCTGTTAGACTTAGACTGGCGCAGAGTGATTTAACCTTTTTGTCGCCTAAAAAGATTGATCAAAACAATTCAATACTCTACTCCACTATTTAGATAGCGGTGAGTACAGGTCTTTCCACAGTTCAGGTTATCTTGCTAATTGAAAGTATATAAGTCACGCAAATTAACAAACAGTTTGAGTGTGTGTTTATATCTACGATTAAAATATAAAATGTACCGAAAGTATGAGTGTAAAGAATCAATAGGTGGAATCTCCTCCTTCAAGCCTCGATTTGTGCATCTCAATTGTTAGGCCTCATGTGACAATTTCCTCTTAATTAACTAGCTTAAATCAGCCAAGACCTCTTAAAACTAAGAAGTGTTAGCTAGTTTAAACTGATTAATCAAGATAGTCTAGCCTTGAACTTGATGCATATCCATAGGTGAGATAGAAATCAAAACTAACTTCTATTTAACATTCACTTCAAGAATCAAACAAAATGTACTCACATATGCTTAATCTCATGAAGCTACACATTGTATATACCTAACACACATGAAAGTTCAAGATCTAGAAGTTAGGTTTACAAACTTGAAAGAATAAATGAACTCTACACAGAAATCTCTATGCAGAATCCTAGATCTAACATACCTAAAAATCTCCAGACATGAAAGGTCTAAGTGATTACAAGCTTGAAAACCTAGAAAAGGAAAATTCTCACATAAGGCCAATTACATTTAAGCTCGAACACAAATCTGGACTTGAAGGAAGGAGAAGAACGCTTAGCCGCGCATGGAGATGGAAAGATCGGAGGATTTGCGAGATGAAATGGCCATGGCGGAGGTGAAGAAGATGAAGATGAAGTTGAGAGAGTTTGTTAGAGGAGAGAGAAAATGAAAGTGAAGTCAGAAGAGATATGTCATCAGATGTTAGTTATGTTTGGGGTTTTATAGTGGTGAGTAACTTTGGGATTATCGCCCAAAGGGTAGTTTTGGTATTTGGTAAAGGTTAGGATGAATGTGGACTAGATCTCATCTCCATGCAATTCCAAAGGTTCCTCCTTTTTCTCCAAGTGATTGTGCTTCCCTTTTTGCCCTTAATGAGGTCTCCAGACTTGAATTTGGCCTTGGCGCCAATTTTGCCTCATTTAGAAAGCTGCAGGGCTGACTTTGCCTTAAATTAACTCTGCACCAAATACTTCTGAAAAGTAGTTGACATTTCTGATCATTGTGCAGTTTGGCTCATGTACTCGCTGGCTGATGGACTTCAGCTTCCGGATGTGAAACTTCATGTTGCAAGCGCAAGCACATTTACTTCCGGATGAGAATCCACTGGATGAGAATCCACTTCCGGATGTAGCTCTCTGTCCGCCAGCGCCAGCACGTTTACTTCCGGATGTAGCTCTCTGTCCGCCAGCGCCAGCACGTTTACTTCCGGATGTAGCTCTCTGTCCGCCAGCGCCAGCACATTTACTTCCGGATGTAAGTCCGCTTCTTCAAGTAGCTCAGCTTCCGGATGTGACTTTGAGTACTCTCCATCTAGCCTTCCTTCTTGCCAAATTATCTCCATTGAAACTCCACCAAGGGTGTGTGGGGTCCACTTGGGACCCCCCTACATGAAAAACACATCTCATAGTCAAAATGACCAAAATACCCTTAGTTCCATAAAATGCAAATAATAAGGCTATTATTCTTCAAATATTTATACATAAGCATGTGCATGAAAATGTATCAATAATGATCAAATATAACAAATAAACCATACTAATTAAGCTCAAATGCACATGCTTAAAGGTATGAAATTTGGTCTAATCAAATCCCCCACACTTAAGCTTTGCACTCCGGGCAAAGTCATGTAAAAGATTAACTTAATCATTAAGCATAATGAAGGCAATTGGAATTATCATAGTGTTCAAGTTGATCTTCTTGAACCTTTCCCTAAAGCTTCGCATAGGCCAAATCTAAGAATACAAAGCGAATCCAAGTTTAACAATCCACTAAAATTTAGGAGGAGTGCCAATTGAGATTTTTCCTCACCGGATAAAGTGTTTAACTCATTCGCTCAAGTTAGGAAAAATGCCTAACTAGGGACTTGTGATCACTCTTTGGCTCAATGCACTTGACCATCACCATAGGCTTGTAATAGCTCTAAGTTCTCCACCCATAGTATGCATAGCACAACCAAATCTAGGGGACTTTGGGGTTAGATGGAAGACTAATAATGAATGGTGAATGATGGAAAGTAGTCAATGACCAATGACATGAACAAGTAATCACCACATATGCATGCAATACAATGAAATCAATCCTCGCAAAGCACGCTACATCTCTCTTTTCTTTTTCAATCTTATGCCTTTGGCATACTAAAGCACTTTGTGCTTTCTTTTTTTTTTTTTTTTTTTTTCTTTTGATAGGCCTTTGGCCTTATTATTATTTTTTTTTTTTTTTTTTTTTTTTTTTTTTTAGGCCTTTGGCCATTTCCTCTTTTCTTTTCCTCTATTGTGGCTCTCGGCCAACTTTTATTTTTCACTCATATAGCTTGCTTTCCACAAGATACAACAATACAATACTAATATGAATGCAAGCATATGCTATAATCACTTATTCACACTTCGGTCAAGGTGGTAGAAAAGAAAAGTGAATGGCCCAAAGGGGTTAATCAAAGGATAATATTTGGTTGGCTTAGTGTTTGGGTCATGAGGGTTTAGAAAGAAACGCCCCTTTCATTTTCAATCATGCCATGCATTGTGATCTCGAACAAGAGCTAGGACAAGTTCTAGGAGGTCAAGTAACTATTGGCCCACTCAATTCGGTTGAAGGCTTCTCACATTTATAGCTTACTCTAATCAGTCACTTCCTCCCTAAGAAAAGTTAAATGAGAAACTTACACCCTCTTTATACCTTAAAAGTGCCCCATGCAATGCCCTAAGTAATCATTCCAAAAATTCTACTTACACACTAGATGAAAATTCCATTTGCTTTCAAAAGCCATAATCAAGTCAAATTTCAAGAAAAATCATGCCAAATAAGTCCAAAAATCAAGTGTGAAAGCTTCGAATCAGACCACTTTAAAGCACATAATACACCTCCCCCACACTTAAAGCATGCATTGTCCTCAATGGACCAATCAAATCGAGTAGGAAGATGCATTTTAAAGGCAAAGCAGCAACATTAAAGGCAGGGCAGTTCAAACAAACAAATGGCCAATGCATGTATTATTCACAAACTAACACTAAACACAACCTATCAAAACAAATTTTATAATTTTTTACTCACTGACGCTTAGGAAGCCTAACTAGATGTCATCTCAAGCTGCTATGCCTCCGGAAGCAAAAGTGCTACCGGAAGCAAAACTGCTATAGGAAGTTACTCTAGGTTCAGATTCTAATCTCACCCCTAGCGGAAGCAAACTTGCTACCGGAAGCAAAATTGCTTCCGGATGCATTGACGCTTATGCACAATGAACTCATCCCCTAGCGGAAGCAAAATGAACACAATCTGATCCTGAGTAGAAAAATCTAAGTGAGAGCTTCCGGAAGCAAAAACACTTCCGGATGCAAATCCTATATTTCCCAGTGACACTTCCTGAAACAAATAGCCATCCCCCAGCTCTAGTGAAATTTTTCTAACCTACAACAACACTCTAAAACATAATCCTAAACACATTCCTAATTTTTTTTCTAAACAAATATCTTCCCCACACTTAAGATATTAACTAAACAAAGCAAGTGAGGAAAGGATAGAAACAACCTTTAGGGCGGCTTGAAGTTCTCCTTATACAATTTTAGCAAATGGCCATTAACCTTGTAGATTCGGCCATCTTTGCTATGCTTAATCTCTACCATGCCAAAATCATGAGATTTGGTCACCACATAAGGGCCTTCCCACTTGTCTTTAAGTTTGCCCCCTCCACTGAACTTGAATTTAGCACGGTAGTAAAGCACAAAGTCACCCGCCTTGAATTCTTTCCTCAGGATGCCACTATCATGAATAGCCTTTGTTCTTTCCTTAAAGATTCTGGAGTTCTCAAATGCCTCATTCCTCAACTCGTCAAGCTCACTTAAAGTCAATTGTCTCTCTTGCGCCGCAGCATCCATGTCATCAATACAAGATTTGACCGCCCAATAAGACTTATGTTGGAGCTCAACTGGAAGATGACAAGCTTTGCCATAGATCAACCTATAAGGGGACATGCCAATTGGAGTCTTAAATGAAGTCCTATAAGCCCAGAGAGCTTCCTCAAGCCTCAAGCTCCAATCTTTCCTGCTTGGCTTCACAATTCTCTCGAGGATATTTTTGATTTGTCTATTAGACACCTCGGCCTCCCCGTTGGTTTGAGGGTGATATGGTGTAGAGATCTTGTGATTGACTCCAAATTGGTTGAGCAAAGAAGTCATGAGCTTGTTGCAAAAATGTGAGCCCTGATCACTCACAAGTGCCTTGGGCACTCCAAACCTACAAAAGATGTTAGATTTCAAGAACTTCAACACAGTCCGAGCATCATTTGTCCTAGTAGGCACGGCCTCCACCCACCTTGAAAAGTAATCCACGGCCAAGAGTATATAGACATAGCCACAAGAGGGTGGAAAGGGTCCCATGAAGTCAATGCCCCACACATCAAAAACATCACAAAAGATCACAGGAATTTGACGCATTTCATGCCGCTTAGTTAATCCTCCAAACCTTTGACAACGATCACAAGACTTGCAATAATCATAGGCATCTTTGAACAAAGTAGGCCAATAGAAACCAGCCTCCAGAATTTTCCTTGAGGTTTTCCTGGCACCGAAATGCCCACCACAAGCAAGAGAATGACAGAACTCTAAAATTGAAGAGATCTCATCATCATGCACACACTTCCGGATGATTTGATCATTGCATAACCTCCACAAGTGTGGCTCATCCCAAACATAATAGTTTGCATCTCTCTTCAATTTTTGAGCTTGGTATTTGTTTAATGAAGGAGAAATCATCTCGGCCACCATATAATTCACCAGATGAGCATACCACGGATCCTTCTTAGCATTCAAAGCACACAATAAAGCATCTGGGAAAGTATCACAAACAAGAGAAGAGTCATCAATTCCTCCCACATCCACTGGCAGACGGCTTAAATGATCTGCTACCAAGTTCTCTTTTCCAGCCCTGTCCTTAATCTCTATCTCAAATTCTTGTAAAAGCAAGACCCATCTCAAGAGCCTAGGCTTTGTTTGTGGCTTAGATAACAGATAACGGACGGCTGCATGATCCGTAAATATGATTACCTTAGAATGTAGTAAGTATTGTCTAAACTTGTCCAGACCAAAGACTATGGCGAAAAGTTCCTTCTCAGTTGTTGTATAGTTCCTCTGAGCTCTATCCAATGTTTTGGATGCGTAAGCAATGACTCTAGGCAAAGATTCTTGCCTTTGGCCAAGCATAACTCCCAGAGCCTCATTAGAAGCATCACAAGACAACTCAAAAGGTAATTCCCAATTAGGTGCAACCAGGATAGGAGGAGTAGTAAGCCGTGTCTTCAACTCAACAAAGGCCTCCTTACACTCATAAGAGAAATCAAACTCTGTATCCTTTTGTAGTAGATGAGACAGTGGGGAAGCAATTTGGCTAAAACCCTTGATGAACCTCCTATAGAAACCCACATGTCCAAGAAAAGACCTCAACTCCTTCAAGCAAGTCGGAAATGGTAGAGAGGAGATTACCTCAACCTTCGCTTTGTCAACTTGAATACCCTCCTTTGAGACTAAATGTCCCAACACTATGCCCTTGTCCACCATGAAATGGCACTTCTCAAAATTGAGTACCAAACCCTTCTCCACACATCTAACCAAAGCTTTCTCAAGATTGACCAAGCAAGTGTCAAAACTGTCTCCATAGAGGGAGAAATCATCCATGAACACCTCTATGCCATCCTCCAGCAAGTCATTAAAAATGCTCATCATACAACGTTGAAAGGTTCCTGGAGCATTGCACAGACCAAAAGGCATTCTCCTGTATGCGAAGGTTCCAAATGGACAAGTAAAGGTTGTTTTCTCTTGGTCCTCAGGTGCTATCGGAACTTGGAAATACCCAGAGAAACCATCCAGAAAACAATAGTGTGACTTGCCAGCTAGTCTTTCCAGCATCTGATCGATGAATGGTAATGGAAAGTGGTCTTTTCTTGTGGAGTCATTCAGCTTCCGATAATCTATACAAACCCTCCAAGAGTTCTGAACCCGTGTAGGCACTAGCTCATCTTTGTCATTTTTCACCACAGTCAGCCCACTCTTCTTTGGCACCACATGAATGGGACTCACCCATTCGCTGTCGCTAATTGGATAGATGATTCCAGCACTTAAGAGCTTTTCTACCTCCTTTTTCACAACATCAAGTATCAAGGGATTGAGTCTCCTTTGTGGTTGCCTCACCGGCTTAGCATCATCAGTCAGCAAGATCCGGTGCATACACGTGGTAGGACTCATGCCAGGAAGATCGGCCAGAGTCCACCCAATGGCCCCCTTGTATCGTCTGAGCACCTCAAGCAACTTCCCTTCCTCAAGAGAAGACAGAGCACTAGAAACAATCACTGGGAGCTTCTTCTCATCAAGCAAGTAAGCATACTTAAGATTGGGTGGCAAAGGTTTCAGCTCCAGCGTAGGTGGCTCAATAATAGAAGGTACCAGAGTGTGCATCTCAACTTCTAGCAATTGATGTTCATAGAAATCATCATCAAACTGCGGCAGCTCATCACGACAATTCGGCCTCTTAGATTGTGAGGCCTCAGCATTCTTATTCAAGTCTGCATCCCCACTGCCGCTCAGGGTAGAAACATGTGGACCGTCAGTGAGCACATACTCTTTCAGATATAGCTTCTCCCTCAGCTTATGTAAGCGGCTTCTTCTTACGGCTTCATACTTTTCATGGTCAAACTCTTGTGCACTGGATTTCTCAATTCCCTGGGTGAAGTCACATCCTCCCTTCTCCTGTCCTACAAAATTAAACAAACTTCCCTCTTCCAAGGGGTTGTAGCTTGACAAAGAGGAAATAGATGTGCAATCATTATCAAAATTATAATGCACATGCAGTGAGTCACTGAATTCTGTCACTGAACTTCCTATGCTAGATGAATCATTAGGCATATCATACAAGCATGTATTTTCAATTAATCTAGCACAAGAGTCATGATAACACATATGAGCATCTTCATTATCAATTAGGTTCAACTTGAAGGTATTTACATGCTCATCACAAACTATATGCATCAGAGAATCAATCACACTTAGTCCAAGGAGAGAATAATCCTCGTGAGGATGTTTAATTGCTTTCCCCACATCAAACTTTATTAATTGATTTCCTACTTGCATTGTAACATAGCCCTCTTCTAAGCTTATCATCATCTTGGCTGTTTTCATAAATGGCCTTCCCAAAATCAAGGAGTCATCCATCCTAGTTTCACTGGTCATGTCTAGCACATAAAAATCCACTGGAAATACTAGTTCCCTAACCCTCACAAGAATATCCTCAATAAATCCATAGGGTTTCTTAATGGACCTATCTGCCAATTGGACCACAACACTAGTTTCACTCAAATTCTTCAACCCTAGTGCAAGGTAGGTGGCCTTAGGCATGACGTTAATGGCGGCTCCTAAATCAAGAAGTGCTTTCCCAAAGCTAAGTTTCCCTATCTGACAAGGGATAGTGAAAGAGCCCGGATCTCCACACTTTTGGGGCAAGTGCCCCTTTAAGAGAGATGAAACATGAGTCCCAAGTTGGACTTTGTTACTTGAATTAGTAGCTCTCTTGTTAGTGCAAAGATCTTTAAGGAACTTAGCATACTTAGGCATTTGTTTCACAAGCACAAGCATAGGCACATTAATTTCCAACTTAGAAAATAAGTCAAGCATCTCCTTTTCCAATTCATCCTCATGTTTCTTCTTAGCTAAAGCATATGAATTAGGAAATGGTAAATGCTCAGGATCAAGAGACTTACCTTTGGGGGATTCATCCCCTTGTTGAGTAGGATGTTCTTGCGAAGGAGATTCACCAACTTTCCGCTTTCCCTTTGCAATCTCCTTCTTCTTTTCCTCCTGTGAAGTCTCTGCTACATCACCTTTCATAGGAAGAATCTCAGCTTCATCAAGAAAACCATCAAGAGGAGGATTCAGTTCGGCCTCACACGGAAGTTGTGTCTCCTCCTCTTCCTCCTCATATTCATAAGCATCGCCATACTGCCTTCCACTTCTCAATTGCATAGAATGCATATTTTGCGGATTAACAACCACATTTGACGGCAATCCCCCTTTCATTGCGTCCTGCTCAGCTTTATCATTAAACATTTGAGAAACTAAGGTAGTTACATCTTTCTTTAGACTTTCTCCAAACTTTTCCATTAAACTTGACATCATCTGGTACATAGTATCTTGTTGAGATGTCGAAGAACCAGATGGAGGAACATGAGCTGGATCATTATTCTTCATAAATGGAGGAGGAACATTGGCTTGTTGATTCGGCCTGTACCTTTGGTCATTAGAGTTAGGCCTCCCTTGATATGAACCATAACCTTGTTGTGAGGGATAGGCATTAGCAGCTTGGTAGTTACCTCCCCCCCACTTAGGCTGTTGCTGTGGTTGGAAAGAGCTGGAATTTGTGGCTTGGTTTGAACCTCCCCCCCACTTGAAGTTCGGATGGTCCCTCCATCCCGGATTGTACGTGGAAGAGTAAGGATCATATTTGGTCTGAGGCCTAGCATTGTTATACATGGCCGCCACTCCCGCTTGGGATGGACAGTCTGAGGATAGGTGCATGGGCGAGCCACAGTGATCACAGGATGAGGCCACCAAGGCCATAGAATCATCAACACTAGGAGTAGGCTGAACGAAGCGTCCGTCCATCCTACTGAGGCTCTCGGTCAGCCTCTCAATAGAGTTGTACAGCTTGTCATCCCCACTCAGGGAGGCAACCTTTTGCGCAGCACCATACACAGCATCACGACCATAAAAATTCTGGTGATTAGAGGCCATGGTTGAAAATAAGTTCCATCCTTCATTGGCTGATAAGTTGAAAAGTGAGCCATTAGAAGCAGCATCCACACTCATCTTGAGTTGTGGCACCAGGCCATCATAAAAGTATTGCACCAGATTGCCCTTGGAGATGTTATGGTTGGGGCACGAGTTCACCAAGGTGTTGAACCGGCTCCAATATTCATAGAATGTCTCCTGAGAGAATTGCTGAACACCTGTGATGTCTTTCCGCAACTTTGATATCTTCGAGACTGGAAAATAGCGGTCTAAAAACACCTTCTTAAGTTGCTCCCATGAAAGAGTGGCATAATGAGTAGGCAGGTTCAAGAGCCACTCCTTGGCTTTGCCTTCTAAGGAGAATTGAAACACTCTCAATAGAACATCATCCAGGTCTGCATTGGGTGGCTTCATGGAGGAGCAAGTGTGGTAGAGGCCAAGCAAGTGCGTGTGAGCATCCTCATGGGGAAAACCTGTAAACTTAGGCAGATGAGCAAGAAGAGATCCTTTGATCTCAAAGTTAGCGGGGTTAGCATAAAAACCTTGAGGTGCAAACGATGCATATGACTGTGTGAACTCACGCATTGGTCTATCATCATCATGTAAATGCCTACCCCCCTCAAAATGACGTTCATCCTCTTGCTCTCGCCTGTCATGTCGCTCACGCTCATGTTCATGATCTCTCACCTCTCTCTCATGTTCTCTATGGTCCTCTCGTCTTTCTGCCATAATGAAATGCTGGTCTAGGAATGTGTTATTGGACGCTACAGATGAATTTTGTGGATTTGATGTGGATCCTACAGGTTGCTTACGAGCTTGTTTCTCGTGCTTTTTCTTTTTCTTAAGTTCTCTCAGAGTCTTATTAATCTCTCTATCCAATGGCACTAATGATGTGGTAGGGTTCATACAAAGCTACTTAGTGCAACTATTTGCAGTAAAATCCAACAAAATCCAGCAGAATCACAGACAAAACACCAGCAGAAATTAGTGCAGATTCCAGAAAAGTGTATACAAGTTCAATCAACACAGAACAGCAAGAAGAGGCTAACTAGAGCAGCCAAATACTTCCTAAAACACTGCTAAAACAGGCTTAACTATATATAAAGCAATTCAACCTAAAAACTTAAAACTAAAACTAACTAAAATATCACACAAGTTACACAAATTAAGATTGTGACTACGAACACCTAAAACTAGCAAGAAATAGCCTAAGCCGGCAACGGCGCCACTTGATTTAACCTTTTTGTCGCCTAAAAAGATTGATCAAAACAATTCAATACTCTACTCCACTATTTAGATAGCGGTGAGTACAGGTCTTTCCACAGTTCAGGTTATCTTGCTAATTGAAAGTATATAAGTCACGCAAATTAACAAACAGTTTGAGTGTGTGTTTATATCTACGATTAAAATATAAAATGTACCGAAAGTATGAGTGTAAAGAATCAATAGGTGGAATCTCCTCCTTCAAGCCTCGATTTGTGCATCTCAATTGTTAGGCCTCATGTGACAATTTCCTCTTAATTAACTAGCTTAAATCAGCCAAGACCTCTTAAAACTAAGAAGTGTTAGCTAGTTTAAACTGATTAATCAAGATAGTCTAGCCTTGAACTTGATGCATATCCATAGGTGAGATAGAAATCAAAACTAACTTCTATTTAACATTCACTTCAAGAATCAAACAAAATGTACTCACATATGCTTAATCTCATGAAGCTACACATTGTATATACCTAACACACATGAAAGTTCAAGATCTAGAAGTTAGGTTTACAAACTTGAAAGAATAAATGAACTCTACACAGAAATCTCTATGCAGAATCCTAGATCTAACATACCTAAAAATCTCCAGACATGAAAGGTCTAAGTGATTACAAGCTTGAAAACCTAGAAAAGGAAAATTCTCACATAAGGCCAATTACATTTAAGCTCGAACACAAATCTGGACTTGAAGGAAGGAGAAGAACGCTTAGCCGCGCATGGAGATGGAAAGATCGGAGGATTTGCGAGATGAAATGGCCATGGCGGAGGTGAAGAAGATGAAGATGAAGTTGAGAGAGTTTGTTAGAGGAGAGAGAAAATGAAAGTGAAGTCAGAAGAGATATGTCATCAGATGTTAGTTATGTTTGGGGTTTTATAGTGGTGAGTAACTTTGGGATTATCGCCCAAAGGGTAGTTTTGGTATTTGGTAAAGGTTAGGATGAATGTGGACTAGATCTCATCTCCATGCAATTCCAAAGGTTCCTCCTTTTTCTCCAAGTGATTGTGCTTCCCTTTTTGCCCTTAATGAGGTCTCCAGACTTGAATTTGGCCTTGGCGCCAATTTTGCCTCATTTAGAAAGCTGCAGGGCTGACTTTGCCTTAAATTAACTCTGCACCAAATACTTCTGAAAAGTAGTTGACATTTCTGATCATTGTGCAGTTTGGCTCATGTACTCGCTGGCTGATGGACTTCAGCTTCCGGATGTGAAACTTCATGTTGCAAGCGCAAGCACATTTACTTCCGGATGAGAATCCACTGGATGAGAATCCACTTCCGGATGTAGCTCTCTGTCCGCCAGCGCCAGCACGTTTACTTCCGGATGTAGCTCTCTGTCCGCCAGCGCCAGCACGTTTACTTCCGGATGTAGCTCTCTGTCCGCCAGCGCCAGCACATTTACTTCCGGATGTAAGTCCGCTTCTTCAAGTAGCTCAGCTTCCGGATGTGACTTTGAGTACTCTCCATCTAGCCTTCCTTCTTGCCAAATTATCTCCATTGAAACTCCACCAAGGGTGTGTGGGGTCCACTTGGGACCCCCCTACATGAAAAACACATCTCATAGTCAAAATGACCAAAATACCCTTAGTTCCATAAAATGCAAATAATAAGGCTATTATTCTTCAAATATTTATACATAAGCATGTGCATGAAAATGTATCAATAATGATCAAATATAACAAATAAACCATACTAATTAAGCTCAAATGCACATGCTTAAAGGTATGAAATTTGGTCTAATCACAGAGCAATAGAATAGTTATTACCCCAAGCGTCAGTAAGTCTACTTCGCCGAGTGAAAGCACTTCCTATTAGATTTAGACTGGCGCAGGTTGATAGACTAGATATAACCCCGAGCGTCAGCGGAAATGCAACATCAAGTGAAGTTGCTTCCTGTTAGATCTTGACTGGCGCAGACTGATAGAATAGATTTCACCCTAAGCGTCAGTGAATTCACCACGTCAAGTAAAAGTGCTTCCGATAGCTCAGTGACTAGCGCTGAGTGGAGGAATGAAATAGACTAAGCGAGAGCAAGTCATGGTGAACTAAATCCCTCATCAAGTGAATTCACTTCCGGATGGAGAAGTGCTTCCGGATACATCCTAGACTAAGTAAACTCCCACTTCATGTGATTGTGTGTTGACTTAATATACATAGCATGAATGACACACTGAGTCACTTAGGAAGACTTAGAGTAACCTAACGAGACTTAAGCTGACTATTGGAATAGAGATCCCTTAGAGTCAGTAGACATTACACTAAGTCAGAACATAGTCTAAGTAAGACTACTTCCCATAGCAAACTTCCCACAACATGTGTAGTTTTACTATATCTGATTATATAAATTGCTATGTTGGACTAACCAGTATGTGCAGAACTTAGTTACACTTGCGGATGCAAATGAGCTTCCGGATGGAAAGACTCTTGGCATTGGATTTCAGAGACTAACCCTTGCAGAGCAAGATTGCCACTTCCGGATGAACGATGATCATCCGTCAGCAAGAGTACAAGAGTGAACGTCACATACTCAGAAGACAGAATGCTTTTAACAGAGCAGAGGTGTCAGGACTACTTTTCAGAGATAAAGCAAGTCAACCCTGCTGAAGCATTTAAGAAGATGTTCCTTCCAACGGTAACAAGAGGATAACAGACACATTCAAACAACATTGTTACCTACCAAGCATGAGGAGTATGAGAACATAATCTGAAGATTCACTCAAGGTGTCAAAGCTCATACTGCCCACAAGAGTCAGAGTCCATAAGAGAGCTTCTGATAGCAAGAGAGGATCCAATAGCAAAGCACTCTTATCACTCATGGACAAGTGCTTGGAAGACAAAGTTCCTCTATGTGATAGCAAGCAAAATGTTAGAGTCCACGAGCTTCAGATCGCAAGAGAGCTTCCGATAGTGAGTCTCTTAACATCCTGGACTTATGCTTGAGGAACGAAGTCCTCTCTGACAGCAAGCAAGAGTCGGACCGTACAACGTGTTCAGATGCCAGAACGACTTTTGTCAGAATAGTATTGTCAGAACAGTGTTGACAGAACAGCATGGTCAGAGCACCTTTTTCAGATAAAGCAAAGTCAACCCTGCTGTGCATTAATGAGGACAACGTAAATAAGGCCCCAACGTCTATAATCAAACGGTCTTATTGCCTCTCCAACGGTTAGATATTCAGAGGCTGGTATAAAAGGGATGTTCTTCATTTCTGAAGATGGGGGCTTGAAAGAGAGAGAGAGAACAGAGCTTATTATCTGAAACACTATTCTACATTCCTCTCATCTTCTACTCTCGGACTTTGATATGTAATATTCTTAGAGAGTGATTCATTTGTACTTAAGTGAGTAACATCATCCACTCTTTGAGAGAGTTAGTTTTGAGCTTAAGTGTTTAACAAAATCAGTTCATAGAGTGAACTTAATTGTAATCTTACATTTTGTAAGGGGGAGCATTTAGAAGTTTTCTAAATCTCCATAGGTTGCAAGTTAGCCCGTAAAACTTGCGTTTGTAAGGTTTGCAGGTGAACCCGTTGTAAAACCTGTGGGTTGTTAGGTGAACCCGTGCTCGTAAAACCTAAAGTGTAAAGGCTTCTCTTGTGCCCGGTTTAAACAAGAATAGTGGATTGGAAATCTCAGGTGTAGCCTGGGGACTGGATGTAGGTCTGGGTGACCGAACCAGGATAAATTTATGTGTGCATATATTTATACTTGATCATTCTATGTTGCATCACATAGCATACTGACTTGTGCATAGCATTATTTATTATCATCATCACCGAGCACAAGCAGTCTTTCGAAAAGAGTTTAAGTTTTATTCCCTCACCCAATTCACCCCCCCCTCTTGGGTGACAGCCACGAATTTCATTTGGTATCAGAGCAGGTCACTTGTTTAAAGGATCAAACGATCTCAAGTGCAAAGACCTTGGCTGATTTGGGTTAAAATGTTTTCCAAAGGCTTTGATCATACCATTCCACCTGTGTTAGAAAATATTGATTTTTGTTGGTGGAAAGCAAGAATGGAAAGTTTTATAAAATCCACTAGTTTGAAAATGTGGGATATTTTTGAAAATGATTTTGATTTCAAACCAAGAGGAAACTGGACTGAAAGGGAGAAAAATTTGTTTTCCTTAAACATTAGAGCAATGCAAATTTTATACAAAGGCTTAACTGAAAATGATTTCCAGAAAATCAAACATTGCTCTAGTGCTAGAGATATTTGGAATACTCTTGATGTGATATATGCTTCTAACCCATCTCTTGAAAGCACAGCTGTCCAAAGCTCAACTCGTACTCTTTGTGGATCATCTACTGATGAGCTTTTGGAAACTGATATTGAGGAAGCAGACTTCAGTGAAGAGAGTATCCATCTCTGCCTAGAAGATTCAGAAAGTGAGGTATCTGGATCTGAAATTGAACTCTCTGATTTGCAAGATGCATACAATGAGTTATATACTGAATATTGTAAACTTGCAAAAGAACTTCTAGGCTTAAAAGAAAAGGATAGGAAACTTGAAAAACTAATTTCTTCTTCTACATCTAAAGTTTCCGAGGGTTCTTTTAAAGAACTAGTGGTTCCGATAGCTAGCCCACTATCGGTAGGGAAAACTTCAACATGTCTTGAAAAATGTTTTGATTGTAAACACGTGTTGAAGGAAAAAGAAAAGCTTTCAAAAGAAACTGAAATTTCAAAGGAACAAAAAGCTTTTCTAAAGAAAACTAATCATGATAATGATAGGAAGCCTCATTTTGATTATCATTCCATTATCTGTCATTATTGTGGTAGATTAGGACATATTTCTCACACATGCAGTCTTAGAAGAAATTCAAATGTGAGAAATAAGTTTGTATGGATTCCTAAAGGACAAGTAAGGTCCAGTGCTAACCATGTAGGACCCAAGTACAAATGGGTACCAAAACATCCTCCTAGTGCCTTACTTGTGCAGGAAAAATCAAGAGTTCCTCTTATCCCAAAGAGGAGAACTCGTGGTGATGCAACTGCTGAAACCCACTGGTACAATCATAAGAAGCTGTCGGCCACCACAAGGGACAATGGTTCTGTCTCAAGGATGAGCTATCACAAAGTTCCATTCAATTATCCTGAGAAGAACAAGAGAGAGTGGATTCCTCGATCATCATTGAAAAGGCTCTTGAATCCTACCTCTCAGAAGAAAGTGCTTCGAACCAAGGATAAGTATAGAAGATCTCCTTGGGTAAGCAAGGGATCACTTAGCAACGAAGCATTTGATAGTAAAATCTCCTATGCTAATGTTAGATGGACTTATTGAGATTTTACATTAAGCATCCTAAGGTGTGAACATTATATTCATCATAGAAGAAAGCTTGAAGAAATAAGTAATGTTCATAATCTACATACTGTCCATGACTATCTTGATCAAAAACCTTGTATATCCTTGTGCATATAGTCATGAAAGATTCACCATGCCATACACATAGGACGTAATCTAAATGCATGTGAACTATATATAGCCTACAAACTGACCTTCAGATCCAGACTTGGATACAAAAGGAAGGAACTATCTGGTATTTTGTAGGAAGGGCAATCCGAAGGTCCAGAAAGACAAGGGTGAAGAAGACCCTTGCTAAAAGGAAGATCTCCTCCCCCCACAGTGAGCCATCTGATTCATGTGCCCCCAACAATCTGCTAGCTCAGAGGCAAACTTGAGATAGCGCTGAGTGATCAACCTGCGGAGATACCTTCTGCTGAACCTGTGTCTCCCTCTGCGCCAGCACCCAATCTGAGTGAAGAGCTGTGTATGAAGTATGGGTTCAAGAGGCCAGAGATGCCAGTGGTAGTGATTACAAAGTAAATTCATCCCTCTGCACCAGCTCCAATCCATCCTATTAGCCTCAGCAAGACTCAGGACTGTACCTCATCTGAACAATTAGTCAAGTCTTGATAAGCATTCGTCACGCATAGATTTTGGTACTGCTCTAACTATAGATTCCATACATTGCCAACCAAAATCAAGCGAGCTACTGCTAGATGCGAATGGAGCTATGGTGATATCATTCTTACCTTCCTCCTTACTTGAATAATCACTTGGCTAGTAAATGCATGATGGGCTCAACAGCTCTTATTTCTCTGAAACTGATATGATTTCCCTTATCTGTGATGAACACTTATTTTCTGTAAAAACGACCCTATCATATCAAATTCATTTTCTGATATAATGCATACAGATTTTACAAATTCAAGAAGTCCGACACCTTGAAACTGAACCTTCTTCAAAACCTTCTGAATTTGTGCATGTTGAATCATTGTGTTCTAAGATTTCTGACACTGTTAAGATGATTCGGAACTAGTTTCAGAATTTTGACACTAAAACTAAAAATCTTCCTCAGAGTTTTTCATATGGTGTCTAAATCATTTTACTCATATATGCTTAGTGAATTCTTTTAAGGGCACCTCTCATGGAAGAAAATGGTTTATGCATTCACCTTGATTTTTGAAAGATCCTTTTGAAATACAAACTTTCAAAACAGATTCTGATCCTCTTTAAACCTACATGACAACCGTACCTCATGATAGCACTCAAAAGCTATTTCTGATTTTCCATTTCATGTGGTATCTCTTGCATCAACCTTTTCAATGCATAAGCAGCTATGGTTTCGAGAACAATACATCCCTCTTAATTACATCTTTAAGTTCTCAATCTACTAATGATCTCAGTTCAAGTTTGTGGTTTAAGAATGTTGACACAGATTATTGAAGCTTGAACAATGAATATAACCAAGAGAGAATGACAACGAAAATGTCTCTTATCAAGATGTGTGGAATGGCTATACCAAACCTGAGAAACTTTCGCCAATACACATGAGCATTTCTATCCCTTACATATTCTGTTGTGAAATTAAATGGATAGTCTCTCTCTTGTCTGACATGCATTAGAAATCTTAGGAAATGCCTTGAATTAAACTCTGCTAGATCTGTAAAACATGGCATAGTATCACAAGCATGCTATAATCTGTATTAATTTCAAGCTTGTTGATATCCTAAGAACAATGAGATCACATTGAGCATATCTAGAAGAACTCGAGCTAATATTTGGAAATTATTCTCGTAATCATATGCTGAAATTTGGTTGTTTTTGTAAAACGAATTCAATCCTAATCAAATTATTTTGTGAGGATGAAGATTCCCTTTTTCAAAATCTCATTATATTATTAATTCACATGTCTTCATGATCTAACATGAACATCCTTGAGGCATATGTATTGAACTATACTTGCTTATGAAACTCTGAAAATATGCCACCTGTTTAATATTCTCTGTACTATCACATTGATATTTATCCATGAGAGTATAAATAGAGTTCATGTCTTGATAGTGAAACTATGTGAATGTATAGATAATTTCAAAATTAGTTTTCACATAATCATTGCTCTTATTTTCTTAAAACCAAATTAGCAAGCATGATTTCTTAAAATTATTAACTTGTGCTGACTAACACAGATTGACTTGAATGTCCTGAGTATGGTCTCCAATGTTAAATCTTAAGTTCTTTCACTGACCATCAGGAAGCGCTTGCTTCCTCAAGCACATGCAGGACCAATCATCAAGTCTGAGCAAGGTTGCTTTCGCAACAATCAGCGTCTTCGATAGCAGGCCAACTATTGAACCATGGGAAGAGTAGAGTGACTGCCCAGTCATGTCCGCTTGTGGTTGTAGCTCAGCTTGCCGAAGCGAATCATCAAAGCACTTGCGCTAGGGGTTTCCACTTGAGATAGCACACCTCTTGAAGATGTCAGGAAGCATGCTTATCTGCGTATGATTCAGATTCCTGAGTCTAATAGAGTATGAGTACCCCTCATCTGTGGTAACATCTACACCTTACCATTTCTTACATATGATGCATACATGGCATTGGTAAGGGTGTCAACTTAGAATGTTTCTCTCAATCTGCATTGACTTCAAAATCATTCACTGTCTTAGAAAATCATCCTAGCTCACACATCTGTATCCTCTAAATGACATGCTGGAAAGTAATTGATAACATACCTCTCTTATATGCTTCCTTTCTTGATTTAATGATGATTAATCTTAATATAGAAGAGAAGTAAGTGGACATTACCTGTTAATGATCCCTTGAAAATAGAGAGTCACATGCTGTCATCGATAATAAACTCTTAAGATGCTGTGATGCAATTTGTTTGGAAATTATTTTTGGCACTTTTAAAAACACAAATTTCATTTGATTTGATTTCATTTCATATGGTATCACAAATTTCATTTGGCATTCAATCATTTCCTTTGATACCACAAGTTCAAACTCACAGATCTCATTTGATTTCATTAGGTATCAGATTTCATCTCATTTGAATTTTAAAATCACATATTTCATTTGATATCATAATCATCATTTTTAAACACATCAAAATTACTTTTGATATCATGTTAATCAATTCGAGAGGATCAAAATTACATTTGGAAAGAATTTTCACCTTCAAAAAGAAAACTGTTTTGTATGTTTTGATCTTAATTTAATTATGATTAGATTTGATGTATCAATATCTCCTTTGAAAAACATGTTTAACTATCCTACATAGTGTTTAGGGAAAATACAATCATTTAGGATCATGAGCCATTATTGCTGTTCCTTGTTAATTCTCGTACATTGTATTGAATAGTCTAGAACAAATCTTTATTAGCGATACATAGGGAGAAATATTAGGTAGAAAGCCCATTCCTAGGAGAACGATAAAAGTATCCCCATCCCTAAGGCTAGCTTGCACCTGTTGGATTTTGATGAAGCCAAAAGGGGGAGAGAGATGAGATGTCTAGAGATGAGATATAAGATGTCTAGCGAGAGATGAGACATGAGATGTCTAGAGCTGAGAGATAGATAAGACGCCTAGATTTTTGGGGAGAGAAATGGGGAAAGGAATATAGCTCTAGGATGAGTGATCTAAGTTTAATTATGTTCTCTAGTCATCTATGGGTTTGTCATCATCAAAAAGGGGGAGAATGTTAGAATCTTAAGTTTTGATGGTGACTAAGGTATGATATGGTCTAGTACTTAAGAGAACATAATCAACACTTAGGAGGGATTAGATGACATGGTTAGAATCCTGAGTTAGATCACTTGAGAATGCAAGATCACTTCCGGTTAGATTAGGACTTGCGCATGCGGATGAATGCTTTCATCCCCCAGCGTCAGCAAGTAAATCACTAGGGATTTAACTTAGTCCATGAGAATTAGGTACACAAAACCTTAAGACTAAGCTATGTTTCAATCGGAAGTGAGTTTGCCTCCTGTTAGAATTAGACTGGCGCAGAGCGACAGAATAGATATTACCCCAAGCGTCAGTAAGTCTACTTCCCCAAGTGAAAGCGCTTCCTGTTAGACTTAGACTGGCGCAGAGCAATAGAATAGTTATTACCCCAAGCGTCAGTAAGTCTACTTCGCCGAGTGAAAGCACTTCCTATTAGATTTAGACTGGCGCAGGTTGATAGACTAGATATAACCCCGAGCGTCAGCGGAAATGCAACATCAAGTGAAGTTGCTTCCTGTTAGATCTTGACTGGCGCAGACTGATAGAATAGATTTCACCCTAAGCGTCAGTGAATTCACCACGTCAAGTAAAAGTGCTTCCGATAGCTCAGTGACTAGCGCTGAGTGGAGGAATGAAATAGACTAAGCGAGAGCAAGTCATGGTGAACTAAATCCCTCATCAAGTGAATTCACTTCCGGATGGAGAAGTGCTTCCGGATACATCCTAGACTAAGTAAACTCCCACTTCATGTGATTGTGTGTTGACTTAATATACATAGCATGAATGACACACTGAGTCACTTAGGAAGACTTAGAGTAACCTAACGAGACTTAAGCTGACTATTGGAATAGAGATCCCTTAGAGTCAGTAGACATTACACTAAGTCAGAACATAGTCTAAGTAAGACTACTTCCCATAGCAAACTTCCCACAACATGTGTAGTTTTACTATATCTGATTATATAAATTGCTATGTTGGACTAACCAGTATGTGCAGAACTTAGTTACACTTGCGGATGCAAATGAGCTTCCGGATGGAAAGACTCTTGGCATTGGATTTCAGAGACTAACCCTTGCAGAGCAAGATTGCCACTTCCGGATGAACGATGATCATCCGTCAGCAAGAGTACAAGAGTGAACGTCACATACTCAGAAGACAGAATGCTTTTAACAGAGCAGAGGTGTCAGGACTACTTTTCAGAGATAAAGCAAGTCAACCCTGCTGAAGCATTTAAGAAGATGTTCCTTCCAACGGTAACAAGAGGATAACAGACACATTCAAACAACATTGTTACCTACCAAGCATGAGGAGTATGAGAACATAATCTGAAGATTCACTCAAGGTGTCAAAGCTCATACTGCCCACAAGAGTCAGAGTCCATAAGAGAGCTTCTGATAGCAAGAGAGGATCCAATAGCAAAGCACTCTTATCACTCATGGACAAGTGCTTGGAAGACAAAGTTCCTCTATGTGATAGCAAGCAAAATGTTAGAGTCCACGAGCTTCAGATAGCAAGAGAGCTTCCGATAGTGAGTCTCTTAACATCCTGGACTTATGCTTGAGGAACGAAGTCCTCTCTGACAGCAAGCAAGAGTCGGACCGTACAACGTGTTCAGATGCCAGAACGACTTTTGTCAGAATAGTATTGTCAGAACAGTGTTGACAGAACAGCATGGTCAGAGCACCTTTTTCAGATAAAGCAAAGTCAACCCTGCTGTGCATTAATGAGGACAACGTAAACAAGGCCCCAACGTCTATAATCAAACGGTCTTATTGCCTCTCCAACGGTTAGATATTCAGAGGCTGGTATAAAAGGGATGTTCTTCATTTCTGAAGATGGGGGCTTGAAAGAGAGAGAGAGAACAGAGCTTATTATCTGAAACACTATTCTACATTCCTCTCATCTTCTACTCTCGGACTTTGATATGTAATATTCTTAGAGAGTGATTCATTTGTACTTAAGTGAGTAACATCATCCACTCTTTGAGAGAGTTAGTTTTGAGCTTAAGTGTTTAACAAAATCAGTTCATAGAGTGAACTTAATTGTAATCTTACATTTTGTAAGGGGGAGCATTTAGAAGTTTTCTAAATCTCCATAGGTTGCAAGTTAGCCCGTAAAACTTGCGTTTGTAAGGTTTGCAGGTGAACCCGTTGTAAAACCTGTGGGTTGTTAGGTGAACCCGTGCTCGTAAAACCTAAAGTGTAAAGGCTTCTCTTGTGCCCGGTTTAAACAAGAATAGTGGATTGGAAATCTCAGGTGTAGCCTGGGGACTGGATGTAGGTCTGGGTGACCGAACCAGGATAAATTTATGTGTGCATATATTTATACTTGATCATTCTATGTTGCATCACATAGCATACTGACTTGTGCATAGCATTATTTATTATCATCATCACCGAGCACAAGCAGTCTTTCGAAAAGAGTTTAAGTTTTATTCCCTCACCCAATTCACCCCCCCCTCTTGGGTGACAGCCACGAATTTCAGGGCCAATGATGCAAGAGCGGTATTGAAATTTCTCAAGTCTAACATCTTTTGCCGGTTTGGAGTTCCTAAAGCATTGGTGAGTGATCAAGGGTCTCATTTCTGTAACAAGCTTATGTCTTCATTGCTTAGCCAATTTGGGGTGAATCACAAGGTTTCTACACCTTATCATCCTCAAACTAATGGAGAAGCCGAGGTGAGCAATAGACAAATCAAAAACATTCTTGAGCGAATTGTGAAGCCAAGTAGGAAAGATTGGAGCTTGAGACTTGAAGAAGCTCTCTGGGCATATAGGACTTCATTTAAGACTCCTATTGGCATGTCTCCCTATCGGCTCATATATGGAAAAGCTTGTCATTTACAGGTTGAGCTACAACACAAGTCTTATTGGGCAGTTAAATCTTGTATTGAAGATATGGATGCTGCGGCTCAAGAGAGACAATTGACATTGAGTGAGCTTGATGAGCTTAGGAACGAGGCATATGAGAACTCGCGGATCCTGAAAGAGAAGACTAAGGTCATTCATGACAGTGGCATTCTGAGGAAGCAGTTCAAGGAGGGGGATCTTGTCTTGTGCTATTGTGTGAGATTCAAATTTTGTGGAGGAGGCAAGTTTAAGGACAAGTGGCAGGGACCTTACGAAGTGCTCAAATCTTATGACTTTGGAATGGTTGAGATCAAAGATCTCAAAGATGGATGAGTGTACAGAGTCAATGGCCACTTGCTCAAGTTGTATAAAGAGAACTTCAAGCCTCCATAAGAGGTTGTATCTTTCCTTCCCTTACCTACTTTTAATCGCTTTTATTCTAAGTGTGGGGGAAGATGTTTGATAGTAAAAAAATAGGATTTTTGTTTAGGTTTGTTTTAGTATGTTGTTTTAGGTTGTTAGATAAATAAATATAAAAAAAATCACTAGTGCTTGGGGATGTCTATAAGCTTCTGGAAGTGTCATTGTGGAAATAGAGGATCTTGCATCCGGAAGTGTTTTTGCTTCCGGAAGCTCTCACTTAGACTTTGCTACTCAGGATCAGATTGTGTTCACTTTGCTTCCGCTAGGGGATGCGTTCTTGCTTCCACAAGCGTCAGTGCATCCGGAAGCATTTTTGCTTCCGGTAGCATTTTTGTATCCGCTAGGGATGAGACTTAGAATCTGAACCCAGAGTGACTTCCTATAGCAGTTGTTCATCCGGTAGCATTTTTGCTTCCGGAAGCCTAGCAGCTTGAGTCTGAATCCAGTAAGGCTTCCTGAGCGCAAGTGAGGAAAAAAATTATTATCATACTATACATATGTATTAGGTTGTGCTTAGTATGTGTTTGTTTGTAAATAATACATGCATATAGGCCATTTGTTTGCTTGGACTGTCCGACCTTTTATGTTGCTACCTTGCCTTTAAAATGCATCTTCCTACTTGATTTGATTGGTCCATTGAGGACAATGCATGCTTTAAGTGTGGGGGAGGTGTATTTTGTGCTTTAAAGTGGTTTATTTCAAAGCTCACACACTTAATTTTTGGACTTCATTGGCATAATTTTCTAAAAAAAAAATTTGACTTGATTATGGCTCTTGAAAGCAAATGGAATTGTCCTCTAGTGTGTTAGTAGAATTTTTGGAATGATTACTTAGGGTATTGCATGAGGCACTTTTAAGGTATAAAGAGGGTGTAAGTTTCCCATTTAACTTTTCTTAGGGAGAAAGTGACTAATTATAGTAAGCCATAAACGTGAGAAGCCTCCAACCGAATTGAGTGGGCCAATAGTCTACTTGACCTCCTAGAACTTGTCCTAGCTCTTGTTCAAGATCACAATGCATGGCATGATTGAAAATGAAAGGGGCATTTCATTTCTAAACCCTCATGACCCAAACACTAAGCCAACCAAAAATATTATCCTTTGATTAACCCCTTTGGGCCATTCACTTTTCTTTTCTACCACCTTGACCAAAGTGTGAATAAGTGACTATAACATATGCTTGCATTTATGTTAGTGTTGTATTGTTGTATCTTGAGAAAAGCAAGCTATATGAGTGAAAAACAAAAGATGGCCGAGAGCCACAAGAGAGGAAAAGAAAGAAAAGAGAGGTGGCCAAAGGCCAAGAAAAAGCAAAAGAAAAAATAAGGCCGAAGGCCTAAGTAAAAAAAAGAGAAAGAAAGCACAAAGTGCTTGTGTATGCCAAAGGCATTTGAGTTAAAAGAAAAATTGAGAGAAGCACAAAGTGCTTGGAAAAAAAGAGAGATGTAGCATGCTTAGTGGAATTGTATTCATTGTATTGCATGCATATGTGGTGGTAACTTGTTTATATCATTGGTCATTGACTACTTTCCATCATTCACCATTCATTAATTGCCTTCCATTCAACCCATAAAGTCCCCTAGATTTGGTTGTGTCATGCATAATAATGGGTGGAGAACTTAGAGCTATTACAAGCCTATGGCGATGGTCAAGTGCATTGAGCCAAAGAGTGATCACAAGTCCCTAGTTAGGCATTTTTCCTAACTTGAGTGAAAGAGTGTAAACACTTTATCCGGTGAGGAAAAATCTCAATTGGCACTCCTCCTTAATTTGAGTTGATTGTTAAACTTGCATTCGCTTTGTATTCTTAGATTTGTTTCATGTGAAGCTTTAGGGAAAGGTTCAAGAAGATCAACTTGTATGCTATGACAATTCCAAGTGCCTTCACTATGCTTCATGATTAAGTTAGTCTTTTTACATGACTTTGCCCGGAGTGCAAAGATTAAGTGTGGGGATTTGATTGGACCAAACTTCATACCTTTAAGCATGTGCATTTGAGCTTAATTAGTGGGAATTAATTGATATATTTGATCATTATTGGTACATTTTATTGCGCATGTTTATTGGAATTAATTGGTGAATATTAGCTTTTTCCTTGCATTATTAAGAAACCAAGGGTATTTTGGTCATTTTGACTATGTGATGATATTTTATTGTAGGGGGTCCCAAGTGAGCCCCATACACCCTTGGTGGAGCTTCAGTGGAGATAATTTGGCAAGGAGGAAGCCTAGATGACAAGAATTAGGATTCACATCCGGAAGCACTTTCACATCCGGAAGCATGTCTGCTTGCGGAAGCTGAGTTACATCCGGAAGCTGAGTTACATCCGGAAGCAGATTCACATCCGGAAGTGAATGCTCTTGAGCTTGTAGAATGAAGTCTTGACATCCGGAAGCTTAAATCCATCCGTCAGCAAGCACAAGAGCCGGACTGCACAATGTACGGAAATGTCAGCTACTTTTATGAAGTCTGCTGTGCAGAATAAATTAAAGGCAAGGGGTGCAGAAGCTTTAAGGCATTGATGGAGTATCTTTCCAAAAGAGGCAAAATTGGCTCCAACTTCAAATTCAAACTGGGAGGCCTCATTAAGGGCAATTTTGGAAGCACAATCACTTGGAGAAAAAAGAGGAACCTTTAGAAATGCATGGAGATGAGATCTAGTCCACATTCATCCTCAACTTTCACCAAATTCCGAAAATACCCTTCCTTCCATTTAACCTTACACCTCTCGGCCATAACCCTCCATAATCACCAAAAATATCTTTTGACAGCTCATAAACCCCAAATTGACAGCTCATTAGACCCCTTTGCCAACTCATCATCTAACTAACTCACTTACTTAATCCCAACTAACTTCATTTTGACATAACTCTTCTCTCACTTCACTTTCACTTTCTCTCTCCTCTAACAAACTCTCTCAACTTCTCCTTCATCTTCAACCTCTAGGCCACCTTCCATTTCTTCCATTCCGCCATGATTTCTCACACAAACCTTCATCCTTTCACCATCTCCATGTCCGGCTAGATCGCCTCTCCTTCTTCTCCAAGGAAAAGTGCATGAAGAACTCAACATTTGGCTTCATATGCTTGTAATTTGCTCTTTTTAGGTTTCAAGCTAGATGTATATTTTTGCCTATGTAATGACCTTGATTTAGGCTTGTATAGGTTAGAACACCTTAAATTAGGTGTTTTACTTCATTTTAGCTTGAAATCTCTCTTTTAGGTTAAGGACATGAAAACCGAGGCTTAATTCTTGTAGTTTCATACATGTATGTGTGTGCGATTAGCTCCTCTTGCATTTATGGAATGAATTTGTTTCGTAAGTACTAGATCTAGTGCTTAATGTCGCTGTAGGTATGTTCTTGACTTGAAAGAGCTTTAGGCTTGATTAAATTAGTTAAACTCTTGTAGATTTCTTTGATTAAAGAGGTCTCAAGGATTTAACTAGTTTATATTAAGTGAAACAAGTATATGAAGTCTAATTCATCAAAGCACTAAGTACTTGGAGAAGGAGGTGACTTCCTAACTCATTTCTTCACATTTTTCATTCGGTTACTTTTATATTTTAGCAATTTAAATTGTAGTTTGTAGCCTAAACTCAACACTATCAACAACCTTGTTAATTTGTGATTAATTTTACCTAAGCAAGTAGAATCAACTAAATCGTGGAATTGACCTAAGACTTGCTACTAACTATTGTAGTTAATTCTAGTTTTTATTTGTTTAGCTCTTTTAGGCGACAAAAAGAGTTAAATCAATGTAGGAATGGGAATCTATATTCCTTAGAATTAAATCAAGATATTAAAGAAAAATGTTTCATTTCAAATGATGAAAATTGTTGGCTTTGGCACAAAAGACTAACTCATGTAAAGTTTACTCAATTAGAGAAATTGGTTAAAAGAGACCTAGTGATCGGTATTCCAAGTTTTAAATTCAAACATAATACTATCTGTGAGTCATGTCAAAAGGGAAAGCAAACAAAGACATCCTTTAAGTCTAAGAAACTAGTCTCTACATCAAGACCTTTAGAGTTAATTCATATGGACTTGATAGGACCTGCTAGAGTAAAAAGCCTAGGAGGAAATATGTACTGTAGTAGTGGTAGATGACTATTCAAGATTTATTTGGGTTGTATTTCTTTCCTCTAAGCATGAAGCTTTTGATGCCTTTTATGTGCTTTCTAAGAAACTGCAGAATGAAAATAGCCTAAGCATAATTGCAATCAGAACCGATCATGGTGGTGAGTTTGAGAACAAAGAGTTCAAGGAGCTTTGTGAAGAAAACGAGATCGATCACAACTTCTCTGCTCCTAGAACTCCTCAACAGAATGGTGTTGTTGAGAGAAAGAACATAGTGTTGACAGAGATGGCTCGTAGCATGCTAAATGAGAAGAAAGTTCGTCAAATTTTCTGGGCAGATGCAATGAGTACAGCTTGCTACATCTCAAATCGAGCTTACATCAGGAAAGGAATGGAGAAGACTCCATATGAACTTTATAAGGGAAGAAAGCCTAATCTCAGTCATCTTAAAATATTTGGCTCAAAATGTTTTATACATAATAATGATAAAGTAAACCTGGGAAAATTTGATGCTAAATCTGATATTGGTATTTTTATTGGATACTCTAATCGAAGTAAAGCATATAGAGTGTTAGAATCTTAAGTTTTGATGAAGACTAAAATATGAAAAAACAAGCCAAACACTTAGAGAATATTAGGTTAATATAGAACCCCAAGTAAGAGTGCTTCCGGATGTGGATTTACTTCCGGATGGACTAAGACTAGCGCTCGCGGATGAACGTCTCATCCCCCAGCGACAACAAATATATCACTAAGTCAGAACTCAGTCTAAGAGCATTAGTGTATAAAATCCTTGAGACTAAGTTAGGAAGCTTCCGGATGTAGATTTGCTTCCGATTGTATTAAGACTAGCGCTGGCTGTTGGTATGGATAACACTGAGCGCCAGTGACCATAACCCAACGTCCAGTGGATTTGCTTCCGAATGCTTAGTGACTAGCGCTGGCTGTTGGTATGGATAACACTGAGCGTGAGTGAGTAAAATGTGAACATAACCCAATGTCCAGTGAAAGTGCTTCCGGATGTGGAATTGCTTCCGGATGGAAAAGAACTCCCTTAGACTAAGTGAACTCCCACTGCATGTGAGTATGTGCTATTATTGTTAAGACTAAAGTTCAAAATGCAGCACACTGAGTAAAGTTGCTTCCGGATGTGGACTTGCTTCCGCAAGGAATCAGAATGTCAGAACGTTCAGAGCAGTGCAGTGTCAGAATGCTTTTTACAGAGCAGTGGTGTCAGAACTACTTTCCAGAGATAAAACAAAGTCAACCCTGCTAAGCATTAATGGAGCATTAAATGGGCAAACGGTAACTTGGGAAAAACGGCCATATTCAAACGGCCAACCCACCTACCAAGAGTGAGAATACTTGAAGACTATATAAACAAGCTCACCTTCATTTATGAAGACAACTAATATCTTTGACATATTGAAGAAAGCTAGAGTGAGAAACCGAGAAATCCTTCAAGCATTCAAAGCTGCCCAGAAAAGAGAAAGAGCATTTAACTCATTGAGAGTTCTTTTCATCTACTTATCTTGTACTCTTTGTGGTTAAGTCTATTCTTGTATTAAGAGCATTAATTGTACTTAAGTGTGTAACATTATCCGTTCTTGAAGAGAACTAAGTTTAGAAAATCCTTTATTTGTAAAGGTTGAACCCTTGCTGGTTGTAAGGGGGAGCTAGTTAGAAAGGTTGCAAGTGAGCCTTGAGTAAAACTTCTGGTTGTAAGGTTGCAAGTGATCCCTTCCAAAACTTGCGGTTGTAAAGGCTCCAGGTGAACCCGTTTCTAAAACCTGGGGATAGTGGAACTCAACCTGGGTGGTTGAGAACTGGACGTAGGTCAGGAAGACCGAACCAGTATAAACTCTTGTGTTGTTATTGTTTGATTTTTATTTGGTAGCACAATTCACCCCCTCTTGTGCATCCATTACTTTCATTTGGTATCAGAGCAGGTCTTTCTAACTTGATTCCAACGAATTTAGAATGTAAAGATCCAGTAATGGATACAGATTATTCCTTGCCAGATGTCTCTATTCAACCCAACAAGCCTCCAGGTTTTGATGGGTATAACTATCCTTTATGGAAATTCCGAATGGAGACCTACATCAAGCCCAGCGACATCCGACTCTGGGATGTGATTGAACATGGGAATCACACCCCTCTAGATGATGATGGCTTTGCAAAGCAGCGATCCAGATACACCAATGAGGACTATGCTCTAGTCCAGCCAAACTTCAGGGCCATGCACTACATTCAATGTGCCCTTAGTCCTAAGGAATTTCATAGGATCAGCCACCACAAAACTGCTAAGGATATGTGGGAGGCTCTTGAAGCTGCTCATTCTGGAACCAAGGGAGTGAAGGCAAGACGGGTCGAGATGTTGGTAGAAGAATTTCACAAATTTGCCATGATTAGTCCAACTGAGCCCATCAGAGAGCTGGAGCTCAGGTTCACTCATCTTATCAATAACCTGGCCTCCCTGGGCAAAGACATTCCTGAAAGAGAACAAGTCAGCAAGATCTTAAAAGTCTTGAAAGGTGATTGGATCACCAAAGTTACAATCTTGCAGGAAGTCCAAGGAGAGTCAACCAGCTCCATCACTGCACTGTTTGGTTCTCTGGCTGAGTACGAACCAACCCTGCTGGCTCACAGAGCTCCTCAAGCCTCATCCAAAACCAAGAATCTTGCCCTTGTTGCTCCCAGCAAGGAGAAGAATGATGATAATGATAACGATGAGGATGATGAGGAGGAATTGGATGATGAAGAGATGGCTATGATGGTGAGAAAATTCAGAAAGTTCTTCAAGAAGAAAGGAGGCTTTCAGAAAGGTGATTCCAGCCAGAGGAAGGGATCTAAGAAGGAAAGGGCCCCAGTGTGCTTTGAATGTAAAAAGCCTGGCCACTTCAAGGCTGAGTGTCCAAGCCTGCAGAGATCAAAAGGGAAGGACAAAAGAAAAGCCTTTGTATCCTCTATCTGGGTGAATAGCTCAGACGAGGAAGCAAGTGATGAGGAAGAGGCTGCCAACCTCTGTCTGGTTGGCAACCTCTTCCTCATCACTTGCTTCCTCAGATTTTGATCCCATCCAGGAGGACAGTGAGGTAACTTTTTTGAACTACAAGAGGCTTATAATGAGGTTCACGAAGAATTCTCCCGATTATGTAAAGCCTATAAAGTATTGAAAATTAAAAAGGAATCACTTGAGTCCAAGGTGGACTCACTGAGTGAAGAGCTAGCGGAAGCCAGAAAGCTTCCGGTAGCGGATGGCAAGGGTTTCTCCCAAGCAGAACCCAATGCCTCAATACTTGAGAGCTGACCTAGTTGCAGCAAAATCTCAGCTAAAAGAAATAAACTACAAAATGCCCTGCAGAAGTTCACAAATGGATCTGAAATGTTAAATATCATTTTAATGAATCAGAGGGCATATAGGGACAAGACTGGCTTAGGATACACACCTAGAGGGAAAAAGTGGGTGGAACCAAAAGTGAAGCCCTACTTAAAATTCTTCCATAGAGCCACTGAGCACAGCTCCACACCTTTTAGCTTCTGTAATTATTGTAACATGAAGGGACACTCCACGTCCACCTGTAATGCTAAGAAGCATGGAGCAAACAACTCCTATAAATGGGTCCCAAAAGGAACCAAGGCTACAAAGGATCCTCCCCCAAGAAAAGAAACTAAGGGAGGACAGGGATCCAGAGGCTGGAAGCAATCCTCAAGGAAAACCCAAGAGCCTAGAGCCAATACTAGGCCAGAGGCACAGATTAATCATAAGCCCAAGGTCAAAACTAACACTGGACCAAGGGCTCTGGAAACTAATGATAGAGGTGTTAGAATCTTAAGTTTTGATAAAGACTAAAATATGAAAGAATAAGCCAAGTACTTAGAAAGCAATAGGTTAACAATAGAACCTCAAGTAAGAGTGCAACCGGATGTGGACTTACTTCCGGATAGACTTGGACTAGCGCTCGCGGATGAATGACTCATCCCCCAGCGACAGCAAGTAATTCACTAAGGAAATAGCTTAGTTCAGAAGCACTAAATATACAAAACCTTAAGACTAAGCTAGGATTCAACCGGAAGTGGATTTGCTTCCGATTATATTTAGACTAGCGCTGGCTGTTGGTATAGATGACACTAAGCGTCAGTGAACATGAGCCACGTCTAGTAGAACTGCTTCCGATAGCTTAGTGACTAGCGCTGGCTGTTGGAACAGGTAACACCAAGCGCCAGTGAACATAACCAACGTCCAGTAGAATTACTTCCGATTGCTTATTGACTAGCGCTGACTATTGGAATGAGGGACACTGAGCGAGAGTGAGTAAAAGTGAATATAACCCTTCATCCAGTAGTAGTGCTTCCGGATGTAGAAGTGCTTCCGGATACAAGGAAGACATCTTAGACTAAGTAAACACCCACTGCATGTGACTATGTGCTTATATTGCTAAACTAACGTTCAAGTGCAGCACACTAAGTAGAGTTGCTTCCGGATGTGAATCTGCTTCCGCAAGCAATCAGAATGTCAGAACGTTCAGAAGTGCAGTGTCAGAATGCTTTTGTCAGAGCAGAGTTGTCAGGACTACTTTTCAGAGATAAAGCAAGTCAACCCTGCTATGCATTGATGAAGCATTTATTGGGCAAACGGTAACATGGGAAAAACGGCCATATTCAAACGGCTAACCCACCTACCAAGAGTGAGAATGTTTGAAGACTATATAAAGGAGCTCAACTTCATTTATGAAGACATCTATTATCTTTGACATTCTTGAAAGAAGCTAGAGAGAGAAATCGAAAAATCCTTCAAGCATTCAAAGCTGCCCTGAAAAGAGAAAGAGCATTTAACTCATTGAGTGATCTTTTCATCTACATATCTTGTACTCTTTGTAGTTAAGTCTCTTCTTGTTATAAGAGCATTAATTGTGCTTAAGTGTGTAACACTATCTGTTCTACAATAGAACTTAGTTAGAAAAATCCTTTATTTGTAAAGGTTGAACCCTTGCTGGTTGTAAGGGGAAGCTAGTTAGAAAGGTTGCAAGTGAGCCTTGAGTAAAACTTGTGGTTGTAAGGTTGCAAGTGATCCCGTTCAAAACTTGTGGTTGTAAAGGTTCCAGGTGCACCCGTTGTAAAACCTGGGGATAGTGGAACTCAGCCTGGGTGGTTGAGAACTGGACGTAGGTCAGGTAGACCGAACCAGTATAAACTCTTGTGTTGATTTTATTTGAGCTTTTATTTTGTTGCACAATTCACCCCCCCTCTTGTGCATCCATTACCTTCATTTGGTATCAGAGCGGGTCTTTCTCACTCGATTCCAACGAATCCAGAAAGTAAAGATCCAGTAATGGATACAGATTACTCTCTACCAGATGTCTCTATTCAACCCAACAAGCCCCCAGGCTTTGATGGGTATAACTATCCATTCTGGAAGTTTCGAATGGAGACTTACATCAAGTCAAGTGACATTAGACTCTGGGATGTAATTGAACGTGGGGATCACACTCCCCTAAATGAGGATGGTTTTGCTAAGCAGAGATCCAGGTACACTAATGAGGACTATGCTCTAGTCCAACTGAACTATCGGGCCATGCACTACATTCAGTGTGCTCTCAGCCATAAGGAATTTCATAGGATCAGCAACCTAAGGATATGTGGGAGGCTCTTGAGGCTGCTCACTCTGGAACCAGGGGAGTGAGAGCAAGAAGAGTTGAGATGTTGGTGGAAAAGTTTCACAAGTTCGCCATGCTTAGTCTGACTGAGCCAATCAGAGAGCTGGAGCTAAGGTTCACTCACCTCATCAACAACTTGGCCTCCCTGGGTAAGGACATTCCAGAAAGAGAACAAGTCAGCAAGATCATAAAAATCTTGAAAGGTGATTGGATCACCAAAGTAACCATCTTGCAGGAAGTCCAAGGAGAGTCAACCAGCTCCATCACTACACTCTTTGGTTCTTTGGCTGAGTATGAACCAACATTGCTGGCTCAGAGAGCTCCTCAATCCTCATCCAAAGCCAAGAATCTTGCCCTTGTTGCTCCCAACAAGGAGATTGATGATGATGATGATGAGGATGATGAGGAGGAACTGGACGAAGAGGAGATGGTCATGATGGTGAGAAAATTCAGAAAGTTCTTCAAGAAGAAAGGAGGCTTTCAGAAAGGTGACTTCAGTCAGAGGAAGGGATACAAGAAGGAAAAGACCCCGGTGTGCTTTGAATGTAAAAAGCCTGGCCACTTCAAGGCTGAGTGTCCAAGCTTACAAAGATCAAAGGGGAAAGATAAGAGAAAAGCCTTTGTGTCCTCTATCTGGGTGAATAGCTCAATTGACGAAGCAAGTGATGAGGAAGAAGTTGCCAACCTCTGCCTGGTAGCCAGAGAAGATGATGAGGAAGCATCTTCAGATCTTGACCTCACCCACGAGGATAATGAGGTAACCTTCTCTGAACTACAAGAGGCTTACAATGAGGTTCATGAAGAATTCTCTCGATTATGTAAAGCCTATAAAGTGTTAAAAACTAAAAAAGAATCACTTGAGTCCAAAGTGAACTCACTAAGTGAAGAGCTAGCGGAAGCCAGAAAGCTTCCGGTAGCGGATGGCAAGGGTTCTCCCCAAGCAGAACCCAAAGCCTCAACACTTGAGAGCTGCCCTAGTTGCAGCAAAATCTCAGCTGAAAGAGACAAGCTGCAAAATGCCCTGCAGAAGTTTACAAATGGGTCAGAAATGTTAAATATAATTTTAATGAATCAAAGGGCATATAGGGACAGGACTGACTTAGGATATACTTCTAGAGGGAAAAAGTGGGTGGAACCAAAAGTGAAGCCCTACTTAAAATTCTTCCACAAAGCCACTAGTCACAGCTCCTCACCTTTTAGCTTCTGCAATTATTGTAACAGGAAAGGACACTCCACGTCCACCTGTAATGCAGCTGTTACAAATGGGTTCCAAAAGGAACCAAGGCTACAAAGGATCCTCCCCCAAGAAAAGAAACTAAGGGAGGGCAGGGATCCCGAGCTTGGAAACAATCCACAGGGAAAACCCTAGAGCCCAGAGCCAGCACTAGGCCAGTGGCACAGGATGATCATATGTCCAAGGTCAAAGCTAACATTAGACCAAGGGCACTGAAAGCTAATGACAGAGGACCCAAGAAAGGTTGGGTACCTAAGCTTACTTGATTCTTTCAGGTGTGTCTCAAGGCATCCAAGAATAGGAGATGGTATATTGACAGTGGATGCTCGAGACATATGACTGGAGACAGAGACAAATTCAAATCTCTGGTGATCAAAGACGGAGCCACAGTTACCTTTGGAGGAAATCAAAGTGGAAAGATCACCAGAGTTGGAGAAGTTGGACCAGTGAAAGACGTTTATATGGTGGACGGTCTCTGTCACAACCTGCTGAGCGTGAGCCAGAGCACTGACAAAGGAAATTGGGTAATCTTCGATTCACATGAGTGCATAATAGTTGATAAGCAGGATCTGAATTTAGATAAGGTCAACTTAAAATGCAAACTTAAGACAAATAGAAATGGGAACCTATATACTCTGGACTTATGTCAACAACTGGAAGAAACATGTTTAATATCTAGTGATGAGAACAGTTGGCTTTGGCATAAGAGGTTAGCTCATGTTAACTTTACTCAACTTGATATGCTAATTAAAAAGGAGCTAGCTATAGGTATTCCATCCTTTAAGGTAAAGCATGATTTTATTTGTGAATCCTGCCAATGAGGGAAGCAAACAAAGTCCTCGTTTAAAACCAAGAAGAGAGTCTCCACCAGCAGGCCCTTGGAACTAATCCATATGGATCTGGTTGGGCCAGCGAGAGTGAAGAGCTTGGGTGAAAACCTATATGCTCTAGTGGTGGTGGACGACTATTCTAGGTTCACTTGGACTATGTTTCTTGCCTCTAAGCAAGATACTTTTGATGCTTTTACTGTCCTGGCTAAGAAAGTGCAGAATGAGAGAGACCTCAAAATCACAGCCATAAGGATAGACCATGGAGGAGAATTCGAGAACCATAGCTTCTCTGAGCTATGTGAGCAGAATGGCATTGAACATAACTTCTCAACTCCTAGAACTCCTCAGCAAAATGGAGTGGTCGAAAGGAAGAACAGGGTTCTGACGGAGATGGCTAGAAGCATGCTCAACGAGAAAGAGGTTTCTCAAGTGTTCTGGGCGGACGCTATGAGCACTGCTTGTTATATCTCCAACAGAGCCTATGTTCGCAAGGGCTTGGACAAGACTCCATATGAGCTGTACAAAGGGAGGAAGCCCAACATCAGCCACCTCAGAATCTTTGGATCAAAATGCTATGTGCATAACAATGGAAAGGTAAATCTGGGTAAGTTTGATCCAAAAGTTGATGTAGGTATATCCATAGGATATTCCCTTAGGAGTAAAGCATATAGAATATACAACATGAGAACTAGAATTGTAGAAGAATCAATGCATGTTGTATTTGATGAAACTCCTACATGGGGACAATCCACAGAAGATGATGAAATACTTAATCTTCCAAAACCACCATTATCTTCCTCACCACCAAAAGAAACACCAACAAGCAATCCCAAAGAAGAAGATGAACCCAGTGATGAGCCTAGAGTGCAGACCGTGCCTGATGAGGCACAGTTGCCAACAGCTAGGAGACATCACAGGGATCATCCTCTTGATCAAGTGCTTGGTGATGTTTCTTCTGGTGTCAGAACCAGAAGGCAAGTTCAAAATGAAGTTGAGTTTGGAGCATTCCTATCTCAAATCGAATCAACTTCAGTTGAACAAGCTCTTGAGGACTGCGACTGGATTATTGCCATGCAGGAAGAGCTAAATCAATTTGAGAGAAGCCAAGTCTGGGAACTAGTCCCAAGGCCGTCTCATCAATCCATAGTGGGGACCAAGTGGGTCTTCAAAAACAAGCTGGACGAGACAGGTCAAATTACAAGGAACAAAGCCAGATAAGTAGCCAAAGGATATAACCAAGAAGAAGGCATTGACTATGAAGAAACTTTTGCTACAGTCTCTAGACTTGAAGCAATAAGGATTCTTCTAGCCTTTGCATCCATGAAAGGCTTTAGATTATATCAAATGGATGTAAAGAGTGCTTTTCTTAATGGTTACATCAAAGAAGAGGTATATGTAGAACAACCTCCTGGCTTTGAGGATCACAAGCATCCTAAACATGTGTATAGACTAAAGAAAGCTTTATATGGCCTGAAACAAGCTCCTCGAGCTTGGTATGAGAGACTCAGCAGCTTTTTGCTGGGCAAGGGTTTCTCAAGGGGCAAACTAGACAATACATTGTTTATCCTTCACAAAGATAGAAATATGTTAATTGTCCAGATTTATGCTGATGATATTATTTTTGGGGCAACTAATGAAAAGCTTTGTGAAGAATTCTCTAAGACTATGCAGGGTGAGTTTGAAATGTCAATGATGGGAGAACTAACGTTCTTCCTAGGCCTGCAAATTAAACAAAAGAAGAATGGAATCTTCATCTCCCAAGCTAAGTACTGCAGAGAGCTACTCAAGAAGTTTGGGATGGATGAATGCAAGGAGTATGACACTCCCATGAGTACCACTGCCGCACTCGATGCTGACGCAAAGGGTAAATCTGTCAGCCTGCCCATGTACAGGGGAATGATAGGTTCCCTCCTATACTTAACAGCAAGCAGGCCTGACATTCAATTTAGTGTAGGCATGTGTGCTAGGTTTCAAGCCAACCCCAAGGAGTCACACTTAACATGTGTTAAACGTATTCTGAGATACCTTGAGGGAACACAAGAGCTTGGTCTTTGGTATCCCAGAGGTAACCAAGAGTTATTGTGGGCTTACTCTGACTCTGACCATGCAGGTTATAAAACTGATAGAAAGAGCACCAGTGGACAATGCGCCTTCCTTGGTGGTTGTCTGGTGTCTTGGGCTAGCAAGAAGCAAACCTGCGTATCATTGTCATCCACTGAGGCAGAATACATTGCTGCCGCAAGCTGTTGTGCCCAAGTGCTGTGGCTGAAGAACCAACTGAGAGATCTTGGCTTGGAATTCCCGGAGGCACCCATCCTCTGTGACAACACAAGCACAATCAGCCTCGCCAAGAATCCAGTTCAGCACACAAGGACACAGCACATTGATGTCAGACATCACTTCATCAGAGACCATGTTCAAAAGAAGGATGTCAAAGTGCAATTTGTCCCCACTCAACAACAGCTTGCTGATATCTTCACCAAGCCTCTGGGGGTTGATCAATTTACATTCATAAGAGGTGATTTGGGAATGGTAAACCCAAATGAAGTTTAATTATTTATATAATCATGTGTTTAATTGATTAAACTTGTAACAATACTAACTTAGGCATCGGAGTGCCAATCTTTGTTTTTGCAGGTCCCCCACAATGTTAAATCTTAAAACTCGCCGGACAAATAAGGAAACGAAGTGAGGCAGAGAAAGCTTCGATTTTTGTTAGGAAGAAGAAGAGCATGGAGTAAGAAATGGCAAGGCTTACCTTATCTCAGGTCTGCCATTGCCTACGTCGCCTGAGCCATGAAACCCGCCGGAAAACTCGCGAACACTAAGGGAGGCCAAAATGGAAGGGTTTGGGGAAAGAGAGAGCCGATGGTTTTGGAGTGTTTGTGAGGTTGAAGGATGAGGAAACAGAGAGGAAGAATGGAGGGGCCGCACCGGTGACGGCTTCAACCGCCATTCTCGCCGCTCCTGGCGGCGGATGAAGAAGAGAGAAGGGAGGGGTCGGACGAGAGGGGTGGAGGAGGCAGAGGGAGCTCGAGAGTGAGAAGGAGGAGGGAGTCCGATGGGTTTTTATATAAAAGGGGGAGGGGCGCGTTTGGTTTGCTGAAATTAGGGGGGTTCTCTAATGATTTGTAGCTCAAACTTGCCATAGTGTACTCTTTTAATTCTAGGGCAAAAGCGCTGATCTAATAATTAACTATTTCAGTTTGGGCAAAAATAATAAATGATTGTTTCGCGGTGCATAAATAATATTTAACTTTGTGACCCGGTGCAAAACTAATAAAACCGGTCTTGAATGTTAATTTGTAGTTATGTGGAACTTTTATGATATTATTTTCAAAGTGAAAAATACATTTTTCCCCTCCCAATTAAAACTTTGCTGATACTAGTTAGCATGGAAAGATGAAGGGCGAAAGGAAGAATGATTGAGTTTTAATTGTGAGGGGGTAAAAAGGTATTTTTACTTTAGAAAATAATATCAGAAAGGTTCTACAAAACTACAAATTAACATTTAGTATCGGTTTTATTATTTTTGCACCGGGTCATAAAGTTGGTTATTATTTATGCACCGCGAAACAGTCATTTATTATTTTTGCCCAAAGTGAAATAATTAATTATTAGATCAGCACTTTCGCCCTTAATTCTAAAACCATTTAAACCAGCCTTCAATCTTTTTAAACTTCAAAATATTTTTAGCTTTACCACTCCCTCATATTTCAAACTCTTCATTTCTTAATTAATTTATATGCACATTAATTACTCAAAATTTCCAAAAATATCCCAAAAATTCCTAAAAATTCCAAAATTCCTAATTTCTCCATTTATCATTTCCCAAAACACTCTTTAATCCTGTATTAAATTTTCAGGATGTTACATAAGGCAATCACGTCTAATTGGCAAGAAAACTCAAAAGCTCCATTTCAACCAAACCTAAACAATTCATTAGCGCCAATAAACCAATAAGCCTGCAGAATCAAGAAATTCCAAAATCCTTTAAATTCTCAAAATCCATATCAAATCCTAAAATTCACAATCCATGAATCTCTCTAAATTCCTCCTGACCCGACATCAATAAATTAATTAAAATTCTTCCTAAGCACCAGTTAGACTAAGTGGGATATTAAAATCCATAAAGTCCTCAAGATTACCCCCAACAGATGTTGGCTCTCAAAATTCAAGGCTTACTTAAATCCTTCCACTTGGAGATATAGACATATTTGAACCCACCATAAGACATCTCACTCTTTCCAATTTTCCATCAAAACTCATGAGAATCTTTCCATCCTCGAAAATCAGATTTAGTGACCTCTTTAACTAAAGTCATGAATCTTATAAAATCAATTCTCCTACCTCATCAATTTATATTAACCTTTGCATTCCTACCCAATTAAAATATCAAACCTTAGAAAAACCACGTAATAATATTCATTGCCAACAAAAATAATTACATATTCAAATCAATTATGATATTAGTCTTCACTTCATAATACTATGTAAATATGAGTAATTGCACATAATTACAAGCCAAAAAAAACCACAATTCCTACAACAATATTAATTTCCCACACTAAAAGTTAATATTACATATCAATGACAATGATTACAATTCAATCCGTAGTTATTCATTTATTTTAAGGATGAAATACTAAATATATCTATATTGTCTTAACAAGAATAATCCCAAATATACTCCAGCATCAATACATAGCACCCAATAATTTTCAAGTCTGAATCTTCAATAACATACTACATACACATTGTTAAACTTTTAAATTATGAACTCCCTACACAAGTTGTTATAATTCTGAAATTCCAACTTCTAAGCCAAACAAGCACTATCATTTTCATAATCCTCAATGTGAATGCGTTAATGACTTTCATATCACACGAGCAAAGGTTTGTATTTACAAAGCATTAAATGTATCCTAAGCTTAGCTCTAACATGTTACACTATTTATAATTCCATTATGCTACTCCTAAAATCCAAGCGAAAATTCGCGATAATACAATCTTAGTCATCAAACATCAGTCATATGAGC
This sequence comes from Mimosa pudica, assembly GCA_029929735.1. Classification (NCBI taxonomy): domain Eukaryota; kingdom Viridiplantae; phylum Streptophyta; class Magnoliopsida; order Fabales; family Fabaceae; genus Mimosa; species Mimosa pudica. The sequence continues at coordinate 751,414 of JAKELP010000022.1, read as the reverse complement.
TATTGATTTCCTCTATATAATATTGGTTCATTTCTCCTAATTTGCTTTTTTTTCTTATTTTGATTTATCCTCTTATTAAAGCCTCTTAAAAGCCTCCTAAATAGTTGGTCAACAGCCTGTCATAATCTTCCCACCACTAATTAACCAAGAAAAGAAAGAAAATCCCTATAATGATTGATCAAAATTTGATCTTCAATATTCAAAGTCCATATGATATTTACCTAACTCTTTCTTTCATCGTGTCATGATCCTTAATTTTCTCTCCAAAAAAAATAGTACTTCCAGAACAATTTAATTAACTATCCATGTTGTTCACTTAATTTTGCTGCTCATTCCATCAAAGTATGATATTACTATATTTTTCTATTCTAAAAGAAATTCCGAGTTGCAATAACAAACTTGGGGTCAAAATCTTGTACTACTCTAATTATAGCTACACTTTCAATATTCTTCTACAGCATCCCAGTTCATGCCAAACTTCTAACAAACCTATATACAACCAATCATTCATAACTCTCAATTTCCAACTAGAAGTTTCAACAACTTATATACCATTCCTTAGAACTCCCATATCTATTCCCAAGTTTCTACAAATTCCTACAACCTTGGTAAAATCACTTGTATAAATATTTACTTTTATTAGCCCTATCAGCAGTTACCATTAGATTATGATATCTATATATAGTTTTTTTTTTACAATTAGAACCTACAAGGGAATTAAACATATGTTTAGCCTAATACTTTGAGTCCTAACAATTCTCTGCTTAACCTCATAATATAGATGATCACATTTCTCATACCCTACAAACATAAAAACAAATGATCATTATCCTTCAAGGGATGCCCCACATCTCAAGTATATACTAATAATTTTTTTTTCATTTCCCGTAGTACTCATTTTTCTCCTCCGTTTTTTTTTACCATACAAAACTTTGAATCAAACCAATACCTCCTCAAGCATTACAAGTTCATTGAGAAATAACGAAATTGTAACACCCTCCAAAATCATATATAATTTATAATAAAATTATATTTACACTCCCAAAAATCCAAGTCGTAGTGACAAATTTAAATAAGAAATAAAACATTTTAAAGTCTTAGGTCCATGACAAAATAAATGTAACTCAATGTGCTTACTCCTCAAGTGTCTTCCCTTGCTTATTGTTAGATCATTCACCTAAAATTGTTAATACTGGAGTGAGATCGACATTTCAGTAACTACTGAAAACATCTAAGATACACTAACAAATCATGTACAATTATTTTACAAATAATTATATTCCACAAAATAATATGTGGCCTCTAAATACACCAATATTACATTACTCATACATTTAGATAAATATAGTTTGCTCATGAATGAATGTATCATGCATGCCTCCCTTATATCACCTTCACCCTTATTCCGCTGACAGGAACCATAGGCTAACACACAGTCCAAACAGAAACAGATCCAATTAGCTAGATTGTCTCAAGCTCACCATACTTGAGATATACCCTGCCAAAGGTATAGAGCTCGAGCATGGACTATGGCTCCCCTCCTTAAAGAGCAAATATAAGGAGTTGTCACATGTCCCATAACTTCCATGCAATCCCTGGCAAAGGAAGACATAGAAGAAAGGGCCCTGACAAGTACCACTACCATCCACTGTGCACCGAGTGGTGGCATACCACGTGGTAATAAAATTCACCATACAAATCTTCTCCCCTCTAAATTCTCTCTCATCATCATGAATGCAAATGTTATGACAATTATATCTAATTTCAAAACCATATCAAATCCAATTCGTGTACCATAACCATGTTGCAATTCCATGATCACTCATAACATATATAATCATGCTTTACAGAGGTTCAACTGACAAGTAAAACGTATCAATACATATAAGCATGCTTGAAAAGGGACAAACCAGCATACATCTCACATAATATAGAATAAAAGCAAGCATGCTTAAAAGGATTATACCTCACATAATTTAAACAAATTATAATTATTTATAATATAACTATACACATATATTTGCAAGTATCCATCAGAAATTTCCAGAGTTACCTGTTGCTCCTTAGCTTAAGATAACTATAAAAAGTTACTCCAAAACTCAATGGGCTTCTACAACACCAATATAAATATCTATTAATAATCAACTCAACACTTCCTTAAAGGTATTCTAAAACAATTGTACCTTAAGTCACCCCTAAATATACAATTATTTATTTATTCCCAAATAAAATATTATTAATGATATATTTTATTAATTTAGCTTTTATTTCGCACAAAACTTATATCATGATGTATGTACATACCCACTACACAAGATGATATTATGTATGCGATGAGTGTGTGTATAATTGAACATGACCTTGCTGTTCGTGAGGGGAGTGGAAACAAAACAGTTTCGGTGCATACTTAATCTAGGCTAGTTCTTTTTTTTTTGATAAAAATCTAGGCTAGTTCTTATAATATAGTAATATAATAATTAGGTATAAGACAGCACATCTTTTGGCCTTAAAAAAATATCAACCTGGACAGTAACTAAAAATAGCAATCGGCAACGATTTAAAAGTGAATTAATCTAATCAATTAACTCATGGAAATATTCCACTTTAATAGTCAATATAAGGTTGACATATATATATAGACACACACTACAAAGGTGCACACATATATTTTTTTTTCTTTTGATATGTGAAACAAATAGATAAATATGTTTGTTGAGAAAAATAAAGAGTCTTAAAAGTAGCAATACCAACAACAATGGCAGAGGAAAAAAATAAAAGGATTAAGAATTTTTCAAACCCAACATCCACCTTAGGGTTGAAAACATAAGAGAAGAAACAAAATAAATAATACATGACCTTAGCTTATTTCATTGTACAAGTATGATGAGAAAATATTGCACCTGGGTATGTTGCTTGGGAATGGGAAGGGGCGCTCCAAGTAACATACTGTTACTAATTCCCTAAATTTCTAATAATATAAATTCTAATGCAATAATTCATTTACTAACTATAATAAAAAAAGGATTTTTCCATAATATTACTATCACTATCATAGTTAGAAGAAGAAATTTCTAATAATTTATGTATTATCCATGATAGAAAAGAATATCCTAATACAATAATACTATCATGGATAATTAACTACTAACCATGTTAGTAAGAATTCACTTAACATGGTTAGAAAAAGAGAACAACATAACACTCCGAAAAGATAATCATGGCAGAGAGGGGCCCATCCAACATGGTTATATAAAATAACAACACTAATCACAACACGGCAACACAATCGCACAATATAACCATGTTAGGAAAAGAATTTCCCTTAACACGGTTATTCGAAACACCTATATCAATTATACATAACAACACAAATATCTGACTTGAATATGTCAGAATCACAAAGCATAATCATTTATCACTGATCACAGTCATATGATATCAAGAAAAAGATATTGTCTTTCCATTAGCAGACAAATCCTTCTGTAACTCATAATACACATACAGTACAATATCAATCATCACCGTCACAAAGTCTGTAGCACAGCTACGACTATCACATAATCAAAACTTTCACAGCCGTCATAACACTACAACACACCAGTTACAAGTTATGGACAGATCAAATGAACAGATAATACAATTCGACATAATCAAACAAATACACACAACAACAAACACGGAAGCGGATGCAGCCTACTTGATGGCAATATATATATATCTATGGTTTACCTCCGGCCTACCCACTAACTCAGTATGGCCGGCCGGCTCCTTTTCCCTTCTACGCAGCCTATCTCCGGCATGATCACCTGCAAAAATAAAGGGAATGGGGTGAGACAAAACTATGTCTCAGTAATCACTACTTAACTCACTGTGAGACTCAGAAGTGGGGTAGTGGAGCGTCTATAGGGTACCACAGTTTTCAAAACCTGCATAAACCACGTAATACATACATATATATATACAGAATAGATACATTCATCTCTCAATAGACAAAAATAAACATGTGTGACACTGTGCCCGGTCTCTAGTCCGAAAAGCATATAAAAAGGGACCGGTCTCTAGTCCGAAAATCCCTGGTCCCAATCTCAAGTGCGATGGACCCGTACAACTAACCTATCGATTGAGCAGATCGATGGTTACATCGGCCGATGGTACAAAAAAAATCAGTGTCATGCAACATACAAAAGATTGATAAATATATAAATATATAAAGTACAATGTATTTAGAAAGGTACCCTATAGCCCACGTTTAGGTATAAAATACTCATAACACATTTCATATATATATATATATATATATATATATATATATATATATATATATATATAAGTAGAAGAGGATTTTAGAAATCCTCAACTACCATCACCCTCAGTATCACAGTCAGTTAAGCGTGATTACCTGTTCAAGCTCAATAACATCAAATCCTAGCAGCTATCGTTTTCCTCGTGCTCCACCCGAGTCACTATCGTCTACAATCGTACAATGATATACTGTTGGTTAAGACACAATATCAATGACCTAGACCTACTATTCAAACAAATTCTAAAACATATATTGAAGTAATAAATTACTTCTAACATCCACAATTTTCTATATTCTTTTATACCCCACAATTCCCTTAACCATTTATTATTAACTCCGAAAGTATTAAACTTCACCATTTTTCATAACTTTTGCAAAACTAACCCACCATGTTAAAATCCATTAAAACACCTCATTTATATCAATTTGGTCTCACGTTGGCCTCCTAAACCCCTAAACATTCCACCACAACTCACACCTACCTTCACATAACTCAAATCTCTTTTAATTCAACATTTTAGTTATTAAACTTTTCCTTAAACACTAATACAATCATTCTATTACTCTACTATCTTCATAATACCTGATTAAACATTTTCTAACCACCAATTGAATTAATACTGCTCAAATAATTAAACCTAACTTTAAAGAAGCCAAAAATGCTCACCAACTTGCCAATTAACTACCAACCACCAAAACATTTCATTTTAATATCAAATTTACAACTAAATGTGGCCTCCCAACCTCACAAACCTTCCACCACAAACAAAACATACCTTTACCTAACTAATTTGCTCTTCATCCCACTTTAATTATTAAACTTCTTCCTAAACACCAATTCAATCAACTCCAACATTACAACACCTTCGTAACACCTTAGTAAGTATTTTTTTCAATCACCAATTTAGTCTATACGTCACACATCACCAAACCTTAATTTTAAAGAGCCTAAACAAATGTCCCAAAATCAATTCCCAACTTCAATAAATAACTTCAATAAACATTTCTTTATCACTAATTTATTCAAAGTAAACTTCATGAACAATTTCCTAGCTTCCCAACTACCACCATAAATTTCCAAATGCTTAACCTCATCTAGCAAATCCAATTGCTCTCAAACATAATCAAGTTTCATACCTCAATTCCAACATTAAAACATTAATGTTCCAAAAATCACAATATAAACAAAACCCTAACCCTAAAGAATATCTAAATATTCCCCAAAATTCCTAAGGTAATCTCCCACTTTATGAACCATAAAATACTCTCCCCAAACTTCAATTAACCACTAAATAAGCACTATTGTAGCTTGGAAATATTAAAGTCCCAATTTTCCACAAAACCCTAACTATTAAAAGACAATATCATCTCAAAATCAACATCACAAGAGGTTGGGAAAACTTAGAAGATCCAAGAATGAGAGGAGAGAGTGTCACCGCCGCCGGCCACCGTAGGACTCGCCGGAAATTGTAACACTCTGTTACTAATTCCCTAATTAACCAATATTATCTATTTCAATTCATTAATCTCTTTTTATATATTATCCATGATAGAAAAGAATTTCCTAATATAATATGATTATTATCATGGATAATTAATAGCTAACCATGTTAGAAAAGATTCACCTAACATGGTTAGAAAAAGAAGCAACCTGATATTAATTATCTAACTATGATAGAAAAAGGCTTGTCATAGTAACACAACCCTATCATAGTTAGAAAAGTATTTTCCTTATAATATAATTAATAATCAATATCCCTAAGTCTATTTCCCAGTTTCATAAGAAAATATGCGGAAACGAATGCAGGCCTATATAAACTGGCAATATACAATTCTGAATAATGTAAGCAACCTCTAAAGCCTAATTCCCTTTCCTGAAGCTTGCACCTGTGCATGAACACTTGCAAAAATGTCAGTAATCATGGGATGAGACAATTTGTCCCAGTAATCACCGCTTAACTCACTATAACAGTGAGATGTGCGGTAGCGAGGGCGTCTAAAGGGTACCACATTTTAAAACCAGTAATATATAAATATATCTATCAAATCTTCTTCCATTTATCACTCAAGTCCAACGATCACCTTCAAACCAAATCAATTCAACATCTCCATACTCCAATCAACTAATACTACCACAACAACTCTCACACTCACCTACAGATGCATTGTGCCACCACGGTGCATTCAAGCATTTATTCTTCACTATATGATTTGACACTGTGTCCCTCTCCATAATGAGGGGACAATTTCCCTCTCTGGCAATCTCCAGAGAGGGAACCCCAATTCTGTTTCCATTATAGAACGGGAACGGTTGGACTCTTCAATGCCAAACAACCGTAGGGGCGGTTGGGCTCTTCAATGCCAAACAACCGTAGGTCACTTCTCTCAATAAGTCAACCTATGATCCCCGATCCAATCAATCTGAAAAGGATCCTCAGTACAAATAACTGTCGAGATGGTACGTATGTATATCAGTGTCATGCAAACCTCACATTATCCATCAATTTCAATCTCATTCAGTATCACAATCTCAATCCACATCAATATCATACATTTCTATAATTCCCTTCAATATCTCCAAATTAATAATGTTTTCCACAACATAACTCTCAACAACCTCAACTCAACATCTAACCCTCTTTCTATCCTCATCACCTCTTAAACCACTACCCAACACAATCCCTATATACATTTCACGCCATTCCAGATCAATGGCCACCACCAAGCAGGATAATAGTATATATAATGTGTACAAATCTTTTATACAAAAATAATCGTGTTTGAAAGGCACCCGATAGCCTGTTTTGTATAAAAATAACCTTTCAAAGATAAAATGTATATATATATATAGAGGGTGAGAAAGGATTTTACAAAATCCTAGCTAACATCACCCTCAATGTTATAGTAAGGTTGAGTGTGATTACCTGTCGCCCAGCAATTTACGAGATTCCTCACCCTTTTTCTTTATGCCTCACAAGCCACATCTTAGTCAATCCTATAATGAGGTTGTACAGAATGATAAATTAGTATCATTTCTACTTCGTGATGTTTAACGTCTCTCTTGTATTCCCTTTACTACCCAATCCCCTTTTTAATATTCAATCTTAATCAAAATTCACAAATAAATAACCAGTGACAACAAACTATCATCACAACAACATTCACGCACCCTATACATAGAGGCACACCTTTTTGTATCAAACAACATCATGCTTAAATGAAAACACCTAAATACAAGCATACATCATTTTATCTTTCAAATCATAAATAATGTAATCCACAATAAGTGAATAAGTAATCAGCCGCTATTCTTACTTTAGTCAAATCCTAAAATCATTTAACCTCAATTCATTCCAAAGGTACTTGTACCAATTATACCTTAAAATAAGATTAGCATTACTCATTCATCCAAATAAGATCAACTAATCTAAAGTCTATTAAATTTATGAAATAAACTACTAGAACTCATTCCCAATCGCCAAATTTCCGGTTACTAATCAGTTCATATCCATAATATAGTGTTTAAATCCTTAAAGTCAAAACTCCCCTCAATTATTTCTATTTCAATCCATTCAAGCTCGACAATCATGATTTTCCCATAATTCCCTACATTTCTCAAATCATAAATTCCTACTGTTTGATTCCAACTAAGTAAAGAATCGATGAAAATATTTCAATCCTTCTAATACCTTGATTTGAAACATGAAAATCATCACATAACCTTATGTCCCACCGAATTCTCATCTTACATACATTGTTCTCAACAAAGGTTCTACTTCGCAAGACCTACTGAATTTCTTTTCATTTATAACATTAATCACACTATTCTTCACATTCTCATCAAAATTATCTCCCAATATTATAATGTGGGACAACCAGAACAAGAGGCAAAGAAATCAACTTCTTCCTTTTAATTAAAATCATAACACAACACAAAATATAGGTTTTGATGAAACTTGCCAAATCATCAAATTAACCTTCAAATCTTCTCTTAGACTCTTGGAATCGGATCCTATGTATCATTTCAACCCATTTCACAACCACCACATTCCATCTATAGTTTCACGATCCATCTCCAATTAAACCACACATCTTTTAAAACCATAAATTTATTGACTTATGCACCAAACATTCTAATTCTTTAATCACCATCATCTCACATCTATGCATATCTCACTCTAACCAAAACCACTTCACTTAAATCTTGGAACATAAAGAATTAACCTTCCAAATCCCTTTTTACTTTCATCTCCAAAGTAAACCATATATCATCAACCTATCCTACCATCTAAACCCTTCAAAGCCATTCTTACTTTCTTAAAACTAATACTCCATACATCCTAAAATCCTTGAACTAATTTCATTAATCCATTCCTATTAGTCAACCAAGCATCACAATTACATTCTTGCAAAACATAACTATCTCTCTCGCCTCCTAGTCCTTCAAATCTATTTCCACGTCCTTTAACCATTTGAAAAGTCTCATCCATTTCTAAAATAAAGCCATCAGTCCCATAATCACACAACAAAGAATCATTTATAATTGAGTCGACTCAAGGCTTCTTAATGTCTTAGAAATTCCCTGTTCCTCATATAGTTTAAATGTTCATACCAAAATCTCAATCTCCAATCATTCATGAAACTAACAGATTGCCTTTCCAATCACAGTCACAACAATTTAATTTACTCAATACATACACTTGGTCTAACCTTTTTCAATTAACATTTAATTTACTCAAAGTCCCCTTTCATTTCGTTGAACTCAAACCAAACTCAAACCAAACAGAGGGAGCATAGAAAATTCTTAAACTTCCCCAAACACAGAAAATTCATGACAGTACATAGCAAAATCAAAGGAAAATTTAAGGGAACAAAGTTCAGAGAACCATTCAAATAACAAATCAAGTAATCAGCCTCCATAATCAACTTTAATCCATGTTGAAAACCAATAATAAATACTTCATTCTCCCTGCCTAACCAAACAGAATTAAACTACACATTCTAAGTATGTGAAGAAAATTTTGTAAAATCAACTAAACAGAACACCAAAGCACACATCATCAAGAATTAATTCTATGCACTTCTCTTGTACATAGAATCAAAATAATCAGAGTAATAGTGCATAATTTCGAATTACACAAAGGAATATTTAAGAAACCAGTACCAACAACTTTCAACAAGCCATGGGAGTATGTATTTCATTATAAACCAGGCCAAGAAATAACTAAACAGAAAACCACCCTAAAACAACTAAACTCAAGCTACAATACATATATACATACCCTAGTATACACATATAAACACATATACTTAATCAAGTTTACATTAAAAAGTATGATAACAAATAGCAAATTTTGCTAATGAATTCACAACTGTAATAGGATTTCAATTAAAAACAATCAAACAAAAAACAAGTAGATTCGTCCATTAACCAAACAATCTAGCAACTAAACACATGATCAACCAAATCAACAATTCTTATTTCATATTGTATTCATTATCAATTGTTATTTTCGAATTTCCTTAATCCTTTAACCCAATAAGGGATCTCATGATGCCTCGACTATGATTATGGCCGGCACATAACTATACTCGAGACCCCAGAGAAGCATCCTTATTTCGTCATTCTTCCTAAATTTTATACATATCAACATTATTTCGTTATTCTTTCTATGTTCAACTCAATCTCTCCACAATACCTATTCAATTTCTCTTATCACTCTCTCCCCACCACGGGATGAGTGATATTTCCCTCAAAAGGCCAGATATTCATGCACAGAAGGAAGGGAATACTAAGAATGTATATTGCCAATCTACATGCAATGCAGCACAGTCCTAGGTTATCGTATACCAAATACTGATAGGTTATCGTGGTGGGGAGAGAAATGGAAAGGAAGGAAGGAGATGATGTATTTATTTATAATTTAGGGAAAATTACAATTAACTACCCTAAGGTTTATTCGTAATTATATTTCTAGCCCAGAAGTTTGTATATATTACTATATCTCCTTCTTTCCATCATAATATTATCTACTATCCCAAATACTTATTCATGAAAGTTTCTAACTCCAAATAATTATTTTAACTATATTTCCTTAAATTCCAAAAATTAAGATTTAATAACAATAAATCTCCATAAATTTCTCCCTAAAACTCAAATTTCCTAAATAACACCTCGATAATTTCCAATTAACCTTAATCAATACTTGGGATGTTACAGAAATCGGCCTCTAAAAGAGCTGGCCGAGCTGAACCAAAGGGGAGGGAAAAAGTGAGGAGAAATGAAGTTGAAATAAGAGGAAAGCTCAAGAAAATGACAGAACAGGGGCCCCCATACCGCTTGCCGCCGTCGTTCGCCGGAAAACGCCCCCAGATCGCCGGCCAACTGAAAGAGGGGAGTTGAGCTAAGCAAATTGACAAGAGATCACTAAGAACGCACAAAACACTCAAGAATCCCAAGAAAAATCAAGTCTTTACCTTAATCTTAGCTCACGTCGCCGAAGATGACACCGTTTGCCGGAAAAACAAAGTCGCCGGCGACCCCACGTTCAGGCACGAAATCACGTCGGCCTTCACAGATCCAAGAAGAGAAGGAGGTGAAAAATGGAAATGAGAAAGCTTTTTGATGAGGAAAGGCCGAATGGTATATGGATGAAGAGGAGAAAATGAAGAAATGGTGAAGGGAGGGAGGGCCGACGTGTTTTTGTTCAAAGGATGAGGAGGTGTCCGAAACTTAAGGGAGTGAAGGAGGAAGGGGCGTGTTTGGTTGGGTGTAATAAGGGTGGTTTTTTTTATAATTACAGCCTAAACTTGCCATAGTGTACTCTTTTTAACTTAAAACCACTTAAACCAGCCCTCAATCTCCATAATCTTCAAAATATTTTTGGTTTCATCATTCCCACATATTTCAAATTCTTCAATTACTTGTTTAATTATTTGGGCGCTTAATACTCAAAACTCCCAAAAATATTCTAAAAATCACCAAAAATTCCTAAAAAGTCCTAAATTTCCAATTTCTCCATTTCTTATTTCCCAAAACACTCTCTGATCTTATATTAAAATTTCCAGGATGTTACACTCCATGTGAGGAGAGATGAAAAATAATTATATATGAGGTAGTATAGAGTTTCAACAAATAGGGTTTCAACAAGAAAAGCATGTAAATGAGAAGTGAACGATGATACTAAATTGAAGATAGCGGCTATAGGGTGAGGATTTATTTGAGGGAGAGAAATAGAATGAGGTGTTAGGGTTTTCACCAAGTGGGCTTTTTACAATTGGCCCTTTTTCTTTTAAGAAAGGAAAGAAAAAGGAAAAGACTACGTCTATTTTTTTTAATATATGTCAATTCCCTTTTAATTATACTTTACTTGTTATCCTCATATATTAAAGTCATCCACACACACACACACACATATATATATAACTTTTTATTTCTAAGAAAATTCATAATTTATTCTATTTTTAACACAAAGATTGTAAAGCCTACAAATTCTAACTCAAAAAAAAGGGATGTTACAGTGCCCAGTCTAAAATTTGAAAAAGTATGAATAAGGGACCACTCTAAAATGTGAGAAATCCCTGGTTCCTTTACAATCGGAGGAACCTGTACAATTAACCTATCGATTTGCGCAAATCGATGGGTACATCGGCCGACGGTACTAATAATCAGTGTCATGCAACATACAAAAGATTTATATATAAATATGTATATATAAAGTACAATTTATTTAGAAAGGTACCTTATAGCCCACGTTTAAATATAAAATAATCTGAACACATTTCATTTATATATATAATTAGAAGAGGATTTTAGAAATCCTCAACTACCGTCACCCTCAGTATCACAGTCAGTTAAGCGTGATTACCTGTTCAAGCTCAAAAACAGCACTATATATCCTCAATTATTGCCTTCCGCGAGCTCCACTCGAAGCATCGCCGACCAAAAATCGCACAATGAGCTGCTAATGGTCAAGACACAATATCAGTAAATTTGACCACTCATCCAAACTAATTCTAAACAATTATTGAAGTAACAATTACTTCCAATATCAGAAATAAACTATATCCTTTACATCTCTATAATTCCCTTAACCAATTATAATTTCTACAGTATTAAACTTTACCACTTCACATCACTCTTGGCCAAAATTTGCCCAATCATGCAGAATTCACTAAAACCACTCCATTAATATTGATTTGGCACTAAAACATGGTTTTCCTAACTCTCAAGCATATCACCACATTCTAACATATCTTCACATAACCACATTTTCCCTTCCAATACTTAAACTTTCAAACTCCCTTTCAAACACCAATCCAACCAAAAACCAATATTCCAACATCCTAAAATAACCTTAACAAGCATTCATAACCCACCAATTTATTCAAACACTCCTTTCCCAACCAAAATCTCTTTTAACCAACACTTTAACTAACAAAATTCCTTACAACACCAATCCATCTAAAACCAACATTCCAACATCACTAAATAACTTCATCATGCATTTCTTAAGCACCAATTTATTCCAACACTCCTTTATGAACAAATCCTAATTTCAAAGAGTCATAAAATGCCCATAAAATTCCCAAATAACATTCCAACTTCAAAAACAACATGAATATTTTCCCAAAAATCTCCAATTACCCAACTAAGCATTCCTAATATTTTGATTAAGCTCATAAAGTTCAAAAATGATCAAACTTACACTTCAAAAACCCCTACCAACTCCATAAATTCCTAATTGCTTCATTACCTCCAGAAATTCTAATTACTCCCAAGAATACTTAAGTTCAATATCCCAATTTTAGTATTAAGACATTAATAATCTAAAAATTCCAATATACTCCAAAACCCTAACTCCAAATAGGCAATTCTATCCAAAAATTTCAAAATCCAAAGGTGAAGATGCTTACTTAGTTTTCAAGGTGCAAAAGAGGAGTACCACCACCGAAGGCCGCCGCCTAGCACGCCGAAAAACACCTCCTCCTAGGTGGTTGGCCGAGAAATGAAAGGGAAGAGAAAGGAAAGATGAGAAATGAAGTTGGAACACGAAGAAATCACAAAAAGAACGAGAGAAACTATCACCTTCCTTCAAAACAACTCCCTTCGCCGGAAAAATCAATCGCCGCCGCCGGAGAGAGAGAAAACATGAAAAGCACACACACCCACTGATCAGACTTGAGCTTCACGGACCCGTCGAGAAGAGAGGAAGCGAAAACGAAATGAGGGAGCTTTTTGGCGAGAAGTGGCCGAAGTGTGAGTGAGGTGTGGAAGAGAAAATGAAGAAATGGTGGTGGGAGGGGGCGACGCGTTTTGCAGAAGGAGGAGGAGGGGAGTGCGATTTCCTTTTAAGGAGAAAAGAGGAAGGGTGTGTTTGGTTGGGTGAAATAAGGAGGGGTTTTGATAATTTGTAGCCCAAACCTGTCATAGTGTACTCTTTTAATTTAGGGTTAAGGTGCATTTTTAGTACTCTAAAATATAGCAAAGTGCACCTAACATAATACACAATATTGTGGTCCATTTGTGGTAACCAAGAATTATTTTCATGGCTTATTTAGTAACGACGTTAAATAAGTTAAGTTTGACTATTATGTGTCAAATTTTGACCGTTAAATTGTGGGGTAATGGAGCATTTTCAGTACTCTAGAATATAGAAGGAGCACCAAACATAATATACAATATTTTGGTCCATTTGTGATAACTAAGAATTATTTTCATTGCTTATCTAGTAATTTGTTAGCTAAAACTCACTTTTGTAAGATAAAATCTAATGTGACATAATGATGTAATATATGTATATTGAAATGACAATTTAACGAACATTATTTTAAGTTTATAACTATGTAATCAGATAGAAGTAACTCTTCTTCTATTACATCACAGGGTCATTAATTTGGGTCAAGCCAGTATGACCAACCCGTTTTAATTTGTGTCGAGCCAGTATGACCAACCCATTTTAACTCAGTAAGGTCAACCTATTTAGTTTATGATTCTTTGCTTACATTTTTTATATATGTAAAATACTAATGACTTATTAGTTTATACATGGATGATACTAGGATAGTCTATGGATCTTTATAACTTTGTAGTGTTTAATTATTTGACACTTTGAATAATATTGTGACTTAGTTGTTTATGGTGTTTAAATATTTTATATTATGTTTGATGTCCCTTCTATATTCTAGAGTTCTGAAAATGCTCCTTTACCCCACAATTTAACGGTCAAAATTTGACACATAATGGTCAAACTTAACTTATTTAACGTCGTTACTAAATAAGCCACGAAAATAATTTTTGGTTACCACAAATGGACCACAATATTGTCTATTATGTTAGGTGCACTTTGCTATATTCTAGAGTACTAAAAATGCACCTTAACCCTTTAATTTGAAACCACTTAAACCAGCCTCCAATCTCCTTAACCTTCAAAATATTTTGGGGTTTTCCATTCCCTCATATTTCCAATTCTTGAATTGCTTAATTAGTTTTCTGCACGCTTATTACTTAAAACTTCCAAAATATTCCAAAAATCACCAAAAATTCCTAAAAATTCTAAAATTCCCAATTTCTCCATTTATAATTTCCCAAAACACTCTCTGACCCTATATTAAATTTTTCAGGATGTTACAGCTAGCTGAAACCATATGTGTCCTGGATTGAAATCAAGGATGACTACGACCTAGACGTCATCCGAGTATTCTTCTCAAATCTGACTATAGGTGATGACAAGGATGAAGAAGGGAATGTCGCTGGGATTTGGTTCAAGAGTCAAGCCCGTGGTCAGAATATCCGTTATACAGACGTATCTCTCAACAGGTGTAAAAATATTTGTGATATTTGTACAAGGGATCTCGATCAAAAAAATATTTGTATAAAGGTTAAGGTGTAAAAATATTCATGTGATTGTGGTCAAGTTGCAAAAATACCCATGTAACCTTTTTAAAACAAAATCAACCCTAACATTTCAAAATAGGGGCAAAAGTATACTTTTTGAATTAATAGTGATGGGTAGTTTTGCCCCAATTTTGAAATGTTACGGGTACTTGTGCGCGTGTCTTGAAATGCTATGGTTGTTTTTGATAAAACAATTTTACCCTCTTTAGTCCTTATTATTATAAGGCATCGACTACTCATTTCTCACTAACCAAGGAAAGTGATAGTTGAATCTTCAAATTTATGTTAAATTTGTCACCTTTTCCAACTTTACCATTCATTAAATGACATGTTTCACATTTATAAATTTTTAATCTCCGTTAATAATAGGAGTAAAGTGGGAAAAGAGCATTTAATGAGGCGATTGGTGTCTTATATTAATGACTAAATATTGTAGGTAGGTGCCTTATAATAAGGATAAGAGGAAGTATATAGGAATGTGCTAATAGATGAGCAACAGCAAGGCGCCTGCCTATCTAGTCATGCACATCTAAGGGGTGTCCATTTAGAATATTGACCAGGGTAGCATTCACTATATAAGATTAATTAACTCCAAATTCCAAGATTTAACTCCAAATTTCGTGTTTTATCAAGGCCACAGAGGTTTTAGGGATCAAACTTGATCCCTAAAAGCTTGTCAAACCCTCCAACTACTAATAAAACCACAGATGATGAGTGTATAAACTATCTTTAATTTGATGCCATTTTATGAGTAAAAATCCTTAATCAATAGAAGTACACGAACATAGTGTTTTTAATGTTCCTGATTGAGTCATTACAAGTCAAATGAATTCGGGGGAAATCAGGAAATCAATTTTCTCCTCAATAATTACTTAGATATTTTTGTGATGATTCACTGCTAGAAATTAATAAGAGAATTTATGAAGATAAGCATATATATACATACATATATACATGCCGATAGATTCATTAGCGCCATATCCACTCTATTGATAATACTTTTGTTAGATTATAATCTCTAATTATACCATGATTATTTAGTTAGTGATCGAGATTTATGATGTGAATAGAAATTAGTCGTGGTTATGTTAAAACAAGTGATCGAGTCATTTGTTTTTTCCCTACTAGACTACTAGTGTGGTACATTGTTCTCTCTCTCTCCTCCCCCTTCTTATTTTCTTTGCTTATGGTATTTAATGATAATTTACCTATATATGGTAGGCAATTTCAACCCTTCTTCTCTCTATCTCTCTCTCACAACACAAAGCAGTGATTATTTCAGTACATATCATAATTGTCCCATTCTAAAATGTGTAAACTCGAGCCGATACACATATTATCGCTTTTAATTTTAAAATCAAAAGCTATAAAAGCAAAGACGTGTAGTATCTATACCTAGGGGTGTTCATGGGACGGGACAGGATCGGGACACCCCTGTCCCGTGTCCCGTCCCGAAAAAGGCTCGGGACGAGGTTTCTGTCCCGTGTCCCGTCCCGTCCCGAACATGTCCCGTCCTGATCGGGACCGGGACGGGACGGGAAATTCCCGAAAAAAAAAAGGAATTTTTTATTAAAAATATATACTTGTAAAAAATTATGGCACTTTGTTTTTGTTATAAACAAATGAATTAGTTCAATATTATTTTTATAATACATCTTATACAACATAATAAGGTCAAATTATATTATTACCGTGTTTTTCATAAAAAAATGTCATGTATATTTATACATACACATACATTTTTTTAAAAAAAATTATATAAAAACACATATTTATATATTCGGGACGGGACGCGATTGGGACGACCTCGTACCGTGTCCCGTCCCGTCCCGAAGAGGAATTTTGTCCCGTCCCAATTTGTCCCGTCCCGAAACTTTTCGGGATAGAAATTTCCCGTCCCAAAATGCCTCGGGACGGGACGGGACGGGAAATTTTGAACACCCCTATCTATACCATACCTAGTAACCTTCTAGAGTCTCTATATAGAGGGTAAGAGAGAAATGCAAAATATTAGTATCCATAGTTTGAGCAAATAAAACCAGTATTTAGTTGGTATTTTAGGATGGAAGTGTTCAGCACTATCTATAGGTAACTGTTCTATACAATGTTTAGAACTTAATTGCATTTCATGTACAACTATATTTTCATTTCCGCCTCACCTTTTTCATATACATTCATACATGAGAATAGGGAACTAATCTATAATCTTGTTTAAACCGTTACTAATAACTTCTTATCGCAGGTGGGGCCCTGTACTTGGGGGAACTAAGAATACATTGGAACAACGTTTTTACCTTTCTGAACAGGCAAGAAATATCATATGGAGAAAAATAGTTAATTATGTCTAGACAAATTTTTTAATATATATTAAAAATTGAGTTTTGCAAATTAAATAATGATTTAAACAAATTCAAATTTAGGAGTTTCATCAGTTCCAAATATTAGCCTTCATCAAACGTAACAACTTTTAATGTGTAACTGAGATTCCTGTTCATAAATCGATATTTACAATTAGTTTTCATGGTTTAGAAACTTTTTCAAGGTCCTAACTATCATTACATCCCTCTTTTAGCACTTTGAAAATGAATGTCGTCATTCCCCCTATCATATATGTGTTTGATCTGCTAATAATGCTGCCTTATGTCATGTATCAGACTGATGGTATTTATCTGAATACTCTAATTATAGCTGATTGTGAGGTCGATCAGCCTAGGGTTGCATCAGAAGACATAAAAACGGTAAAAATATTACACACACACACACACACTAAGACTTATTTTCTATGCTTAGTTACGATCATATTGATTTTGTATCCTAGTATGACTCAAGTCTACTTGTTGTAATATATTGATTTATTGACTTGTCAGTTTTGTGAAGACTCAAAGTGTCCCGATATCAAGAGGGAGAAAACCATTATTCATTCCGGAGAGGTATATATACACATACTTGCATGTGCATGCATATAGTGCAAGAGACTACTTAATGACATTCATGTAGGTTGGACTTCTAATATCTATATTAGTAGTACTGTATATGCTATATCTATGTGTGTGTTAGTGAATGTTTAACTTTTAAAGAGACAAGCAAAAACATAAAGTTGGTTTAACAAACAAGAACATTTGAAATAAGACAAAAACGCTTATCTGATAATTAACTATTTCAGTTTGAGCAAAAATAATAAATGACTATTTTGCGGTGCATAAATAATATCTAACTTTGTGACCTGGTGCAAAAATGATAAAACCGGTGCTCGATGTTAATTTTTAGTTATGTAGAACATTTTTTATATTATTTTCAAAGTGAAAAATACATTTTTGCCCCTCCAAATTAAAGACTTGCTAATACTAGTTAGCATGGGAAGATGAAGGGCGGAAGGAAGAAGGGTTGAGTTTTAATTTTGAGGGGGTAAAAAGGGATTTAATTTAGAAAATAATATCAGAAAGGTTCCACAAAACTACAAATTAACATTTAGTACCTGTTTTATTATTTTGCACCGGGTGATAAAATTTGTTATTATTTATGCACCGCGAAATAGTGATTTATTATTTTTGCCAAATTGAAATAGTTAATTATTATATCAGCACTTTTGTCCTTTGAAATAATCATATATAAGAGGAAAAGTAGATAGATGTATATGCTAATATAATTTAAGAGAAAATGGTAGAGTATAAAGTAGTCTGACGTAGTTCAAGTGTGAAGAGAAAAGGTTCTTACAAGCATATAGGGAGTCTTTTGTAAAAAGAAGGTAAGAAGACCCAAAAACGTTTAATGAAATTATTGAACGAGAGAACTTTGGTAAATAACAAATTATTTATCTAAAATTCTAGTTGTGGATAGAACATGCATGAACACATTCTGCATAAGTCGTATAATTAGCCAACCCCACCTACCCGCTTGTGTTGTACTCCCTCTGTTCCTAAATATAAGATCACTTTAGGGAGGAGAGCTTGTTCCTAAATATAAGATCACTTTCTAATTTTACTCAAGTTTTCTCCAAATTACCCCTATACTCTCTTCACCCCAAAAAATAGTAGTTTGAAGGTGAGAGGATATTTTTAAAGCTCAATGATGGTATTTTGGAAATTTCATGTAATCCTAACTCATTGGAATGTCTTCCTTAATCTCTCCGAATTTACTAAAGTGATCTTATATTTAGAAACGGAGGGAGTATTGAAATGCGTTGTCTTTTAATGTGTCCTTCAGGTTAACAAAATCAGGGAAATGAAACAAAAAGATACTTTGTTAGTCACACATACGGATAGACCTGAGGTATTGTCTCATTTAGTACTTCTTTTTTTCATACTGCTACTAGCTACTTAATTAACTAAAAATTACTGGTTACGAACTAAGTTAATTACCGTAACCTTATTATAATTGCATTAATTGAATTACTTCTCGTTTTCCTATTTGTGAATATATGAAATAGGTACTCCTTTGGGATATTGACGCTCAACCAGCTCGCCATGCTATTCGTGGAGCTCAAAATTCGTTACCGAATCTGGTTTAGCTATTTTTTCCTCCGCATACATATATGATTAATTTGTTGAGTTTATAAAGCATCTAAACAGCACTACTCTTTTTGGAGAATAACTTTTGCGAAAATAGCTTTTTGAAAATAGCTTTTGAGTAGAATAACTTTTCTGAAAAATAGATTTTTGATAAAGTGTGAGTGTTTGGATAAATTGTAAGTAGCTTTTTAAATGTCAAATTACCAAAAAGGACAATGCTACCCAAAAATTTATGGTAGTGTTTGGTAAATTACCAAAAATTTGCTTTTTGAATAGCTTTTTGAATGTTAAATTACCAAAAATTTTCTGAAAAGGAGAAAATCTCAGCTTTTCCTCAAACCTAGGTTTTGGACCTGAAACCTAGGTTTTGGACTAAAAATAGCTTTTTCATATTTTTGGTAGTGTTTGGCAAATTTTGGATGAAACCTAGGTTTTGTTTCCAAAATAGCTTTTCTGAAACTATCCAAACAAGCCCGTAATGTCATTGGACACGACACAAACCAATTTATTTTGTAGATTTTTACACGATTTGCCAACACATAAAACACGTTACGAGCTTTCATTTTTCTTTTGTTGTTATGACTTGCACTACAGTAATAGATATGATATGAACTTATTTATTCCTCTTGTAATTACATGTGATATATGTTATAATTTATTAATATATATGTTGATTTACTATATTGTGGAAGCTATATATAATAACTTGATCTTTAAAACCAACCACAAGCAGTTTCTTCTTATCTCCATTTTCGTGAAGTTCCTTTACATACACACACAAATTATCATTTGTAGGATTTTTTCGTATGCATGGGCAATTTTGCAGGTATTGATTGGACACATTGATGATGCTCAATTTGCTTTGGCTACTTCAAATTTTCAACCCTACGTTCTTTCTGGAGGTTAACCACCTATCCCATTTCAATTACAACATTAATTCTCTCTCTCTCTCTCTGTTTTTGAGTAAAAGAGGATTTCATTAAATAACTTAAAAAGAGTACAATAATATATGGTCTAAATAGTTAATAAATTTCAACTTGAAAATGGGAAAGAAAAAGAAGTGAAACTTGATGAAAGATCAGCATCTTACCTCAAAAGTTCATACACACAGAATCAAAATTCATTTTGCCTCGGAAGTTGTTGTTATACAACATTCTATCTCTTGGTCTTTCTCATGTAATTTCTGTTTTACAACACTTTCTAATGTAATTTTACCTGATAGAATTATTAAAAGAAAGTAATTTAGACCTATATCATTAAAACATTAATGGGAAATATCAATTTTTTAATAGTCAACACTATTTTTTTAATGGAACATGTTAAAATTGTTATGTTTTAAAACTTTTAAACCAATTTCAAATATAAAATAATCCTAAAGCAAAATAAATGTCTGGCAACAACTTCCTGAGTAAAATAGAATATTGACACCAATTATTGGATGTTCAGAACATCAATTCTCACCCTATACAATTGTTGATTAATTCAGGGCAGGACGCTTAAGTTATTTTATGGAGCGTGGATGACAAAATCACGTCTATAGTAGAGCCATCCAATTATAGAGTTGGTCCTCGTTTGGGTTATAGCAATTATGAACCACGTGTTACTCCACGTGGCATCTTCCGAGGACACACAAATACCGTCGAAGATGTTGAATTTAACCCAATAAAGTACGTATACGGTATACTCTCTTTCTCTCTCATACACACACACAAAATTGGCCTGGATTAAATTAATTAGTACTCTAGTTTTGCACATTATTCTGATTAATTCAAGAGAAATAATTATAAAAAAAATCAGCGAGGCTCGGTTTTGAGTCCTATACATGTATATTTGTAGAAAGTGTCACCACAATATACTAAGGTATACAAATTTAAGGGTTCTTTTGTACTGATCATATAGGAAGCGGGTGTTTGTTGTGCTTTCTTTAATGTGCCTCTTGTGCCTAAATTACCCTTTTAATGATTTTAGGGTAAAGGTGCATTGGACACCCCAGACTAGCGTTTTTTTTTAATTTTGTGGTACAATATTAATTAGCACCCTGATATATTTAAACGGGTGCAATTTCACCTCAAACTAATGGAATGAAAGCCTCCATTTTCTTCTTCTGATTCATCTAGCCTAATCTTCTCTCTCATGAACAAGGTTTTTTCTGTCTTTTTTTTCACTCTTCAATACCCCCCTGCAACTCCAGGCAATATATATGTAGAGGGAGAGAACTACACTCAATCTAGTTTCAAAAGAACATGTCCTAATACAGAGAGAATTGAGTAGGTGCTTTATACAAAGAGAGGGAGGGAATGTTAGTTGATGAGGACGATTGTGGAGTTGCATGGAGATATTGAAGTGTGGAAAAAAGAAGAAGAAAATGCCTGGTTGATGAGAGAGGGGAACAGATGAGATGAAGAAGAGGAAGAAAATGGATGTTTTCTATTCTGTTAGTTTGGGTGAAATTGCAATCATTTAAATATATTAGGGTGCTAGTTAATAATACACCACAAAATAATTTAGGACATTAATTGCATCCTAGAAATTAACATAGTTTATTTACTATGCTCAATGCACCTTTACCCAGGCCATTATGTTTCTATGATTCTTGTGATCACCAAGATTTTCTTATAATTCTTGTGATGATTAATTACATGCATATTACATTATATAAATATAAATAGTAGTTTGACGTTATAAGGGAAAAGGTGCTATTTCTTAATGAATAATAATTACTATAGAAAATTTTAATAAATAATGATTTCTTACTGACCATAGAAACTTGTGATCAGGTAATCACAATTATATAGGACTCATGTTAAATATGTTTCTTTTATAAAATTTTTAGTTAATCCCGTACAATATCAAGTAAACTATAATGTTTGTTATACTCTGTTATTTTCATTATCATTTTTTCATTATGTATGACGTCCAAATTCTTTGGATGAAAGCCCACAAGAGTTCTGTAGCGAAGGGGACGATTCTAAGTTGATGTTTTGGGATGCACGAACTGGAAACTCTCCTGTTGCGAAGGTTCTTATATTTATTATTTCTTTATTCATTGTATTTATCAATTGGTTTTCTTAGATTAATGATAATAAATAATTAATTGCAATATAAAAATCCTTTTTTCAACGTATATAGGTTGAAGAAGCGCATCGGGATGAAGATATCCATTGTGTTGAATGGAATCGCTTCAATATTAGCTATGTTCTCACTGGATACGAACGTATATATTTTCTGCTTAATTATTGTGACAATTAAAATATTTTTTCTTTTAACTAATTATTTTTTTTTTGGTAAGGTTCTTTTAACTAATTATTTATACCTATATTATTCCACCTATGTCTATAACTCGTTTCAAACTCAGTAAAGGGAAATATTTGTATTAGACCTTGACACCCATTGAATTTTCTGAACATGGATTAACGACAATGTATCCTATTATTCAGATAGTCAATAATCACATGTAATGGAATAAGACTTTGTTTTTATATTATTATAATTATAATTATAATATAATTATTTATCTAAATATTTCTATTTTTGTTAGTTTTTTGTTGAACTAGGCACGTAAAGTTCTGCTGACAAGACAGTTCATATGTATGAACGTCGATTCCTTCCCAATGGCCGTATTGCCCAGAATCCTGTTTATACATTTCAAGGTCATGAGTCATCTGTCAATTGTGTTGAGGTACACGCACTCACTTTTTGAACTACAACTTTTATCTTATTTTAGTTAAGTATTCTTACATCTCTAGTTAACTTATACGAGTAGTGTTTATATGTGTAATGAAACTGAGTCACTTTAACAAAGTCCAAGCAAAAATCCCGATTACAATTACTTGACAAAATCAGTCCGCTAACAAGAACCCTTAATTAGCACAAAGTATTGACTCAATGCAAACATTTCATTTAAAATGATGTACCCATACATTCATAAAAAGTTCAAGCATATAAATCTCTAATAATGCCAAGAGTATATAAAAGGAATTAAAGCTAAAAGTATTTCTAGTGACTTTTAATTTTTATATCTACTGTAGCCAGTTGTATTCTCTCTTTTATAAATCTCTTCCACCATTCATTTCTAAACGCACTCTCTCCATGCCGTTTTCTTCAATAATTTACTGTATCGAGCATTGTTTCACTGTTTACAGGATCAATAGTAATTTATTATTATATTCTACATCTACATTGTATATTTGTTTTCCATTCTTACTTATTTATTGGTTTTTATAATAAAGTTATTTAATTATTTAACTATTCCTGAGTGTTGCTTGTGAAATCAGCTACCGAGAGATGATTAATATACATGTGGTGGGCCTGTTTGTGTGTAGCTCTGACTCTCTTCCGTATAACCTGGAGTTGGTAATCTTTTGTGGTATATCCAATGGAACAAAGAAGAAACCTGTGGGTACAACTAACCCCCTTTAACCGTGGATGTCTTTCTATTTTGTTCTCCTATAGCTTTGTTTTTTTAACTGCATCTACTCTTCCTTTCTTTCTTTTTCGCTGTTATCTTTCTTGCTGAAAATACTGTCAATGGAGGGAGCTCAAGAGGTGGTTTATGACTTTATGTTGCTGCTCAAACTTTTGTTTCAATCCCTGATCATGGAGGGCGTTTTGTGTTGATTATTTACATGGCACGATTGAAAAGGATATTTTCAAACAAGTTATTATGTGTTACCCGCTTGGGAGGCTTGGTCCAATGCTAGGAATGAAACAACTTCAGCTTATGGTGTTTGATAAGACGGTATGTTTTAAGTGAAGACTTCAGTTAGGCAATTTATTTAAATGCTCTTTTTTTAAATGTTGTGTTATTTGTTGATCCTTTCTATGTTTGTATTCTTTTCCTTTGTCTTTGTTTATCATCAGTTCCATTGTGGACTTTTGGATGTTGACAACCAGCGACAGGTTTGGTTTTTATTTTGGGGAGGATCAAACGATTTGTATTGGACATTTCATCATTTACAAATCAGCTGATTCAGATGGTTCTAGCCTTCAAGGGAGGGTTGATCTAAGGTTGCAAGTGAGTAGCATTGTGCACTGGCCAATTTTCCACTTCCATGACATTGTTTCAATATGGTTACAATTCCTCAGGTTGCTGCTTCTGGGTACACTGACGATTTTTGTCTGTTTGGTCACTCTAATGTTGTGTATTTTATTTTTGCTATTGTGGCCGTTTTTATAAGTTTGTTTCAGCTGGCACGGCTCCTTTTGTTGTAATTCAATATGTTCTTTGCAGACCTACCGAAAAAGTTCAATGTATGTACATAATCCTCACTTCCTGGTGTTAGTATTAATTTTTAATCTCTTTTATTTCTTTTATTTCAGGTGCTCCAACGCTGCATTCTCATCACAAAACGACTTATGTGCATTTTATCCCTCCTTATTTAAATGTGATTCATCAGAGGGTTGCTCCACTTGGACGACTTGAGCAGCCAGTATGCTATATAGTGATGAAGCTTTTGATGGCCTTAATGTTGGTTATGATTATATAACATGTATGACCCTGTATTGCACGGATAATTACTATCATTATGTTTTTAATGTGTAGAGTTATTTCTTGCATTTTTCCCAAGATACATGGGATATCCTCTCAATATAGCTTTTCGATGTATGTTGTTTGTTTAAGTTGATGGCTATCAATGTACAAGTTACTGATGTTGAATGTATTGTCAGTAATCTTTTGTCGACTAAGAAGTTAGTTTATATTTTGTAAATTTATTAATATTTTATTGAGTTGTGGTTGTATTTTTGTTGAAAGTGAGTGTCAATATTCTTGGTTACACTTTTTAAGAGATGGTGCATGTTTTGATGTTTAATCAATAAAAAAAGAGTAATTATATTTTCTATGTGGTGTGCTTTGACTTCATGTGCTTTTGAGGTCCTCCCAAATTATAATATGGGAATTAAAACGCTTGGTTATAATGGGCAACAAGTCACGAGTTTATTCACTTGCAACAAGAGAATCATATAAATTACAACTTACATTTTAGAATCTCACCTACATAAAGTTTCCCATAATAAAATTAACTCATTGAGCGCACACTGAGATTACTTTTGATCATAGAGTAACCATAGACACAAGATTAGTTTTATAAATTTGAGTCTTGCATCGTTGGAGATCCAAATAAATTTCCATGTAAAAACGTTAAGAGATAAAACTTTTTAACATTCAACAACTCGCAGTTGTACTCACAACAGGTGAATCATATAAATGCTTTCCTCACAACAACTCATTCTTTAATGTCAGCTACAGAAATTTATCTCCACAAATTAAATGACTTATTAATGTTATTAGGCGCTGCTGCTTTTTAATTCTTGGTTTTTTTATCGTTATTGAATTGCTTGGGCTTATGGGTGAAGCGTGCTTGCATGCATGCCTTGTAATTTTACGTAGACATTTAGTGTGGTAAATGACAATCAATTATTTTCACACTGTCAATTTGTATTCTCCTTATAATATAAATATGGAATTTTGAATTTTATTAATATAGATTTTAGAGGACAGTGTGTAAGTGGCATTTAGTAATTAAAGCTGAAAATTATTGGCTGCCAATAATTTTTGCACGTCCACTTAAGAAAACATTTGTTGCTCCCCCTTGAATGTTATTCAATGCAGGCTTATTATAATTTGTTACATGCCAATAGTTTTCATATATTCATTGAGCTAAATTAGTTTGATTGTGCTTATGAATTGTATAAAATTGATTATAATTTGTTACTATTATTGTTTTCAATCGGTATTGCGTGTCAAATCTTACATTTTAGGGTTGGAATATATTTTTTAAAATGCGCAACATTTATTTGTCTATTTTAATTGCTACTTTACAATTTATTTATCCAGTTTTTTCATAACTTCCACTTTTCTTATATATTTATCCAGTTTTTTCATAACTTCCACTTTTCTTATATATTGTTCTGATTCATCAATTAGATATTGGCCTACAAAACATGGTTTTTATCAGTATGTTTTATTAGTTAATCATCTTAGCTTTCCAATTTTATTTTTCCCCCTTTTTGATTCATATTTTTTGCCACTTGATATCTTTTGTTTGCATGACCTGGTCATCTGTGCCTTAGATATTGCATTGTGGTCATGCCTGATGATTTTTTTTGATACATCGGAAATAAAGTCATGCCTGATGATTTTTTCTATGTAAGTGTGTATAGATTTTGTTTGACCTTTCTTTCATGTCCTCCCGTCGATTTTTTTGTCGTGTCTTTCTTCTTTATTTTCAGTGCCTGACATCTCTATTTTTACCATACCGTTCCAGATCCTTTTAGATTGGATTTAAGATATGAGTTATGCCTGCAGTCATTTAATTTATCTTGTAGGTTTTATGTAGAGTGCTTCTTTTTTACATTTAATGCTTGGCCTCTTTCTTTTCTTTCTTCCTACTCCCTCATGTCTCTAATAGAAGAGTTAGCCTCGAAAAAAACGCTTTTTAAAAAACATGTGAATGTTAGTTGGGTGTTTGAAGTTAATGTTTCTTTTCCAATATTGCTCATATTTATTATATAATACTTTTAAGAGAGATAAATACATAAGCATTAATAAATATGAAAGAGAGTTAAGGGCAAAGTAGGAAAAACCACATTAAATGAGGAGAGAATATTAGATGAGCTCTTATATTAGAGACTAAAACTATTCAAATTTTGAGCTCTTATATTAGGGACCGGAGAGAGAGTATTTTGTAGGGATGAAATAAGTGATATGTCTGTGTTCATATAATATATAGTAATAGACTCCTAGCCTCCTAGGCGTCAATGTTTCTAGGTCTTTTCTTTTCAAATTAAATTTAATGATCAATCTCTTACTTTTCTAATTTCTTTCATGCGCTGCATAGTCTGGGGCATAGTCTGGGAAAGATATGCGATGCGAATTTGTTCTTTTCTTCATATACATGAAGTTGTTTCAGTGTTCTTTCCAATCACATTCAATTTTTTATGGACCACATTCAATGCTCTTTAGATCGATTCAATGTGACAACAATTTTTTATTAATCGTTTTATTTTAATGTTTACTTTCTACTTCAGTCTGGACTTCAAATTGTCACCTTTCTAAAGAACGGATAACCTTTGTGGAAATTTAATTTGTCTTTATCATATGGATAGACCCTAAAATTTATTTTCTTCTAAATTTTTATATGGTTGTCAGTAATTCTCTTATAAATATGGTTTTGAGGATATACAAGATTATAACAAGAGATTTTAATTTGTTCATTTTAATAACGGAGTCTTATTCATATAACCTTAAATCGAGTCTTTTGAATACTGGTGAAGTATCACCATTACATTTATTTGAGTGTCTGAATAATGGGTAAGTGTTAGCATTAAGATTCTTTTCCGGAGCAAATGAAGGCAAAAATTGTTTTAATTGGTTTTGTCCATTCAAATAATGGACTCAATCATATGCATTATGTTTACTCAGAGTATTTGAAATGCGAAAATGGCACTGGTGACTATGATTAAAATTTAACATACCTTCTTGATGTCTCAACCAACATTCCTTTTGAATTCCATTCTGACGGAGGATGCCCGGATTTTTGATGATGTGCCTCAAGATGCTTCTACTTCTACTCAGATAGGAGTTGGCTAAGTTTTTCCGATTAGTTGTCTTTTTAGCATGTGTGTTTGTTTTCAGTTTGCTATTTCTGAAGTTAACATTATTTGATATTTACTCCTTGGTGAGTGTGGTTGTATTGTTGAAACATTTTCCTATTTGCTGATGACGAAAGCAGCTTTTTCGATAAAAAAAAAAGAAAATGTACGTGTAAACGTTTTATTAAGGTAATGTGATAAGTAATACTCCCTCCGGTCTCTAATATAAGGATCAACCACAAAAAATGCTTCTTAAGAAAACACGTGAATGGTAGTTGAGTGTCTGGAGTTAATGTTTCTTTTCCAATATTACCCATATTTATTATGATACTTTTAAGATAGAGAAATATATAAGCATTAGAAAATATGAAATAGGGTTAGGGGCAAAGTAGGAAAAAATTAAACACATTAAATGAAGAGAAAATGTAAGATAAACTCTTACATTAGAGACTAAAATCATTCAAATTTTGGACTATTATATTAAGGATTGGGACGAGTATCATCATGTCTTGTCATATTAATCAAAGTAATTTTACCCGCGCTGGCCGCGGGGGTATATGCTAGTTGTGTGTAGCCGTGTAGGTATTCATTTTCGCTATCTATACAGTGCTTAGCTTTTACAAAACTTTATCTAGCTAGCAAGTGCTAGTTATAGAGTGGTAGGTAGTGACGTATATATGCAATCTAGTAGTATCATATTCTGATGGTATGGAATATATATTGGTTTGGTAGTGTAAGGTCATGTTAAATAGATCATGACATAAAATTGGATTATTAATTAGTTGTTCAAATCTGACAAAATATACATACTATGTATATTCAGGTACAAGGCAATTGACTTCCAATGGAATTCATCAGAACCGTGGACTATTCTCATTGTATCTAATGATTGTAGAGGTTGTGGTGGAGGCACCTTACAGGTAAAAAAATTTTTATCAGCTCTCAATATTTAATTTAATAAATGTACACTGATAGCTTCTATAGAAGGGCCAGACATGCCGATGATGAGCAGAATTAAATTAAATTATTTAACTAATAGAGAAAAACAGAGGGCCTCACAAATGAAAAATTGAGAGGATGAATACGTATTTTACAAAGAGCTTTTAATTTTTTAGTCTTTGAAAGGGGAAAGCAAGTTGTATATACTTATATATACCTCCCGTCAATTTTTAATATATTATCTGCGTGTGAGCTTCTGTACATAGAAACTCACAAATATGAGAGCAAAGTTGTCAGTGCTAGAAGTTCCAATAATTTTACATATTTGAATTTAGGGGGAAGGTGCAAAAATATGACTAAACTTTCCCTAAGTTGCATTTCTATTACTAAACTTTCGCGAGGAGCAAATATACCACCCAATTTGGGATCGAGATGCAAAACTATGATTTTCGTCATATATGATAGTGTTGACCGTTAGTCTTCGACTTGTAGGATGCTTATTGTGCAAAAATGACCATGTGGCATGCTGAATAGACTATTTATTGGTATTATGTGGAATAAGGGGTAAATGTATTTAAAGTAATGTAAAAAAATATGATTATTCTATTCTTATTAATTCTTTGGGCAAAGGAAATAAAAACACAACACACAATTTCCTTTCATTTTTTAACATCATAACCAAATAAAAACACAACCATTTTCAAAAGAGTGAAAGAATGGCGAAAGAAGGGGCTAGGGTTAGGGTTTGACTTGATCTCATCCCTGTGATTTCGACGAAATCGATGGTGGAAGGTGGTTGTGCGTGTCGACGTAAACAGTTGGAGTGATTCTCGATGGAAATAATAGTTTTACACCTCGATCCCAAGTTGGGTGGTATATTTGCTCCTCGCGAAAGTTTCGTAATAGAAATACAACTTAGGATAAAGTTTAGTCATATTTTTGCACCTTCGCCCTTGAATTTAACTAGGAGAGAAAAACGTGAATCTTAAATTATAAATTTAGAGAAAAATATATATGTATATGCAAAATAGTTTTGATTTCCATTGCCTATCTTGTGATTCTTGAATTGCATAAAAACATGTGTTAGATTAAATAATTTATATAAATTTGGGTTAAAGGTCATTCTGGCCACGAAACAATTTCTAAAGTATCAATTTAGCCTATAAACAATTTTCGGTCTTAATTTGGCCACTAAACAATATGAAAGGCTTAATCTGGCCAACACCATCTATTATTTCTTAACACCATCAGTTAATATGCCATGTAAGCATTTTTACCAACATGTGTGGCAGGTGATTGTGTTTTTTAAGTGACATGGCATGCCAAGTATTTATTTTCATTATCTAGCAATTAACTCATCATGGCTTGCGATGAACCTGAAATTGAAAACCCAAAACTCATCGACGAAAAACCCAAAACCCATCGGTTGAATCGCTGCCGACGAACGTGAATCAGAAGTGATGGACTTGCGAAGGACTTGTGGGGGACGATTAGAGCCTGCGACGAACATGGATCAGAAATGAGGGACCTGCCATGGATTACGACTTGCGAGGAACCTGAATCGGAAGGAAGGAGGCTTCGATTTGAGTTGAACCTGTGACGGCAATTTGAGCTTGTGAGGGAGGAAGGAGGCTTCAGCTTTGATTTGGTTGCCTGTTGACATGGGACAAATGGGGACCAATTGGACCACACAATCTTGGTACAGGTAAGGTCAGAAAAATGTAGCATGCCTCTCAACAAGGGAAATTAATTCATGACATTTTGTGGCAAGAGGTATGCAGAGATGATGAGTTGGCAAAGAAGAGTGACATAAGAAACTTGGGAAAAATTATAGCTTTAGAATTAGACTTGAATGAAAAATCAGTTGGGAAGATGGTCATGTTGAAGTTGAAAAACCCACTGAGAATAATGATGATGATGTTGTAGAGGGAATGGAGCATGTAATGGAATGTGTAAATGAAGCTGAACCTGAAAAACAATGTGAGAATAATTATGTTAATGATATTGAAGCTGAAGGCATACTTGCTGCATTTTTATTTCTCTGGTTACAGTATGGTTGAAGGCATACTTGCTGCATACTTGCTTCAAGTATGGTCGAAACTCGAAAGCATTCCATACTGTGATGTTTTGATTGATAGATAGATATGATATGTTCATATCCGTATCCAGCAACATGTTATTATCAGTATTATTAATGTGTTTTAGGTGGGTGAATAAGATCAACATGATATTAGCAGGGCAAGGGACTTGTTTGTTTTGATCAGTATTATTATCAGCAGATTGGTGATTATATCTGATATGAAGTGGCCAGAGGAACATCAGAGGAACATGATGATGTCCAGAAAGAGGCCAGCACAGGGTCCTGACTGTTGAAGTGCTATGTTATTTTTGCTTGTATATCATATTTTTACTATATATGGTATTTTTGGAGGGGTGTCATCCCCAAAATATGTAACTCACTGAAAAACTAAGCTTTTGACATATTTTGGTCTATGACATCAACAATGTATTGTATTTTGGCATATTATATCAATATTATGGATGCTTCTATATTTTGATATGAGCTTTTGGCATTTTTTGTATGTTACTATGATTTATGGATGTTATTAGCAATTGAGACATAAGGAAAATGTTCCTGCAAAATATCTTTTCAGAAAAAGAAGTCACCAAGTAGTGTGGCAATAAATTGAGGTGGAGATTATTTTTTTCGATCAGGAAGTGGAGGTTATGAAAGCTGCGCATGAAGGAATATGAGAAATAAGTAAAGTTGAAAAGAGAGAGTTTAAGAATTAAGGGATTGTTTATTTATTACATGCAGAATAAGTCACTTTTTTTATTCACATAAAATTGAACAGTTTTGATCTCCTATGCATAAAATCAAGCATATGTGGCAATGCCTTGATTTTATATTCTGTCGTACCTTCACATAAAATCAAGCATATGCCTTCCCACATATGGCTTCTCAAAACTCAGTTTTGACATGTTCTAGCCAAGTCACTTTCCTTTTAAAATTAAACATTCTAGCCAAGTCACATTCATTTACATCACCAAGTAGTTCATACAATCTTCAGATACATAAAATCTTCAACAATTCACCAAGTAGTTCATACTAGCAAAGTACAATCAGCAAGCATTTCACCCTCTCATTAAAATGACCAAGAATACACAAGCAGTCACAATCACTTGCACAATTACTTTATATTTTTTCCCTCTTTTCAATTACATCAACAATTTCCTTGATCATTTGCTTGTTCCTTAGCTCATTCCTCTCTAAAATCTTTCTCATTTCCACTCCTTGAGCATCAATAACATCTTTGGCTGCTTAAAACTCTTCTTTTTCATCATACAATTTGTCAATAATATCAAGTAGCTCCCTAATGATAGTCTTTTGTCACACCCAACCTCAACATCATGCCAATCGAAACAATCGCGCTACCCTACCTGTCCAATCATAAACACACAACAGTTTATTGCTCACATCATAAGACATTCTGGAAATTCAGAAATGCCATTGAAATTTTGTCCGAGTACATTCAAAACCACATATGCATTTCTCGTTCCTTCACTAATCATGTCAATAACTGCCATTTCATAAATTCACAAAATAGACATATAAGAAACTCATTTTAGGCAATACACAAGTGATATTCAGCTGTCAATAATTCTTTCTCATAACAGCAGTAGCAGTTTATTCAGATTACATTGGATTAAGTCAGCATATTCATAATTTTATATTCCAATTTCCAAACAAAGTCATGATATAGTAGTCTCAATATCTACAACAGTAAGAAACCAATAGAAAGGGACATTTAAGGAAGAAATATTAAAGACACCCCTGCATTCAAGCGTGTACAAGGTGCAAGGCAGCATGTGAGACTTGGTTTCTTTCACTCTCTATTCACTCTGAGGAGAAATATTAATGAGGGAATGGCAATAAACAAGAAGGAAAAAAACTTGAATATAATTCATGATCCTGCACACTTCATTTTTCTGTTATTCTTTTATTAACACACGACTGTTAAACACATTACATATATTTTATTGCTTAAAATCTCCATTTTAAGCAATAAATTCACAGGACCAAATGGAACACTCCAAATTCAAGGGGCCAATTGGCCATAACAGTGGAAGAAGATAGGATTTCGAGGCCTGCTTTTGCAATCAACATTTTTCCCATTTAAAGTAGAAAATAAGTTTGAAGTCAATGAAGAGACAATATAACAATCAGACTACTTACATTCCTTGGCAACTATTATGGCTGAGGAAGCTGAAAATGAGGAGGATGAAGGGGCCATGCTTTGTCTTCATCTTCGTAAGATTCTCAGCCTTCGTTCTCAATCTTCAGCTTTCATTCTCAGCCTTCAACATTCGTTCTCTGCCTTAGTCCTTCAAGAATTCAATTTAGGGTTTCAAATTCAATTTCAGCTTTTTTGTTTTAATTTGACACTTAAAATACCTGGCATCTATATGGGATGACTTGGCAACTATACTGGCTGACATGGACTAAGGATTTAACGGGGTTAAAACATATTTAACGGTGTTGGCTAGATTGAGCTTTTATATTGTTTAGTGGCCAAATTGAGACTGAAAATTGTTTATAGGCCAAATTGATTACTTTAGAAATTGTTTGGTGGCCAGAATAACCTTTAACCCTATAAATTTTAATCTCGACCAGCTCATCCTCCTTTAAATTCTGAGTTCATATGATGTGTAGTAATTATGCATGGTTATGTATATTTTTGCTGAAAAATGCAGATGTGGCGAATGATGGACATAATGTATAAAGGGGTTGCAAATGAGGAGAGGTATATGACAGAACTGAATAGGTTCAGGCCTTGTACTGAGGGACGAAGCCTTTCATCCATCAAGGAATTATGTTTCACTCTCTAAGTTCTTGTTTTAGTTTAACCTAATCCCAATTAATTACTTCAATATTATCCACATCGTGGATCGGATAATAGTAAAATTGATGGCGAATATATTAGAATAACTGTTTCATGACATACATGACAAGACTTGTATTGCGTGCAAGATTCTAGCTGTATTACATGTTGTTCGAAATTTAAGACATTAATTTTTATTATACATCTTTGTGCTATAATTTTCAATGATTTGGCTATTGTTGGCCAAAAAAAATGATTTGGCTATTGGCAGTGTAGAATAACATCACGTGATTTAGATAAATAAGATTTTTTTATTAATTATTTGTGTGATGCTATTTCATAGACCTTAATTATTTAAATGGTAGAAAGAAAGTTTTTGTCTTATTATAAAATTATTTTTCTTATATGTATGAAGAATTTTATTTATACATTTTTATGCAGTAAACTTTATTTTCATGATTTTAAGTGTGTATATTTATTGAGAGTAAAATTTAAAAGTTTTAAATTTTGATATATATTTATTGATATTTTAAGTTTTTCTTGATTTTTGTAAAATATGTCAGAGATAACTTACAAGTAGAACATGAGAAAAGAGAGTACACACACATAATCCTCAATATCACTGATAAATGATTATTTGGAAGATATTTGATCTGATCATTTGATGTTCATGAGAACATGTTGTCTCCATTATTAATGCGTTTCATTTCTTAAAAACTCTTCTATGCGTCTTGGATTTGCTATGAAGGCCAATTACTACAAATGCTAATAATATGGAAGATTTACAAATACATCTCTAACTCTCTCGGGTTCTCGGCAGTTTAGAGAATGACTTAGCTACTGGATTACAAATTCAGCACTCTTTTACAGCAATAAGAAGGAAATTTCAGAAATATTATACTTTTAAAAGCAATCCAAGGAGAGCTCTATACTATCACTTTACGCCAAGACATTACCTTTTATTGAGCTTTTTGCTTCTAGCTAGTTCAGTAAAGGGTTGCTTTAATTTATAAACTATAGGACCTTTCTTTCTTTAATTAATTCTTGTCATTTATGGTTTTTAGCCATGAAATGATATATAAATAGTTATAATAATCAATACATTTTGAGTTTTATTTACCCAACAAAATTTCCCCATACTCTAATTATTGAATATATTTACTTAATTTTATTAGATTAAGGATATTAGTTAAATTAGTTATTTACTACATGATTTATTTCAGAGATCTATTATCATCCTTAATTTCTCCACTATTACTGAATTAAAGAAGGGGAAATACTTGGAATTAAGTCATATATTTAAAATAAAGATTAGCCCGCGTGTCAAGTGAGACTAATCCCTCGCTATTCTGAAGTCTCATATAAGGGGTAGACAGCTGGCCTGTGAATTTGCTTCATTCGCAAGAGCTGGGGATCGAACCCCCAACCACTTGCTTAAGGGACGAAAGTACTTACCACTCAAGCCAACCCGCCAGGTTAACATATGTCATTTTTAATTGTGAATACTATCATTTTGATTTAAGTCATTTCTAATTTAATTTTTCAAAATCAACTGTCTTTTTTGCAGTGCATGACATTCATTAAAACAACTAACTAGCTAATATATAATCGTTGCATCTCAGGTCAACACAATCCACACGTACGTGTTAAGTCCATAAATGCCATTATGCTTGATTCCATAGGATAATGTAAGTGTCATAATCCAACCAACGCTATATAATAATGATCTGAATCTCATGAAGAAGTGACATATACGGATATAACTTCACCCATATATAGCAACCACACTATTTTTAAGGGAAAACCCATTTATAATACTCAAAATTTCATTCATTTTTTATTTGGGTAGCTGTGTGTTTTTTCCCTTCTAATAATTAAATACTCTATCTAGGCCCTAATATAAGAGTTAGCCACAAAACAAAATGATTCTTAAGAAACTATGTCAATGTTAATTGGGTATGAGATTGTAAAATTCCTTCGTCTCTGTTTTTTTCGTAAAAGTCAATGAAATAAAGCATATAAATAAATCATAACATACGTTAAGATATACTCCCTCTGTTCCTAAATATAAGAGCACTTTGATTTTTTTGGAGAATCCTAAGAAAGCAAAATATGGTAATTAAAAATTGATTTTCCCAAATTTTTTCACTAAACTAGTTTATTTGACTTATGAACTTACATATGATCTAATAATATTTAAAATATGTTATGATTAAATTGTTCATTTTGTTTTCTTAGGATTCTCAAAAAAAGTCAAAGTGCTCTTATATTTAGGAACGGAGAATGTCAATTTAAAAGTAGAATAAATTCATTTTAAATGAAAAAAATAAGAATAAACAATTAAAAAATAAATATTTTACAAAGCCAAATTGTCTTATAATAATTAGGACTGAGACTTCTCAACATATTCATGTGTGTGTGTCTAATGCTTAGGAGTGGGGATAAACATAACAATTAAGGTGTATCAATTGATAATAGTACTGTAACTTACAACTAACATAACATTCTTATCTAATCAAATCAATTCGTCTAAAATTATCTTATACTCACTCATTCCTAAATATAAGATCAATTTCACATTTCAACTTGTTCTTAAATACAATATCACTTTCTAATTTCCCCAAGTCTTTCTCAAATTAACCTTAATAATACTTACCAATAGTAACAAGAAAAAGAGGGATACTGACAAAAAAAAACTCATTAAATCAAATTAGCAATATCATATAATAATAAGTAACTTAACTAATAATCTTAATCAAATCAACATAGTAAAATCATCTTATATTTAGAGATGAATGACTAGACTATTTAATAAAGTGGGTGTGGGTACATGTATAGTACCATACATACTGCCTTCTTGCTTTCATTTCACTGAAAGCTGCAAACAACGAAGACGAAGAAGATGATGATGATGCGTGCGATATGCTTTTCCAAAACTACCCCTCTCCTCTTCCTCTTCCTCTTCGTCCTCTCCTTTTTCTCATTCGCTCACTCTTTCTACCTCCCCGGTGTTGCTCCTCGCGATTTCCACACCGTACCTCACTTCTCTTTATTCCTTCGTTTGTTTATTGCTTTTGCCTTTAATTTCGCTTTTGAATCTTGGGTCTGTCTCAATTTTCCATTTTGCCTTTCTTCGATCTAGGGTTTTAGGCCTCATCTATGATTTTCCCCCCTTTTTTTAGATTGAGAAATGATCTTATTTGCTTAACTTTTTCTGCTTATGAGTTGTTTTTATTTTGGTTGTTTTGATGTTGGTTGAGGTAGAAATGACTGTAATTTCTGGTGAACTAGTTTTTTTTTTTAATTTTTTGGTGAATTGGTTGTATTAGTTTCTGTTAGAAAATGAATTTATGGTGTTTTATGGCGTTATGTCAGCCTTTTGAGTTCATGTCATGTATGTTGTTCAAATCTGTGGATGTAAAGTGAGAAATTTATATTCTCTATGCCTAAATATAAGATCTATTTAACTAATTTTATTAGATTAAGGATGTTAGTTAAATTAGTTAATATCACGTGATATTACTGATGTACCCTGTATATTATCTACATTTATCCTCACCCTCCTCCTATTTGCTTGTTTATTTGTTTATCATTAGGATCATTCATAGGGATACTTTGGGAAAAAAGGTGACAATTAGAAAGATGTTGTATATTTAGGACTGGAGGGAGGATAATATAGGTTCAGTTGTGGCTTTTCTGTCACTGCAGTGAATTTTCCTCTGACTTTTATAATTGATTTCTGTGGTCAACAACTTTCAGTTCTTTTATTTCTTGAATGATGAGCTCTATGAGTATTGTTCAGTGATTTTCTTGAGAAAAAAATTTCAATTTGATAGTTATGTTTTATTGGCTTGTCAAGTTAGGCTGAAAATACTGATTCTGTTTCTGCTATGGCCCTAGGGTGAACTTCTGTCTATCAAAGTGAACAAATTATCATCTACGAAGACTCAACTTCCATATGACTACTATTTCTTGAATTACTGTAAACCCCGGAAGATTCTGAACAATGCAGAAAATTTAGGAGAGGTTCTTCGAGGGGACCGCATTGAAAATTCAGTATATACGGTACATACCCATTTCTGGTTTTTCATCTAGCAATTTACTTTGATAATTAGGCCTTTTGAGTTGTTACTTACAGAAGTTTCTTCCCATGATTTTACAACCAAATTGATGCATTTCTTGTTTCAGTTTGAAATGAGGAAGGAAAAATCTTGTACCGTAGCTTGTCGTGTAACTTTGGATGCCGAGTCTGCCAAAAACTTTCAAGAAAAAATTGATGATGAATATAGAGTAAACATGTAAGTGATTAATGCATATTTTTTTAGTGCTTTGCTATTGCTCTTTAGTATAGTTCCTTTCATTCTTCTGCTGTGTATATTCTACTTGTAAACATATTGAGTAACATATCAAGTAAATATGTAAGGTTTCTTTTTGACGGCCTACTTGTCTTTTGCTGTATATCCTTTT
Source organism: Mimosa pudica (assembly GCA_029929735.1). NCBI lineage: Eukaryota > Viridiplantae > Streptophyta > Magnoliopsida > Fabales > Fabaceae > Mimosa > Mimosa pudica. The sequence continues at coordinate 712,825 of JAKELP010000022.1, read as the reverse complement.
TGACACAAGTTACCCATGAAAGTTGCTACTTTTCCGCTATTTTCTGTGATCAATGAATCCTTCAAATGAGCTTGCAGGATTTTGGATAATCTTCCAGTCGCTGTACTTAGACAGAGGAGGGATGGAGGGCAATCAACCACATATGAACATGGGTTTCGTGTCGGGTTCAAAGGAAACTATCAAGGGGTATAAATTCGGAATGTAATTTTGTTATGGAAATATTTTTTCCCCGTGTTCTCACAAATTTAAAATTTATCTGCAGAGCAAGGAGGAGAAATATTTTATTAATAACCACCTGAGCTTTAGAGTTATGTATCATGAGGATCCTGAAACCGATACTGCTCGTATTGTTGGGTTTGAAGTTACCCCAAACAGGTGTAGTTCTCTATCTATTTTATGGCTTCTTTCATTTGAACTTATAACAAGGTCTTTCATGCTGCTTTAAAGAAGGGTGATACCTCTTTGCATTATGTGCTTGTTAACGATGATCTTGACATATTTTGATCCCTGGTCTTTGGTAAAAAATCAGTTCAAAATATTGAGCTTCTATATCAACTGCTTTCTTGTTGATTATTGCATGGCTACTTAATGTGTGTTCTTTCGTTTTCATATGAATCTATCATCTCACGCAGTATCAATCATGAATACAAGGAGTGGGATGATAAGAATCCACAAGTAACAACATGCAATAAGGATACCAAGAATTTAATGCAAGGAAGCACTGTCCCACAAGAAGTAGAGAAAAACAAGGATATTGTATTCACTTATGATGTTACCTTCAAGGTATTTCTGATCATGCCTTCGGCTACTCACTTCTTCCATCTCATCTGTGATCAGATACATTATTTCAGGCTTAATGATATTTTCCCCTTTTTGCAGAAAAGTGAAATCAAATGGGCATCTCGATGGGATACATATCTTCTAATGAATGACGACCAGATCCACTGGTTCTCCATCATTAACTCTCTGATGATTGTTCTTTTCCTTTCTGGAATGGTGGCAATGATCATGCTGAGAACACTATACAAAGATATTTCCAATTATAATCAGCTAAATACCCAAGATGAGGCCCAGGAAGAGACAGGATGGAAACTTCTCCATGGAGATGTTTTCAGGCCTCCAATCAATTCCAATTTACTTTGTGTTTATGTTGGTACTGGTGTTCAGATCTTTGGAATGACACTTGTGACAATGATATTTGCATTGCTGGGTTTCTTATCTCCATCCAATCGAGGAGGTCTTATGACAGCCATGGTTCTATTGTGGGTTTTCATGGGCTTAGGTGCAGGATACTCCTCAGCACGACTGTACAAAATGTTCAAGGGCACAGAATGGAAGAGGAATACCTTGAAAACTGCATTTATGTTTCCAGGCATTCTTTTCTCTGCATTCTTTGTTCTGAATGCTATAATTTGGGGGGAGCAGTCCTCTGGGGCGGTGCCTTTTGGAACAATGTTTGCTCTTGTTTGCCTATGGTTTGGCATCTCAGTGCCCTTGGTATTTGTGGGTAGTTACTTGGGTTTTAAGAAGCCTGCTATTGAAGATCCTGTAAAAACCAATAAAATTCCCAGGCAAGTACCCGAGCAGGCATGGTATATGCAACCTGTCTTCTCTGTTCTTGTTGGAGGCATTCTCCCATTTGGCGCCGTGTTCATCGAGCTCTTCTTCATCTTGACATCGATTTGGCTGAACCAGTTCTACTACATATTTGGCTTCCTTTTCATAGTGTTTGTAATACTGTTAATTACATGCGCTGAGATAACGATTGTGCTCTGCTACTTCCAGCTGTGCAGTGAAGACTACAATTGGTGGTGGAGATCTTACCTCACTGCTGGGTCCTCTGCTCTGTACCTTTTCCTCTACTCTATTTTCTACTTCTTTACCAAATTGGAGATAACCAAATTTGTCTCAGGCATCCTGTACTTTGGGTATATGATAATTGTTTCGTATGCCTTCTTTGTTCTGACTGGGACCATTGGCTTCTATGCTTGCTTTTGGTTTGTCCGCAAGATCTATTCTTCTGTGAAGATTGACTGATTTACATCCATCATATAGAGGATGATGAGAAGTGTTGAGCTCAAACTATGAGAGGCCCTATGATGTTGAGGACTTGAAGCAGACACTGAAGGGAACTTTTCTCCCCCTGATAGGAGGCTTTTTCCTTTAAAAATTATTCTTATAAATGTTAGATTAGCAGCTGTACTGTTAATTAGTTACACAGTTTCCAATGTTGCTGTAGTAGATTTTGAATGAATGAGTTGATGCTTGCACATTTTACATGATGTCCATGTGACCCAACTTTGAGGTATTTCAATCTGCGGACAGGCACCAGGGCATTTTGTGCGCACATTTAGTCTATAATTAAGGAAATGGATGATAATGTACAACTACCTAAACCAGATACTACCTCCGGTCCTAAATATAGGACCTAGATGACTTTTTTTTTTTGGAGAGGTTAAGGTTGCAAAATAGTCTATTAAATCATGACATATTTGATATATTTTTAGATTATCCATTAGTTTATAAGTAAAATAAACTAGTTTAAGGGAAAAAATTAGGTAAATCAATTTATAATTAACTTATTTTGCTTTTTTTTTTAGGATTTTTCAAAAAAGTCAATTAGGTCTTATATTTAGGACCGGAGGGAGGATTATAATTAAGGATCAGAAATAACCTCAAAGTTTTAGCAAGAATCCAAGAGGGGTTTGGATCCTCTTTGAATGGGCATTCTCATTTTCTCATAGATCTCTTCATGCCTTAAGGCTAACCCAGTTCTAGTCCCCACTTGGTGAGGGTACTGGGGAAGAGAATATATGAAACAATTTAACCTTTGCTATTTTTTCAAAGTGATTTATTCAAACCAACGACTTTAGACCTGATAGCAAGTGAGCTTACCGTCGAGCCAAACTGACCTTTTAAAAAAGGGTCAAACCATTTATAGTCTTCATTTGGGAAAGAGAATATATTAGCCAGTCTTACCTATGCTTTATGTATAGAGGCTGATTTGAATTCACAAACTCATGTGCTACGACACCATTGAGTCAAACCGGTCATTTTTTTAAAAAAATGGTTCAATAAATGGAAGCGGGGAAGGAGGAGCCATCTAATGTTTCTAGACCCCTTAGTGAAGAAGCATACACACCCATTGTGCACACATCCCTAACAATAACACGATTTAATGATATGTACCATTAGAGGTGGATTGGACCAATAAAGTTTTAGACATCTGGAAATTTCGATAAAAATTCAAGATAAAACTATAAATAGGAGTGTCAAAGTTTGCCATTTTCAATGGAAATACTATGGGAGAAATGATTTCTCAAGGATACATTCATGAGAATTCCCTAAAACAATAACCGCGCCAATATCAAATTTTGTTCTCTTTTAGTAAGAACACCTATAACCAAGGAATGATGTAATCCATAGCTTTTTGTTAATGATATTTTTCTTTTGATCGAATTAAGAGAGTATATTAACTATAAACTAGAAATATAGAGAAACACTATAGTAAAATGGTCTTCATTTATGTATATACAAAACAAATAATATGCATTGCAATTTGTACAAACATACGAGTTAAAAGTGATTTGGAGGTCAAACCATCTCTCAAATGACAAACTTTGACTATTGGAATCAATTATACAACCATGGTAAAATTGACTATGATGATTGAGGGGGTGTTTATGTATGTCCCCTCATGACATAAATATAGTATACAAAGTTAGGACACGACAAAAAATGAGGGTTGTAACGGGACAAAGGTGTCTTGTTCTCATCCCGATATATTATATATAAATATATACATTATTTATGATTTATATTGGTTCAATTCTTTCCATTTCATTCTACTTCGTCTCCTTATTTCTTCTTTGTTTTTGTTTTGCTCGAGACATTTGATACATCGCCCATCTTTCTTCTTATTCTATATTTTCATTTGAAATTATCAAAATCTTATGTTATTGTATCTCCTAAAATCCGTTTATAGATTTAAATGAGATAATTCAAATGAAAAACAATGTAAAATCAAAGTGAAAGGCGTATGATTGAACAAGTGCTTTTATTATCTTGGGAAATTACAGAGTACAAAGTGTTCTTGAGTGCTTGTATGTGTTTTTACAAGATGATTACAAATATATGCCTACAATACAATACAGTTACTAATTTTACAAATCAGTTACAAACAAGATCTCTCATACAAGACGATTCCTTCTACTCCAACGGCTATCACCATCCACGTGTCCTGAGTGCTAACTTCCTCCCGTTCTACATGACGCGTGTCCCTACACATTTGAATTTGAATATTATTAGTTAAAACGGTCATTGCCTATGGCGTGCCTTTCTGTTACACGTCGGGTCGGGTTCAGTTTTATGGGCCAAACATATTTGAACTGAGTATTTATTGATCCATTAAATTTGAAATTTACCCGTTAGGGACATTAGGGAAACAGTCATAATCCTCCAATATTTTCTTTAATTAATCTTTTTCTGTTTTTTTTCTTTAATTAAATCCTCACTTTTTTGTACACAAACACACAAAAAAAAGTATATAACACTAAAACTGTCTCATAAATCAAAATATCAGCATTCTAACAACAAAAACCATAAATGAAACAACCATTTGTGAACGCTCTTGTAATTTTTGAAAGTAAATACTTCTAAAACTAATTGGTCAAAAAATTAAATACTTCCAAAACTAAATTTAATTTTGAGGAAATAAATGAAATGAAGGTGGTGTATGAGAAGCCCTCTGAAAAGTGTGCAAATATTTGAGCCCCTCTGCCCTCATAAACCTATGAAAACAATATGGGTAATGCAGACTCATCTCTTCCAAGTCAACACAAGATTTGATCAACCACCCTGCTAGAACAACCATATCATAACAGAAATCTCCTATTAAAAACTTCACTCTCTTCAATCCATTTGTTTTCCTCACTTCAACTTTCCCACAATCTCTTAATGCTACCTCAAAATGATCTTTAACAAATTGCTGAAACAATAGAACAAAATTTACTCATAAAAAATTATTCCATATAAATATTGTTGAAGATAACTATCATGTACATTGAAGTTGACATACATTCAAATGAGGATCAAAATTACTTCGATAATTTGGATCATTCAACATGGTGAGAGTTTCTAAATTTGATAATCTTCCCAGGACTGCGATATACTCCTCACCACCAATATGGCATTGAACATTTACTTCTAAGTGACGAATGTTTGAAGATAAATGAGTGACTCTCTAGATATCTGCAAAACGAATATTCAATTTCTCAACTAATATTCTTCATTATAATAAATGCTATAATAGCAAATATTGCAGGTAAGACTACAAGATGAAACTTAAATTCATTCTAACCTTGAGCATTTCCCCTTGTCCGAAAAAGAAAAGCTCGAGCATTTCCACAAGTATTAGTAGTATTATCAACCAACTTTCCAGCCCTAGGGTATCAATATGTAACTCTCTTGCCAAACAAGTGGCTTTAACTAATTGCATGATGACACTCAAATTTGATTCCCGCATGATCAACACTTTGGCGATAGTGTTCCCTTGAAAATTTACCAAATTCTCTTCATCATAAAGAACTTTGTCACCAACCCAAGTGAGGCTTTGTAGATTAGGTGTCTCAATCAAAAACTGAATCCTATTGTGAGTAGGTCGCCAACCAAAGAAACATTTGAGAGCGCGTAGATGCTTAGTGATAATCTTCACAGCATCAATGAAATGTAAAACATGGATTGTTAGACTTTCCAAACTTGAGCTTTAGTAAAGTCTTCTTTTGCTGACCCATTGATGATTTGTTCAAGCAATAGATGTTTCAAGGATGGGAAACTCTGAGAAATCCACTCATCAATTGAGTCAATACTATGAATGTGCTTGATATGAAGAGTTTCAAGAGAAGCAAGTTTCATACAAGGAAGATTCAATGAGACATATTCCTTCATGTTTAGTTTGAGAACTTTCAAGGACAGGAACATGGGAAGGTATCGAAAGATGGAAGGCAGCACATAATCAAGAGAAAGCTCATCCACATGGAAGACCTTAAGTAAGAAAACAATCCACTGCTTGTGAAACTCACGATGCTCATGTCTGTTGCAGAAAGATGAGAAGGATATTTGGCTTATTCCCATGTTACGAGGACGATTTTGGAGAACATTGCCAATCATGAAATAAAAGAAATGTATACATGAGCAGTTCTGAAAATCAACATGATCAAAGAAGCAGAACGAAGGGGCATCAATGCATAAGGATTTGGTGAATCTTTTAGACAAGGTTTTGAGTTTGAGTATATCCTTTACTTGAAGGAAAGAGAATATGTTATGAAGAATGTCATCTGGAAAATCACTCAATAAATATCTCTGTTCCACTTCCATATTTAATCATACAATTCCCTACAATCACATATATAGTTGCCAATATAAAATACCAAAGAGTGAAAACACATATCCACCAAATAGTTAAACATCATCAAACCTGGTGGGTTGGAAAAAGTGGTAAGTACTCTCGTCCCTTAAACAAGTGGTTGGAGTGCGATCCCTAACTCTTATGAATAGAGCAAATTCACAGGTCAACGAGGGATTAATCTCACTTGACACAAGGGTAGGGATACCATTGGAAAAAAAAAAGTTAAGCATAATCAAATCAATCCCATGAAAATTTGACAACTAATTTGATCATATGATCATCTATAGATATAAATTAATTAATACGAATACTCATTTCCATAATGTTATCTAAAGAACAAGCATTTCTGGGCACTATGTATCAAACTAATAAAGTTCCATCAATCTTTAAAACTATGATAACATGAAAGTTCAGCTCATTTTGATACAATTGACTTTTTTTTTGCCAAACATTTTGACAAATACATGGTGGGCATTAAAAAAAAGACCAAATTCATATTAATTAAGATATATTTAAACCATTTTCATGTTGAACGAAAAATCTAAACTTTATGCATAAAACAGAAAGTAGCACATAAAAAGGATATCGAACTTCCCCAAATAATCTATTACGTGACGAAATTATTATCTTTCAAGACATGATCAATTCCGTACAGATTGAATTAGAGAAAACAAGAGATATATTCATGACCATAATGCACATACAGGTCGGTATCTGAAACACATAAATATAATATACTCCTTATTAGTTAGAGAAAGCGTGATTAATCGTTGAGATTAGCACAGACACTTGGATTGATATTGAGAGTGAGACTAAAAAATTGTGTTGGGTATAAAGTAATATTTGAGGTTTTTTTTGAACTGAAATAATATTTGAGGTTGAGGGGAAAATTTAATACACTTAAATCATTAAAAGACTATAATACCCCTAATAAATGCATATATGATAATAACTCTTATCCTTATTATAAGTCACTTACTGTTCAAATCTTATATATTAAGGAATGAAATTTACATTATTAAATGATGACTCATATTTTATTTGCATTTTTCCATTTCTACCCCTCTCATCTCTCTCGTTTCATTTTTTCAATGTTCTTTTATATTGGAAACAAGAGTAGTAGGAAATGTTAATGCAATTAAAGAGTTCTATTTTTCCATATGGAAGAGGAGGGTGTATTGGGAAAAATTTAAGGGTAGAGGTGCAAAACTAGCCACCGTAAATTTTCAAATGTACAACTCTAGCACCCCTAAATTGGACGGGGCAAAACCGTACATTCTAAATAAAAATGTGACAAATTTAGCCTCGCCGTTAACTTTAAGCAAACGGACGTTTGTGTTTGCGTGGGGCCCACCTTCATTAATCTACGTGGCAATACACTCAGCAAATGATCTAGATATCCTCATAAGCATGTTTCTCCTTTTCTTTCTATAATCACCATCTAGGCCATCCATATAATCTAAAGACCCTTATTTCATCCACAAACATGTGGACCCCACATAAAAAATCACACCCCACCCACCCCCTCTCTCTCCTCCTCCCTCCCTCCCACCACCCTCCATGGCCGTCTCCTCCCTCCCTCCCTCCCATCTCTCTTCACCTCACTCAGTCACTTCCTGAACCTCACAACGCCTCCAAAGTCTTCTCTGTTGTTATCTTCACCATCATTTCCTTTCCGACCCACTCAATTTCTAATTTTTCATATTTCTCAGCTCATCCTCAGAATAGTAGACAGGAGCTATGGATGGTGATTTTTCTTTGGCGGCTCATCTTTCCTCTGCCTCTAAGCTTTACCAATCAGCTCTTCAATCTCGATCAGGTCCCTTCTTTCTTCTTTCCTCCGCAATCGTTTTTTTAATTTCTTTCTTAAAATAAATTGTGTATGATTTATATCCTCTGATTGCAATTTTCCCTTTTCTTTTTTATTTCCTCCCAACATGCTTCCTTTCCCCTAGGTTATCCCTACATTGGTCTTCTGTTCTTTATAAGTTAAAAATTAAAACTTTGAAATTCTCTCCTAAAAATAAATTGCTATTTGGTCTGTTCTTACTCAGCTTAACAAGTTGTTGTAATTTATTTGTTCAACTTTGAGCTGGCTGGGAATAATTTATTGATATGTGACTATCTCTTTCTATGATTGCTATGTTGATGTGAGATTTTGCTTGTGTAGATATGTTATTGGGTTTTGATGAAAACGAGGGAGATGAGGATATAAGGGAGGAATTTATTTGCCCTTTTTGTTTGGAGTATTTTGACATTGTTGGATTATGCTGCCATATCGATGGAGAGCATCCCATGGAGGCAAAAAATGGGGTATGCATGATTCTGGGAAGAGGTGAGGTGAGTTGCTGAGAAGAGGTGGTCGCCAATGGAGGGTGGGAGGGAGGGAGGGAGGAGACGGCCATGGAGGGTGGTGGGAGGGAGGGAGGAGGAGAGAGAGGGGGTGGGTGGGGTGTGATTTTTTATGTGGGGCCCACATGTTTGTGGATGAAATAAGGGCCTTTAGATTATATGGATGGCCTAGATGGTGATACTAGAAAGAAAAGGAGAAACATGCTTATGAGGATATCTAGATTATTTGCTGAGTGTATTGCCACGTAGATTAATGAAGGTGGCCCCATGCAAACACAAACGTCCGTTTGCCTAAAGTTAACGGCGAGGCTAAATTTGTCCCATTTTTATTTACAATGTACGGTTTTGCCCCGTCCAATTTAGGGGTGCCAGAGTTGTCCATTTGAAAATTTACGGTGGATAGTTTTGCACCTTTACCCAAATTTAACAAATGAATCAGTTAATGATAGTTGGTGACTTAAATTGGAAACAAAGTAGTAGTAAATGTAGATGCAATTAATTTTTTTTTCCATTTGCTTGAACACCTCTTTTGGCCATGAGTTTATGGAGGAAAGAAAGAGATGTGAAGTGTTCAAAACTTATTCGAAAAATATGGCTATAAAAATGGAGGATCAAGTCTCATCAAGTAACTAGAAGACACTTTAGTGAATCACGGTGGTGATCATCTTGTTTGTGTTTTTTTTCCCTTGAATTGTCAAACCATCCCATCTTCTTCTTTAATGAATAATGAATTTCTGCTTACTTTTTTAAATAGTATTCAAGTATAAAAAAACGAGTGAGACTAAAAACATTACAAAATTCTATTAATAGAAGAAACTATTACATTTCTGTTTGACATCACATTTTGAGATCAGAAATAATATATAAAACATTATATGTCAAATAATTTCAATGTGTTTTGATCATATCAGAATCCCTATGTTAAACATTTTAAGTTTAAATCTAATTATCAGGGGCAATTCTGTCCAATTTTATTATAATAAGAGATAATTTTGTCATTACACCTTTCCAATCCCGACTATGAGCTATCATTGTACATGTCTCTCGATACCACGTACCTAACGAAACTTAAGTTGTTTGTTGATACCACTAACATTGTTAATTTCTAATTCCATTTTGCGTTTATATTCTCATATCTATGTACAAACCCTAGTATTGTGTTTGTCTCAATTAATTAATGAAGTTAAATTTCTAATTTCGATAACACTAATATAATCAAGTTAAAATATTCAATAGGGAAAAAGACACAAAGTTGAAGGGATCAATATTATAACTTGAAGGAAACTATGTGAACACAATAACACTGATTGTGCAAAGTCTACGTCAATTCGTGAAGAAGCATAATTTAACTTTGATCATATCCTACTGATTTCGTAAATATTTCAAACACAACAATACATGTTTATTAGTGAGAAATAAGCCAAACTCTCCCGGATGCGAACCCTTAGAAATTCAAAGGAAAAATGCAGTTAACGGTTTTAGACTTCTTTTCAATATAAAAAATAATTATGTGTAGTGCAAAAACATCCTTTTCAAGTCTATGGAATTTTTAATCAATCATCCTATTACAACGTCATATTATAAGTCACTTCATTCTCCTTGAACACTCCTACATACAATCTCTTACATGCTCTTTCCAATGTATCCCTGAAACATTACAAGTAACAAAAATTGTTATACACACACACTACCAAAGATACATATAATGTAAATATTAAGAGGATATGCAATCATACCTCCTTCAAATAGGGATTGAAGATTTGAAATGACTATAGTAATTTGGATTATTTAACTACTTGAGGTTGAGTGTTTTCTTTTTCCTAGCACTCCAGGTTGAATTACAAGATCCTGAGGAGTAACTGAAGCATTATTCTTATAAGGGTGGAAGTAAAAGGAAGGCATTTGAGGAGAAGCCCTTTGAAAACTCTGTAAATATTGGAGTCCTTCTTGTATCATAAACCTATGATAATAATAAGGGTAATGCAGACTGATCTCTTTTAGGTCTACACATGACTTCATCAACCACCCTATCAGAATAATCATAGTATAGTTGAACTCTCTTATTACCAACTTTACTTTCTCCAATCCCTTAGTTTGTTTCAATTTCTTTCCCTTGCAGTCTCTTACTGCTTTCTCAAATTCATCTCCAAGAGATTGCTGAAACATTGAAACAAAACATTCAAACAATAAAAAGATTGACACACACACACACAATTGAAGATGACAAGCCTATATATTGAACATAGTGTACCTCATTCAAACAGAAATCATCACTTCCATCGTTTTGAGAATCCACAAGGGTGAAAGTTTCGGAATTAGATGCTTGTCTCAGCAAAATGATATAATAAATAGCATCAATATATTTCAGAACATGTATTTGGAGGTGGTAAATGTTTTTATGGAATGTCTTTCTTCCATGATAACCCTACAAGTCAAAAACAACAAAAATTCCGAAATTTGTTATAATAATGTAGACAATAAAATTGAGTTCAACAGAAAGGGTTTGCTGGTCATGCTCCAGAGCCCACAGGGAGAGACCCCAGTGGATCATGAGTTAGGTGTTTTGTCCTTGGATTGGTGGAGCCCAAACCCCTTCCTAAAATTTAGTTATCAAAAAATTGAGTTCAAAATCATGAACTAACCGTGAATTGATACATCGACCACCAATGCCTCTTTTGTGTCTATGTGCAATTCTCGTGCTAAAGGTATAGCACAAAGCAATTCATTGACAACAAAATGACTTGATTCCCGCATGATCAATAATCTAGGGAGTGTAGCAATCTCTAAATTATGGATCATTTCTTCATCATGAGGAAGCATGTTTGGACCACAATCACAAACCCAGCTGAGACTTTGTAGATTAGGTGCATAAGTCTCAAGCCGACACTTACCATCACTAGGATGAGAAAAATTGAGGGTGCGTAGATTTTCAGCAAAAATCCTCAAACGATAGATACAAGAGCAACCATGAAATGCTAAAACCTCCAAACTAAAACTTCATATTGTAAAGACTTGTGCGGGTAAAAAAATCTTAGTTTTTGGAGGAATAGATATTTTAAGGATGGGAAACTCTTGTAGATCCACTTCCCAAATGAAGCACAAGCTCTAATGCATTGGACATGAAGAGTTTCAAGGCAAGGGAGTTTCATCTTGGGCAGCTTCACTATTGTGTCATACTCCTTCATGTTTAGTTTGAGAATTTTTAAGGACTCAAACTTAGGGAGGCTTCCAAAGATTGAAGGTAGTTTGAAATGAATAGAAAGTTCATTCACACGGAAGAATCCAAATAGTTGCACAATCCATTGCTCATGAAGCAAAATTAGATTCACTAAGCACTCACGCTTGCGGATGCATGAATGCTTCTGATAGCGGAAGCAAAGGGAACACAATCTGATCCTAAGTAACAAAGTCTAAGTGGAGGGCTTCCGATAGCCAAAACGCTTGCGGATGCAAGAACCTCTATTTCCACAGTGAGACTTCCGGAAGCAAATAGGCATCCCCAAGCACTAGTGATTTTTTTTTATTTATTTTTCTAACAACCTAAAACATCATACTAAAACAAACCTAAACAAAATCCTATTTTTTACTATCAAACATCTTCCCCCACACTTAGAATAAAAGCGATTAAAAGTAGGTAAGGGAAAGAAAGATACAACCTCTTATGGAGGCTTGAAGTTCTCTTTGAAGAACTTTATGGTATGGCCTTTATTGAGGTATTCTCGGCCACCATCAAAATTTGTGGTTCGAAGCTTCCCTTGCACAACGTGATCTTTGTACCTTTCGGACTTCTCTTGGTTGGGAAGCTTCCAAGTAGACTTTGTAAGATTTGCACCCCTTTTCTTCTATTTTGGGCGCCTAGCTCTTCCATGGGCTTTAAGTCTCATGAGCAACTTTTGCACCTTCTTCTTTAGGACGTCAAGTAATGTAGGCTCCCTCAAAATTCCTCTCAAATGGATGCCCTTTAACTCAATGTTCCTTTGAAGAACCTTTAACCGTACTACAAGCCTTTGTAATGCCTCCTTTGAAAGCTTTCCATTGAAATAGTCAACTTCCTCTTTTGATGCATCACAAGCCAAGCTCTCCTTGAGATTCTCCTCGGTCTTAATCAATGCCAAATCATCTCGTTGCACTCTAGAAGTTCCTTCAAGCTCCATCATGCACTTCTCCTTTTCCCAATAATCCTTGTGCATCCTAAAAGCACCTACAACATAGCACAAATTTCCCTCTTGCAAGGGGTTGTAGGTATGCAAAGATAAACCAAGAGGAGCACAAGAAAAATCAAGACATACATGCTTAGAAGGAACATCATCATAAGATATGGAAATCAATTGAGAGACATGAGATAGATCAAAATTGTGCCCCTTCAAAGCACTTGACCAAAGAGTGCATTTCGGCCAACCCTTGGACTTGGTGGTACCACCTCTCAAAGCAAGGTGTAAGTGGCCCTCATCAAGCAAAGTAGGTGCACTCAAAGCCATATGATGAAAATTCCCTTGCAAAGCACACATCCCTTGTGTACTCCTCCACCGGCTCTTCCAATCCAAGATGTATTGTGAAGTGTAGTCAAACAAGTCTTCCTTCATAAGCAATCCCTCATCCATTATGAGGGCAAACATTCTTTCCAACCTATCCTTGTCAACAAGATAGAACAAACCTCCCTTTTCCAAGGGGTTGTAGATAGGCAAAGAAGATATGCATATGCATACACCACCAAAATTATACTTAACATGCCAAGGATCAACATATGAATGCATCATGCTTCTAATGTTAGGAGTTTCATTCTTAAAATCAAGCAAAAATGCATCATATTTCTCAATAACACAAGAATCATGGTAACTCATGGAAGCATCAACATCACTCATGCTCATCCTCAAGTAATCAAGATGCTCATCAACTATCTCATGCATCAAAGAATCAATAAGTTGTATTAGGCAGAGATCAACACTCTCTTCACTGCCGATGGCTTGCTCAATATCAGCTTCATGTAGCTCACCACCAGTTGATCCACAAGGGGCACAAAAGGAGCTTTGGACAGCTTTACTGCCAAGGGAATGATCAGAAGCATACATAGCATCAAGAGTGTTCCAAATATCTCTAGCATTAGGGCAATGTCTAATTTTCTAGAAATCACTGTCAGTTAAACTTTTGTACAAAATTTGCATTGCTCTAATGTTCAAGTAAAATAAATTTTTCTCCTCTTCAGTCCAGTTTACTTTTGGTTTGAAATCAGAATCTTTTTCAAAGACATCCCACATTTTGAAACTCGAGGATAACACAAAACTTTTCATCCTTGTCTTCCATAAGTAAAAATCAGTATTTTCTAACAAGGGTGGGATAGTATGATCAAAACCTTCAAAACACATTTTATATCACAAGTCAGCCTAGGTCTTTGCACTTGAGATCGTTGGATCCTTTAAACAAGTGACCTTGCTCTGATACCAAATGAAATGTGTGGCTGTCACCCAAGAGGGGGGGTGAATTGGGTGGTAGAATAAAACTTTCATAAATTCTCTCTTTTAAAAGTTTACTCCTTGTGCTTGATGAGAGTGACGATGTATTACCCCAAGCACAAGTAAGTATCTAGTGGTGTGGTGCTTGATGTGTAGATTAAACAAACAGAATAAGCACACACAAATTTATCCTGGTTCGGTCACTTCCAGACCTACATCCAGTCCCCAGGCTCCACCTGAGATTTTCAATCCACTAAACTTCTTGTTTAAACCAGGCACAAGAAAGCCGTTACACTTTAGGTTTTACGAGCACGGGTTCACTTAACAACCCACAGGTTTTATAACGGGATCACTTGCTAACCTTTACAACCACAGGTTTTACAACGGGATCACCTACAACCTTTTCAACCACAAGTTTTGCGGGCTAACTTGCAACCTATGGAGATTTAGAAAACCTCTAAATGCTCCCCCTCACTTTTGTAAGATAACAATACTGTTCTTCAAGCACAAGCTTTAGAATAGCCTCTATCAATTAGAGGATTTGATAGTATGTTCACTCTATGAACTGATTGTGATAAACACTTAAGTACAAAATGATTCTCTCTAAGAATAGATGATGTTACTCACTTAAGTACAAATGAATTACTCTCTAAGAATGTTACAACTCTAAGATCAAAGAGTAGAAGATGAGAGGAATGTAGAAATACAATATCTCAGACAATGGGCTCTATTCTTCCAACTCCTCTTCTGAATGTAGATGTTCCTTTTATACTCGTCCTCAAAGCATTCAGGCTTGGGTGGCAGATGGAATATGTCCGTTTGAATACAGCCGTTAATCCCATGTTACCGTTGAGAAGTACATCTTCATTAATGCTTAGCAGGGTTGACTTGCTTTATCTCTGAAAAGCAACTCTGACAACTCTGCTCTGACAAAAGCATTCGACCTCTGAGTATGTGACGTTGACTCTTGTACTCTTGCTGACGGATGATCATCATTCATCCGGAAGCGGCAATCTTGCTCTGCAAGTGTTAGTCTCTGAGTCCTAGTGACAAGAGTGTTTGCATCCGGAAGCTCATTTGCATCCGGAAGTAAGACTAAGTTCTGCACATACTTGTTAGTCCAACAGAGTAGTATATATATAATCAAATGCAGTAAGAACTATACATGTTGTGGGAAGCTTGTTTGCTATGGGAAGCAATCTTACTTAGACTATGTTCTGACTTAGTGTATTGTCTACTTTGAACGTTAGTCTTAACAATAGTAACACATGCTCACATGCAGTGGGAGTTCACTTAGTCTAGGAGAGCTCTTTTATATCCGGAAGCAATTCTACATCCGGAAGCACTTCTACTGGACGTTGGGTTATTTTCATATTATATTCACTGACGCTCAGTGTTGTCCAAACCAACATCCAGCGCTAGTCACTAAGCAATCGGAAGCAAATCCACATCTGGAAGCTTCCTGACTTAGTCTCAAGGATTTTATACACTAATGTTCTTAGACTGAGTTATGACTTAGTGAAATACTTGCTGCCGCTGGGGGATGAGATGTTCATCCGCGAGCGCTAGTCCTAGTCCATCCGGAAGTAAATCCACATCCGGTTGTACTCTTACTTGGGTTCTATATTAGCCTAATTCTCTCCAAGTGTTTAGCTCATTCTTTCATATTTTAGTCTTCATCAAAACTTAAGATTCTAACACAGTGGACGCGGAGGTTACAGCGGTAGAAAAAGGGAAGTTTGTTTTTTATTTGAAAATCTTCATTGTAGAGAATTTTTAGGATGTGGTGCTAAAAGAGGGGAATTTGTTTCAAGACTTAATCAGAAAGAGGTTAGAAGTGTCTTTTAACATGTTTAAGTAGGGACAAAATAGACATTATACACCTCATTGCACTACTGCAATGAAGATTCATAGGGGGTACCCTATGTTTAGAGATTACCATGGTTTGTGTAATTAGGATTACATAGGTAATTTGGATTATAATACCAAAGCCCAACCAAACATGCTCAGTATGGTAATGCAATGAGGATTACCATTGCAGTGGTGCAATGGGGTTGAACCAAACGGGCCCTAGGGTTTTGGGCCCAATGCAAAAATCACCATATTGCCCTCCTTTATATTTCTACTTTTAATGTGGTCCCTCAACTTCCTTTTAAATTAAGATCTCATAAATTTTATTATATAAATTGATGTTTTCCTAATTCCTAAAAAGGCATTGTTCCCTAATCTAAATATATTATATATATATATATATTCGTGAAGATCTTATATACACACACACACACACACACATGTATATATATAATATTTTCCTATTTTATTCAGGATGTTACAATTCTTCCCACCTTTTAGGAATTTTGTCCCCAAAATTCCCTTAAGTTTGCTAAACAAAGAGGTATCATGCATTAAAAACTACTAACACACAAGTAGCATGCACTACGAGCTAAATAATGACTCACCTTCAAAAAGTGCGGGATATTCATGATTTAACCTATTTAGTCGCCTTCTAGGTCAATCAAAAATTCTAAACTCAACTACTAGGTAGTAGTGGTGAGCTAGGTCTTTTCACAATCTAGGTTAAATTCTAGCAAATTCAAGGCCAATAGTCACGCAAATTAACAAGGAAAGTTGAGATTGATTTTATACTAAGACTTACAACTAAAATGCTCAAGAAAATTAAAGTGACCGAATGTAAAGAGTTAAGAAATGAGTTTAGGAACTACCTCCCTCTCCAAGTACTTAGTGCCTTAGGTTAATTAGGCTTCATAACCTTGTCACACTTAATTAAACTAGTTAAATACTTAAGACTTCTTTAATCAAAGAAATCTACAAGCATTTAACTAACTTAACTAAGCCTAAAGCTCTTTTAAGTCAAGAACATACCAAAAGCAACACTAAATGCTAAATCTAGCACTTAGGAAACAAATTCATTCCACACATACACAAGGTAACAAATCGCACACATGTACATACATGGAACTACAAAATATAAGCCTAGGTTTTCATGTTCCTAACACAAAAGAGAGGTTTTCAAGCTACAATTATGTAGAACACCTAAAATGAAGGTATTCTAACCTATACAAGCCTAGATCTAGGACATACATAGGCAAAAATGTAAAACTAGCTTGAAACCTAAAAGAGAAAAATTACAAAGTCATGAAGCCAAATTTGTGTACTTGAAGCACTTTTCCTTGGAGAGGAGAGGAGAAGAAGCTTAGCTAGACATGGAGATGTGGAAATGGAGGTGATTTGCGTGGAGAACCATGGAGGATGAAGGTTTGGCCGTGAGTTTGGTGAAGGAGATGGAAAGAAGAGAGAAAATGGAGAGAAAGAAGATGAAGATGGAGTGGAAGTGAAGGAATGTGACAAATGAATGGGTTTTTGGGTTAAATAGGTGGTTAGTTGGTTGATGAGTTGGCAAATGAGGATGGTGAGTTGTCAAAAAGATATTTTGATGGGAAATGGAAGGGAGTTAGGCGTGAGGTTGGTGATGAAAGGAAGGGTAAGAAGGGTATTTTAGGGATTAAGTGGAAAGTGTGGATGAATGTGGACTTGAACTTGGCTAGATTCATCCCCAAAGTTTGCTCCTTTTTCTCCTCATGATTGTGCTCCCAAAAATGCCCTTAATGAGGCCTTCAACTTTGAATTTGAAGTTGGAGCCAAATTTGAGATTTGAATTTTGGGCTCCAATCCTCTAGTCCTTGCCTTTCCTCCAAGTCCCTCCTTTGAGGTGCCAACTTGGTTTCATTTTCCCTCCAAAAATGCTCTTCCTTGCATTCCAAGCTTGTCCAAGGGTTGTGGGGTCCACGTGGGACCCTCCTACACATGAAAACGCACAACTAGTCAAAAATGACCAAAATACCCTTGGTTACTTAAAATGCAAGTATTTAAGCTAATATTTTCCAATAATTCACACATAAGCATGCGCAATAAAATATGCCAATAATGATCAAATATAGCAAATAAACCACACTAATTAAGCTCAATTTCACATGCTTAGAGGGATAAATTTTGGTCCAATCAAATCCCCCACACTTAATCTTTGCACTCCGGGCAAAGTCATGTAAAAAGATTAACTCAATCATTAAGCATGGTGAAGGCACTTGGAATTGTCATAGCATACAAGTTGATCTTTTTGAACCTTTCCCTAAAGCATCACATGGGCCAAATCTAAGGATACAAAGCAAATGCAAGTTTAGCAAGCAACTAGAATCAAGGAGGAGTGCCAATTGAGATTTTTCCTCACCGGATTTAAGTGTTTAACTCATTCACTCAAGTTAAGAAAAATGCCTAACTAGGGACTTGTGATCACTCTTTGGCTCAATGCACTTAACCATCACCATAGGCTTGTAATAGCTCTTAGTTCTCCACCCATTAGTATGCATGGCACAATCAAATCTAGGGGACTTTGGGGGTTGCATGGAAGGCTAATATGAATGATGAATGATGGATAGTAGTCAATGACCAATAATATAAACAAGTAGCTACCACATATACTTGCAATACAATAAATCCAATTCCCACAAAGCATGCTACACCTCACTTTTTTTCTCAAGCACTTTGTGCTTCTCTCATTTTTCTTTTCACTCTTACGCCTTTGGCATACTCAAGCACTTTGTGCTTTCATTTTTTTCTTTTAGGCCTTCGGCCTTATTATTTTTTTTTTCTTCTTTTTTCTTCTTTTTCTTGGCCTTTGGCCACTTTTCTTTCTTTTTTTTTTTACTCAAGTACCTCTCGGCCATATTTTTTTTACTCATGTAGCATGCTTTTCACAAGATACAACAATATAACACCAATATAAATGCAAGCATATGCTATAGTCACTTATTCACACATTGGTCAAGGTGATAGAGAAGAAAAGTGAATGGCCCAAAGGGGTTGAATCAAAGGATAATATTTGGTTGGCTTGTGTTTGGGTCAAGAGGGTTTAGAAATGAAATGCCCCTTTCCTCTTTAAATGTACCATGCATTGTGATCTTGAACAAGAACTAGGACAAGTTCTAGGAGGTCAAGTTGACTATTGGCCCACTCAATTCGGTTGGAGGCTTCTCACTTTTATGGCTTACTCTAATTAGTCACTTCCTCCCTAAGAAAAGTTAAATGGGAAACTTACACCCTCTTTATACCTTAAAAGTGCCCCAAGCAATGCCCTAAGTAGTCATTCCAAAAATTCTACTCACACACTAGAGGACAATTCCATTTACTTTCAAGAGTCATGATCAAGTTAAATTTTTCAAGAAAATCATGCCAAATAAGTCCAAAAATTAAGTGTGTGAACTTTGAATTAAACCACTTTTAAGCACATAATACACCCCCCACACTTAAAGCATTCATTGTCCTCAATGGACCAAGAAAATCAAGTAGGAAGATGCATTTCCAAGGCCAGGTAGCAAGATAAAAGGCCGGGCAGTCCAAGCATACAAATGGCCAATGCATGTATTATTCACAAAACTACACTAAACACAACCTAACACAAATTTATAATTTTTTTTTTTTGGTTTTGCTAACAACCTAAAACAACATACTAAAACATAAACCTATACAAAATCCTATTTTCTTCTAACAAATATCTTCCCCCACACTTAGAATAAGAGCAATGTAAAACAAGTAAGGGAAGGAAAGAAACAACCTTTAGGGCGGCTTGAAGTTATCCTTGAAAAATAGGAATTTATGGCCATGAAGTTGGTGAAGTCGGCCAATTTGAAGCTTCTTCATTATGCTTTTACCAAAAGCATCGCATGAGGCTTGGAGCTTCCTAGTAAGTTCCCTTGCAGCCTTAATGAACTCCCAATATTCCTTGTGCATCCGAAAAGTGCCTACAACATGAAACAAACGTCCCTTGTGCAAGGGGTTGTCGGCAAACAAATATGGCATAGCAATGGTGGCTTCATGACAAAGAATAGGGAAATGGTTAGGGTTAGCATCAACAAAATCATGGAATGTATGCATAGGAAAATCATGAGACATGCGCTCAAGCTTAACACTTTCATCCAAATGATCAATCATGCAAACATTATCATGTACAAGAGAGCAAGAATCAAGAGTTGGCAATCGTGAAGTAACAAGATTATTTCCATGCATACGCAAAGTTCTAACATGTTGGCTTACCCAATCATCCATCAAGCCATCAATAAAGTTCAAGCCAAGCAAGGAATACCTCTCAAATGGATGTTGCATGGCTTCATAAACATTGAATGTGAACAATTGATCATCCACTTTCATTGTCATGAAGCCCTCATTAAAGTGGAGAAGTATGCTGGCTTCAATTGGCTTCCCGGGTTGCTGTGAACTTCCACTAATTTGTGAGAGGCTAGCGCTCCCCTTTAAACCATCGTGAACAAGTAGAAGTTCATCAGAAGCACCTTGAGACTTAGGGTGCTTTTCATCATGCAATGCAACCCGACGCTCGGTCTCATCCATTGGAGCATCACAAAATACAACATCATCGCCAGCGGTTGTAACAAATTCGAGTGTTTCTTTGGATTCCATTGCAACAACCAAATGGCTAGAAACATCATCATCAGTGAAATCTAAAAATTCATGAGTTAATGCACATGTATGGTCCGACAAAGAGGGAGTAGGAACATGCTTGACATCATCTAAAAATATATGATCATGATAAGGGAAAGTATCAAGCTCAAGTGAATCAATAGGTATGTGCATGACATAAGTGAATGCATCATCAAGCAAAGAATTAGACATGATCAAAGAATCTTCAAGTAATGGTACATTAAACTCATGAAAGCATGCATTCTTGTTAGGTTTAAGATTCACTTTCTCTTTTCTCCCACTCTCGGATGTGGGTGACGGATGCGGAGTCTCAACTTCTACCAAAATGGGCATATCATGTACCCTAGGATCGGCCTCATGGATCAATAGGAGTGCATCAACCGTCTCTTTACTAAATGAATTGGCCAATGAATCAAGAGAGGCGTTCATTCTATCCATCGTATCTAACATGCCTTTCAACTTGGCTATGAACTCCTCATTCATACTAGAAGAAGAAGAAGCTTGAGGAGCTTCATATAGTATAGAGGAATGGGGTGGTGGTTCATAGGGTGGGTGATCTATAAGAAAGGATGGGTCATGAGGTGGAAATGAGGTATATGGTCCATCATAATTATGAGGGGGAAATGGAGGAAGTGGTTCATCATAAGAAGCGAAAGGTGGATATGTAGAATATGATGGGGGATACTCATAATCATGATGGTATGGTTGAGGTGGAGGTGAATGGTATGCATGAAATGATTGTGGATAGGAAGATGTGTGTGAATGTGGAGGACACCCTAAGAACTCATCCTCTTGACAAGGCATATATGAATGTGAAGGCATGTTGTGAGGCAATTCATAAGAATCATGATATGATGCATGATATGCATTAGGAGAAGATTGAGAATGCATGGAAGGATGTTGTGCAAAATCATGATACGTGGCATGCCAATCCATGTTTCCTTCCTATATGCACAAGACAAGTACAACTTTGGTACCAAAACAATCCATTTTCTTGATGAATGATGTGTGAAAATGAATGCAATGAATGAGTGCACAATGTAGGCAAAAATTGCTCAAAGTGTGAGCACACTTCCAGCCAAGTCAGACACCTAAAATCCCTGCAAAACAAACCACCAAAACCAGCCAGCAAAAAATACCAAACAGTCCAGCACAGTCCAGAAAAATTAAGTCTAAGAAGCACTAAAGTGAGTGCTTTCAATAGGCTTAGCAATGTAGCTCAAAACAAGCTTGCAAAAGTCCAAAGAGATGGACACAAGACCAGCCAATAGAAAGGCTCCAGAATAACCTCAAATAGGCTTAAGAATTCCCTGAAAAGTGTTCAACAGCCCTGCAAAACAAACGTGCAAAACAGTCCACAAGAACAAGGCAAACTCACACTTATCCGGTTAGAAAAGTAAGGCAACTAGAGCACCTTTTTCACAATAATTTCCAACCAAACTTTCCAGATCAACCAGGCAGATATCAAGTGCAAATAACCAGCTTTCAAACAAACCAAAAACTGCTCAAAACAGATAAGTAGAATGCAAACAGTTTTGGTTCAAAGTTGAGCAGGAAAATGCACAATCAGAGCAAGTTTTTAACCTCTAAAAAATCGAATACTGCACCAAAAATTCAGCACAATATATCAATCAAAAGCTTATTCAAAACTGGTTCCAATGAGCCAAAGATCATGCAAAACCGCGCACGATAAGATCAAACAGATAGGCTCCAAAGTCAGCAGGTCCGCAGGAAAATTCCAGAAAAACAGGGCAAATTGAAAAATTCACACTGGACAGTAGAAAACGAGTTTTCTGGCAAATTATATATCAAATTAAAGCTTGAATCTTCTAGTTTTACCAGTAAAAACAGTTTCCAAAAATGCAGTGTAGATTGTTCCCAGTTTTGAAAACAGTGAGTCAGTCAAAACAGTGTTTTCAGAGCAATTTCCAGCAAAATGCACACAATGTCCAGCAAGCTTTTTAGCAAGATTTTGGCTATCTAGAGCAGCCAATACACACTAAAACA
The DNA here is from genome assembly GCA_029929735.1 of Mimosa pudica. Lineage (NCBI taxonomy): Eukaryota > Viridiplantae > Streptophyta > Magnoliopsida > Fabales > Fabaceae > Mimosa > Mimosa pudica. The sequence goes on along the minus strand of JAKELP010000022.1, from coordinate 690,100 downwards.
GTCCAGCAATATGCAAAATGATAATGAGCAAGCACAAATATGAAGCACAATGTATAAAGTTGCTCAAAATCACAAAATGTCCAACTTCAACAAAAACAACTACAAATTAAAATGTGACTACTAAAGCCTAAAACTAGCAAGATTTCACCTAAATTGGCAACGGCGCCACTTGATTTAACCTATTTAGTCGCCTTCTAGGTCAATCAAAAATTCTAAACTCAACTACTAGGTAGTAGTGGTGAGCTAGGTCTTTTCACAATCTAGGTTAAATTCTAGCAAATTCAAGGCCAATAGTCACGCAAATTAACAAGGAAAGTTGAGATTGATTTTATACTAAGACTTACAACTAAAATGCTCAAGAAAATTAAAGTGACCGAATGTAAAGAGTTAAGAAATGAGTTTAGGAACTACCTCCCTCTCCAAGTACTTAGTGCCTTAGGTTAATTAGGCTTCATAACCTTGTCACACTTAATTAAACTAGTTAAATACTTAAGACTTCTTTAATCAAAGAAATCTACAAGCATTTAACTAACTTAACTAAGCCTAAAGCTCTTTTAAGTCAAGAACATACCAAAAGCAACACTAAATGCTAAATCTAGCACTTAGGAAACAAATTCATTCCACACATACACAAGGTAACAAATCGCACACATGTACATACATGGAACTACAAAATATAAGCCTAGGTTTTCATGTTCCTAACACAAAAGAGAGGTTTTCAAGCTACAATTATGTAGAACACCTAAAATGAAGGTATTCTAACCTATACAAGCCTAGATCTAGGACATACATAGGCAAAAATGTAAAACTAGCTTGAAACCTAAAAGAGAAAAATTACAAAGTCATGAAGCCAAATTTGTGTACTTGAAGCACTTTTCCTTGGAGAGGAGAGGAGAAGAAGCTTAGCTAGACATGGAGATGTGGAAATGGAGGTGATTTGCGTGGAGAACCATGGAGGATGAAGGTTTGGCCGTGAGTTTGGTGAAGGAGATGGAAAGAAGAGAGAAAATGGAGAGAAAGAAGATGAAGATGGAGTGGAAGTGAAGGAATGTGACAAATGAATGGGTTTTTGGGTTAAATAGGTGGTTAGTTGGTTGATGAGTTGGCAAATGAGGATGGTGAGTTGTCAAAAAGATATTTTGATGGGAAATGGAAGGGAGTTAGGCGTGAGGTTGGTGATGAAAGGAAGGGTAAGAAGGGTATTTTAGGGATTAAGTGGAAAGTGTGGATGAATGTGGACTTGAACTTGGATAGATTCATCCCCAAAGTTTGCTCCTTTTTCTCCTCATGATTGTGCTCCCAAAAATGCCCTTAATGAGGCCTTCAACTTTGAATTTGAAGTTGGAGCCAAATTTGAGATTTGAATTTTGGGCTCCAATCCTCTAGTCCTTGCCTTTCCTCCAAGTCCCTCCTTTGAGGTGCCAACTTGGTTTCATTTTCCCTCCAAAAATGCTCTTCCTTGCATTCCAAGCTTGTCCAAGGGTTGTGGGGTCCACGTGGGACCCTCCTACACATGAAAACGCACAACTAGTCAAAAATGACCAAAATACCCTTGGTTACTTAAAATGCAAGTATTTAAGCTAATATTTTCCAATAATTCACACATAAGCATGCGCAATAAAATATGCCAATAATGATCAAATATAGCAAATAAACCACACTAATTAAGCTCAATTTCACATGCTTAGAGGGATAAATTTTGGTCCAATCAAATCCCCCACACTTAATCTTTGCACTCCGGGCAAAGTCATGTAAAAAGATTAACTCAATCATTAAGCATGGTGAAGGCACTTGGAATTGTCATAGCATACAAGTTGATCTTTTTGAACCTTTCCCTAAAGCATCACATGGGCCAAATCTAAGGATACAAAGCAAATGCAAGTTTAGCAAGCAACTAGAATCAAGGAGGAGTGCCAATTGAGATTTTTCCTCACCGGATTTAAGTGTTTAACTCATTCACTCAAGTTAAGAAAAATGCCTAACTAGGGACTTGTGATCACTCTTTGGCTCAATGCACTTAACCATCACCATAGGCTTGTAATAGCTCTTAGTTCTCCACCCATTAGTATGCATGGCACAATCAAATCTAGGGGACTTTGGGGGTTGCATGGAAGGCTAATATGAATGATGAATGATGGATAGTAGTCAATGACCAATAATATAAACAAGTAGCTACCACATATACTTGCAATACAATAAATCCAATTCCCACAAAGCATGCTACACCTCACTTTTTTTCTCAAGCACTTTGTGCTTCTCTCATTTTTCTTTTCACTCTTACGCCTTTGGCATACTCAAGCACTTTGTGCTTTCATTTTTTTCTTTTAGGCCTTCGGCCTTATTATTTTTTTTTTCTTCTTTTTTCTTCTTTTTCTTGGCCTTTGGCCACTTTTCTTTCTTTTTTTTTTTTACTCAAGTACCTCTCGGCCATATTTTTTTTACTCATGTAGCATGCTTTTCACAAGATACAACAATATAACACCAATATAAATGCAAGCATATGCTATAGTCACTTATTCACACATTGGTCAAGGTGATAGAGAAGAAAAGTGAATGGCCCAAAGGGGTTGAATCAAAGGATAATATTTGGTTGGCTTGTGTTTGGGTCAAGAGGGTTTAGAAATGAAATGCCCCTTTCCTCTTTAAATGTACCATGCATTGTGATCTTGAACAAGAACTAGGACAAGTTCTAGGAGGTCAAGTTGACTATTGGCCCACTCAATTCGGTTGGAGGCTTCTCACTTTTATGGCTTACTCTAATTAGTCACTTCCTCCCTAAGAAAAGTTAAATGGGGAAACTTACACCCTCTTTATACCTTAAAAGTGCCCCAAGCAATGCCCTAAGTAGTCATTCCAAAAATTCTACTCACACACTAGAGGACAATTCCATTTACTTTCAAGAGTCATGATCAAGTTAAATTTTTCAAGAAAATCATGCCAAATAAGTCCAAAAATTAAGTGTGTGAACTTTGAATTAAACCACTTTTAAGCACATAATACACCCCCCCACACTTAAAGCATTCATTGTCCTCAATGGACCAAGAAAATCAAGTAGGAAGATGCATTTCCAAGGCAAGGTAGCAAGATAAAAGGCCGGGCAGTCCAAGCATACAAATGGCCAATGCATGTATTATTCACAAAACTACACTAAACACAACCTAACACAAATTTATAATTTTTTTTTTTTTTGGTTTTGCTAACAACCTAAAACAACATACTAAAACATAAACCTATACAAAATCCTATTTTCTTCTAACAAATATCTTCCCCCACACTTAGAATAAGAGCAATGTAAAGCAAGTAAGGGAAGGAAAGAAACAACCTTTAGGGCGGCTTGAAGTTATCCTTGAAAAATAGGAATTTATGGCCATGAAGTTGGTGAAGTCGGCCAATTTGAAGCTTCTTCATTATGCTTTTACCAAAAGCATCGCATGAGGCTTGGAGCTTCCTAGTAAGTGCCCTTGCAGCCTTAATGAACTCCCAATATTCCTTGTGCATCCGAAAAGTGCCTACAACATGAAACAAACGTCCCTTGTGCAAGGGGTTGTCGGCAAACAAATATGGCATAGCAATGGTGGCTTCATGACAAAGAATAGGGAAATGGTTAGGGTTAGCATCAACAAAATCATGGAATGTATGCATAGGAAAATCATGAGACATGCGCTCAAGCTTAACACTTTCATCCAAATGATCAATCATGCAAACATTATCATGTACAAGAGAGCAAGAATCAAGAGTTGGCAATCGTGAAGTAACAAGATTATTTCCATGCATACGCAAAGTTCTAACATGTTGGCTTACCCAATCATCCATCAAGCCATCAATAAAGTTCAAGCCAAGCAAGGAATACCTCTCAAATGGATGTTGCATGGCTTCATAAACATTGAATGTGAACAATTGATCATCCACTTTCATTGTCATGAAGCCCTCATTAAAGTGGAGAAGTATGCTGGCTTCAATTGGCTTCCCGGGTTGCTGTGAACTTCCACTAATTTGTGAGAGGCTAGCGCTCCCCTTTAAACCATCGTGAACAAGTAGAAGTTCATCAGAAGCACCTTGAGACTTAGGGTGCTTTTCATCATGCAATGCAACCCGACGCTCGGTCTCATCCATTGGAGCATCACAAAATACAACATCATCGCCAGCAGTTGTAACAAATTCGAGTGTTTCTTTGGATTCCATTGCAACAACCAAATGGCTAGAAACATCATCATCAGTGAAATCTAAAAATTCATGAGTTAATGCACATGTATGGTCCGACAAAGAGGGAGTAGGAACATGCTTGACATCATCTAAAAATATATGATCATGATAAGGGAAAGTATCAAGCTCAAGTGAATCAATAGGTATGTGCATGACATAAGTGAATGCATCATCAAGCAAAGAATTAGACATGATCAAAGAATCTTCAAGTAATGGTACATTAAACTCATGAAAGCATGCATTCTTGTTAGGTTTAAGATTCACTTTCTCTTTTCTCCCACTCTCGGATGTGGGTGACGGATGCGGAGTCTCAACTTCTACCAAAATGGGCATATCATGTACCCTAGGATCGGCCTCATGGATCAATAGGAGTGCATCAACCGTCTCTTTACTAAATGAATTGGCCAATGAATCAAGAGAGGCGTTCATTCTATCCATCGTATCTAACATGCCTTTCAACTTGGCTATGAACTCCTCATTCATACTAGAAGAAGAAGAAGCTTGAGGAGCTTCATATAGTATAGAGGAATGGGGTGGTGGTTCATAGGGTGGGTGATCTATAAGAAAGGATGGGTCATGAGGTGGAAATGAGGTATATGGTCCATCATAATTATGAGGGGGAAATGGAGGAAGTGGTTCATCATAAGAAGCGAAAGGTGGATATGTAGAATATGATGGGGGATACTCATAATCATGATGGTATGGTTGAGGTGGAGGTGAATGGTATGCATGAAATGATTGTGGATAGGAAGATGTGTGTGAATGTGGAGGACACCCTAAGAACTCATCCTCTTGACAAGGCATATATGAATGTGAAGGCATGTTGTGAGGCAATTCATAAGAATCATGATATGATGCATGATATGCATTAGGAGAAGATTGAGAATGCATGGAAGGATGTTGTGCAAAATCATGATACGTGGCATGCCAATCCATGTTTCCTTCCTATATGCACAAGACAAGTACAACTTTGGTACCAAAACAATCCATTTTCTTGATGAATGATGTGTGAAAATGAATGCAATGAATGAGTGCACAATGTAGGCAAAAATTGCTCAAAGTGTGAGCACACTTCCAGCCAAGTCAGACACCTAAAATCCCTGCAAAACAAACCACCAAAACCAGCCAGCAAAAAATACCAAACAGTCCAGCACAGTCCAGAAAAATTAAGTCTAAGAAGCACTAAAGTGAGTGCTTTCAATAGGCTTAGCAATGTAGCTCAAAACAAGCTTGCAAAAGTCCAAAGAGATGGACACAAGACCAGCCAATAGAAAGGCTCCAGAATAACCTCAAATAGGCTTAAGAATTCCCTGAAAAGTGTTCAACAGCCCTGCAAAACAAACGTGCAAAACAGTCCACAAGAACAAGGCAAACTCACACTTATCCAGTTAGAAAAGTAAGGCAACTAGAGCACCTTTTTCACAATAATTTCCAACCAAACTTTCCAGATCAACCAGGCAGATATCAAGTGCAAATAACCAGCTTTCAAACAAACCAAAAACTGCTCAAAACAGATAAGTAGAATGCAAACAGTTTTGGTTCAAAGTTGAGCAGGAAAATGCACAATCAGAGCAAGTTTTTAACCTCTAAAAAATCGAATACTGCACCAAAAATTCAGCACAATATATCAATCAAAAGCTTATTCAAAACTGGTTCCAATGAGCCAAAGATCATGCAAAACAGCGCACGATAAGATCAAACAGATAGGCTCCAAAGTCAGCAGGTCCGCAGGAAAATTCCAGAAAAACAGGGCAAATTGAAAAATTCACACTGGACAGTAGAAAACGAGTTTTCTGGCAAATTATATATCAAATTAAAGCTTGAATCTTCTAGTTTTACCAGTAAAAACAGTTTCCAAAAATGCAGTGTAGATTGTTCCCAGTTTTGAAAACAGTGAGTCAGTCAAAACAGTGTTTTCAGAGCAATTTCCAGCAAAATGCACACAATGTCCAGCAAGCTTTTTAGCAAGATTTTGGCTATCTAGAGCAGCCAATACACACTAAAACAGTCCAGCAATATGCAAAATGATAATGAGCAAGCACAAATATGAAGCACAATGTATAAAGTTGCTCAAAATCACAAAATGTCCAACTTCAACAAAAACAACTACAAATTAAAATGTGACTACTAAAGCCTAAAACTAGCAAGATTTCACCTAAATTGGCAACGGCGCCACTTGATTTAACCTATTTAGTCGCCTTCTAGGTCAATCAAAAATTCTAAACTCAACTACTAGGTAGTAGTGGTGAGCTAGGTCTTTTCACAATCTAGGTTAAATTCTAGCAAATTCAAGGCCAATAGTCACGCAAATTAACAAGGAAAGTTGAGATTGATTTTATACTAAGACTTACAACTAAAATGCTCAAGAAAATTAAAGTGACCGAATGTAAAGAGTTAAGAAATGAGTTTAGGAACTACCTCCCTCTCCAAGTACTTAGTGCCTTAGGTTAATTAGGCTTCATAACCTTGTCACACTTAATTAAACTAGTTAAATACTTAAGACTTCTTTAATCAAAGAAATCTACAAGCATTTAACTAACTTAACTAAGCCTAAAGCTCTTTTAAGTCAAGAACATACCAAAAGCAACACTAAATGCTAAATCTAGCACTTAGGAAACAAATTCATTCCACACATACACAAGGTAACAAATCGCACACATGTACATACATGGAACTACAAAATATAAGCCTAGGTTTTCATGTTCCTAACACAAAAGAGAGGTTTTCAAGCTACAATTATGTAGAACACCTAAAATGAAGGTATTCTAACCTATACAAGCCTAGATCTAGGACATACATAGGCAAAAATGTAAAACTAGCTTGAAACCTAAAAGAGAAAAATTACAAAGTCATGAAGCCAAATTTGTGTACTTGAAGCACTTTTCCTTGGAGAGGAGAGGAGAAGAAGCTTAGCTAGACATGGAGATGTGGAAATGGAGGTGATTTGCGTGGAGAACCATGGAGGATGAAGGTTTGGCCGTGAGTTTGGTGAAGGAGATGGAAAGAAGAGAGAAAATGGAGAGAAAGAAGATGAAGATGGAGTGGAAGTGAAGGAATGTGACAAATGAATGGGTTTTTGGGTTAAATAAGTGGTTAGTTGGTTGATGAGTTGGCAAATGAGGATGGTGAGTTGTCAAAAAGATATTTTGATGGGAAATGGAAGGGAGTTAGGCGTCAGGTTGGTGATGAAAGGAAGGGTAAGAAGGGTATTTTAGGGATTAAGTGGAAAGTGTGGATGAATGTGGACTTGAACTTGGCTAGATTCATCCCCAAAGTTTGCTCCTTTTTCTCCTCATGATTGTGCTCCCAAAAATGCCCTTAATGAGACCTTCAACTTTGAATTTGAAGTTGGAGCCAAATTTGAGATTTGAATTTTGGGCTCCAATCCTCTAGTCCTTGCCTTTCCTCCAAGTCCCTCCTTTGAGGTGCCAACTTGGTTTCATTTTCCCTCCAAAAATGCTCTTCCTTGCATTCCAAGCTTGTCCAAGGGTTGTGGGGTCCACGTGGGACCCCCCTACACATGAAAACGCACAACTAGTCAAAAATGACCAAAATACCCTTGGTTACTTAAAATGCAAGTATTTAAGCTAATATTTTCCAATAATTCACACATAAGCATGCGCAATAAAATATGCCAATAATGATCAAATATAGCAAATAAACCACACTAATTAAGCTCAATTTCACATGCTTAGAGGGATAAATTTTGGTCCAATCAATTCACGTCTCATGCGCTCTTCTGTCTCTCACGTTGCATCTCCAGGAGTCATGCCCCTCCAAAATACTTTGACTAATATGATCGTCTTATTCCTCATTTGCTTATCTTTGACGTCCAAGATCTTCTCTGGCTCCGCTCTATAAGTCAAATTTTCTTGCAACTCAACATCTTCAGGCTCAATCACATGAGATGGATCTGAATGATACTTCTTCAATTGAGAAACATGAAAAACATCATGAACATTTGAAAGCTGTAAATGTGGTTGTTACAATTGGCCAAGAAGAACTCGCAAAGTGGAGAGTGAAGATGAGAAATATGACAGAGTTTTGAACCATGAATGAAAGGGTTTTAATTGATGAGGGTAGCTTTGGAATATTGAAAATATAATATGAGAAATTACTCCCTCCATGCCTTCTATAGCTCAGAATCTGAATGATTTTACCCATCGTCCGTGGGTTCAGTGGCGAAGAGATTAAACAATGAGCATAGGGTTGATTACCACGTTGCGAGTTCGATCCTGGGGAGTGACACTTTGTTGTGTCTCCATCGCGGCGCTTGGAGAGGCATCTCCAGAGCCCACAGGAACAGGCCCCAGTGGATCATGAGTTAGGTGCCCTGCCCTTGGATTGGGTTGAGCCCAAACCGTTCCTAAAATTTGTGTATCAAAAAAAAATTTGAATGATTTTGTTCTAAAATATAATAGTTCCTCTCATATTCTTTCCTCATTTGTTCAAAAAACATATTCTCGCCTTATTTAATAAATTTTTAATTTTTTCCTACTTTATTTCTCTCTATAATATAACAAATATGGACAATATTGTAAATAAAGAATTAACTTCACTCAAGACATCCAACTAATATTTACATGTTTTCTTAAAAGTTTTTTTGGTTCTGGTAAAAGAATAAAAAAAAAGCTTTTTTTGGTAGTCAAGAGAGTAGTGGACACTGATTTTCTGTCCCTCCCCAAACCCCACTTTTGGGAGTGTGGAGAGAGGAAGGAGCCACTTGACAAATTTTTTCCTCCCATCCAAAACCCCCCAACCAAACAATGCCTAACCCTTTGGGCCTGGGCCGTCAGGGTTGGGCCCAAGAACTGCAGGCATTGATTCAAGGAAAAAACTTACCTCAAGTACTTGACCTCAATTACATCCATTACCCAATAAGAATTTGACACATGTCCAACTTACCCCATACACAACTAACACATGGAGGAGAGAGAAAAGAAGGAGAAAGTGGTGTGGGTTAGTTGGACATGTGTCAAATTTTTATTGGCTTACTGGATGTAACTGAGGTCAAGTACTTGAGGTAAGTTTTTTCCTTGATTCAATTCTTTGCTTCAAGTCTTAGTATTTGTACAGCAAAATTTCACATTATAAAGTTAGTAGATTTTAAATATTTAGTATGGCAAATCACACCATTGGAAAGCAATACTCCTACAACATCTGTCACTGGACATAAGTAGTGAATTGGAAATTCAATTGATCAAGACTATGGATCAGCTAACGACTTGCTGTTTTTTACGCTTTTACAAGACACAACTTTTCTCACATAATCAAACGTCGCAAAATCAATTCTCCACAACTAACACAAAAGGGCACTCATGCAGGCTGATCTAACTACATTGTTCATGTTGTATATTCAGCTCTTCCGGAAGATTGGTTGAAGACTGTCTTGATCTCAGCCTTCCTGCCAAAAATTAGAAGGAAAATAACAACAATCACTGGGTGAACCGACAATGTAACGATCACTGTCTTTATCCTATATTTGAATTCATTTGAGAAAACAGAAAACTTAACTACAACAAGAGCAAAGCCAGAAAAAAAACTTACTATTGCATCCTCCACATTAAAACATGCTGAAGAGTCAATTGAAAATCCCAATTCTGACATTAGCTTCTCCAAGCGATTCACATTAGTCAAATAGAGATAGCCAACCTAGTTCAATTGATCTTGAGTTATGGATAAGGCTAAAAACAAGTCTAAAATTTTATTACAAGAACATTATTGAGAGATTTTCCCAACATTTATTTGATGCAATAAGATATGGACGATATTTGAGGATAGACATGTAACATACTGAAACAACAAAACAAATGTGACAAATAACCCTCAACTATGAAACATGCAACAATAGGAGCACATCTATATATTATCATGCAAGCTTTCAAAACAGAAAAACGAAGTGGGATGTAAATGTCTATGCACTATCAATTAAGTTTTACATTTAATACAAATCAATGGGCTAATATGAACATCATGTACTAAGTCCATGTAGTTTTGGTTAATAAACTAGAAAAAATGTTACAAGGTGTAGAAGGTGTACTCTCAAGATAAGTCATAGTTTTGAAGACTGACTAATGTTTCCAGTGAAGATGCTCTGTTATACACAGCTGAACCAGCACGCTTTCTGGTCCGCGTTTTGCTTGAACCAATGTTCTTTCCCCATCGAAGCACATCCCTACAATAGCCGTGGCTAAAACTTTCAGCAAAACATAGAAAATTATGCAAACTAAGATCCACTATGAAAATTGGAGAACCTCATGCAAACATAAAGAACATGGTTGAAAGGTAGAATATGTTGTCCTAACAAAGAAAAAAAGATAAAGGAACAAATTCCTCTAACAGGAAAAAAGGTGCAGAAAGAAATCTAGCAGGCAAAATTCCTCTAATGACACCACAAGATAAGTAGACTTTACAAGGCCATATATAAGGTACAAATGATTTGTTATAGACAAGAAACCCCTTTTCTAAAATGCATAACTAGGTAATAAATATCATAGATATCTAAGGACATGTTGTATTTCTATAATCACAAGAGGAAACAGCATAAGAGGAGTCAACCAAAGCAGAAAGAAAAAATTGGGTTAGGTGTGTGTGTGTGTTTTTGGGGGGCGGGTTTATAATGCTTTAATTAACATCTAACCTCTCTTGATCTGATAAGAAGTTACTGTTAAGAAGCTTCTGGAGCAATGCATCCTGAATTGCAGCAAACATGAATTATGTCATAAGTCTTGTCAGAAATGCATAGTTTTAATGACCAGTAGAACATCATCTGCCAACTAAAGCCAAGTTTCACAATGTTTTGCTTCGACCAATCAAATCTCAGGTTTCAGCCAACTAGTGCATGAAAAATGTATATCCACAGTTCATAAGGAAACAAATTATAGATGAAAAAGTTAAAAAAAAAAGAGAGAATGTCATTTTGGTCTCTTCTATGGGAACTATAAACAGTTTGGTCTCAATAAGACACAAGACTTTTATTATCTAATATTTAGGAAAGTTAAGTCTAATATCTTCATACATTTTGATTAGGATAAGATAATTTAAATTTTTGTTCGAGTGAGGAGCATGAGATGATAGATTATCTTCAGATATTTTATAATTAGCTTTAGTCCAAGCCATATCATTATCTGTCAATTGAATTTGAGAGGCAAGCTCTGTTGCCTCCTATCCATGTTCAAATACATTCAATTGATAAAATGAGTTTAAGAAAGAAATTAAACTCAGAATTTCTACAGGTATCATACTTGAGCCTCACAGCGTACAAGTGCCATCACACGGTTGTTGTATTCTTCAATGCTTAGGGGAGGAAACAAAAAGTGCCTGCGAGCATACAGCTGTATGTTTCACAAAGAATAAAGTTAGATATTAATTTAGGAAAATAAAGTTCGCAACAATTGCTTGAATCTGAACAATTCCAACATAAACTAAACAAGCATGTTCATTTGAAACAAGCATGTGTTTGAGAAGATCAATAGACTCACATGCCTCCAAAACCTCTTGCACATCCCAATGGAAAGCACATTGTGTTATATTCACTCAGATACTCATAGCATCAATGAGAAATTGCTTCTAAAGATCTTTCAGGCAATTATTCAGCATCTTTACCCTCTACAAAGTACTTTCATATGAGTAGATCATCACACTTCAGTATTCATTAAAAGATTACTTCTTTTGTAGCATGTGAGAGAGAACACGAAACCCCAAAGCCAAAAAGGCAAATTGAAAGTAAAACTGAAAGAATGACAAGGAATCCTCCAAAAACAGTCAGAACTGAAAGAAAGCTAGACCAAAGGCTTAATAATGCAACTTTTCCAAAATCTCTTCACAATGGAAAGAAAAATACCCATAAAACAATAATTATAGGAGCGCTTGGCATAAACCACAAGCGTATTCTCATCCCATGACACCTATAAAGGGTAAGGACAAAGAGAAGCCCATAAAAATGAAAGCATCAAACTCCAAACAAGTACACCAAGGAGCTGCTGAAATACATATTACACAAATTTCTTGATCATGTGTGCCTAAGCTTTTTTTTCCTATTCAATGTGCCCACATATTTCAGAATTAGAGACAAAGAAACTGCTAGTTATGGTTGTTCATGAATATGTTCACTAGCACTAAGCAGATATCAGAACAAACCTCATATATACAATCTCCAATATATGCTAAGGATGCTGCATTGAATACAGATCTAGGCTTCACCACTTTAGGAGGACTTGGTAACCATCTATCATATCCCATGTATGTTTCGTCTGACTCTGCTGTATCACCTATAATAATAAAAATATAAACAATCACCCACTGAATGCATAAAAAATATTCATTGTAAACACCCATTATGATAGAAGAAAGTATTGATTTTTAAAATAAAATCTTACTCCATCCCCTCCTAAATATAAGACATATTTGCCTAATTTGATCAGATTAAGATTCTAGTAAAATTAGTTAAAATCACATGATATTACCAAAACACTCTAACCACAGTCCTTCATTCCTACCCTCTCTCTTGTTTGTTTACTGTTGAAGAAATATTATAAGGGATAATCTAGGAAAAATGTGAGGAAAAATCAAAAGAGGTAACAAGCTCACATCCCAAACATGTCTTGTATTTAGTAATAAAATGGTAATATATAAACACTTGCAACATAAAAAAGAACCTGCAATAAAACATGCATGTATGTTCTAATCTAGCAGCACAGTTTACATCATTCAAGCAATCAAACAACATAACTCTATAAGCCAAACATCAAGAGAGCATTTTCTAAATTCAATTAGAATAATTAGCCTGCAAGTCAATATTCTATAATAACAATTGAGCATATGCTTCATTACTGTAGTCCATATTTTGTCATTTCACATAACATAGGAGAAATAAATCACAAGTAGTATTTTGAATTACACTCTTCAATCTTATAAAAGCACAAAGAATAAACAAAAATAACCAACTGAAAACCAATTCAGTTTCAACTTTTCAAGAAATACCTTCATTAGTTTCAGGACTATTGCGCTTAAGAAGATCAGAAACATGCTTCTCTGTCAAAGTAAGTGAAGAAGATGAAGTGAGAGAAGGAGATGATGTTGAAGTTGGCATCTTGGTGGTGAGGGTGTTGTTTTTGAGCTTTCTGGGGGCATTGGGATTATAAGGAAGCCTCTTTTGTGTATCCCATGAAGCTTTTGTGGTCACAGAAGATGAAGAAAGTGTTTTCAGTTTCTGGGTTGCATGCAAAAGATAGGAGTTTTGTGATAAGTACGAGGTTGTAGCATGGGATGCCATTTTAGACTCTGCTTCCTAGTTTCAGTGAAGAGAATGAGATGATAAAGTGTTTTTGTTTTTGGTTTTTTTATTAAGAAAACACAAGTCAACCTTATGTTGTCACAGTGGTATTTTTCTTTTCAAGGATATTATCACATGTATTTAGGTAAATAGGTGAGCCATTTTGATAGAAGGGTTAACCTACAAACTGATTTATTTAGTATTTTTAGTTTTCACTGTTATGGATAATTATAAACAACATAGCCTAATTCATTTATAAATTATCTGTCCAATTACTATTTTGATGTTAACCATACATTAATCAGCTTATCATATATAGTTAGATATTGATGCACCTGAATTATTTCTTAATTGATAGATTTGGTGGTATTACACCCTCCATTTCTTCTTCCAAGGTTCCAATACCATCTTTTTATGTTAACAAGGTGCTCATACTATTGTACTCGCTAAAATGCTTCAAAATATTTCAACAAAAAATGCTTCCAATTTATTTTTATTGTCACAAAACTTTTAGGAAAGAGATAAGCGACCCATAACTCATTAGGTTTCATCTAACTTCACCGTTAATAAAGATATCTGTACAAATAACACAATTGAACTATAGCTAAGTATGCTCACAGTAGATTAAATACCCATAAAATGGTTAAATATCAAACATTTCACTAGCTAAACCCACGGAGGAGAATCATGATGGATGAGTAAATGTATATAAAAAGATATATTGACAAAAAAAATAAGCAAAATAGCTCAAAATAGTTGGTCAAGCTAGCAAGTGTGTTCGTCCCCTTTAAAAAAATGAGAGTGTATGTTCAAATTTCATGAAACACTCTCGTAAAGAGTAGAATGAGTTCGGGTCAACACTTTTAAGCCCAATAGGCCTTCAGGCTCAACAAGCTGGCCTTGTCACATATTTTTTTATGAATAAAACTAAAAACTTCAACCAATGAGTAGTTGATTGATTTAGTAAGCGGGTTGCAACCCCATAAAAAGGATGAGAACACATGTTCGAATCCCGGGAAACACTCTCATTAGAAGATGAGACAACCTTACATATATGGGCAACACTCTTCCTGTCCAGATTAGTCAGTCGCCAATAGGCGTCAGATTACCGAGCAATGATTAAAGAAAACACTAAAACAAACTAGCAGGAAAAAACAAAAAAATAATTAAAAGTAAAGGGAAAAAAAAAACTCAATACATATTTTTGATGTCTTGATGATGGTCATGTTGACCCTAAATATTATTTTGTGTTGCTTATCTAAATATATTCAAAATATTTATCTTTGTAGGTTTAACCTTCCCCTTTCCTTCTTTCTTTCTAGAGAGAGAGAGAGAGAGAGAGAGAGAGAGTAGAGAGGTTTGTCCGTCGCCGGCAAGTTGTTCAGATCATCATGAGTCGCTACGACAATCGCTCCGGTGACCCCACTTCTTACCGTGACCGTCGAACGTAATTTCATTTCATTTCTCTTTTTCCCTTTTTCTCATTTCATTTTTCCAAATTAGGCTTACCCATTTCATTTCACGTCTTTATCAAACTTTAACACCATTGTTTGTTTATCTGACATTGCTTTTCTTTTCAGTTGAGCTGATTTTTTAGGGTTTATACTGTATTGACATTTGAGATTAATGATTTCATGGGATAATCTTGGCTACATGTGTTGTATGTATGTGTGTATTGTGAAGCTTTTGATTAGCTGGTGGACTAATTTTGATTTTAATGTTTGAGTCAAGAGTTTTGCTAGGGAGGTTCATTTGTTTTTATGAAACATTTGAGATGAATGGTTTGATGGGATAATCTTAGTTGTATGTTTGTTTTGAAGTGTTGTATGTATGTGTGTAGTGTGAAACTTGATTAGGTAGTGGGCTAATCGTAAATTCTTAATTCTTGTGTTTGGATTGAGAGTTTTGCTGAGGAGGTTTATTTGTTTTCTTAGTGATTCTGGGCTGGGTGCTCCCACAAGCTATTCTTCCTCTAGTAGGAAGGATTATGATGATGGTGGATCCCCAAAGAAATTGAATTTGGATGGCCTCCCTCATTTTGAGAAGAATTTCTATGTTGAATCCCCTGAGGTGAGGGCTATGACTGACAATGAGGTTGATGAGTATCGCCGCAAGAGGGATATAACCGTTGAAGGCCGAGATGTCCCAAGACCAGTCAAAAGCTTTCACCTTGCTGGTTTCCCAGGTATTTAGTTTTCTTTTTCTTTTTATCCAGTTTTGAGTGGAGGACTTATCCTCTCTACTTCTTGAGGTGTCAATTATTCTGTAGTTTGATTATTGGAAGACATTATATTAGTATTGCCACTTCACCTTTATGCCCCAATATTCCTTATGGCATGGGTGCGTTGTTTTTGCATTTTTATCCCCTGAAGGAAAATTATATACCTAGGCTGCACTCCCTACCCCTCAATTCCCTTAAGTAGTTTATGTCATTACAATGTTGTTGATGATTAATTATTTACAGCATCATCTGATGTGTTTATTTGTCACAATGAAATTATCGTTTAATAAGTGAATGAATAGCAAATTAGACTATTGGAAAGTTAGTTAACTTGTACTTTGTCTTGAAAAGTTTATTCGTTTTTTGAACGATGACATTTTGCTTATTTTTCCTCCTTGATTTTATCCAGAGTATGTTTTACAAGAAATTACAAAAGCTGGTTTTGTTGAACCCACACCTATTCAATCTCAAGGTTGGTCAATGGCTTTGAAGGGGAGAGATCTCATAGGAATAGCAGAAACTGGATCAGGGAAGACACTTTCTTATTTGTTGCCTGCAATCGTACATATTAATGCCCAGCCTATTCTTGGTAAGTGATTGACACATTTGAAATTTTCAGTTTTCTTTTTAGGGTGTAAACATTCCATAACATGTCTCTGCCACTAACCTTTGTGTATTTACCTGTTATGTAACTCATTTTTCAGAACCTGGAGATGGACCAATTGTGCTAGTTTTGGCTCCAACACGTGAACTTGCTGTCCAAATACAACAAGAGGCTACTAAGTTTGGTTCGTCATCTAGGATTAAGAGTACATGTATATATGGTGGGGTACCTAAGGGACCTCAGGTGCGGGATCTACAGAAAGGTAGGTGGTGAAGTAAGTATTACAGACCCATGACATGGGTTTATTGACTTTCCAAGTTATGTGCTTTATTTTGTTATAATTGTGCACATAATTATGTATTTTCTTGGATCAGGTGTTGAAATTGTAATTGCTACTCCTGGAAGGTTGATTGACATGATCGAGTCCAATCATACTAACTTACGAAGGGTTACATACCTTGTGTTGGATGAGGCTGATAGGATGTTGGACATGGGTTTTGAGCCTCAACTTCGGAAGATCGTCGCCCAGGTTGAATTTGTGCTAATATGCTATTATTAATTTGGAATTCGGAGAACTAAAATTTCTAGGCTTGCAAGATCTGTGTATTTTGTATGAGAATAAAATAGAGGCTGTTGATTTGTTTGTTGTAGTCAGGTTGCTCTTTTCTATACTGCATCCACACACCATACAATTGTTGGTATTTTCCATGTTACATTTCTGTTATAAGTTTCACTTTAAGAATGGTTTTCTAAGACTTCATGAGACATTTTATGATGTTTTCTCTTAGTCCAACTTTAAAATATGGACTTTGTTTGTCTTCTTTGTCAATGGTAAATCATTTTCGAATTTGTGGCCATTAATTAATTTTTTTTTTAAAAAAAAAGAGAAGTACCTTGATTATATTAAATACTTTTTGGTCATTAAGGAAGATACTTGTAAGGATTAAAGTAGCTACAAGTGGAAAGCATTCAGAATTAGTTATCCATAATCAGATATTATGTCTCTGATCCCTATAAGAGTTCATGTTAATCAATGAGTCAGATTGTTGTAGCTTCTGGTTGCAACATGTTTGTCTCCTGAGTATCTGAACGCATTCTAGTTTATGATTTATGCAGATTCGTCCAGACCGACAAACACTATGCTGGAGTGCTACCTGGCCAAAGGAGGTTGAGCAGCTGGCAAGGGCGTCCCTTTATAACCCATACAAAGTAAGATATGCTTACATGTGTAGATGTCATCAGATATTTGGTCTCAATCTATTATATTTTGAACTATTTGTGTTTTGATTTTACTCTAGTAAGAAGACGTATGATTTTGATTTTACTCTATTTCCATTATGCAGGTGATTATAGGTTCTGCAGATTTAAAAGCTAACCATGCAATACGTCAACATGTTGACATTGTTTCTGAAAAGCAGAAATATGATAAGTGGGTTATGATCTGTTAGTATTATTTTTTGTATCTTCTCATCGCAATAAGGAACCATGTGGTAAAGTTAACTTTATTTTTCAGACTGGTGAATTTGCTGGAGGACATCATGGATGGCAGCCGAATACTGATATTCATGGATACTAAGAAGGGATGTGACCAGATCACACGGCAGCTCCGCATGGATGGTTGGCCAGCACTTTCAATTCACGGAGATAAAAGTCAAGCAGAAAGAGATTGGGTGTTATCAGAGTTCAGATCCGGAAAGAGTCCTATTATGACTGCAACAGATGTTGCAGCTCGTGGTCTAGGTACAATGATCTGCTACATAACATTCTGTGAACTTTCTTAATCTTGAAGTGGGGATTTGATGCCAGTTGTGGAATCTGTTAGTAGTAGTTTTGCTGAAGTAATAAAATCCATATCTAATAAGTTAATGTTGTTCTAGCTTTTCTAATTTTGTATTTGAAATTTGAAATATATGCTTTTTTAGTTTTCTTGTGTTAAGTTAATGAAGGCTTTTTCAAAAATTTGCCTTATACTTTCCTTGCATTGACATTATGACCCCTTATAGTCATTACTTTTTCGGATCTTGTATATTTTTTCTTATGCAAGCAACTTTCTAGTTCATGTACAAATAGTTGCATGTAAACTTGCTTGTTACACTTAAACGACGTTTGATATGCTGAGAAGTTTTTGTAGAAAAGAAATAGGAAATGTATCTTGAAACGGAATGGTACATTTTCCTGTTGAAAATAACTTTTTGTGTATCAGATATGGCTTAACGATTCATCTTGGCATTTTTCTTCATAAATGGCAAATCTCTGCTTACATAAGCTGCCTGATTTCATACTATACATTCGATTTCTAATGTTGGTGATCAATCTGATGCCAGTTATTAGCTGGTTTTAGTTTACTGCTGAGACCACAAAATGTTAACGGCAACATTTTTGCACAATCTCTTGAAGAGTTATGGTTGAACTATTTTGATCTTGTCTTTTGTGCAGATCAATTTAACCTGCTATTAGACTGTTTAATGCAGAAGATTCTCTGCATTAATAGTTGTCTCTCCTCTTGTGTGCCTATTTATGCAACTCCCACTTGAAATGTCACTTTAATTTTACACCAGTAACATTGCATCCTGATCCTTATTATCTTTCGATTGTGCACATTTGACAGATGTGAAGGATGTGATGTATGTAATAAATTACGACTTCCCAGGATCTCTTGAGGACTATGTTCATCGCATTGGTCGAACTGGGAGAGCTGGCGCAAAGGGAACTGCATATACATTTTTTACTGCAGCAAATGCTAGATTTGCTAAGGAACTTATAGGCATACTTGAGGAAGCTGGACAGAAAGTGAGTCCTGAATTGGCAGCCATGGCACGTGGAGCACCTCCTCCCCCTTCAGGTTAGCTTTCTGCATCAGTCATGATTAAATTTACATTTTGTTTCTAACAATTCATGCTTCCGTTCTTCCTCCCAGTTCTTTGGATCATGGTTGCATCTACGTTAGATTTTTATGATTGAAACTTGTGCATACAGTTCTACGTGCATCTCTCATTTCTAACAACGCTCTTCCTAAAACAGAAAAACAAAAAAATTTGTTTATAATATTCAATATTACCAGGTCAAAATTTTGTTCATGCATCTCTCAGTTATACCTGCCTCGTTGGTAGTCCACGCTCTCTCTCTCTTATATGTTTATTATTAGTAAGTATTGTGAGGTTAACTTGGGAAAAAAATAGAACGTGATCTTATATTAAGGAACAAATTGAAATTCGAAAATAATGTTATAGGAGTATTTAGAGTGGAGGTAGTATTAACCAGATAATCACACTGGAAAATCACGGAGGCAATGTTATGAATCACTTAATACAGACATCTAGTAAACACCTCTTTTTGACGAATCCTTCACTCAAAAAAAATGTGAACTTAATAATCATATGCATAATAAACTGGTTAACCTTGGTTTCAATCATTTACCAAAACTAAATCCCACCTGAGCATGATTGCTTTCTGTCGTTTAAGAATGTGGCAGTAAATTTCTGTTCACTTGAGTTTCTAATATCTTCCATTACATATTTACTATATTCCAATCAGGTTATGGAGGTTTCCGTGGGAGAAGTTATAGCAGTCGCCCACTGAGATGATCAATGTATGCGGATAGCTAAGTTTGACTGATGCTGTTACACTTGAATCGATGCCAGATCATTATAACTGTTCCTTTTCTACTTCCTTGGCTATCACAGTCGTGCACATGTGTATTTTATTTTTATATTTGGAAATTGGAAATGGAAACTAGTGTCATGTAAGAATATTAGAATTAGTGGTTGAGTTTTTTCTTTTTCTTTTTGGAAGTTCATGGGGTTTAAGAATTGGAACATGGGTAGGAAAGCTTCGGTTTACTAAATAATTGTTTATAGTTCACACCTCAATCATTGAGACTTGAGAGTTTTGAGCCCTACATAACTTGCTTTCTTCAGACTTTGATATTATAGTCTGCCTCTGGCTAATAAGAAAATGAGAGGATACAAAAAAAAGCTGTCTAATCCATGAATACGATACAGGTAAAAAAAATAATCCATGAATACAAACCTTCTAAAAGTTAATCACATTATTGTTATCACATTTTCTTTTGGTGAGGCAGCTAATGTATGTTGCTTTAGTTGCATGTTTTGGGTAAGCATTGCTTATAATCTAATACAATTGATGACAAAATAAATAAATTAAATAAAAACGTGTATGGTACTAATAATAATTATCTTACTATGAAGCATGGATTATATAATTGTTGTTCATAGATTTAAAATGGGATGTGTTTTACATTGGACGAAGAAATCGATGTGTGTTTGAATTAGATATTCCATAATTGAACATATTCATTTAAGCGGATTATATAAACATTTTTAGCTAAACTAGCTAATATGACATGTTTTTTTCTAAAATATCCAATCATCTTTTTACTGTCCTTATTTCTCTCACATGGTTTGTGTCACCAAAAAAAAATGTAAAGAGACAAAATAAAATATTTTATAAGATATGGTTAATTGGGTGCAATTACAGGGAAATAGTAGTTTGAGTCATTAGCAACCCGAGATATGATCACGAAATTGTACGATGGAAAATGATATTATAAGAATGAAAATCAAGAAAACTGGATTACAAACATGAAATTGATAGGAACTAGAATTACACGATGAAATTAGATGGTAAAAGCGAGAGTAAATTGCATTCTGAATGTAAGGGAATTCGAATATTCGTTTCATGTATCCGATTTTGGATGTCCCTTCTACTCTTGGAGATTGCTTATTTATGGCCTGTATCATCTTCCGAGTGGTTCCAGATATCTTGTGCATGTGCCGCACGTTTTACTCAATTGATTTGATTGTTGAATCATCTTGAGGACTTGTACTTAACATGATTATATGTCTTCTATTTTTAACAAAAAAAAACAATTCAAAAAATGATTATTAAAATGATTATGTGTCTTATACTATGGTTCCTCTATTATTAAAATAATTCAAAAACAATTCAGTCTTTTCCTTTAAATTTATAAAAAAAAACATTTTGATAAGTGTCTTATTTGATCTATTTTAAAATTACTCATATTAATTTCTCCTTTTTATAATTGGAGCATCCTTTTTCCCAAAATGGTGTGCTATTTCATCTGTATTCCACAAAATAATAATAATAGCAATTGATGTTTATATTAACGTTGTCATCATTAATTAAGTCGCATTATTAACACAACTGAAAATGGCGTGAAATGAACATGTTGGTTGTTAGGGTAGGAAGGAGAGTGAAAAATCAAGTTCTCACTATCACTATCTGAACTCCAACTTCTGAGATCAACCTTAAACCTCTTACAGTTTAAAGTTTGAAACTGTGAGTAGAAATGAAGGAAATGGGTGAAGGAAAAGACAGCCCACCAAAACTTTACACCAACAAGCCTCGTAAAGGTCACAGTCATCTTCATTCATTAATTAATGTTTCCTCATTTTGGGGTTTCAGTATCAATCAATCAATCTCATGTTTGTTTGTTGTTTTTTTTGTGCAACAGAGCAAGTGAGGCAAGCTAAGGAGCAATTAAAAGCGAAGAATTTTTCATCCCCCATGTCTTCCTCGTCATCTCCGATGGGGGCCCACCACCAGCAACCGCCGCCGCAGAAGGAATCGTTTCTGCGTCGTTATAGATTTGTTGTGCCTATGGTTTTGGCTGTCAATCTTGCTATTGGAGGTCCTTTTCTTTTCTTTTACCCCTTTCCTCTATTAATATGTTTGTTAGAATTATTGAATTAATTTTAGTATTTCATATTTTGTATTAGTAAGTAGAATCTTAGTCATAATTATCAATTACATTATCGGGAAATATTTAGAGCAGAAGAATACTCCTTCCATTCCTAAATCTAAATATAAGATCACTTTCCCCGATTTGATTAGATATATGATGTTAGTTAAGTAGTTATTAGCACATTATATTACTAATCTACCCTAGCCATTAGATATGGTTAATTGGTGCAATTAGAGGGAAATAATAGTTTGAGTCATTGGCAACACGAGAATTGAGATATCGAGATTGTACAATGGAAAACGAAATTATAAGAATGAAAATCAAGAAAACGTGATTACAAACATGAGATTGAGAGGAACTAGAATTATAGATAAGCATTATTAGCGTTTATTTAGGAAAAAGTTGGGAAAAAACAGAAAGTGTCTTATATTTTGAAACATATTGAAATTTGAAAGTGATCTTATATTTAGGAATGAAGGAATTACCTTGGAAGAATTTACTTTTAGCTGGTCCATATTGGCCTATTGTGATTAATTACTTTTTTATTTTTGTTCTTGATGCTCCATTTTATTCATTTTAATGCATTCACCACTTTTTATACCTTTGTATTTTGAGAAACATTCACTTCAGAGATGAGGATCAGCTGGTGAGGACTGAGATCATTAGTTAAAAAAGCATTGGACATGCGAGTTTGACCAACTACTGAAATAGATTTTGATGCATCAGGCACAGGACATCTGTCTTTCACATGTCACTTCGCATTGCTTACTACAAATCTCATGGATTTGATTAAATGGCTCATCTGTTTATAACTTCAGCAAAAGAACCATAATTGCAATCAATTTAGCCTTCACATATACGAGTATAAATGTTACAAAAGTAAAGTTCCATGATTAAAGGCCTGTACAAGGTGGGGACTTATTGAATTATTTTCTATGAACAGCTGCTCAGTATTTTACTATTTGCTGAATCAGCGCTGTAATGACAGCTCATAGTGTTTCAAATTGGGTTATTACGTTTTACAATATTTTTGGGGCCACATAGTCTGATAGAATTTTCGTTAAGATTAATCATTTAGCTTTAAATATCATGCCTTACATGACACCTCATCAACTTAATGAGCAAAAGTAAATGTCAGTTCTTTTTTATGCTCTCCTCTATTACTAGACATAATTTTGTGCATTTCATGATATTTGAGGTGAGCCATAATATTATAATTTATAAATTGTATGGCTTGTTATAAATTTTATAGTTTTTATTAATGATGTTTTTTCTGGTGAAATTATCGATGATATTAGTTCTGGTGTTGCGTCAAGTGCACGGGTTTGATGTTCAAGGGGAGTGTAAAGGTTTTATTTGTTGCTGGGATTTGCTTTGTAACAAGTTGGACATGAATGATCCAATTTGAGGGGAGTGTTAGGGAATAGGAAATAAATAATTATTAGGAGATATTTGATATTTATGTATTATGAAATATGAAATATTGTTGATTTATAAATCAATTAGGATCCATTTGATTTAGTCATATTAGGTTTGGTAATAGTCTAGAATCTTCTTTACTATCTATAATTATATGATGAAGCATATGAATGATTGAACCCTTTGAGAGAATTTTCCCTATGTTTCTAACAAAGTTATAATCAAAGAACTAGTTTCGATGACATTGAATATACTAGACTGCAATTAGATGTCACTTTTTTCTTTCGATACATTCATAGGCATTATGCAACTATGCCAAGATATTAAGTAGCTTTTGCCTTTTGATGAAGTGATTACTCTGTTAGCTAACATGTTGTGATCTTGTCTAGTAGTCTTTTTGAAACGTGTTATTCTACTTCCTGTGTCAGTCTGCTTATTTTCTATTGAGCGAACTATTGACATCTTTGCTATGGTTACTTGATGTTAGACTGACGGTTGTTTCAACTCTAGCCTATTTGTTTGCAAGGACCAAGAATAAAGACATACCTGAGGAGGAGGAACAGCATGCCCCTGCTGTGCAGACACCTGTGTCCTTACCGCCAGTGACTGAGCAAGTGATCATACGAGAGCCGATTCCGGAGAACCAGCAGCGTGAACTATTTAAGTGGATGTTAGAAGAGAAGAGAAAGGTCAAGCCAAACGATCCTGAAGAGAAGCGAAAACTTGATGAGGAGAAAGCTGTTCTGAAGCAGTTCATCCGGGCCAAGTCTATTCCAAGCCTCTAGGTGCTCATCACCTTAAATAACATGTTTTTTGAATTCTTAAATGGACTTGAATTGATTTTTCAATGCTTTCCTATTCTATTTTACTCGCTCCATTTAGATAATCGGTTGCAGATATTTTGATCTATGTACAGATCCCTTCTTTGTTTGAAATCGTAATTTGCTCATATTTTGGACCATTAACTTTCTGTTGAAACTTGGAAATGGTTTTTCAAGAGATTTGTGGTATAGGTCGGTTGCTGATGTGCTTACTTTTAAATAAATGGATCTATTATTTTCGTTTTTTGTATAAATGGGTATACTATAGAAGTTACCCAAGCAGTTTTCATCTAGTATTTTTTTGGTAACAATCTAGTATTCTTTTTATCAGTAGAGCTATGAATGACAATTTTTTTTATCAGAAAGCTATGAATGACAATGAGTGCAAAGCTGGCAGAACATCCTTGAATAATGTATCTCAAGATCTAAAATCAAGTACATATAAAATTTTCAGAGTAACTGGAATATGACTTTGGTGAAAATTTCCTTGGCATGTTATGACAGTATATGGCTAAATAACATATTTAACTAATCAGCTTCATCAATACTCCATTGTAGGAAATATGGCACACATTATCTTCCTCAATTCTGTCTTTGTAGATCCTGATCGCTTTACATACCATTAGGTTATCCTAAACATGTTAAAAATACTCTAGTACTAGTATTTACTTGGATGTAACATTAAAAGATGGGGAAGTCGTTAAGAAATCCAAGAAAAAATTAAAAAAAAGTATTACACAAATGAGTAACATGCAATGACAAGCTCTAATGTAAGAAATGACAACATTCACATATATTATCCACTTGTTCATGTGAATTTTTTATTATTGCATTGTTTTCTTGATATCTCAACTCCCTTTAAAAATCGTGAAAATAATCCTTGTCGAATTAGATTATACGGGTGCCTATATGTGACAATACACAAACATTTCTCTTTTATGTCATTAACTATTTACAATTTCCCATGTTGTGCATATTCTCTAGGTCTTTTACACTGAAACCAGAGACCCACATGTGCTCAGTACTAGTAGTTTGTACATGCATACACGCACACAATTCCCAAAATGGATGTGGACAATTGCTCAGTGCATTGTGTTCCTCTCAACATGCAAAACTTCCATTACCAAACCAAACCACCAAATACGTCATTCCCTTCCTCTTAAAACATTACAATCTGCAGATTATGGTCCAAAGTTTCTCAAACTTCACAGCATATGCAAATCAAATGAATCGATGTTCTTTTTTCTATATTATATTTCATGTCACATGTTCATTTAATAAACATAATCCTCAAAAAGAGTACTAGAGTGCGCCGAATAGTCGCCTTTGCCACTAATCATGATGTTAATATAATATGCAACATGGAATTTAGACGCTTAAACCTTGGTTAAGTTTCTTGATCCTAGAGATTAAAGCTAAGTTTATGAATTGAAATTAGCTATTGAAAACACTAAATAGTCAAGAAATGGGCCAATGTGGAGTTATCAATATCTTCAAAGGAAATTAAAGAGAACAGTGGGGACAATAGTCAAAGAGAGATTTATGGAAATTAAAGCCTTAATCATGGTTTCATGGGGTTTGTCCCACAAATGAAATCTCCCATTGGAAAACAAATAGTTAAGTTTTTTTTTTAAAATGATTATGCTTGCTTTTCCACACATTTTACTCTCTTATTTTTGCGGTTGGGCCAATGAAAAGAATATACTTACACTCAACTATATAGCTTTGATTAAGAATCGTTCAAATAATGAGAGATTAATATATTTGTAAAGAGGGAGACGCACATGCGGGCATTAGCTAATTATATTCAAAGACTTGAGAGTTGATCAAGTTGTCAAGGAAATGATGACATCTCATTCCTTCAACTTAGACTCAATCAAGCATTAGAGTTTGATTTTTAAAAGGTTAAATTGTGAAGTTTCAGATTCATTGATGGATATGATGTGAAAATATGATAGTAATTTTTTTAACAAAACAAGAAACATAATTACTTCCACTCACAAATGTTGATCAGGTTGTTAAGAAATTGATTTATGACTTGCAATATTACGAGTTCAAATCATTTTATTTATGTGAGAACTTCAATAGCGGGCAATTTGTCATTACTTTAAGCGTTTTTGAGTGTTGAAGCAGTTGGACTCAATTTTCCTTTATGTAATAAAAACACAAGAAAGAAACATCCTTTATTTTTAAACGGGATTTTGAATGAAGTTGACTTTAGTTGATAGAAAGTTTACATCAAATGATTTGAAAAGTCATACACATTTTTTTATAATTGAAATTAATTTTAATATTAAAATTAAATATTAGGAAGGTTGTTTTTTCATTGATACTTTGATAGTAATTATATTCTTAGAATTTGGTGGCATCTTATAATCTTTGAAAGTAGGTACTCCCTCCGTTCCTAAATATAAGATCACTTTAGCTAATTTGGAGAGATTAAGGAAGGTTTTCCAATGAATTAGGATTACATGATCTTCCCAAAATACCCTCACTTAAATTTAAAAAAGATTGAAGGAGTAATTTACTTGTAGAATGAGTAGTGGGGTAATTATTTGGGCAAAACTTGAGAAAAAAAGGAAAGTGATCTTATATTTAGGAACTTATCCACATTCTCAAAGTGATCTTATATTTAGGAAAGGAGAGAGTATGATTTTTAAAATTTAGGTTCTTAGATGTAATATTTCCATAATAGCGAAGGAGTGACGAAGATGATGATGATTGATGGAGCAATGTGGTTATAGTTGAAATTCGTGGCTGTCACCCAAGAGGGGGGGGTGAATTGGGTGAGGGAATAAAAACTTAAACTCTTTTCGAAAGACTGCTTGTGCTCGGTGATGATGATAATAAATAATGCTATGCACAAGTCAGTATGCTATGTGATGCAAAATAGAATGATCAAGTATAAGTATATGCACACATAAATTTATCCTGGTTCGGTCACCCAGACCTACATCCAGTCCCCAGGCTACACCTGAGATTTCCAATCCACTATTCTTGTTTAAACCGGGCACAAGAGAAGCCTTTACACTTTAGGTTTTACGAGCACGGGTTCACCTAACAACCCACAGGTTTTACAACGGGTTCACCTGCAAACCTTACCGCAAGTTTTACGGGATCACTTGCAACCTTACAAACGCAAGTTTTACGGGCTAACTTGCAACCTATGGAGATTTAGAAAACCTTCTAAATGCTCCCCCTTACAAAATGTAAGATTACAATTATGTTCACTCTATGAACTGATTTTGTTAAACACTTAAGCTCAAAACTAACTCTCTCAAAGAGTGGATGATGTTACTCACTTAAGTACAAATGAATCACTCTCTAAGAATATTACATATCAAAGTCCGAGAGTAGAAGATGAGAGGAATGTAGAATAGTGTTTTTCAGATAATAGCCCTGTTCTCTCTCTCTCCTCTTTTCTTCTTCTGAATGTAGATGTTCCTTTTATACCAGCCTCTGAATATCCAACCGTTGGAGAGGCAATAAGGCCGTTTGAATATAGCCGTTGGGCCTTGTTTACGTTGTCCTCATTAATGCACAGCAGAGTTGACTTTGCTTTATCTGAATAGGGTGCTTTGTCCAGCTGTTCTGTCAACACTGTTCTGACAACACTGTTCTGGCAAAAGTCGTTCTGACATCTATACACTGTACGGTCTGACTCTTGCTTGTTGTCAGATGAGGACTTCGTTCCTCAAGCATAAGTCCAGGATGCTAAGAGACTTACTATCGGAAGCTCTCTTGCTAACTGAAGTGAAGCTCGTGGACTCTAACATTCTGCTTGCTATCATAGAGGAACTTTGTCTTCCAAGCACTTGTCCATGAATGATAAGAGTGCTTTGCTATTGGATGCTCTCTTGCTATCAGAAGCTCTCTTATGGACTCTGACTCTTGTGGGCAGTATGAGCTTTGACACTTTGAATGAATCTTCAGATTATATTCTCCTTATCTCTCATACTCCTCATGCTTGGTAGGTAACAATGTTGTTTGAATATCTGTTATCCTCTTGTTACCGTTGGAAGGAACATCTTCTTAAATGCTCAGCAGGGTTGACTTGCTTTATCACTGAAAAGTAGTCCTGATACCTCTGCTCTGACAAAAGCATTCTTACTTCTGAGTATGTGACATTTTCTCTTGTACTCTTGCTGACGGATGATCATCGTTCATCCGGAAGTGGCAATCTTGCTCTGCAAGTGTTAATCTCTGAAATCCAATGCCAAGAGTCTTTGCATCCGGAAGCTCATTTGCATCCGCAAGTGTAACTAAGTTCTGCACATACTGGTTAGTCCAACATAGCAATTTATATAATCAGATATAGTAAAACTACACATGTTGTGGGAAGTTTGCTATGGGAAGTAGTCTTACTTAGACTATGTTCTGACTTAGTGTAATGTCTACTGACTCTAAGGGATCTCTATTCCAATAGTCAGCTTAAGTCTCGTTAGTTTACTCTAAGTCTTCCTAAGTGACTCAGTGTGTCATTCATGCTATGTATATTAAGTCAACACACAATCACATGAAGTGGGAGTTTACTTAGTCTAGGATGTATCCGGAAGCACTTCTCCATCCGGAAGTGAATCCACTAGATGTAGGATTTTGTTTACTATTGCTCACTCTCGCTCAGTGTTAGGTCACTTCAACAGCCAGCGCTAGTCACTAAGCTATCGGAAGCACTTCTACTGGACGTTGCTTACATTCACTGACGCTTAGTGTTATCGTGTTCTATCAGTCTGCGCTAGTGAAAGTTTATCAGGAAGTGATTCCACTTGACGAGGCTAATTCACTGACGCTTGGGGATATATCTATTCTGTCAGCCTGCGTCAGTCTAAATCTATCAGGAAGCAATTTTACTTGACGAGGCTGATTCATTGACGCTTGGGGTCATTCTATTCTATCAGTCTGCGCCAGTCTAAATCTAACAGGAAGTGCTTTCACTTGGCGAAGTAGACTCACTGACGCTTGGGGTGAGATCTATTCCATCGCTCTGCGCCAGTCTAAGTCTAACAGGAAGTAAACTCACTTCCGGTTGAGTCATAGCTTAGTCTTAAGGTTTGTGTACCTAATGTTCATGGACTAAGTTAAATCCCTAGTGAGTTACTCGCTGCCGCTGGGGGATGACACATTTATCCGCGTGCGCGAGTCCTAGTCTATCCGGAAGTGATTCCGCATCCGTGAGCGCTAGTCTTGATTCATTCGGAAGTGAATCTGCATCCGGTTGTGACTCTAGTGCTAATACTTCCGGAAATGATCTTGCATTCACAAGTGATCTAACTCAGGGTTCTAACCATGTCATCTAATCCTTCCTAAGTGTTAATTATGTTCTTTTAAGTACTAGACCATATCATACCTAAGTCACCATCAAAACTTAAGATTCTAACATTCTCCCCCTTTTTGATGATGACAAACCCATAGATGACTAGAGAACATAATTAAACTTAGATCATTTCCAGAGCTATATTTCATTCCCAGTTCTCTCCCCAGATATCTTATCTTTCAGCTCTAGACATCTCATGTCTCATCTCTAGACATCTCGTGTCTCATTTCTCTCCCCCTTTTGGCTTCATCAAAATTCAACAAGTGCAAGCTAGCCTTAGGGATGGGGATACTTCTATCGTTCTCCTAGGAATGGGCTTTCTACCTAATATTTCTCCCTATTCTTCCTAAATATTATGTAGGATAACTAAACAGTGTGAGACAGAAGGAAGAAAATATTGATTCAGTATTCTAAGTGTGTTTACTCTCCCTAACCATTATGCAAGATAACAGAACATGTTTTGCAAGAATTAAGTCTAGATCAAAACATACAAAAACAGTTCTCTTTTTGAAGGTGAAAGTTCCTTTTTAAATATAAAAGACATCAAAAGTAATTTTGACCTTCTTGAAATGATTAACATGATATCAAAATAATTTTGGTGCTTTTAAAATGATGATTATGATATCAATTGAAAATTTGTGATTTTTAAATTCGTGATACCAAATGAAATCAAATGAAATATGTGAGTTTGAACTTGTGATATCAAATGAAATGATTGAATGCCAAGTGAAATTTGTGATACCATGTGAAAAATGAAATCAAGTCAAATGAAATTTGTGAGTTTAAAGTGCCAAAAATAATTTCAAAATAATTGCATCACAGCATCTCAAGAGTTTATTATCTATGACAGCATGCAACTCTCTATTTTCAAGGGATCATTATCGAGTAATGTCCTTTACTTCTCTTCTATATTAAGGTTAATCATTACTGAATCAAGAAAGGAAGCATATAAGAGAGGTATGTTATCAATTTACTTTCCAGCGTGTCATATAAAGGATACAGATGTGTGAGCTAGGATGATTTTCTAAAGCAGTGAATGATTTTGAAGTCAATGCAGATTGAGCAAAGAAATCCTAAATTGACACCCTTACCAATGCCATGTATGCATCATATATAAGAGATGGTAAGGTGTAGATGTTACCACAGATGAGGAATCTCCAGACTCTATTAGACTCATGAATCTTAATCATATGCAGATAAGCATGCTTCCTGACATCTTCAAGAGATGTGCTATCTCAAGTGGAAACCCCTAGTGCAAGTGCTTTGATGATTCGCTTCGGCAAGCTGAGCTACAACCAAAAGCAGACATGACTGGGCAGTCACTCTACTCTTCCCATGGTTCAATAGTTGGCCTGCTATCGAAAGCGCTGATTGTTGCGAAAGCATCCTTGCTCAAACTTGATGATTGGGCCTTCATGTGCTTGAGGAAACAAGTGCTTTTCTGATGGTCAGTGAAAGAACTTAAGATTTAACATTGGAGACCATCCTCTGGACATTCAAGTCAATCTGTGTTAATCACCACAAGTTAATAATTTTAAGAAATCATGCTTGCTAGTTGGTTTAAGAAGATATGAACAATGATTATGTGAAAACTAATTTTGAAATTGTCTATACGTTCACATAGTTTCACTATCAAGACATGAACTCTATTTATACTCTCATAGATAAATATCAATGTTATAGTACAAAGAGTATCAAACAGGTGGCATACTTTCAGAGTTTCATAAGCAAGTATAGTTCAATAAATATGCCTCAAGGATGTTCATGTTAGATCATGAAGACATGTGAATTTTTAACATAATGAAATTTTGAAAAATCTTCATCCTCACAAAAATGAAATACTGGAAATTTTCATGCTCACAGAATAGTTTGATTTTAAGACTAAATTCGGTTTACAAAAACAACCAAATTTCAGCATATGATTACGAGAATAATTTCCGAATTTTTGCTCAAGTTCTTCTAGATATGCTCAGTGTGATCTCACTGTTCTTAGGATATCAACAAGCTTGAAATTAATACAGATTATAGCATGCTTGTGATTCTATGCCATGTTTTACAGATCTTAGCAGAGTTCAATTCAAGGCATTTCCTAAGATTTCTAATGCATGTCAGACAAGAGAGAGTCTATCCATTTAATTTCACAACAGAATATGTAAGGGATAGAAATGCTCATGTGTATTGGCGAGAGTTTCTCAGGGTTGGTATAGCCATTCCACACATCTTGATAAGAGACATTTTCGTTGTCATTCTCTCTTGGTTATATTCATTGTTCAAGCTTCAATAATCTGTGTCAACATTCTTAAACCACAAACTTGAACTGAGATCATTAGTAGATTGAGAACTTAAAGATGTAATTAAGAGGGATGTATTGTTCTCGAAACCATAGCTGCTTATGCATTGAAAAGCTTGATGCAAGAGATACCACATGAAATGGAAAATCAGAAATAACTTTTGAGTGCTATCATGAGGTATGGTTGTCATGTAGATTTAAAGAAGATCAGAATTTGTTTTGAAAGTTTGTATATCAAAAGGATCTTTCAAAAATCAAGGTGAATGCATAAACTATTTTCTTTCATGAAAGACGCCCTTAAAAGATTCGCTAAGCATATATGAGTAAAACTGTTAAGCCCATCATGCATTTACTACCCAAGTGATTGTTCGAGTAAAGAGGAAGGTAGGAATGATATCACCATCTATGCGTGACGAATGCTTATCAAGACTTGACTGATTGTTCAGATGAGATAAAGTCCTGAGTCTTGCTGAACCTCGGAATTGCCTTTCCCAAGAAGATCTTCTATACTTATCCTTGGTTCGAAGCACTTTCTTCTGAGAGTTAAGATTCAAGTGCCTTTTCAATGTTGATCGAGGAGTCCACTCTCTCTTGTTCTTCTCAGGATAGTTGAATGGAACTTTGTGATAGCTCATCCTTGAGACAGAACCATTGTTCCTGGTGGTTGCAGATTGCTTCTTATGATTGTACCAGGGGTTTTCAGCAGTTGCATCGCCACGAGTTCTCTCCTTTGGGGTAAGAGAAACTCTTGATCTTTCCTGCACAAGTAAGGCACTAGGAGGATGTTTTGGTACCCATTTGTACTTGGGTCCTACTTGGTTAGCACTGGACCTTACTTGTCCTTTAGGAATCCATACAAATTTATTTCTCACATTTAGATTTCTTCTAAGACTGCATGTGTGAGAAATATGTCCTAATCTACCACAATAATGACAGATAATGGAATGATAATCAAAATGGGGTTTTCTATCATTATCATGATTAGTTTTCTTTAGAAAAGCTTTTTGTTCCTTTGAAATCTCAGTTTCTTTTGAAAGCTCTTCTTTTTCCTTCAACAAGTGTTTACAATCAAAACATTTTTCAAGACATGTTGAAGTTTTCCCTGCCGATCGTGGGCTAACTATCGGAACCACTAATTCTTTAAAAGAAACCTTGGAAACTTTGGACGTAGAAGAAGAAATTAGTTTTTGCAAGTTTCCTATCTTTTTCTTTTAAGCCTAGAAGTTCTTTTGCAAGTTTACAATATTCGGTATATAACTCATTGTATGCATCTTGCAATTTAGAAAGTTCAAGTTCAGATCCAGATACCTCACTTTCTGAATCTTCTAGGCAGAAATGGATACTCTCCTCACTGAAGCCTGCTTCCTCAATATCAGCTTCCAGAAGCTCATCAGTAGATGATCCATAACGAGCACGAGTTGAGCTTTGGACAGCTGTGCTTTCAAGAGATGGGTTAGAAGCATATATCACATCAAGAGTATTCCAAATGTCTTTAGCACTAGAGCAATGTTTGATTTTCTGGAAATCATTTTCAGTTAAGCCTTTGTATAAAATTTGCATTGCTCTAATATTTAAGGAAAACAAATTTTTCTCCTTTTCAGTCCAGTTTCCTCTAGGTTTGAAATCAAAATCATTTTCAAAAATATCCCACATTTTCAAACTAGTGGATTGTATAAAACTTTCCATTCTTGCTTTCCACCAACAAAAAATCAATATTTTCTAACACAGGTGGAATGGTATGATCAAAGCCTTTGGAAAACATTTTAACCCAAATCAGCCAAGGTCTTTACACTTGAGATCGTTGGATCCTTTAAACAAGTGACCTGCTCTGATACCAAATGAAATTCGTGGCTGTCACCCAAGAGGGGGGGGTGAATTGGGTGAGGGAATAAAAACTTAAACTCTTTTCGAAAGACTGCTTGTGCTCGGTGATGATGATAATAAATAATGCTATGCACAAGTCAGTATGCTATGTGATGCAAAATAGAATGATCAAGTATAAGTATATGCACACATAAATTTATCCTGGTTCGGTCACCCAGACCTACATCCAGTCCCCAGGCTACACCTGAGATTTCCAATCCACTATTCTTGTTTAAACCGGGCACAAGAGAAGCCTTTACACTTTAGGTTTTACGAGCACGGGTTCACCTAACAACCCACAGGTTTTACAACGGGTTCACCTGCAAACCTTACCGCAAGTTTTACGGGATCACTTGCAACCTTACAAACGCAAGTTTTACGGGCTAACTTGCAACCTATGGAGATTTAGAAAACCTTCTAAATGCTCCCCCTTACAAAATGTAAGATTACAATTATGTTCACTCTATGAACTGATTTTGTTAAACACTTAAGCTCAAAACTAACTCTCTCAAAGAGTGGATGATGTTACTCACTTAAGTACAAATGAATCACTCTCTAAGAATATTACATATCAAAGTCCGAGAGTAGAAGATGAGAGGAATGTAGAATAGTGTTTTTCAGATAATAGCCCTGTTCTCTCTCTCTCCTCTTTTTTTCTTCTGAATGTAGATGTTCCTTTTATACCAGCCTCTGAATATCCAACCGTTGGAGAGGCAATAAGGCCGTTTGAATATAGCCGTTGGGCCTTGTTTACGTTGTCCTCATTAATGCACAGCAGAGTTGACTTTGCTTTATCTGAATAGGGTGCTTTGTCCAGCTGTTCTGTCAACACTGTTCTGACAACACTGTTCTGGCAAAAGTCGTTCTGACATCTATACACTGTACGGTCTGACTCTTGCTTGTTGTCAGATGAGGACTTCGTTCCTCAAGCATAAGTCCAGGATGCTAAGAGACTTACTATCGGAAGCTCTCTTGCTAACTGAAGTGAAGCTCGTGGACTCTAACATTCTGCTTGCTATCATAGAGGAACTTTGTCTTCCAAGCACTTGTCCATGAATGATAAGAGTGCTTTGCTATTGGATGCTCTCTTGCTATCAGAAGCTCTCTTATGGACTCTGACTCTTGTGGGCAGTATGAGCTTTGACACTTTGAATGAATCTTCAGATTATATTCTCCTTATCTCTCATACTCCTCATGCTTGGTAGGTAACAATGTTGTTTGAATATCTGTTATCCTCTTGTTACCGTTGGAAGGAACATCTTCTTAAATGCTCAGCAGGGTTGACTTGCTTTATCACTGAAAAGTAGTCCTGATACCTCTGCTCTGACAAAAGCATTCTTACTTCTGAGTATGTGACATTTTCTCTTGTACTCTTGCTGACGGATGATCATCGTTCATCCGGAAGTGGCAATCTTGCTCTGCAAGTGTTAATCTCTGAAATCCAATGCCAAGAGTCTTTGCATCCGGAAGCTCATTTGCATCCGCAAGTGTAACTAAGTTCTGCACATACTGGTTAGTCCAACATAGCAATTTATATAATCAGATATAGTAAAACTACACATGTTGTGGGAAGTTTGCTATGGGAAGTAGTCTTACTTAGACTATGTTCTGACTTAGTGTAATGTCTACTGACTCTAAGGGATCTCTATTCCAATAGTCAGCTTAAGTCTCGTTAGTTTACTCTAAGTCTTCCTAAGTGACTCAGTGTGTCATTCATGCTATGTATATTAAGTCAACACACAATCACATGAAGTGGGAGTTTACTTAGTCTAGGATGTATCCGGAAGCACTTCTCCATCCGGAAGTGAATCCACTAGATGTAGGATTTTGTTTACTATTGCTCACTCTCGCTCAGTGTTAGGTCACTTCAACAGCCAGCGCTAGTCACTAAGCTATCGGAAGCACTTCTACTGGACGTTGCTTACATTCACTGACGCTTAGTGTTATCGTGTTCTATCAGTCTGCGCTAGTGAAAGTTTATCAGGAAGTGATTCCACTTGACGAGGCTAATTCACTGACGCTTGGGGATATATCTATTCTGTCAGCCTGCGTCAGTCTAAATCTATCAGGAAGCAATTTTACTTGACGAGGCTGATTCATTGACGCTTGGGGTCATTCTATTCTATCAGTCTGCGCCAGTCTAAATCTAACAGGAAGTGCTTTCACTTGGCGAAGTAGACTCACTGACGCTTGGGGTGAGATCTATTCCATCGCTCTGCGCCAGTCTAAGTCTAACAGGAAGTAAACTCACTTCCGGTTGAGTCATAGCTTAGTCTTAAGGTTTGTGTACCTAATGTTCATGGACTAAGTTAAATCCCTAGTGAGTTACTCGCTGCCGCTGGGGGATGACACATTTATCCGCGTGCGCGAGTCCTAGTCTATCCGGAAGTGATTCCGCATCCGTGAGCGCTAGTCTTGATTCATTCGGAAGTGAATCTGCATCCGGTTGTGACTCTAGTGCTAATACTTCCGGAAATGATCTTGCATTCACAAGTGATCTAACTCAGGGTTCTAACCATGTCATCTAATCCTTCCTAAGTGTTAATTATGTTCTTTTAAGTACTAGACCATATCATACCTAAGTCACCATCAAAACTTAAGATTCTAACAATAGTTATTGAGCCTCACATGAAAGCACGCATGAAAGCACGAGGGACTCCCAACTTTCAACTATATGCACCTTGAGGCCTCTTCTCTACCTACTTTGCATTATCAAAATGGATGAGTCATTTTATTATACACTTAGTTTCATCCTCACCAAATGCACTTAGAATATGCATAGTAATAGGCATACTTTACTGTGTGCATATTGTTATGACACCATTGTATAAAGAATTATAATCTCTCAAGGGGGATTTAAGAAAATAGTTTGATGTCCTTGAGCTGCAAAGCATAGTGTCTGTTAAGGAAACTCCTTCCGCAAGCTGAGACAAAACTCCTTCACATACTTACCTCGTACAACATATAATCTCTTATAAAATACTAATCCAAAGAGGCAATAGAACAAATTTATTTGATTCTATGATCTCTTTTTGTTAGATATGAAAGAGCAAGTTGAAATGGTTTGGAAGTGGGTGGAGTCAAACTCGTGATCATACAAGTAGAAGGTGGAATTTAGTGTCCTTATCTAAATCTATAGACTAACCCTTCATAGGTACCAACAGAAAGAAATATGCTATCATCACAGTATTTGCCTAATTCTTGTACTCAGTGAAACCTGAATTTTTCTTATCACTGACTGTATCTATAGAGAATTTGCCAAAACCATGGGCAAAAAGTAGAGGCATGTTTCCACTTCATAGTATCCTATGAAAACTTGGTGGAACATTTACTATGTATAGCCTCTTAGGCTTATTGTTTGATTTCCATAAGTAGATTCATATGGCATATTACCTCAAAAAATAAAATTGTGCTAGTAATAAAAAAGTTTCATGAGCAGAGGTGAGTTATTTATGTAATGAAAGCATAGTGTTGTCAAATATGGTCTCCCTCATCTCTCATTCAATGGGTTGTTGGATTGACCACCTTGGAAGTTGTGACAGATAACAAGATTCTATTATTATGAAACCGACATTCTCAACCAGATTCTTAAGGGGAAAACATTAAAATAAAGGATGCTATACTGTAATATTGACCCAATGAACTCCATAGGAGTAAAAAGAATTACTAAACCACTTTGGCCATAGAATAAAAGAAGAACCGACACCAATAATCCATATTTTCTTAGCTCATTAAGCTTATCTCAATGCATCAATTATTACTCCTAAAATTATTTTTTGACCTAATTAAATTACATATCTCTATGCATATTTTTCATTTTTACCTAATTTTATTATTACATATAATATCACATCTTTTCCCTCTTATTTCTCTTCCTCGTTCAATCTTTCTCTTCCTAAATACTGTACTTATTGAGGGATGTGAGTTTGTTTCCAAATATAATATATCTTCCTAATTTTGTTACATTTTCATTAAATTATCTCTATAAATGATTATTAATAATAAACATATAAGAGAGAGGATATAGAAATAAAAGAATGTGGTTAGGGTATTATTTTGGCGATATTATGATATTTTAAGGGTACATTTCTAACACATTTATTACTTTTTGCTAGTTTTAAGTAGAGCCGGGAAAACGGGCCAGCCCGCTTTAAACGGGCTGGCCCAACCCGAATCAATTCGGGCTGGGATTTCTCAACCCAGCTCGAATTGAAGCAAATGTGGGTCAGCCCGCCAGCCCGCGCATTCCCTTTTTTTTGACCAAAAATTCACATAGATCAAACACATTCAGCTAAAGTCAACCAAAATAGTTTCTACAATCCATTGCACATTCAGTCATTCACTACACACTTCAAAAGCACAAAGCAACAAAGGAGAAATGATTAAATGAACAACATCCAGGAGAAATGATTAAATGAACAACATCCATGGTCTAATTGAGAAATCATTCATTCTTCAATTGGGATTTGCAGATGAAGCAGAAGCATTATCTGAACTTGAAAAAAGTGGAACAGGAGCAACTTCCTTTTTCTCGGCCTCAATCTCCTCTGCCACAAACACACACAAAATACATAAATAATCAATACAAATAATTTTAATAAATATAAATGTTGAATGTTTATATTACCATTTCATTGAAAACCAAGTATCCAATTTCGTGCACAAATAAGAGCTTCAACATTTTCTGGGAGAATACTGCTTCGATATTTTGTGAGAACTCGAGAGCCGATGCTGAAAGCAGACTCACTAGCAACTGTGGTAATTGGAATGCTCAAAACATCACAAGCCATCTTAGAAAGACAAGGGAATCTAGCTGAGTTGTGGAAGAAAGTGACTCTTCATCCAAATAATAGTCTAGTTCAGACTTTTCAATTGCTCTCTCATTAGACCGCATTGTCAATAAATCCTACAACATATAAAATAAAAGTGTGAGAAACCTTTCAATTGCTAACAAAATAACATTCAATCAAATAAATAAACATTTAAATAATAATCGAGAATTTCAAATTCACCCCAAAAATATCATTATCAGTCATTTCATCATCCATAAAACAAGTTGAAATTGATCCTATATCTGACACACCAAAAGACACATTGCTATGTGAATTTGATGCAGTTTCATTAACTTGAGCCAAGGATGATGATCCCACAGATTTGTATTCGTTGAAAACAGCATACAACTTGCTCTTTATGTCATTAACCTTCGCTTCATGAGTTGTGTGATCTATCTTTGCGAATGTATACTTGATTCCTTCAAGTTTTACTCGAGGATCAAGAACAATAGCAAGAGAAAGAATGTCACTATAGTCACTCCAGTATTTGTCAAACTTTCTAAGCAACCTTTCCGCCATATCTTGAATCATGGCATCATCATGAATCAAGTTTTTTTTAAACGGGCTCAATTTTTTCAGCCCGACTCGTTTTTTTTAAGGGCGGGTCGGGCTGAGCCCGCCAAACCGGGCTGAAAGTCCCAGCTCTAGTTTTAAGGCACACTTTATTTTAGTTTGGTAGTTGTTCCTTATAAAATGGACCTTACATAATATATTAATATCCCACCTAACCCTATTGTATGTAGTTAAATTCTATACTCTCTCACTTGCACGCCTGCACACACACACGCACACCCTCATACTTACATTAAAATTTTTTTAAAAAAAAACTGATACTTATGTGTCCACCACATATGATTACGCATATTTAAACTAAATCTAGTTGTACCATAGAAGACTCAGAAAAAACACACACAACCAACATTGGTGCATATTGCTATAACATGGATTGTCTTTGTTGGATTGTGTTCATGACTTTATTTTTCCTCATTTTCACTTTCATGCTCTACAATAACATGTTTATACTCAGATCAAAGCACAGAAATCTCCTTCCTTCTGGCACTCTTGGCTTTCCTTTCATAGGAGAAACCATTGAATTTGTATCATGTGCTTACACTGATCGTCCTGAAAGCTTCATGGACAAGAGGCGTCTCATGTAAGCTTATTAAACTCTCAGTTTGATGCTATATAAATGTGTGTGTGTGTGTGTGTGTTATATGTGAGGTTTTTGTTATATATATTGTGTCTTGATGTTTTTTCAGGTATGGAAAAGTGTTTAAGTCACATATATTTGGGAGTCCTATGATTGTGTCTACAGATGCAGAGGTTAACAAGTTTATTTTACAAAGTGATGCTAAGGTTTTTGTGCCTTCATATCCAAAATCTCTCACTGTGTTGATGGGAGAGTCTTCTATTTTGCTCATCAATGGAAGCTTACAGAAGAGAATACATGGACTCATTGGAGCTTTCTTCAAGTCTCACCAGCTCAAAAGTCAGATTACTAAAGATATGCAAGTGTATGTTCATGAATCAATGGTTAAATGGAAGGAAGACAGCCTTGTATACATACAAGATGAAACCAAAAACGTTTGTTCTGTTCCCTTCTCTGTCTCTCTCTAATCTCTACTGATTTCTTTGTGTATGATTCTCTCTTCCTTCTCTCTACACCATGTCTTGTCTTTTACTATTGATTCTTTTGAACTTGTTCTGTGATTGTAAGCATCTTTGGTAATCTTTATGTCATAATGTTATTGAGTGAGTAGTTGTGTGAAAATACTTATTGGTGTCTGAGATGTCTTTCCTGCTAGTAATTGAGTTTCAAGATGATATGATATTTATATATATATTTGTTGCTAGCTAGAAAGTGGTAATTGCAGTTAGCTTTATGAAGATCATGATAATTTTTCCATGAGTTATAATGAGATTCTCAATCATGATACCACACTACTTACTTTTCTTATTTTAAGATCCCAACAAGTACTTTCTCTATTCTATGTCTACTGCAGATTTCTTTTCAAGTACTAGTGAAAGCATTGATTAGCCTGGATCCTGGTCAAGAAATGCAGCTTCTCATGAAACTTTTTCAAGAATTCATCTCAGGCCTCATGTCTTTACCCATAAATCTCCCTGGGACAAAACTTCATCAATCTTTGCAGGCAAGTAGAACAACAAGATTACTTCACTTTTACTGTTTTATAATTGATTAAAGGAGCAAAGGTAAGGTTATTGTTATATGACTTGGGACCTAGAGAAGTCATGTGTTCAAATTCTAAAAACAACATCTCTCTTAAAAGAAACCTCACCTAATGGAACCTTGTGCACTAAGGAATCCTTCTTCTAACCCCACCTGGTAGAAGTCATATGCACTAAATCGGCATTATTTACTCTTTCATGGTTGACTAGATAATAGTCTTAGAACAACAGTAAGGTTGTTATCATGTGACTTAAAAGCCACATGTTCATATCTTAAAAACCAATTTTTTTTTCTTTTGTATGTATATCACTCACCATATACCTCATATAGTTTTGTCACTTTGTGCACTATGCCAACTTTTTACTGTTCTATGGTTGACCAAAAGGTCTTTTTTTCAGGCAAAAAAGAAAATGGTGAAACTAATACAGAAGATTATCAGAGCAAAAAGGAAGAGTGGAATGAGTAAAAATGCAAAGGATGTAGTGGATGTGCTATTGAATGATGACAATGACCAATTAACAGATAATTTAATTGCAGATAATATGATTGATATGATGATCCCAGGAGAGGACTCAGTACCAGTTCTTATGACTTTAGCGGTCAAATATTTATCAGATTGCCCTCCTGCTTTGCAACAGCTAACAGTAAGTAAAACCTTTATTTGCATAAATTAAAAAATTTAGAGAAATTGTAAAATATTTGATACTCCCTTTGTCCCTAAATATAAAGCCACTTTATGTAATTTAGAGAAATTAAAAAAAGTATTTAAGTTGAATAATTTTATGTGTTTTTCCAATAATGTCTCTCTTTATTTTTCCTCCTACCTAAAATTTGTTAGTAAAAAATCATACAATAGAGATAACCTTTTATTCATAACATAATGAATGTATCAAATATTTAAGATATGATGATTTTATGAATAACATTATACTACCTCCGGTCCTAAATATAGGACCTAGATGACTTTTTTTTGGAGAGGTTAAGGTTGCAAAATAGTCTATTAAATCATGACATATTTGATATATTTTTAGATTATCCATTAGTTTATAAGTAAAATAAACTAGTTTAAGGGAAAAATTAGGTAAATCAATTTATAATTAACTTATTTTGCTTTTTTTTTTAGGATTTTTCAAAAAAGTCAATTAGATCTTATATTTAGGACCGGAGGGAGTATAAGAGTATTTCCTCTGTTTCTAGCCATTTTACTTAATTTGATTAGGCTAATAATGTTAGTTAAGTTAGTCTCACATGATATTACCTCTCTCTCTCTCTCTCTCTCTCTCTCTCTCTCTCTCTCTCTCTCTCTCTCTCTCTCTCTCTCTCTCTCTCTCTGATTTGTTTATTATTGATACCCTTTATTAAGGTTAAATTAAGGAAAAGTAGGGAACAATTAAAAAGTAGCCTTATATTTATGAATAAATTTAAATTTTAAAGTCGTATTATAATTAGGAACAGAGAGAGTACGTCAAAGATTTGGTTATTAATTTCACTTCACACTTTGTATATGTTTAAACGTAGAATAAATAATAGGGGTAATTAATTACAGGTCCCCCACAAGGGAGTTAATACTGGAAAAGTCCCAATAGTTGAAAATATTAATGTAGGGTCCCAAGGGACCTCACATTAATATATTTGAAATGTGAAAAGACAGTTTTGCCCCTAGCCTTAAAAAAAATTTACCCCTCCCTCCTCCTCCCTCACCCACCCCCCACCCTCCCCCCTTCTCCTCCCTCCCCCCACCCCACCCTCCCCAGCGCGCCCCCTCCCCAGCCCCACCCTCCCCAGCCCCCCCTCCCCCCACCCCACCCTCCCCAGCCCCACCATCCCCAGCCCCCCCTCCCCCCACCCCACCCTCCCCAGCGCCCCCCTCCCCAGCCCCCCCTCCCCCACCCCACCCTCCCCAGCCCCCCCTCCCCCCACCCCACCCTCCCCAGCCCCCCCTCCCCCACCCCACCCTCCCCAGCCCCCCCTCCCCCACCCCACCCTCCCCGTCGCCCCCCTCCCCTACCCCACCCTCCCCGTCCGCCTCCCTCCGGGGGACGGGGAGGGTGGGGTGGGGGAGGGGGGGCGACGGGGAGGGTGGGGTGGGGGAGGGGGGCTGGGGTGGGGGAGGGGGGGCTGGGGAGTGTGGGGCTGGGGAGGGGGGGCGCTGGGGAGGGTGGGGTGGGGGGAGGGGGGGCTGGGGAGGGTGGGGCTGGAGAGGGGGGGTAGGGGGAGGGGGGGCTGGGGAGGGTGGGGCTGGGGAGGGGGGGCGCTGGGGAGGGTGGGGTGGGGGGAGGGGGGGCGCTGGGGAGGGTGGGTTGGGGGGAGGGGGGGCGCTGGGGAGGGGGGAGAGGGTGGGGGAGGGAGGAGGAGGGGGGAGGGGGTGGGTGAGGGAGGAAGTAAATTTTTTTTAAGGCTAGGGGCAAAACTGTCTTTTCACATTTCAAATATATTAATGTGAGGTCACTTGGGACCCTACATTAATATTTTCAACTTTTGGGACTTTTCCAGTATTAACTCCCTTGTGGGGGACCTGTAATTAAATTTCCCTAAATAATATAATATTGTTTACTCGTATTCATATTTGGTTATTTGTTCTTTATTACTAATTTTGCTGTATGTTTTATTTTTCTTTTTAATCTATATATAGAAATTTTTGGTGAAATCATATGAGCAATTAATATCACCTCCAATTTTTTAACTTAGTTTGACATCATACCCCAGTATAGTCAAGACTCAAGAGCTTATTCTGATTCCTTATATGATAGGACCAACATTAAACTCATCAAAACCTGATATATTCACATTATTGGAAAATCAATTTTATTATTTCTACACGATCAATTGCTCTTGAGTTGTCTCTTATAGATGATAATTAATATAAGTACCTTGTCTTTGATTCATTTAATCGTTTCCCAAATACTATTACAACAACTTGGCTTTCCATAATTTGTGCTTAAGGAAAAATGTTCTCTTTTTTCTTGTAAGAAAAATTTTATAGATGTAACATTTTTCATTTTTCTCTTTTTTATTAGTAATTTTTAAGAGACACTTTACGTACAAAACATCCATTTTTTTAGTAACATACCTGTAATACCTTGATTAGACTTCTATAAATATCTTTTAATTTTCTATTTTTAATTTTAATGTTCCACAGGAAGAAAACATGAAGCTTAAGAAACAAAAGGACAAGCTTGGAGAGCCCTTATCTTGGAGCGATTACTTATTATCATTACCATTTACTCAAACAGTAAGACATAATATCTCCTCATCAAAGTTTCCTTACCCCAAAAAAAAAGTTAAAATATTGGACAACCAAGTCAAAACCAGATGGTGAAAAGTTGATTTACACATTAAAAACAACTTTTAACATGTCTCTGTACTTATTATGCACAGGTGATTACAGAAACTTTAAGGATAGGGAATGTCATAAATGGGGTGATGAGAAAGGCCATGAAAGATGTTGAGATCAAAGGACATTTGATACCAAAAGGGTGGTGTGCTTTTGCATATTTTAGATCTGTTCATTTAGATGACCGAAACTATGAGTCTCCTTACCAATTTAATCCTTGGAGGTGGCAAGTAAGCAACCCACATAAACTTCTTTACAAAGTTTTAACTTTATTTATTGTTTTAAATTAATGGTTTGATAAATTACCAATTTTTAACTGATGAAATGGGGTGTTAATAACAGGATATAGACATGAGTAGTAACAATTTCACAGCTTTTGGAGGAGGACAAAGGCTGTGCCCTGGACTTGACTTGGCCAGGCTTGAAGCTTCCATCTTCCTCCACCAACTTGTTACTCAATTCAGGTAATTAGTCATTCTCTACTTGTCCTAAACTGGGATTCTCTACCTTCAAAAGTGTAAGCATTGTAGAACTGTGTTTGGTTTTATTTTGAAAACTAAGTCTCCATTCCATAAATTGTTAATGCAAAAATAAACATGCTCATAATATCAACTGTAGTAGCATGAAAGCTTTCTTATAAGTGAAGTTGGCACA
This sequence comes from Mimosa pudica, assembly GCA_029929735.1. Taxonomy (NCBI): domain Eukaryota; kingdom Viridiplantae; phylum Streptophyta; class Magnoliopsida; order Fabales; family Fabaceae; genus Mimosa; species Mimosa pudica. The sequence goes on along the minus strand of JAKELP010000022.1, from coordinate 645,355 downwards.
TGACCCTTTAATCCATACAAATAGAACAACAAATACTTATCCCAACTAGGTGAGGTCGGCCTTTGATCCATACAAAATGTTCAACTAAATATGCATGTAGTGTATTTTGATGGAAATACAGGAATAAAGAAAGAAAGAGATAGATAGACACAGATTTAAAAGATCTGATCTTGTTCCAATAAGAGCCAAAGCAAATTCACAAGGCATATACTTTTTTATTAGAGATATGGGGTAAAAGTTAATGGGATTAGAGAAAGATCTACATGTTGCATCAGATTTGAGAAGTGGATAAAATCATGCATGTATATAAAAAAACAAAGAGAGGGGGATAAAAACACATATAATTCATATATTGTTCTGGTGAATTATTTATATCAACGTGACAAGTTGTCTTAATCTGTGATGAATCAAACTATGATGCTTTTCTGAAACTGATGAAACTTACTGAACTGTATGTCCACGTGAATTCTGACTCACCAAACTGTAGGATCATGAACCATCTTTCCCTTCAAGAGAAAAGTTAATAAAAACACACTAACTTAGTCATATAAAAATAATCATGCGCTTTATATCTCAATAAGACAACTAAAAAAATGTAGTTCCTGTCATTTTTACCTGTATATGTAAACCGAGTGTGTAACTCACTTGAAAAAGACATGAAAAAGCATAAAAAAGCATAGATTTGACTGGTCAAGTGTCCCAAATCTCAGTGTTTGTCTTCTTGCTCATGATGCAAGTTGGTTGTTCACAATCTCCAACAGCTATTAACATAATAATAAAGAAAAGTGGTGACATAAAACTGAAGAGACGTCTATTGTTCATTGGGGACAGCTGTTGAAGTATAAACACAGAAATATTTCTACTTTAGTTCCAGAAATATATTAGGGAAACATTCATAGCCCATATAAGACAAACTATTACAGGAAGGTCACTTGAAATCTCAAAATTATCAATAAGTCTCACTGAAAAAACAGTAAATTAATCACGGAATTTGTCATAGAATACGTTCATTAAAGAAAAAATATTGTTGCTAATTACTCCCTCCGTTCCTAAATATAAGATCACTTTAGGGAGAAGAGTTTTTTCCTAAATATAAGATCACTTTCTAATTTGACTCAAGTTTTCCCCAAATTACCCCTATACTCCCTTCACCCGAAAAATAGTGGTTTGAAGAATGTGATATTTTTAAAACTTAAATGACAGATATTTTGAAAATTTCATGTAAACCTAACTCATTGGAATGTCTTCCTTAATCTTTCCAAATTTTTTAAAGTGATCTTATATTTAGGAATGGAGGGAGTATTTAGCAACAATCTATTTCCGATTTATTCTATAGCTAATTATTTTTTTTTTTGTGTCCAAGAACTTATACGTAATATAATGCAATTGTGAATTTACCAAGTAATAACCATCATCTAGTAGTTGTTAATACATGTTGCAATAAGAACAATTATCTTGAGTATATTGATATTACTTGTTAATAATAAATGTAGATATCAATGAAGATAACTTGACTTGTTAATCTAATCAATCATAGCTAATGTTCGTCTTTATCTCTAAGCAGGGGCAATGGGATAATTTCTCATTTACATTATTACTCTCTTGTCCCTTGAATCCTATTAATGACTTAGATTTCAAGAGACTTTATATTATTAATTTGCCTCACTTAGTAGCTTAGCAAAATTTTGCTAATTTAAATCTATTAAACCTAGCTCTTAACATGTATTAGCAAACTAACAGACTAGTTATCAACCCTTATATGGGACTTCAAAACAATGAGTGATTAATCTCACTTAACAATTGAATGAAACTATTCTGTCAAACTTTTCTCACATATAAGTTGGTTGGCCTGCTGTAAACAAAGATTTTTCATATATCATATATCATTCTTTTAGACTAAGGTTTTGGATTCTTATATTGCAAATTCTTCCATTAAGATCTGACATTACAAATGGCAAAAAAAACTCCGAGGTAGTGATCTTAGTCAAAACTATGTTGATTAGGTCGACAAAAAGCACTTGGAAAATTAGTCAAGCCGCCTAAAACTAGGGACCTTTTATGTATAAATAAATATAATATACTTGAATAGATCTTACATGCATAGTGCTTAATTTCTTCTTTCCACTTTAACAGATTTGATACTGTACCTTGCTTTGAATTGCTAGTGTAAAATAAAGAAGATTATAGGGATGTTGGGATTAGATTTTTGTATAGGGAAAATAAAAGATAAGCGAAGACAATAAACCCTAAACCATAGCCAAATGGGCTATGAATTCAGGTTGTTTTATTTTTTTTGTCAAACGTGTGATATAATCAAACACCACCATTTTACGAGAGGTGGGTAATGAATAATGATGATAGGCATAGGGGAAATGGGTAATTTTTTTTCTTAATTATTACAATAGTAGCTTATAATAGTAACTCTGGTCCACTTATAAAATCTTTTAATACTATTTATAAGTCAATATAAACATATTGACTTATAAACATTTTTTATGAAAAAGAAGAACCTTAAATATATTAGTTTCATCTTTACATTTGAAAAGAAAGGTAAAGGTAAAAATAGAGTATTTTTGAGTGAATGGTTTGAATCTTATAGATAGTCTCAAAGAGTTAAATGTTTCACGTGCAGATGGCTTGCAGAAGAAGACACAATAGTAAACTTCCCCACGGTGAGAATGAAAAGGAGAATGCCAATATGGGTGAAAAGAGTTTAATCTTGAGGTGCTTTTGATCCAACAGGATCATTATGATGTAATTTATTCAAAAACTAGCATACAAACAATAATTAATCGAAGTGAAATTGTTATAAAAAAATTTAAAGTGAAAGGGCAAAGTTTTCATCTTTTGATGTGCCCACCAGTTAGGCGTTTTTACTTTTAACCCAATCTTCTTTTTAATTTTACCCTCCTAGTATATTATCCATAGAGTTAATGAATGAAAAAAAATGATTGTAAGGGGAATTAATCATCCTCATCTTGTTTCTAATTAAAGCTTCTTTCTGCTTCCTCATTTCTCCTCTTACTTTTTTACCTTTTATAATCTGTGTATTTGTTTAGGCCTTTTGGGTGAGAATAGAGATATTGGACAATAACAGTTTATGGGTCCCATAATATAATGACAATCACATAGGGCCACTTGTGACAAGTCCATATTAAATTTGTGTTCTGATCTGCATTATTATTTCCACTTTATAGTTTGGGATTATATTATTGCACAAGCAGAGTTATTAATGAAGAAGGCCCACAGTCCCCATCAGTTTGGTTCATCATCATTGGATGAAATAAAAATTATACTCATGCTTCTAGCAAATAACAAAAACCTAAGCATTTTTAGTTGTTAAAAATTAGATGCTTCTAGCAAATAACATGAAAATTCATAACTCTGGAGTATTAAACTAAGCAACCATTACATGCTTCTAGCAAATAACAAAAAACAAAATATTACATGGTTAGTTGGGCCCTCTACAAATATCAGTTTTGTTCATTAAGAAGCAATGTTATTATATGAGTTTGAGATCCTAGGTTTTTCATTAAGAAGCAGTCTATTTTTCTAAGTTTTCCTAAATATAAGTTGAGTTCAAAATTTTGAGAAGCCACTCTTGCATATTTCAAGAGAACATGAGAATTGGGGATGCACTTGCAAAAACGGTGTTGTATATCATATTTTTTATATGTCCTAAGGACCTTGATAAAGTTGTAATTGCAAGTTGAACCAAACAATTAGCGGCTAAATACTTTTTTCATGCAAAGAGTTTTTGACAAAAATTTTAAGATGAAAATCAATTAGTGGTCTAGTGCTAGTTTCCCAACCTTTACATAAATATTTACAACTTAATCATAAGAACTTGTGAGTTGAGCATTTGTTTTAATAAAGACCATTTGCTAGATCTTTATAATGAAAATCAAATTGTACTACTTTCCACAACTTTTCTTATAAGAATTTACTACTTTACGATAAACATTCTCAAGTTGATCAAAACAATTCAAACTAAAAAAAAACTTGATAGTTAGTTGTGAAAATAAGACAATTAATTATAAATTGTTTTGATCAACTCAGAAATCATGGTCATAAATTATAAATTCTTATGTGAAAATTATGAAAAATAACGCCGACTAATTTTATCTTGAACTGCCTTGTCAAAAAGTCATAAAAAATACAATAAACTTTTTCAGGTAAAAAAACAATATAGTTATGAATTGTGATATTCAGCTTAGAAAATTATTATGTTAAAAATTAAAATTGTAAACCACTCTCTTAAAGTTGAAAAAGCCTAGCTAATTTCATCCTCACTCACTTAGGGGTAAAATTGTCTTTTCAACAACATCTGAAAACCCAAAATCCCACACTATCGATCTAATCTAATTTTTCTAGTTTAGTCCCTTTATTTTTTGGTTACATTTAGTCCCTTTATATTATATTGGGTTAAGGTGTATTTTTAGTACTCTAGAATATAGCAAAGTGCATCCAACATAATATACAATATTGTGGTCCATTTGTGATATATATATAACGTAAACCTTATCCCACTTGGGTGGGGTCGGCTACATGAGTCACACGACGCCATTTTGCACGGTCACTAGTCATTCCTGTCGATAAACCTCTCACTAACATATCTCTTTAATTTGAATAACTTCATCAAGAGTTCTCTTTGGTCTCCCTCTATTTCTTATATAAGGATCACTTACCATCTGCTCCACTATTCTTACTGGCTCATCTACTTCTCTTCTTTGCACATGTCCATACCACCTTAAACGATATTCAGCCATTTTCTCTGAAATTTGTGCTACCTCAACTCTTTCACGAATGTACTTATTACGAATTCTATCTCTTCTTGTATACTCACTCATCCATCTCAACATATTCATCTCTGTCACATTCATCTTATTTTCTTATTGTTTTTTAATTGCCCAACATTCACTACTATATAACATTGTTGGTCTAATAGTTGTTCTAAAAAATTTTCCTTTTACTCTATTTCTCACCATACGATCACATATAACTCCTGAAGCTTTTCTCCATTTACACCAACCAGCCTGAATTCTATTATTGACATCTCCATCTACTTCACAATCCTCTTGAATAATTGATCCCAAATATTTAAACTTATCCACTTGACGTATAACATGCTCTCCTAATACAGTTTCTATGTCCTCATAAGTTTGTCTATTGCCAAAACTACATCACATATATTCTGTTTTACTCCTACTTATTCTAAAGCCTTTCGACGCTAGAGTCGTCCTCCATAACTCTAATTTCCCATTAATTTCATCTTTTGAATCCCCTAAAATGACTATATCATCCGCAAAAAGCATGCACTTAGGAATTTCTTCTTGTATACTTTCAGTCACAGCATCCATAACAAGATTAAACAAATACGGACTCAATGCCGAACCTTGATGTAATCCAATACTTATTGGAAAATCAATTGTTTCTCCTACCGGTGTTCTGAATCTAGTCATTACACCTTCATACATATCTTGAATAGCTCTAATATACTCAACTTGTACCTCTTTCTTTTCTAAAATTTTCCAAAGTAAATCTCTTGGCACCCTATCATATGCTTTTTCCAAATCAATAAAAATTATATGCAAGTCTTTTCTAATACTTCTATATCTTTCCATTAAGCCTCTAATTAGATATATTGCTTCTGTGGTTGACCTTCCTGGCATAAAACCAAATTGATTTTTCGATATGCTAGTTTCATTACGTAACCTACGCTCAATTACTTTTTCCCACAACTTCATTGTATGACTCATAAGTTTTATTCCTCTATAATTCTCACAATTTTGAATATCACCTTTATTTTTATAAATAGGTACTAATGTACTCTTCCGCCAATCATCTGACATTTTCTTAGATCTTATAATTTCATTAAATAGTTTAGTAAGCCACCACACTCCATTTTCTCCTAAATATTTCCATACTTCAATAGGAATACCATTAGGTCCAACAGCTTTTCCCTTAATCATTTCCTTAAGAGCATCCTCAACTTCACTAATTCTAATTTTAATATCATCTGTAAAACTACTATTCCTATCACTAATCCCTAAATCATCTATAACATAATTCAAATTTTCTACTCTATCATTAAACAACTTATAAAAATAATTCCTCCATCTATCTCTAATATTATCATCATTAATCAATACATTACCTTCTTCATCCTTAACACATATTACTTGATCTAAATCTCTTGATTTATGTTCCTTTATCTTTGCTATGCGATAAATTTTTTGTTCCCCATCCTTTGTCCCTAATTCTTTATAAAACTCATCAAAAGAAGTAGATCGAGCTACACGAACAGCTTTTTTCGCCTCTTTCTTTGCTAATCTATATTTGACCTAATTTTCCTCACTATCATATATATTTAAATCCTTAAAACACTGTTTCTTAAATTTAATTTTCTCTTGAACATTATTATTCCACCACCAAGTCTCATTTTTACGCCTAATATAGCCCTTTGATTTACCTAAAACTTCTTTTGCTACTTGTTTCACCATCATACTCACTTCTTTCCATAGATCATTTGCACATCCTTGTTTATCCCATACACATTCATTCATCAACCTATTCTTAAAAATTCTCATTTTATCCCCTCTTAATTGCCACCATCTAATTGTTGGTTACAACATCTCTCGCTTCTTTATTCTACTAAACTTCACCCGAACATCTAAAACTAGAGGCCTATGTTGTGTTGCCACACCATCACCTGTAATCACCTTACAGTTTGTACATATTTTTCTATCCGAATTCTTTACTAAGAAAAAATCAATCTGTGATCTATTAACTCCACTCTTAAATGTTATTAAATGTTCTTCCTGTTTCTCAAAACAAGTGTTAATAATTTTTAAATTGTTAGCCATACAGAATTCAATAATATATTGTCCTTCATTATTAATTGACCCAAAATCAAAACCACCATGAACTTGTTTGTATTGTCCTGCATCTTTACCAACATGTCCATTAAGATCCCCTCCAATAAAAATCTTTTCAATACTAGGAATTCTTTTAATCATTTCCATTAACTCGTCCCAAAATTGTTCCTTAATGAACAATTCTGCCCCTATCTGAGGGGCATATGCACTAATTATATTAATTGTTTCCTCTTCAACTACCATTTTTATCGATAATAATCTATCTCCAATTCTATAAACTTCAACCACATTCTTCTTTCATTCTTCATCCACAATTATACCAACTCCATTCCTATGACTCACTTTACCTGTATATCAAAGTTTATAACCATCAATATCTTTTGTCTTTTCACCAACCCATTTAGTTTCTTGTAAACATAAAATGTTTATCCTTCTATCTCTCATCACTCCTACAACCTCCCAAGCTTTGCCTGTCAGAGTTCCAATATTCCATGTACTAAACCTAATCTTCCTCTCATTCTCTTTCTTCTTTAGAATGCCAGATGATGACCTAGTGCCATGGTTGTGTGTGCTCATGCTTGATAGATTCGACAAATTTTTACGTTGGCTGCCGAGCCTAACACAACCTACTCTTTTTTATCCGGGCTTAGGACCGGCTATACTATAGGCAGAGTATTTCCAAACACTAATAATAATAAAACTAGCACAACTAATAACAATGAATAAAGCTATAAAACAATAATCACAATACAATATAATAGTAAAACAATATAATAAAACCATAAAAACAAACTAAAACTAATAAATGAATAAATACCATAAAACAAAACAACAGCAATATTCAGCAATGAAATAAAATAATAAATAATAAATACTATGACAAACACAACAACAATAATGCTCAATATCAATAATAATTAATCAAACCAGAGATTGTTATTGATGGTGTGAACTGTGCTTGTATGAAAATGATTGTGATGAATTTAATGAAAATTCCTCGAAAAATTTTGAGGATGAGAAAGATTATAAGAATTAGAAGATTGAGGAGGGAAAGATTATAAGAATGAGAATATTGAGAAGAAGATGAGATGAAGAATGGAAAAGATTAAATTGTATAAAAGAAATAGAGTATATATAAGCATAAAACAGTAACGGTAACTATCATTTTTGGTGCCATACTCATGATTTTCGCCATTTTTTTTGGGGGGTAAAAAAAAATCAGAAATTCATGGGCACTAACTGCAATTTTTGGGGTCATTCTCATGATTTTCGCCATTCTCTGGCGCACTAAAAAAAAGAAAAAATTCATGGGCACTAACTGCAATTTTCAAGGGTCATGCTAGTATTTTTCGCAAAAAAAAAATCTGTTCATGGTTGAGTTCATCATAACTGGCGATTTTAACACGAATATGACCCCGTTAAGATCGAAAATATTCAGTTGCTTTCACAAACTTCACAATAAACTCATATTTGTTGATTTACTTAATGAATCATCATGAAAAATCTAACCTTTACACACCATTCCATAATAAATGAAAATTTGAAAACCAACATCATATTTAATGAGTTGAAGAAATAGATATTACCTGAAAAAGTAAATTCTGGTACAAGTAAACATACCTGGGCCTTAATTTAACGTACTTGGATGTGCAGATTTTTGTTAAGGAAAAATGCCTTAACTGAACAATTCGAACCTGATGTCAAATGTAACATCCTAAAAATTTAATACAGGATCAAGGAGTATTTTGGGAAATAATAAATGGAGAAATTGGGAATTTTGGAATTTTTAGGAATTTTTGGTGATTTTTGGGGACATTTTGAAAATTTGTGAGCAGTAAATGTGCATATAATTAATTAAGAAATGAAGAGTTTAAAATATGAGGGAATGGTAAAGCTAAAAATATTTTGAAGTTTAAAAAGATTGGAGGCTGGTTTAAGTTGTTTTAAAATTAAAAGAGTACACTATGGCAAGTTTGGACTACAAATTATCATTTACCACCCTTATTTCACCTAGCCAAACACGCCTTCCCCTTCATTATGGAGAGGGACACAGTGTCAAATCATATAGTGAAGAATAGATGTTTGAATGCACCGTGGTGGCACAATGCATCTTTAGGTGAGTGTGAAGGATGTTGAGTGATACATGAGAAGTAGAGATGATAAATTTGAGTTGATTGAGACATGACAGAAGGATTTAAGTGATGGATGAAAGGAAATGAGAAATATATATATATGTATTATTGATTTTAGAACTGTGGTACCCTTTAGACGCCCTTACTACCGCACATCTCACTGTTATAGTGAGTTAAGCGGTGATTACTGGGACAAATTGTCTCATCCCACGATTACTGACATTTTTGCAGGTATTCATGCACAGACACAAGCAGCAGGAAATGGAATTAGGTAGTAGGAGTTATATAGTTTCTTCGGAATTGTATATTGCCAATTTGTATAGGCCTGCATTCGTTTCCGCATATATTTATATGTATTTGATATTATTGAACAATAGGTTGTTTATTTTTCTAACCATGTTAGGTGATTCTTTTCTAACATGGTTAGCTATTAATTATCCATGACAGTATTCAGGTTGTATTAGTTTATTCTTTTCTATCATGGATAGTATTCAGTCATTAGGAAATTCCTTTTCTAACTATGATAGACATTGATATATGGAAATCCTTTTGCTATCATAGTTAGTAAAGAGATAATTGAATTTAAAAAGGATATCGTAGGTTAAATAGGGAATTAGTAACACAATGTTACAACTTGGTTATCAGTATTTGGTATACGATAACCTAGGACTGTGCTGCATTGCATATAGATTGGCAATATACATTCTTAGTATTCCCTTCCTTCTGTGCATGAATATCTGGCCTTTTTGAGAGGATTATCGCTCATCCCGTGGTGGGGAGAGAGTGATAAGAGAAATTGAATAGGTACTGTGGAGAGATTGAGATGAACATAGAAAGAATAACGAAATAATGTTGATATGTATAAGAATTTAGGAAAAATAGCGAAATAAGGATGCTTCTCTGGGGTCTCGAGTATAGTTATGTGCCGGCCATAATCATAGTCGAGGCATCATGGGATACCTTATTGGGTTAAGGGATTATGGAAACGTGAAAATAACAATTAATAATGAATACAATGTGAATAAGAATTGTTTGTATATGTTTAGCAATTGTTGAATTGTTTGCTTAATTGATGAACCAACTTGTTTTGTTTGATTGTTTTGATCAAAATTCTATTGAAACTGTTCGTTTTATATGCTTTATCATGAGGTAAGCTATTGTTTTTGAATATATTTTGATCATCCTGTTACCTAGTAATGGTTAAAAAAATTACATCATCAGGGGTAGTAGAGGTTGTTGCCCATTTATATTAAGTGGCTGGAGGCTTCCTCACTATATTTAGTGATTGGGAGCAGCCCCCTTAATAATAGATGTTGGTAGCCCTTACTACTTCATGAGTGGATGTTTCCCTAAAGGTAAGTTGGTTGTTTAGAAGTGATTATTAATTGAATTTTTATGTAGCTAATTGTAGAAAATCGAAAAGTTTGGCAAGTTAATATTATGTAATTGAAAGGAATTGACTGTTAATCCTATGTGAATGAGAAACTTATAGGTGATTATTGTTGGTGAAATTGTAAATTTTAGTATAAATTTGGAATTGAATTCAGTTTAAATAAATATTTGCTGGTTGATTGCAGAGGTATTGATGTGTGTTAAAATAATTAAAGTTGTTAAAACTGATTTTTGTTCACGCATTTGTCTTAACAATCAATTGAATTAGATTTTGTGAATATAATAGAAGAACTTTTTGTTTATTGTCATGTTCTTCGATTTAAATTTAAAACAAAGTTGATTTGGGTGGTTGAACATGGAATTTTGAACAGATAAGCACAGTGGATACTGAAACATATGATTGTTTGTGAAATTTTGTCTCCGTATTGTTAGTGCTTATGATTAAACTATAATGAGGAATAGTTTAAAAAAAAAATATAATATGGTTTCCATGGTTATACATGTAAGGATATTGCTATACAAATTGGGTTATGATAATTGTCTTGTGGATTAAAGTAATTCTTGGCTGATTTCTTTTTGTTCATAAGCTTTTCTTCGATATGGTTATAGTTATCTTTTAATGAAGGAATTGAATTCTTTTTAGACTATAACATGAGGATTGTATTAGAGATTCTATGATTGTGTTAAACCTTTGGATGTTTCTTAATGGGCTGTATATTTTACTATTGAACGTGCTGTCATGTATCGTGAATTTTTACTGATTTAGTGTTATGTCCTGTAGTTATCTTGTCATGTTTTACTGTTGTGAGTATGATGTTCAATGTTAATGGGCGTCTTGATTATTGACATAAGTAAACTGTTGTTTTAAAGTTCACTAGTAGATGTCAAATGTATTCAAATGCTATTGTCATTCTAATGTGTTAAATATGAGTCTAGAACCATTATTGAAATTATGAAATCTATAACATAATCTGTTTATGGTTGTTTTGATGCAGCTAGTATTATTATGTGAGGTTCATCATGCATAGTGCTAGGATTAATGATATGTGATATCTTTCAGGGAAATGAATTGCTTAAGCTTGATCTATTCGATTATAATGATTTGTTTGATTGATTAAATTTTTTGAAATTGTGATGGATTGAAGATTTGATGTTAGGAAAGAATGATAGAGATTTTTTTTTATTTTAGTAAGTCGTTGTTATGAGTTTTGCTTCATATGTGTATACATGAGGATGGAACAAGCAATTGCAAATTTCCTTTCCTTGCTTACTACCTTGGCTGAACTGGGACTTAATGTTAAGGGTTGGGATTGGTTCTGATTCTTTGAAAACCTTGTGGATGTCAGTAAATGTAAGGGGGTCAATTGATGTTGAAATTGGTGATTGTTCTTCAAATTGTATTCTGAAGTGGACATGGTATTGTGCATCTCTTAATGTAAAAGATATGGCGTTTGAGGGTTGTATGATAATTGTTAGTGTTTATGAAGTAAAGTAAGCTTTAAATAGGCAAAGTTTAGATTTTACTAGTTTCTAAAGATCTGAACAATTCCTGAAATGCGATCCTATTTTGCTAGGTAACTAATACATCAGAATAGGTATATGTGTGAAGACATCTAATTATTGTTGCTGAAGTCATGGTTAAATGGCTATGGTTTAGGTAGGAAGTGAATGTAAATTGTGATTTGGGTAAAGAACAGGATTTATGGGAGCAAATATCATAGAATTAATGATGATTTTGATTAGAATTTTAGTTATATTTCTAGATTTTCTCGCATAGTGTTTCTAGCCTTGCTCAAAGGTTATATACATTCAAGTCAATCTGACTTGATTTCACCTCTTTTCAATCTCTAAAGGAACTTGAGAATTGGTGTTAATATTCGTAATCTCACATTTATCCCAAGATAACATCTCTCCTACCTCTCACTTGTCTACTTTTCTAGAAATTTTGATCAAGAACTTTAATTAGAATGTTCAAATTCTTCTAAATCCTTGAAATCATCTCTATGGTGTCATATGGATTACATTTATGACAATGAATCCTCAGTACCAAAGACATCAATATTCTCAAATTTATATTTAAATGCCTCTTTCTCTTACTCAAACTAGGATTATCTGTTGAAGAAATCGTCCATTTCTTTGTATCTAATGATAATTTCTACTAATTTCGAGGACGAAATTATTTAAGGGGGTTAGAATTGTAACATCCTAAAAATTTAATACAGGATCAAGGAGTATTTTGGGAAATAATAAATGGAGAAATTGGGAATTTTGGAATTTTTAGGAATTTTTGGTGATTTTTGGGGACATTTTGAAAATTTGTGAGCAGTAAATGTGCATATAATTAATTAAGAAATGAAGAGTTTAAAATATGAGGGAATGGTAAAGCTAAAAATATTTTGAAGTTTAAAAAGATCGGAGGCTGGTTTAAGTTGTTTTAAAATTAAAAGAGTATACTATGACAAGTTTGGACTACAAATTATCATTTACCACCCTTATTTCACCTAGCCAAACACGCCTTCCCCTTCATTTCCTTACAAAAACCCGTCGCCCCTCCCCTCTACTTCCTCTTCATCTTCGTCCTCCTCTTCTTCCGTCACTTCCATCCTCCTCCCTCTCCATTTTTCTCTGGCCGCCGTCAACGGCGACCATGGAGGAGGATGCCGTCGTGGCTTCCTTGGCTTCCTTCGTCTCCTCCTCACCGAAAAACCTTCCCCACCATCTTCCTCCACTTCGTCCGTCCCTCTCATTCTTTCCTCTGGCCACATGTGACGGCGACGATCGGCGAAGGTGGAGGCACACACGCGGTGGAGCCGTGGTTGGGGTGAGCATTTCCTTCTTCATTCTTCCTTCTCTTCTTTTCGTTTCCACCATTCCTCACTCGCCCTCAATTTTCCCTCTTGGTCTCTCTGTTTCTTTTCGATTTCACCACCCTCAGCGGCGGTCGATGGCGAGCACGGCGGAGGAGAATGTCATTCGGTTTATAGTTCCATCTTTGAGCTCGGGTAACTTTGTTTTCTTGTTCCTATCACTTCTAGTCTTTGATTTCGGTGAGATTAGAGAGGGGGCTGATTTGAGTTTATGATTTCTGGGGTTTGAATAACCGTGTAAAACCCAAGATCAAGCTTTTGCCATGATTTAGAAAGGATTAGGAGACTAAAGTTTGGGACTTGATAAGATTTCTTCAACACCTCAGATTTTGAGTGGTTTTTTTTAGCCGAATGGCTTGCTGTAGAAGTGTATATGTGAGTATATGTATAGATATATGTATAAACTCATTTCAATTTTAATTTGTTGTTGTATGTGTGTTCATAAGGATTTTGCCTTCTTTATGCTATGATTAAGGTGATTTAAAAAGATTTTAGAATTCATGAAGCTTGTGAGTCAAATTTCTGAGTTCTAATTGTTTGTTGGAAGTTGTTTTACCCCATTTTGGCTGAGACTTTGTGTTTATGATACTTGTTAAATTGGGCTGGTGATGGTATTTGTATTTACTGCTTTGACTTCAATTTGTACAGGATATTTGGTAATTTAAAGTGGTGTTTGGGTGTTTTAATCAGTTTACAATTGAAACCAATTCTTAATACATGTGATTTGAATGAGGTGTTTTGTTTACTCGATTTCCTTTCCTAAGAAATATCTTGTTGTGTTTCTAATAAGTTGATATAGGTGAGATGAGAGAATGTAGTGGTATCTTTAACAATGAAGGCTTAGTTAGGATGGCTGCTTAGTAGTCATTATTTTACTTTAAATTTTCATTCCTAAGTCGTTTGAAATATTCTAGTGGAAAGTTGATTAATTTGAGTATGTTATTGGCTTGCTTTTTTCATGCCATGTTGACCCATTATTGGAAATGAGTATATGAATTTACATTATGGTACTACTACTGCTGAATTGATTTTTGGAAAGAAATGGTTGCGTTACTTTATGTGTGTGATGCTAAACTGGATAATGGTTTGTGAAGTGAGATTTTGTGTGTAGATACTTGGATGTTGAGTTTATAATTCCTGATTTTAGATTCTGCAATGGTCAAATTAGTTGTTTGAAATTGCTGATTTAATGAATAAGTGTTCATATAAAATAAATGAATTATAAAGAATTAAAAGGCAATCACATCTATAAGTGAGGGAAATTGAATAGATGTGAAACTTTCAGATTTGAGTTGAAAATGATTTATCAGCTAACCAAGAGTTAGTTATGATAGAAATTTGTGTTGGGGACTTTCAAATTTATAAGGAAGTAAAAAGGCAGTCGAAGTAATATTTACTTATGCTTCAATGATGAATCCTTGTACTTGTGTGATGGATAATGAACACTTGACTACTATGAATGCATCTTGTTTCATTTGAGCTGATTTTCTTATGGAATTGTTCTTTGTTAATAATTAAACAGTGGTTAATTGCAATGTAGGGTGCTTAACGACTTATCTTGATATCACTTGATGGAGTTGTTGAAGAATTCTATAAATGTGTGATTGTGATGGTGTGTTTATATTTGATTAATGTGATTTATAATTTTAATTGGTTAATATTTGAATAAAGGAAAAAGGGAAAATGGGTAGTAATGCAGATACGAGAGAGAGACGTTTAACATGAAGTAGAATGATACTAATTTATCATTCTGTACTACATTATAGGATTGATTGCGATATGACTTCCGTGGCATCAAGAGAGGTTGAGAAATAGCGTAAATTGCTAAAGGGCGACAGGTAATCACGCTTACCCTTGCTATAACATTGAGGGTGACGTTAGTTAGAGATTTTATAAAATCCCTTCTCACCCTCTATATATATATATATATATATATATATATATATATATATATATATATATTATCTTTAAAGGGTATTTTTATACAAAACAGACTATCGGGTGCCTTTCAAACACGATTATTTTTATATAAAAGATTTTGAAACATTATATATGTATTATTCTGGCTGGTGGATGATATTGATCTGGAATAGTTGTAGAAAGTATGTAGATATAGTGTGCAGATATTGACTTGGGAGGTTACAAGGATAAAATAGAAAGATAGGTGTTAAGTTTAAGACTTTGGAATGTTAAATTGAGGAATAGTGATGTGGATTAGAAGAATTGCATATTGTGGTTGAGATTGAAAAGATGTGTTGCTGGAAAATATCATAGTGGTGGTTAATATATTGAAAGGTATGGTGAGCTTTGCATGACACTGTTATATATGTGTACCATCGCGCGATGATAACTGTCGATAGGCCAATCGACAGTTATTGTACCGAGGATCCTTTTTAGAATTGATTGGATCGGGGTTCATAGGTCGACTTATTGAGAGAAGTGACCTACGGTTGTTTGGCATTAAAGAGCCCAACCGCCCCTACGGTTGTTTGGCAGTGGAGAGCCCAACCGTTCCCGTTCTGTAATGGAAAACAGAATTGGGGTTCCCTCTCTGGAGATTGCCAGAGAAGGAAATTGTCCCCTCATTATGGAGAGGGACACAGTGTCAAATCATATAGTGAAGAATAGATGCTTGAATGCACCGTGGTGGCACAATGCATCTTTAGGTGAGTGTGAGGGATGTTGAGTGATACATGGGAAGTAGAGATGATAAATTTGAGTTGATTGAGACGTGACAGAAGGATTTAAGTGATGAATGAAAGGAAATGAGAAATATATATATGTATTATTGATTTTAGAACTGTGGTACCCTTTAGACGCCCTTACTACCGCACATCTCACTGTTATAGTGAGTTAAGCGGTGATTACTGGGACAAATTGTCTCATCCCATGATTACTGACATTTTTGCAGGTATTCATGCACAGACACAAGCAGCAGGAAAGGGAATTAGGTAGTAGGAGTTATATAGTTTCTTCGGAATTGTATATTGCCAATTTGTATAGGCCTGCATTCGTTTCCGCATATATTTATATGTATTTGATATGATTGAACAATAGGTTGTTTATTTTTCTAACCATGTTAGGTGATTCTTTTCTAACATGGTTAGCTATTAATTATCCATGATAGTATTCAGGTTGTATTAGTTTATTCTTTTCTATCATGGATAGTATTCAGTCATTAGGAAATTCCTTTTCTAACTATGATAGACATTGATATATGGAAATCCTTTCCTATCATAGTTAGTAAAGAGATAATTGAATTCAAAAAGGATATCGTAGGTTAAATAGGGAATTAGTAACACAATGTTACATCAAATGTTGTCTGGAATGGCGAAGCAGGAAGTCCAGTACCAATGGCGAAGCAAGAAGTCCCTAAAATTTGAATCCAAATTGAGAAAATACCTCAGAAATCTGATGCGAATAAAGACGAAGATCGGATTCCCATGAATCGTGAAGCATTTTGATGCGATCTTGAAGAAATTTACGATCGCTCGCGAGAGAAAGGAGCTATTGTTGTTGGGATTGAAGGATTTGAACCATACCGTTGAAAATTTTGCCCCAATTTTCTGATAACCAAGAATTATTTTCGTTGCTTATTTAGTAATGACGTTAAAAGATTCAAGTTTGACCGTTAGGTGTCAAATTTTGACCGTTATATGATCAGGTAAAACTGTAAAGGAGCATTTTTAGTACTCTAGAATATGGTAAGGAGCACCAAACATAATATACAATATTTAAACACCATAAAACAACTAAATCACGATATTATTCAAAGTGTCATATAATTAAACACTACAAAGTTATAAAGATGCATAGACTATCCTAGTATCATGCATGTATGAACATATATGTCATTAGTATTTTACATATATAAAAAAGTAAGCAAAGAATCATAAACTAAAGAGGTTGGTCATGCTAAGTTAAAACAGGTTGGTCATATCTCGACCCGAATTAATGACTCTGTGATGTAATAGAAGAGTTACTTCTATCTTATTATATAGTTATAAACTTAAAATAAATGTTCCTGAAATTGTCATTTCAACATACATAATACTCCCTCCGTTCCTAAATATAAGATCACTTTGGGGAAGTGGATAAGTTCCTAAATATAAGATCACTTCCTATTTTGTCTCAAGTTTTGCCCAAACTACCCTTATACTTCCTCTTTTCATTGAAAACCCCTCCTCCTTTTAAAGTTAAGTAATTGAGGAGATTTTGGGAAGATCATGTAATTTTATTGTCTTTCTTAATCTCCCCAAATTAACCAAAGTGATCTTATATTTAAGAACGGAGGGAGTATGTTACATCATTATGTCACATCAAATTTTATCTTACAAAATTAGTTTTAGCTAACGGATTAGTAGATAAACAATAAAAATAATTCTTGGTTACCACAAATGACCAAAATATTGTATATTATGTTTGGTGCTCCTTATATATTCTAGAGTACTAAAAATGCTCCTTTACCCCACAATTTAACGGTCAAAACTTGACACATAACGGTTAAACTTGACTTATTTAACGTCGTTACTAAATAAGCAACAAAGATAATTCTTAGTTATATTATGTTGGATGCATTTTGCTGGAGTATGCACCTTAACCCTATTATATTTTCAGAATGATTTCTGTGTGATCTCCCAAACTTCTTCTTTTTTGTTTACTCCAAATAAACCAAAAATTTAGAAGCCCTAGATATGAGAGTAGACTCAAAGCGGAGCATCAAAACCATGAAATTGACTTCATTTTGATTTCTCAAACATTTTGATATCATCGCCTGTGCTACATTATCTCAAAACCTTCCAGGTTTATATTTATATTTTACACTCTACATTTCAATAAAAAGTAAAAACACTAACTTAAATAAATATTATTCTTTAGTTTTGATTCCCTAAATTTCGCGTTTCATAATGCAAGTTTGATTCTTTTGCTTAAATTCAGATACCCTCTTGTGAGTTCTTATGCCCCTTTTGTTCATTTGATTTTAATGTAAAGCTTTGAGCTTTTTCCACCACCTCTGAATTTCATAGTTAGTACAATTTAGTCTGCCTTTGATGTATGCCTTTTAATGATGCCTGGTATTTTAGTTCAAGAGCTTGTGATTAGATAACTTGTATTAGATAACTTTCTTCAATTGATTTTTATGTCAAGCTTTGAGTTTTTTTTTCCAAACACTGATTTTCATGGTTAATAAAAGTTAGTATGCTTGTGATTATATATGTGTATGCCCTTTTAATGAATCCTGGTATTTTAATTCCAGAGCGTGTGATTCGATAACTTTCATTTGTTCAATAGTCATTCTTCAATTGATTTTAATGTCAAGCTTTGAGTTTTTTTTCCAAACACTGAATTTCATGGTTAATACAAGTTAGTGTGCCTGTGATTGTGTGCCCTTTTAGGTTACTTCAAATGTCTTTAAGGAATCGTGGTCATAGGGAACCGATCAATGATAGGCGAGGTTACCCACCTGAAGGGATCTTCATTGCAGGGCCTCCGCTGCCCCGTCCTCCTATGCCACCTCATCCGGCTTTGTTGGAAGAGGAGCTTGAAGTGCAGCGTGCAGAGATTCGGAGGTTAGTGGCGGATAACCGAGGGCTGCTTGAGGACAGGATGGCGTTTGAGAGGGATCTTGCGGCTACGAAAGAGGAACTTCATAGAATGAAAGTTGCCATTGCTGAAATTCGTGCGGGACAAGACCTGCATGTGAGGGAATTTAATGAGAAAAGACAGAAGTTGGAATCTGATCTTCGGGCTGTTAAGCCTTTGAAGAATGAGGCTATTCAATTGCGAGCTGAAGTTCAGCAACTTAAGAATGTTAATAAGGAACTTGAAGCGAAGATTAAGACACTTACTCAAGATGTTGGGAGGTTACATGCTGATAATCAACAAATTCCTATGTTGAGGGCTGATATCGATGGATTACATCAAGAGCTTATGCGTGCTAGGTGTGTGACATTAGTGCCGATGGGGTTTTATTTTTCTGCCCACATGCTCTTTTGTGGCATGTTTTACTGCAAAACTTATAGACTAGTTACAAGAAAATTTTTGTTTTGTAGAGCCATGGTTGATTTTGAAAAGAAAGGAAATATAGAGATGGTGGAGCAGAGACAGGCAATGGAGAAAAATTTGGTTTCCATGGCTAGGGAAGTTGAGAAATTACACGCTGAGTTAGCCAGTATCAATGGCAGACATTGGGGTGCTGGTATGATTTTCCCATGCTCTATCATTCCGTGACTTCCTTCTTTTGTAATTGTAGCATTCTGATGATCTCTGCCAGATATATGCTTGCCGTGTGTCACTTTGTAATATGGGATATATTTTGTCTTGATGCTCTTGCAGAGAGGAGATTTTATATCATCCTAAGTTGTATATTGTTAACCGAAACTAGAATAGGTAGGACAACATGTAGTATAATAGTTGTATGCAGTAAGAGAATAAATGGAGAGGGGTGGTAGTGTGAGCACTATGTACTCTTGAAACTAATAAAAGAGTTGGTTGTGAAATAAAATGTTTTGAATAATGGGATACTCGTCTACTATGAACTAGGAAGACCCGAAAAGATGAACACTAGATATGATGAAGTTAAAATTTATTGTAGCTCTGAAAATTAAAATAATTGATCATAAGTAAATAAACTTATCCAACCTGTGCTTATACATTTTGTAGAGATATTATTTTTTATTTTATTGTGCATTATGTTTTTATATAAAATTTTGCTACGTCATTTTTAAGGTGGGACCTACGGGACTAAGTTTGGCAGCCCTGAGGGGCGCTTTCCGGCAGGATATGGTGTTCATATGGTATGTTCTGTTCTAAATTATGATTTAGATTCCACCCTTATTGGTGTGTGGGTTTCATGATATATATGTGCTTTTGTATAGGGAGGTGCTCCATGGGGACATCCTGACAAGGCACGCATGAATCATCATTGAGGTCCTAGGTTGCTGTTGGAGATGAAGAACAGCTTCCTTTGTTACTCCTCAACTTTCTGCCTGGGAGTGGCTGAAACAACCTAGAAAGTCATTCTATGTTCACATCACTGGTCATTTATCTGAATATTTTGTTAGCTCTAAACTGCATATGTAGGTTTTCGTGTTCCTTTGTTTATACCATATTGTTTATCTTGCTGCAATATATCGGGAATGATACTGTATTATGATGGATTTGATCAATCTTATCTGTCTTTCTTATGGGTTGATATTTTATTATTTGCATCAGTATCTTAATTTTTTACTTTCTCTCAATATATTTAATTATAATTCTTTCATTTGGGTTTAAGTCTTCACCTCCTGTCGAGCTCCTGGAACTGGTTAGTAATATGAGTGGAAGGAGATGCCATTAATCCTTTGCGCTGAATCATGTGGCCTAATATCAGTGTTTGAAAAATTTATCATGCTTGCAAAGCAGTTTTAGAAGACTCCAGATAGTTACTTTAGTTTTTTTTTGTTGCCAGTACTTCTTGTTAAGGTTTTGCCAATGCAGTCGATGAGCATTATGTTCACGAAAACATTATTAAAAGGTTGATTTTGGTGCTAGTACTTTTGGATGGAGTTTTTTATTATGGAAAGGATTTCTTTTAGTCTTGTGATCACTATCTGTAGAATATTGGTGCAAAAATCATTCTAGGCTATACTTTCTGGTTAGCTAGCCTAAACTGAGTGAGTAGTTAGATTTTTTGTGGGTATTGTGAACCATGCTGTACAATAGGTAAAAATGATAGATTAACGTGCGTAACCAATGAAATTGGATCATGTGGATTTATGATCACCTTACCCTAGTGCTGAGTTTTTTTTGTGGCTGGTGCTTGGTGAGGTGAGTATCATTTAACTACAATTATGTTCCTGCAATTGGCTAGGGAGGTGTTAAACATGCAAGTTACATTGATTAATCAGGAGTTTCAACTGCTCATATCTTTTGGTCTCTCTAAGATGATAATTTCTTAGAGAATGAGTTGTTGACATTGCAATGGAGGTTGATTGGTTACGGGAGACATTTATATTTGTGGTGGTTGCAATCTTTTTTGGAGTTAATGTCGATATACTATATGTTAGGTTCCATAATAGATCACTGTTCTTTGTTCCTTATGCTCCCTTCCAAGTTGTCGATGGGTACTGCAGCTTTTGCTGACATTTGGATTGGAGTGGTGGATATTGTTATTGGTGCTTTTCAGTTGAATTGCGCAACTGACCTATTTTTTTGTAGTTATTGAGGAATGTAGTATTATGTGCTATTGCTCCATCAATTGAGGGTAATCAGAATTAGGTTGGAGAAAGCAGTTACGAGTAAATTTGAGCTTCTGTTTGGTATTTCTATCAGATATAGTGTTAAATTTGATTTTGGAGGATGTTTATTGGTAAACTGAGATTGTGTTTTGATAGAAGTGATGAAGTATTGCTTTGGTTGAGGAGCTAGTTTCTTGAAACTGTCATGTTTTACCAATGACAATGGTATGCTTGTGAACGATTCACTTGAAGTCGATTACTTACTGGTTGATTGGAGAGCGATTATATACTGGGATATAAAGGTAGTTGAAATTTCTGACTGATAGTAGAGATTATGTGGGATATTAGTTTTATCACCTTACCAAATTTGAAGGAGAATAGCCCTTTTGTAGTTTTTATCTCTCTTACTGTCATGAAGCATCTTATTCTTCATATTGTATGGGCTGCTGATGTTTCATTGGTGAAAGACTCTCCTGGACTTGCAAGTCCCCTTCATGTTGCTAGTGACAGTGGAATATTTGAAGAAAGGATTTGTAGATCTGCAATATGTCTGAAGGCCTGCAGCTGATTGACGTTCATAGGCAAGTATTCTGCTTACTTTTAGCAGTCTGAATGATGTACCAAATAGACATTACTGTGTTACCCTGTTGATTGCCTTCATGTAAGGTTTAGCAACTAGCATGTTGCTTAGTCTCAATCTGAATTGGGATATGGGGGTTGATTATCTTCGCATTTGCTTCAAGTGCTTCCATATAAACTTGAATTTGCTTTAGTAGTAAGGAATCTGTAATTATGATTTAGCAAGAATAGTAGTGTAAAACTTTTTAGCCTTTGGATTTCATAACCTATAAGAGCTGAATTTTTTCCATTGCTGCCTATGAGATACCAATCTTTGTCGCTTTGCAGAAAAGGCGGCTTTAAGAATGACAGCCTATCCTTTACTTGTTAGGATGATGTGAGATTTCGTTGGATTTATAACGCATTATGCATCTAGACCCCCATAAGTATCTGAATTTTTTCCAATGCTAGCTGAGAGTGCTATTCTATATTATTGTGCAGAAAAGCCGACTGTAGGAATAGCAACCCATCTTTTTCTTGTTAGGATATCATGAGATCTTGTTGGATTCTAAATACATTATGCATTGAATTCCCTATAAGATATTGGGTTTTTTTTCCATTGCTGGCTGTGAAATTGCTATTGTTAATTATTGTACAGGAGAGCCGAAGGTAGGAATAGCAGATTATCCTTTGCTTGTTAGGATATATGTGAGATCTTGTTGGATTTTTAACATATTATACACTTAGTCCGATCGAAGTTTTCTGGACTCTGGATTGTTTTCCAGCACCAGAACAAAGGATTTATTTTTCATCATTTAGAATATGTTCAAATATTTAACTATTTGGTAGTAACAGAGAATCCTGATATTAGTGTAATGGACCACTTGTTTGCACTATGTGGTTCTGTTTCTTGATTTTATCCCATGTTCCAATTTTTCTGTTCAGAATTAAGCATAGTATATTAGAAATAAAATTGGTTTCTGCAAAGGCTGTGTAACAGCTGCTAGCTTCGGTGCCGTTTACTTGGAGCTGGTTAAAAAATTGTAGGGTGGTCAAACTTCACACGCAATTTTGATTCTATCATTATTTTTGTTGATAATAGCAAGCGGAGGTTAACAAGTTATATAGCCAAATTTGGAGACTAATCTGATGAAAAGAATGAAGCCGGGATGTCAAAGGGTAGTAGAGGAGCAATATATCATTTCTGGGGCTTGTTTGTGTAGCTTTAGGTTTTGAAGCTGTCTCTTTTGCACTTCCAGCTTACTCAAATTTGAATTGAGTCTAGATGTCAGCTTTATCAGATGCTAATCTGACTGTCAGTAAACACAAACAGCCGGTTACTGTTTGGTGTATGATTACTGCCGCCTAAATTAGAAAATACCAAGTGCCTACATAGGCATTACATATAAATTTTGAAGAGATAATTGGATCAACTAATTAAGAGGGATAAATACCTGAGGGCTGGGGAGCAGAAGTTAAATGGAGTGTTGGTTCTTGTTAATGTGCAGTAGTTTGTTTCACTTGTGATAGAAATGATTATTTTCTGTGGTTTCTTCTGTTTTCTATTGATTATATTCTCATTGTCACTCATCTTTCCTTTCTTTTTCAAGTTTTTTTATTCATGAAATTTTTCCATAGAACTTTCTGTGCCAAATTTAATTCTATACCTGCATTGTTTGTTTATCTAATATTTGTTTATCGTGGCTGCAGATAGGACGCTTGGATTCTTGACAAAGCTGGTGATCTAGAGAAAAGAAGCCACTGTCTTTTGACACTACTGTGGGAGATGAAATTCTGGGAAGCCCTAAATGCTTTTATATTTTGAATTTTATCATCAGGGTGCAAAATCTGACTATGCTTATAATGGGATGAAGATTTCTTGACCATCCTTAAATGGGTATGTTTGGTTTGCTTGGTAATGGAGTGTCATAAAAAATAACATTGGAAGATCACATGGGAATTATGTTTGGGAATGGAAGAATGTTCAGTCATATTATTCAGAGCACGTTCTGTCTGAGTGGGGAATGATGATTGGTAAGGAATCCATGGTGAAAAGTAACTTGAGGAAAAAGGCTGAAAATATATTGTTCAAGGGGGAAAAGAATTCAATGGTTACTTGTTGGATGATGATTGATTTGTGCATAATATGATGGGCTGGTTTTCATATGGTGTCTCAGTGTTGTGATTTATAGTCATCCAAATTTCACAATACGTGTTGCTTCCCGTTGTTCAATGCCTAAAATTGTGAATAAAATTTTCTCAGAGGCTTCATTGGAAGGATGAAAGAGACAGAACTTGGAGATGGGATCTCATTTGTTAGACAACAAAAATTTAGTTCCTAAAGAAGGGTGTGCTGGTTTCTTGACTGTTTTGATGCATCTCGATAGATTCCAGGAAAATTTAGTGCCATTTCTACATTTCTTAGCGTAGCATTCATATCTTCTAACCCCTATTAACATGAAAACTAGAGTTTTGTCCATTTAATTTTTAGTGAATAATATATCTATAAATTTGGTTAATGTTTGAGCATAATTGCGTCCTATAATCTATGTAGTCGATCCCATTCCCCACATAAATTCAATTATTGTATGATCCTTGGTTATTCACATTGGATTTTAGATTTAACTGTATTCCTCCATGGGAAAGAACTACATGGTTATGTGTAGTACTACTTTAAGTTAACGTAGCTTGAGGAATAGCTTCCAGACCATTTTGCTTGGGACCGTTTTATCAATAAAATTAATTTCCAAATAAAATGGGTATTTTACATAGAGATAGAATGCACAAGAACTACAAAGCATGGTCAAGACTCAAGAACTTGAATCTTGAGGAAAAGAGAAAAGGAGAAAAGAATCAAATTGGGGAAACTACTTCCAATTGAATTCAACAATACACATGGCAATACAGAGTATTATACAATTGCACAAAAATAAAATGAACAAGAAGAATGCAGGGCCGTGGGTGGCAGTATACCCCTGGACTCTGGAATCAATCATATGTAATAACATTTTGGCAGAGTCATTGAATTTACAACATCAGGCAATATGAGCAAAACTGGCATCAAAATGGTTTCATTTGCTGCCAAAGAAGTTTCCAGCAGAAATGACTTCTGAGATGGTCATTTGATCCATTCTATTATTCCCATTATCATCCATAAATTGCCACTGACTGTGGGGTAATACCTTGTAACCATATTAACAATCCTGGCTTAGCACAAAAAAGCTTTATCTCTCATAGTTTATGGTTGCCTGGAACTTGCCAGAGTGCATCTTCAACTTCGGTGTTGAAAATGAAGCTAGTAAACACTGTGGTTATATCCCTGGCCAAGCATCAATACAGAAAAGAGAGATCAAATTCAGTCATTGACCAAGCAGGACATTTTTAAATATTAGCTAAGTACTCTTCTCCCTAAAAAAATACCGAAATAACACTGCTCCTCATTTGAAAAAAACAATTCTCATGATTATGAGATAGCTAACATTGATTGATATTTCTTAAAAACCACAACTATATTGTCCGGAAGGTCGTTATGGTTTTTTCATTACTGACTCTGGATTGGGAGAAGACCCCTTGTATATATACAATTGTGACAGGAGTAATAAACAGAAGCAGCAACACAAAAATAATATGCTGTGAGTTTGGAGCACAGCTGCTATCCAAGTTAAGTAATTGAAAGAATTTTTCCTTCTTTTGGCTTGGTTTTTAGCCATTTCTCAGTTGGTTCATATATAACTCGTCCATTTTTTGGCGCAAATGTACACTTCTTCCTCCATTACTGATCAGGAAGAAGAAACCATTGCATTATAAAACTAAGCAACTCTCCGGAATCTCTATCTTATTGCCCAACAAGTTTTTTTATCCACAAAGCAATTATGAGACTTTTGATGGCAAAGGATGAAAGGAAATTACTTCAGAGCGGGAAGAGTCATGTATTTCAATAGTGTTGGGTTCCGATCAACATATTTCTTCCATTCTTCTTTACTAATCTTACCATCCTTGTCAGCATCTGCATCTTGAAAAGTCTGATAAAAAAAAGGGTAAAATAAGAATCAGAACTCCAGCCAAAGTAAGGGGGAAAACAAAGAAAACAAAAAAAATTGCCTTATTAAGAATTGCTTCCAGAACGTCATCATCGAGTTGTGTCCCGCATTCTGACATTATGGCAATCATCATTTGCCTAACCTGGAAAAAGTTATATGGTAGCAGAACAGTTAATACAATAGAAAGGAAATATAAGGGTCAGAAGATATATAACACTCCCTCGGATCTGTAATGTAGCACTTCTCTGGCAAATATGTAAGACTTATTTATGATTTTTGTTATTCTTTTAGAAAAAAAGGGCTAAAGGGCATAAATGCCCATGTAATTTTCACAAAGGTGCAAAAATGTCCATGTAAAATTTTTTGGAGCAAAACTGCCCATCAAATTTCAAAACTGGGGCAAAAATGCCCGTCACAGTTAATTTTTTTGACTTTTTGACACATCATTTTCTGCAAATTCATCTCTCACTAAAACATGTGGCAGACTTATATATTTATTTCTCATTGTACGATGATGATGTGATAGAGGATGGTGAGTGAAAAAGTCAAAAAATTAACTGTGACAGACATTTTTGCCCCGGTTTTGAAATTTCATGGGCAGTTTTGCTCCAAAAAATTTTACATAGGCATTTTTGCACTTTTGTGAAAATTACATGGGCATTTTTGCCCTTTAGCCCAGAAAAAAATATATCATATTAACTAACTTGACTAATATCCTTAATCTGATCAAATTAAGTAAGTAGGTCCTACTTTACTCTTATGAGTATTTCAGAGGACCATGATCATGTGATAATTTTCATGTTACACATGATCTTTATTGATATAACAAAGACACTACCACCTTTCTCAGCTAAATTTGTAAAATCAAGTTGATGCTGTGTACAGAGATTGCTACAACCAATAGCATACGTTTCATTATGCATTGGTAACCCATAATGGTATAAACTCAACTTAACAACATCTTCAAAATATGGAAATCTCAAGACACTTACTTCTTCCCGCTCTATATATCCCGTTTGCCTCAAGTCATACAATTTAAAAGCAACTGCAAGCAAACAAGAAGAGACAAATAATGTTTATTAACATAAAGCATTAAATTAGATCATATGAAGGAAATAACTGCTACAATGCTACATGAATATTGAAGTCTTACAATCACTTTTCTTTTCTAAAGGAGCAGCAGGATGAAAGATACTGAGAGCATGGATAAACTCATCAAACTCTATAACACCATTTCTTTTCTCATCAAAGAGATAAAATACCTGAAAACAAGTTATCAACATGAAATGAGTTCATGTTATCGAGCTTAATAAGAAGAATAGCAAAGAATGACAATCTATTTAACTTGAACTTCAAAGTTCAAACCAAGTATATAGCTCCCTAAGTGCATAGAGCAACTTATCATGATAATGAATCTTTAGCTATGACATGTAAAGTATATATGAATGACATAAATAAAAACCAATGTGAATGTAACTAACTTAACAAAATAAAAATCAAGACAAAGCAAGAGAATAATGAGCAGATTACATGATGGTCTTATTCAGAAGTAGTGTTAAAAGAAAGGGAACGGGCGGAGAAAGTTCATTCGATGAAAGCATGATGTTCAACTGAATAATCCTCAAGTGATAACATAGAGATCAAAGGATCTGTCCATTTGTTAGGTTTGTCTCCATTTCACACGGGTTTTTGACCATGTTCAAACTAAGTAAAGGCCTCATTGGATAGGAAATTAAGTGATGCCAAAACATGCTCCGACCCCTACTTGATCCCTTGAGAAATGGATCCATACAATTTCAAAATTTCCCTCCTCTTAATACATCAAAATTAAGAAACAACATAAACTTTGTCAGAATGAACGTACCCTATCAAGGAACAGGTTCTCACCACATGAGGTTCTCAATAGCGCCAATCGAAGCTCTTCCTTCAGATGGAAACCAAAGATGAGTTAAAGAAGGCACTGTAAAATACCCAATCTTAGCACTAAAAGCACATCCAATCTAAAAAGTCACTGTCATATATTTACTTAGAAGTTCACTTCTTAAGGACCCTTTAAACTTGAAGCATATAAAACAGTCTTTTAATAGTTGTCACACTGCGCATACATCTATAGAGGATAAAGGGCAACCCAGTTCTAGTCTCCACTTGATGAGGGTGTTGAGGGAAGGAAATATACTACGCAGTCTAACCCCTACTTATTGACTGATTCGAACCCACGACCTCAGACCCCACGATAATCGAGCTTACCGTTGAGCCAATTCGGCTCTTCATAAATGTGATAGAGGATATATTCCCTAAATGTTCACATATTCTAAATACTTCTTTAACTATCTCAAAGGAAAACTCCTTAAAAGCTAAGAAAATGGAATAAGTCAGCATGTTGAAAGATCAAGTCTTTTGACAATTTCAGTTACCTTGTGTATTAGGCCATCATCAATAATTGAACTACTCAACTTCTTGTATAACTCACGCAAAGCCTCAATTTCATTCACAGAAACTGCAACAACACATTACAAAATCATAAAAAAACAAAACAAAATTTCCATACCAATAAGTGAAAAGTCACAGAAAGCAACAACTAACATGGGGAATTTCTAGCAAGAAGGACTATATCATCAAATGTTGAACAGATCTTTTTCTTGGGAGGTTGAAAATTGAAGCAGCCAGACAAATTATAAGCCAAAGCCTCAAATAATCCAATGAAGGGTATGCATATGAAGCAGAGTTTCTCTCCTATTGTCAAGCTCGACCTTGAATACTATCCACAGTGAACCAAAAACAAAAAAGATTGAAACTTTCATAAGAATAATTAACATTGAACAAAAATAAGCAATACCCTTTAAGCAAAAAATGAAATTTTAGAAATTAAATGAATCTTTAGATTATTACCAGAGAGCTTGAACCAAATTCCATGTCAGAGAAACATTGAGGATTTTAAGGTTTTTTTGTTTTGGCCAGGGATTGAAGATTGATGACAATGTGTGCCACGTGGATTTCCAATGAATGAATATGGTTGTGATATTGACAATATTTAGAGAAATTATTGAACACGCTCCACGGAATGATTTGTGGTCTGACGTGCCTTAAAAAAATTGAGTTAGTGATGAATTATTATTTTTTTACTTATAAAATATTAAACCGTTAAAGAAATGGTATTTAAAAAAATAAAGGAGTGGTGATATGGATAGAAAATAAAATGAGAGGAACATGAAAAAAAACTTTGTCAAGTGTTTGAATTATTCTTGGTAAACCTTGGTAACTTTTGTAAAAAGGTTAACTCATTCAAATTTCGGGTTCTGATATAGACATGGAGGAAGTACTTCCTCCTATCCCTAATATAAGAGCTCAAAATTTGAATGATTTTGATCATAATATAAGAATTCATCTCACATTCTCTCTTCATTTAATGCGATTTTTCCAACTTTGTCCCTAACCTATGTATTTCCCTCTCTTAAAAGTATCACAATAAATATGAACAATATTGGAAAAGAATAATTGTCAACTAACATTCACATGTTTTCTTAATAAGCATTTTTTTACGGTTGGCTCTTATATTAGTGACAGGAGGGAGTATCATCTAAATATAAATCAAATGGAGGTAAATTGTTCTAGGTAAATCATTTGGCTCAATTTATCGCGATAATTACTCAAAATGAGTAATATGAAATTTGTGAGCTTCCATTTAACGATTGTGGGGGGTAACAACAAGTTAGATACTATACAAGTGCAAATGAGTTTAGTAAAGTGTAAGAATAATTTATTCAAAAATATTTGACCATGTTTCTTTATTTTTTTAAAAGGGTTGAAGTGCACCCGAGAAGTATTTTCCTACGTGCATCAACTATTGTTAAGTACTTTGTGGTGCATACAACACCCTTGATATTTTTTTTTAAGTGTACATAATGTAAATGTTTTGGAATGCCAGACAGCAGGAAATATTTTTTGAGTTGCTTCCATAACTTCTGAATATGCTCACCTAAAAATACTTTAAGATGTTGGATAAAATACAAAATTTAGAGAAATTGATGGAATTAAAATGTACTTCAGAACTTATATGGACTTGAACCATTTAAAAATCCAACCGAAGAAAATTCATCCGCTCATATCAAGATCATAAATCAAATCCAAAGAGGTTGATGGTGACTGTGGGCAGATTATGCACTTGGTGATTAAAAAACAATAAATTTGAGGACGGGACTCGCCAATATTAATCTGATGTGGATGTGGAAGTTGCATGATTGCATGTTGCAACTCAAGAATAATTTAATATTTTAGGTCCCATAATTGGATTAGATCCAATTACAGTATATGATTCATGTCGACGTGGCCCCAATTACTTTTCATGCTTACTCCATCTTCTCAAACTTTAATTTGGTGGTATAATTTTTGTCCGATTGTAAATGTATATTTACTCAATCCGGTATATTAAGACATTTGCTCAGTTAGTATGTCATATTATAAGAAAATGTCACAATCAACTTTTGGGATTAATTTCCCCTCTTTTATTTGGCTATCGTTACTGTAGTAACAATAACAATAATTTAGTGAAAAAATTAAAAAGTAGGGCAAAAGTGCTAATATGATAATTAACTATTTCACTTTGAGCAAAAATAATAAATGACTGTTTCGCGATGCAGAAATAATAATTAACTTTGTAACCCGGTGCAAATGTGATAAAACTGGTGACCACAATTAATTTATAGTTATGTGGGAGCTTACTGACATTTTTTTTCAAAGTAAAAATACCCTTTTACCCCATTCTAATTAAAACTCAACTCATTCTCCTACCTCATCTATCTTCCTCTTCCCTGTTGTCAATGAACACCACCCCACATACAATTCTGCAATTCATCCTCAATCCTTCATTCGCACCAGAAAGGATGACACAACAAAATGTAAACCTTCTTCATAGCATCCTCTTCCATCACAAGCAGGTTGGAAGGAAAAATTATTAACCTCTAATAGTTTTCAGTTTCCGCAAATCCAGAACAAAAATTATTAACTTCAGGATTATGAATCAGCCACGGCAAAAGGGTTGGAAGAAATTCTAATCCCAACTATACACAATCATGAACAGAGAGAAAAGGGAGACATAAATCAAAGAAACTAAAATCCATTTAATTGATGGATGATTTCCCACATGTAGCTTTCTGCAAAAATATAATCTTTCTAAAAAAGATGAAATCATACAAGAAATCCCAAAGCTACCATGGCACCACGCCGGCCACCACGACCCCATCGAGATCACCGACAAAGCTACCCCCACCGTCGCACCACCATCCGATCTACTCCCCACCACCCTTCACTGAGATCTCTCAAGCTCAGCCACCATTTTTCTCCCTCAACTCCCTCTAATTTTTTTTAAAAAAACTCAATAACTCATCATCTTCAAACCTTCATTCACACGAGAAAGCATGACACAACATACAAAATGTAAAAATACCAATATGTAAATCGTCCAAGGGAGTACGGATCGGGGTGAAGCTACGGAGGGAGGCGTCGTGAGAAAACGATGGTGAGCAGAGATGAGAGAGGTGAAATTGAAGAAAGGGAGTGACATAGACAAAGGCTGCCACGTGTGCTTGTAAAATCAATGGTAGAAGAGGTTGAAGAAGAAGTGGTGGATTTTTATTTCAAAGGGGCAAGATGGTATTTTCATATTCAGAAATAATATAAGCAGGTCCAATTTAACGTCAGTTAGGAAAACGTTACCGGTTTTATCATATTTGCACCGGGTCACAAAGTTGATTATTATTTCTGCACCGCGAAACAGTCATTTATTATTTTTGCCGAAAGTGAAATAGTTAATTATCATATAAGCACTTTTGCCCTAAAAAGTAAAGGGTAAAGGTGCAAAAATGAGTTCAAACTATTATGCCAGGAGCACATAGGGGTAACAACTATTTCCGGCCTCAATTTTGGGACTGAAGAATAAATATTTGTGTAATATAGGGAACGCCGTTTATGTTGACCGACGTTGACCGTTAAAAGCTGACCTGGCGGGGAAATGAATTTTTTTGCTGACGTGGCACGCTACATAACCGCGCCACGTCATCAAAAAGTGCCACATAAGCGCTACACGCCAGCAAAAGTTTGCCACATAAGAACGCCACATCAGCAAAAAATGTCACGTAAGTGTGCCACGTCAGCAAAAAAAAATCATTTGCCTCACCACGTCAGCGTTTTACGGTCAACGTCAGTCAACATAAACGGCGTTCCCTATATTACACCAATATTTATTCTTCAGTCCCACAATTGAGTCCGGAAATACTTGTTACCCCTATGTGCTCCTGGCGTAATAGTTTGAACCCATTTTTGCACCTTTACCCAAAAGTAAACTAGGCCATACATTTTTTTAAGCAAAACAAGGTCATGCATTTAGGTCAAGATTATAAGTCATAGATTGAGAATGGGAAGAGAAGAGAACGTATATATTTTGTTTTCTTTATTTAATCCGTTATTCTCTTATTCATAAATCCTTTATTCACTTACCTTTAGTTTATAACTTCATATTTCATAGATAATTTCATTTTTGTCCCCTACTTTATACGGATCGGAGTCTTTTAAGTCATTAAACTCCAAAGCAGATAACAAAAAAAAAGTTCACATTACAAATCAAATGATAAGGAAATATTTTCAAATACTCACATATTAAGTTTAATTTTTAAAATCGAAATTATTGGCATTAAAAATCATAATTAGTCACCAATGCAAGGATATGTAAGACTGAAAGTTGAATGACTAAACACGGTAGTGAGATCAAAACTATATACTCCTCCTGTAATATTACAACAAGTCCACTTTGAAAGTAATGGATGCACAAGAGGGGGGAGTGAATTGTGCTACAAAATAAAAGCTCAAATAAAATCAACACAAGAGTTTATACTGGTTCGGTCTTCCTGACCTATGTCCAGTTCTCAACCACCCAGGTCGACTTCCACTATCCCCAGGTTTTACAACGGATGCACCTGGAACCTTTACAACCGCAAGTTTTGAACGGGATCACTTGCAACCTTACAACCACAAGTTTTACTCAAGGCTCACTTGCAACCTTTCTAACTAGCTCCCCCTTACAACCAGCAAGGGTTCAACCTTTACAAATAAAGGATTTTCTAACTAAGTTCTCTTCAAGAACAGATAGTGTTACACACTTAAGTACAATGAATGCTCTTAATACAAGAAGAAACTTAACTACAAAGAGTACAAGATATGTAGATGAAAAGACCACTCAATGAGTTAAATGCACTTTCTTTTTTTTGGGCAGCTTTGAATGCTTGAAGGTTTTCTCGATTTCTCTCTCTAGCTTTCTTCAAGTTGTCAAAGATATTAGATAGCTTCATAAATGAAGGTGAGCTCCTTTATATAGTCTTCAAACATTCTCACTCTTGGTAGGTAGGTTAGCCGTTTGAATATGGCCGTTTTTCCCATGTTACCGTTTGCCCAATTAATGCTCATCAATGCTTAGCAGGGTTGACTTGCTTTATCTCTGAAAAGTAGTTCTGACAACTCTGCTCTGCCAAAAGCATTCTGACACTGCATCTCTGAACGTTCTGACATTCTGATTGCTTGCGGAAGCAGGTTCACATCCGGAAGCAACTCTTCTTAGTGTGTGGCACTTTGAACGTTAGTTTAACACTATAAGCACATAGTCTCATGCAGTGGGAGTTCATTTAGTCTAAGAGGATTTCTTGCATCCGGAAGCAATTCCACATCCGGAAGCACTACTACTGGACGAAGGGATATATCCATTATTACTCACTCTCGCTCAGTGTCCTTCAGTCCAACAGCCAGCGCTAGTCACTAAGCAATCGGAAGCAATTCTACTAGACGTGGCTCATGTTCACTGACGCTTAGTGTTATCTATACCAACAGCCAGCGCTAGTCACTAAGCAATCGGAAGTAGTTCCACTGGACGTGGGTTATGTTCACTGGCGCTCAGTGTTATCTATACCAACAGTCAGCGCTAGTCTTGATTCAATCGGAAGCAAATCCACATCCGGATGCATCTTAGCTTAGTCTTAAGGTTTTGTATATCTAGTGCTCCTAGACTAAGTTATTTCCTTAGAGAATTACTTGCTGTCGCTGGGGGATGAGACGTTCATCCGCGAGCGCTAGTCCAAGTCTATCCGGAAGTAAATCCACATCCGGTTGCACTCTTACTTGGGGTTCTATATTAACCTAATGCTTTCTAAGTGCTTGGTTCATTCTTTCATATTTTAGTCTTCATCAAAACTTAAGATTCTAACATTCTCCCCCTTTTTGATGATGACAAACTAAATCTATCGCTTAAGTTCATATGAAAGTATTAAAAGAAGAATAATTAAATAAGGCACAAATAACTTAGACATTTATCATTGATAAACAAGAGATTACAAGTTAATGTTACACAAGCAGATAAAATATACAGGTAATCTACTACACTAAGCAAGAATGAAATATGCATGAAAATCAAAGAAAAATTCTAAGGTAAAAGGGTTGAAGTGGGGGTTCAGAGTTGGTGTTTCTTTTTCTTCTCCCTCTCTCTCTGCCTATCCTCATTCTCTTTCTGGAGCTGGGCTAGATGGACATCCTGCACATTCTGGTCAATCTGAGCAATAATTCGTTGAAGCTCTTCCTCTTCCCTTTCCCTTCTGAGTCTCTCTGACTCAACAGACTCCTCGAAGGCTCTCTTCAAGTTTTCAACTTCCTCAAAGCCTGGGAACCCTGTTGCATCTGAGAAGGGAGTGACCTCGCCATTAGGGTAGTGGACAGCCCTGATCTTGACATTCCATACTGGGAAGTTGGGGTCCTCCTCAACTTCCTGGGCTTTCCTTTTCCCCTTGCCTTTCCCCTTTCCTTTGCCCTTGCTTATTGGCTGAGTAGGTTTGGCTCTAGCTCTCTCAGCATCCAGGCAAGCCATCTGACCAAAAGAAATCCTGTCCGTGTACCCATATCTCTCAAATTCTTCAGGAGTCATGTCCTCTATCTCCAACTTGACTTCCTTTAGAATTGGAATGGCTTGTACTGATGGGATCTCTTACTCAGCTTGGACAGATGGAATCTCTTGCTCAGCTTGGTCTGACTAAGTCTCTTCCTCACTCTCAGATGGGAGGATGGTTGACCTTCTTCAGCCCGTACTTCATCATGATTTCCTCAACAATATTTCTACTCTGCTCAGTTGAAGAAGGTTCTGAATATGGAGACTCTGGCTGTGAGGTTTCCTCATTCTGCTCAAATACTACCATGTCCCATTTAGACCTTTGCTCATCCGACCTCTGCTGTTGCATAAACCGGGTAGCTTCCCCTCTGATCAGGCTCTCAGCACCACCCAGTCTCTGTGACTCCATGGCTCGGCGGAGGGCAGCTGTGATGTCTTCATCTAGCCAGAGGGATGGCAGAGTCAGAACGTCCCTTGAGTCCATGGACTGGCGAAGGGCGATAACAACATCTCTCCCCCTTTTGGCATCATCAACAAGGGCGAGGGTCAGGGAGGATGGAGTGGGTGAAGGGGAGGGTGGAGGTTCAGGGCCAAATCTTTTTGGTGGTGAAGGGTCGGGCGAGGAGGTAGGTGAAGAGGATGTGGGGGAGTGTTGTTGGGGTGATTTAGGAGGGTTGGGAAAGAGGATGCAGTTTCTTTCGAAGAAGGAGGGGTGGGTAAAGAGTCCATCGAATGGGTAGGTGGAGTAGTAGATATCAGGTTGTCTAACTTTCCACCGAAGAGAGGATTGGTCTCGAAGGTAGTAGATGTGGTCTGGATGATCGGAAGAGGTAAAGCCCATGGGGGTTTGAGATGTGGTTGGGTTAGGATTGGATGGCCCGGCGGAAGTGTTAGATGGTGAGCGATTAGGGGAGTTATGTGGAGATGGGGAGTTATTGTGGTGAAGGGGTGATTGGCGAGGAGATTGTTGGGGTGAGTCTTGTGTGGTGGTTTGAGGTGATGGTTGATGGTCATTGTTTAGTGAGTCTTGGGGTTGTTGTTCGTGGTTGGGTGAAGTCCGGGGTTGTTGGTCGTTGTCTGGTGATGTGTGTGGTTGTTGGTCATTTTGTGGAGGTGGCTGTGGCTGTTGAGTGTTTGGAGGAGGAGGAGGAGGAAGTAAGGGTTGATTAGGTGAAGGAGGAGGAGGGGGTGATGGTAAGTTACCTTGTTGGTGTTGAGGGATCTGAAGGTGTTGGAGGATAAGGTCTAACTTGGCATCCACTCTGGCAAGTTGAGTCTCAACCTGACCCAAGCGATCCTCGAGCCTCTGGATGCGCTCCCCTTGCTGTTGGAACCCAGCGTCACAGTCATTCCGGAGAGGGGCCACTAAGGATTCAGAAAGTTGAAGGAGAATCTCTGCCTTCACAGTGGCTGGCACCCTCGCAACTCGGCTTGGCCCGGGGTGGGAGTCAACCTCTTGATCCCCTGCGCCAGATACAGAGGGGACTGAGGTCTGAGAGGCACTGCCTGCCTGTGATCCTGAGCGAGTGGGCTTGGCCTTCTTCAGATACTTGATGCCCATCTTGCTGATGTTAGTTGGACCCACAGGAGCACACTTAACATTCTCTTCCTCCACATCAGATGTAGCCTTGATCAAATTCTTCTCAAGGAGGAAGGCAAGGATGGTGGGGTAGGGAAGATATCCAGCCTTGTCGTTGACCAACCATCTATGAAGTTCAAGGCTGATCAACTGCCCGGGGTTGATTGGCTGCTGGGAGAGAAGTCTGGGGAACCACGGGTTGTCCAGCAGAGTGAACTCGTTGAAGTTACCCCCTTGTGTGTCATCATGCGGGAGTAGACGTAGTATAGTAGCCTGTTGGAGTCTGACATCCCGGACACCTTCTTCCCTTTGGTTTCATAAATCTTCTGGAGTTCCTCCTTGCTGAGTTTGAGTGACTCAGGGTATAGTCACTCATTCATTCCCTCATCTGTAATCCCCATTAGGGCATTGATGTCCCTCCAGGTGAAACTGAAGGTTCTCCCCCTGACTGTGGCAGTGAAGGTGAGTCTGCGAATCTGCTCCTTCCCATCCACCTTCTTATATTTGACTTTCCCAGTGAGGGACTCACAGAATACCCGCAGGATGTTGATGTTGTAGTTCTGGTTGATCCCCAGCCAAGGCATGTATTTTTCCAGGAATGGCCGCAAGTGGGGAAACCCTAGTTCATCAATTTTGGTCAGATCCAAGAACATCCCATTGTTGAAGTAGGGCTTGATGGTTTCAAACTTGGAGGAAACAGCCTCCAAAGGCCCATCTCTATAAGCCAGAGGATCATCCTCCTCAACCCTCTGTCTTTTAGAAGAAGGCTCCTCGCTAAATTGAACCTCTTCTCTTCCTCTTCTCTTGGCCTGTTCTTGTTGTTGTTGCTCAGTCTGCCCAGGCTGTTCTTGGACTCGCCCAGAATGTCCAGGCTGTTCCTGGACTTGCTCATCCTGCTCTTGTGTCTGCCCAGAATGTTCTTGGCGTTCATGGTGTTCTTCATGGTGTTCATGGGATTTCCCAGATTTCCCAGAATGCGAGTGCCCAGATTTGCCCGCTTTGGACTTAGATTTCTTGGAGGATGTGGCTTTCTTTGTGTTGGGGTTTGTTTCATGTGAGCCGGCCATTTTTGTGTGGGTTTAAGGTTTATGTGTGATGAAATGCGAAGAAGAAGATGAAGAAGATGAAGAACAAGATGAAGAAGATGAAGAGAATATGCAGAGAATTTGTGGGTGAAAAATTTGTGCAAGTAAAAAGTGAAAGTGAAAGTGACTTCCTATTTATATGCAAAGTTACAGAGGGTAAAATAGGCAATGACTCTTCAGATGAAAGCATACGTTCATACATTGGGTATCGTAAACATTTAATTGGAACGACGCACCTTATGACATGTGTCGCTTCACCTTATCAGAGAAGGCACAACTTCTCATGGAGGAAGATGAAACGTTTTCTTAAGTGACGTGTCCCTTGGTCTGGCACTGGCGCTCTCTTAGTTTCAACATTCAGTGCCAGCGAGTGATCATCCGGAAGTGGTTTTGCTTCCGGTTGCACTTGCTTAAGATTTAACATTGGGGACCTGCAAAAACAAGTATTGGCACTCCGATGCCTAAGTTAGTATGGTTGCAGGTTTTAATCAATCAAGCATATGATTCTTTGAAAATTAAACTTCATTTGGGTTTACCATTCCCAAATCACCTCTTATGAAAGTAAATTGATCAACCCCCAGAGGCTTGGTGAAGATATCAGCAAGCTGTTGCTGAGTGGGGACAAATTGCACTTTGACATCCTTCTTTTGAACATGATCTCTGATAAAGTGATGCCTGACATCAATGTGCTTTGTCCTCGTGTGCTGAACCGGATTCTTGGCGAGGCTGATAGTGCTTGTATTATCACATAGGATGGGTGCCTCAGGGAACTCCAAGCCAAGATCTCTCAGTTGGTTCTTCAGCCACAGCACTTGGGCACAGCAGCTTGCAGCAGCAATGTATTCTGCCTTTGTGGATGATAGGGACACGCGGGTTTGCTTCTTGCTAGCCCAAGAGACCAGACAACCACCAAGGAAGGCGCATTGACCACTGGTGCTCTTTCTATCAGTTTTATATCCTGCATGGTCAGAGTCAGAGTAAGCCCACAAGAACTCTTGGTTACCTTTGGGGTACCAAAGACCAAGTTCTTGTGTTCCCTCAAGGTATCTTAGGATACGTTTAACACATGTTAAATGTGACTCCTTGGGGTTGGCTTGAAACCTAGCACACATGCCTACACTAAATTGAATGTCAGGCCTGCTTGCCGTTAAGTATAGTAGGGAACCTATCATTCCCCTGTACATGGGCAGGCTGACAGATTTACCCTTTGCGTCAGCATCGAGTGCGGCAGTGGTACTCATGGGGGTGTCATACTCTTTGCATTCATCCATCCCAAACTTCTTGAGTAGCTCTCTGCAGTACTTAGCTTGGGAGATGAATATCCCATTCTTCTTTTGCTTAATTTGCAGGCCTAGGAAGAATGTTAGTTCTCCCATCATTGACATTTCAAACTCACCCTGCATTGTCTTAGAGAATTCTTCACAAAGCTTTTCATTAGTTGCCCCAAAGATAATATCATCAACATAAATCTGGACAATTAACATATTTTTATCTTTGTGAAGAATAAACAGTGTATTACTAGTTTGCCTCTTGAGAAACCCTTGCCCAGCAAAAAGCTGCTGAGTCTCTCATACCAAGCTCGAGGAGCTTGTTTCAGGCCATATAAAGCTTTCTTTAGCCTATACACATGTTTAGGATGCTTGTGATCCTCAAAGCCAGGAGGTTGTTCTACATAAACCTCTTCTTTGATGTAACCATTAAGAAATGCACTCTTTACATCCATTTGATATAATTTAAGGCCTTTCATGGATGCAAAGGCTAGAAGAATTCTTATTGCTTCGAGTCTAGCGACTGGAGCAAAGGTTTCTTCATAATCAATGCCTTCTTCTTGGTTATATCCTTTGGCCACTAATCTGGCTTTGTTCCTTGTAATTTGACCTGTCTCATCCAGTTTATTTTTGAAGACCCATTTGGTCCCAACTATGGATTGATGAGACGGCCTTGGGACTAGTTCCCAGACTTGGCTTCTTTCAAATTGATTTAGCTCTTCCTGCATGGCAATAATCCAGTCGCAGTCCTCAAGAGCTTGTTCAACTGAAGTTGGTTCGATTTGAGATAAAAATGCTCCAAACTCAACTTCATTTTGAACCTGCCTTCTGGTTCTGACACCAGAAGAAACATCACCAAGCACTTGATCAAGAGGATGATCCCTGTGATGTCTTCTAGCCGTTGGCAACTGTGCCTCATCAGGCACTGTCTACACTCTAGGCTCATCACTGGGTTCATCTTCTTCTTTGGGATTGCTTGCTGGTGTTTCTTTTGGTGGTGAAGAAGATGATGGTGGTTTTGGAAGATTAAGTATCTCATCATCTTCTGTGGATTGTCCCCATGTAGGAGTCTCATCAAATACAACATGCATTGATTCTTCTACAATTCTAGTTCTCATGTTGTATATTCTATATGCCTTACTCCTAAGGGAATACCCTATGAATATACCTACATCAGCTTTTGGATCAAACTTACCCAGATTTACCTTTCCATTGTTATGCACATAGCATTTTGATCCAAAGATTCTGAGGTGGCTGATGTTGGGCTTTCTGCCTTTGTACAGCTAATAGGGAGTCTTGTCCAAGCCCTTGCGAACATAGGCTCTGTTAGAGATATAACAAGCAGTGCTCATAGCGTCCGCCCAGAACACTTGAGAAACCTCTTTCTCGTTGAGCATGCTTCTAGCCATCTCAGTCAGAACCCTGTTCTTCCTCTCGACCACTCCGTTTTGCTGAGGAGTTCTAGGAGCTGAGAAGTTATGTTCAATACCATTCTGCTCACATAGCTCAGAGAAGCTATGGTTCTCAAACTCTCCTCCATGGTCTGTCCTTATGGCTGTGATTTTGAGGTCTCTCTCATTCTGCACTTTCTTAGCCAGGACAACAAAAGCATCAAAAGCATCTTGCTTAGAGGCAAGAAACATGGTCCAAGTGAACCTAGAATAGTCATCCACCACCACTAGAGTATACAGGTTTCCACCCAAGCTCTTCACTCTCGCTAGCCCAACCAGATCCATATGGATTAGTTCCAAGGGCCTGCTGGTGGAGACTTTCTTCTTGGTTTTAAACGAGGACTTTGTTTGCTTCCCTCGTTGGCAGGACTCACAAATAAAATCATGTTTTACCTTAAAGGATGGAATACCTATAGCTAGCTCCTTTTTAATTAGCATGTCAAGTTGAGTAAAGTTAACATGTGCTAGCCTCTTATGCCAAAGCCAACTGTTCTCATCACTAGATATTAAACATTTTTCTTCCAGTTGTTGACATAAGTCTAGAGTATATAGGTTTCCATTTCTATTTGCCTTAAGTTTGCATTTTAAGTTGGCCTTATCTAAGTTCAGATCCTGCTTATCAACTATTATACACTCATGTGAATCAAAGATTACCCAATTTCCTTTGTCAGTGCTCTGGCTCACGCTCAGCAGGTTGTGACAGAGACCGTCCACCAGATAGACGTCTTTCACTGGTCCAACTTCTCCAACTCCAGTGATCTTTCCACTTTGATTTCCTTCAAGGTAACTGTGGCTCCGTCTTTGATCACCAGAGATTTGAATTTGTCTCTGTCTCCAGTCATATGTCTCGAGCATCCGCTGTCAATATATCATTTCCTATTCTTGGATGCCTTGAGACACACCTGAAAGAATCAAGTAAGCTTAGGTACCCAACCTTTCTTGGGTCCTCTGTCATTAGTTTTCAGTGCCCTTGGTCTAGTGTTAGCTTTGACCTTGGGCTTATGATCATTCTGTGCCTCTGGCCTAGTGCTGGCTCTAGGCTCTTGGGCTTTCCTTGTGGATTGTTTCCAGGCTCGGGATCCCTGTCCTCCCTTAGTTTCTTTTCTTAGGGGAGGATCCTTTGTAGCCTTGGTTCCTTTTGGGACCCATTTATAAGAGCTATTTGCTCCATGCTTCTTGGCATTACAGGTGGACGTGAAGTGTCCTTTCCTGTTGCAATAATTACAGAAGCTGAAAGGTGTGGAGCTATGATCAGAGGCTTTATGGAAAAATTTTAAGTAGGGCTTCACTTTTGGTTCCACCCACTTTTTCCCTCTAGGTGTGTATCATAAGCCAGTCTTGTCCCTATATGCCCTTTGATTCATTAAAATGATATTTAGCATTTCAGATCCATTTGTGAATTTTTGTAGGGCATTTTGGAGTTTATCTCTTTCCGCTGAGATTTTGCTGCAATTAGGGCAGCTCTCAAGTGTTGGGGCACTAGGTTCTGCTTGGGGAGAACCCTTGCCATC
This sequence comes from Mimosa pudica, assembly GCA_029929735.1. Lineage (NCBI taxonomy): Eukaryota > Viridiplantae > Streptophyta > Magnoliopsida > Fabales > Fabaceae > Mimosa > Mimosa pudica. The sequence continues at coordinate 603,458 of JAKELP010000022.1, read as the reverse complement.
CACTACCGGAAGCTTTCTGGCTTCCGCTAGCTCTTCACTTAGTGAGTCCACCTTGGACTCAAGTGATTCCTTTTTAGTTTTCAACACTTTATAGGCTTTACATAACCGAGAAAATTCTTCATGAACCTCATTGTAAGCCTCTTGTAGTTCAGAGAAAGTTACCTCATTGTCCTCGTGGGTGAGATCAACATCTGAAGATGCTTCCTCATCATCTTCTCTGGCCACCAGGCAAAGGTTGGCAACCTCTTCCTCATCACTTGCTTCATCGTCTGAGCTATTCACCCAGATAAAGGAAACGAAGGCTTTTCTTTTGTCTTTCCCCTTTGATCTCTGCAAGCTTGGACACTCAGCCTTGAAGTGGCCAGGCTATTTACATTTAAAGCACACCGGGGCCTTTTCCTTCTTGTATCCCTTCCTCTGACTGGAATCACCTTTCTGAAAGCCTCCTTTCTTCTTGAAGAACTTTCTGAACTTCCTCACCATCATGGTCATCTCCTCTTCGTCCAAATCCTCCTCATCATCCTCATCATCATCATCAATCTCGTTGCTGGGAGCAACAAGGGCAAGACTCTTGGTTTTGGATGAGGCTTGAGGAGCTCTCTGAGCCAGCAAGGTTGGTTCGTATTCAGCCAGAGAGCCAAAGAGTGCAGTGATGGAGCTGGTTGACTCTCCTTGGACTTCCTGCAAGATGGTTACTTTGGTGATCCAATCACCTTTCAAGATTTTTAGAATCTTGCTGACTTGCTCTCTTTCAGGAATGTCTTTGCCCAGGGAGGCCAAGTTATTGATAAGGTGAGTGAACCTGAGCTCCAGCTCTCTGATTGGCTCAGTTGGAGTAAGCATGGCGAATTTGTGAAACTCTTCCACCAGCATCTCAACTCGTCTTGCTTTCACTCCCCTGGTTCCAGAGTGAGTAGCCTCAAGTGCCTCCCACATATCCTTAGCATTTTTGTGGTGGTTGATCCTATGAAACTCCTTAGGACTGAGCGCACACTGAATGTAGTGCATGACCCTAAAGTTTAGTTGGACTAGAGCATAGTCCTCATTGGTGTACCTGGATCGCTGCTTCGCAAAACCATCCTCATCTAGGGGAGTGTGATCCCCACGTTCAATTACATCCCAGAGTCTGATGTCACTTGACTTGATGTAAGTCTCCATTCGAAACTTCCAGAATGGATAGTTATACCCATCAAAGCCTGGGGGCTTGTTGGGTTGAATAGAGGCATCTGGTAGAGAGTAATCTATATCCATTATTGGATCTTTACTTTCTGGATTCGTTGGAATCGAGTGAGAAAGACCCGCTCTGATACCAAATGAAAGTAATGGATGCACAAGAGGGGGGTGAATTGTGCTACAAAATAAAAGCTCAAATAAAATCAACACAAGAGTTTATACTGGTTCGGTCTTCCTGACCTACGTCCAGTTCTCAACCACCCAGGTCGAGTTCCACTATCCCCAGGTTTTACAACGGGTGCACCTGGAACCTTTACAACCGCAAGTTTTGAACGGGATCACTTGCAACCTTACAACCACAAGTTTTACTCAAGGCTCACTTGCAACCTTTCTAACTAGCTCCCCCTTACAACCAGCAAGGGTTCAACCTTTACAAATAAAGGATTTTCTAACTAAGTTCTCTTCAAGAACAGATAGTGTTACACACTTAAGTACAATGAATGCTCTTAATACAAGAAGAGACTTAACTACAAAGAGTACAAGATATGTAGATGAAAAGACCACTCAATGAGTTAAATGCTCTTTCTCTTTTCTGGGCAGCTTTGAATGCTTGAAGGTTTTCTCGATTTCTCTCTCTAGCTTTCTTCAAGTTGTCAAAGATATTAGATAGCTTCATAAATGAAGGTGAGCTCCTTTATATAGTCTTCAAACATTCTCACTCTTGGTAGGTAGGTTAGCCGTTTGAGTATGGCCGTTTTTCCCATGTTACCGTTTGTCCAATTAATGCTCATCAATGCTTAGCAGGGTTGACTTGCTTTATCTCTGAAAAGTAGTTCTGACAACTCTGCTCTGCCAAAAGCATTCTGACACTGCATCTCTGAACGTTCTGACATTCTGATTGCTTGCGGAAGCAGGTTCACATCCGGAAGCAACTCTTCTTAGTGTGCTGCACTTTGAACGTTAGTTTAACACTATAAACACATAGTCTCATGCAGTGGGAGTTCATTTAGTCTAAGAGGATTTCTTGCATCCGGAAGCAATTCCACATCCGGAAGCACTACTACTGGACGAAGGGATATATCCATTATTACTCACTCTCGCTCAGTGTCCTTCAGTCCAACAGTCAGCGCTAGTCACTAAGCAATCGGAAGCAATTCTACTAGACGTGGCTCATGTTCACTGACGCTTAGTGTTATCTATACCAACAGCCAGCGCTAGTCACTAAGCAATCGGAAGTAGTTCCACTGGACGTGGGTTATGTTCACTGGCGCTCAGTGTTATCTATACTAACAGTCAGCGCTAGTCTTGATTCAATCGGAAGCAACTCCACATCCGGTTGCATCTAAGCTTAGTCTTAAGGTTTTGTATATCTAGTGCTCCTAGACTAAGTTATTTCCTTAGAGAATTACTTGCTGTCGCTGGGGGATGAGACATTCATCCGCGAGCGCTAGTCCAAGTCTATCCGGAAGTAAATCCACATCCGGTTGCACTCTTACTTGGGGTTCTATATTAACCTAATGCTTTATAAGTGCTTGGTTCATTCTTTCATATTTTAGTCTTCATCAAAACTTAAGATTCTAACACACTTCTACTTTTATGAAAAAAGATCAAAGGCGTACTTGTAAATTGATCACTTTAAGTTATATGTAATTGTTTCAGTTCAAAAAAAAAAGTTATATGTAATTGTCTTTCCCCCTCAAAAATTAATTTATTCTACTTACATATTGACATATTATTTACTAATTAGTGTGTATTAAGTGTGTGTCAATGTGTGTAGTGGGCAGTTGCCAACACAACTTTCTGTCTCCCGTTTTGCTATAATAATACTTCATATTTGCATATTGATTTGATTAAACAGTCTCGTTCTATTTGTTTGATGTTTCTTTCCTTCGGGGTTGCACATAGCATGAATAGTAAAATTTAAGTAAGTACACAAAAAAAATATTTCAAATAATATTGTTCATCACAAGTTAAAAACTTACCAAACCCCATTTAAACGGGTGAAGGATCAATTTTGATACATAACTATTGGTTAAGGAACAAAAATAGTACATAACTATTCAAAAGGTCACTAATGATCCTCCACTCTTGGGCATGAGATCAAAAATGATATTTCATTAATATGTCAATAAGATTACCCTTGAAAAGTCCAAAATGCCCTTATTAAAAAATAAAACTAAACATAACGACAGTTGTGCATAACTAAAATGTCTTATAAGGAGTTGCCTGCTTACAAGGGTGGCCACACCACACATCATCAACTCCTCTTCGAATCCCCCTCCTCAGCCACACATCATCAGAGTCTGAGGTTGCAAGGGTGGCGAAGAAGATGTGTTTAGTTTTATTTTTGTAAGGGCATTATAGATTTTTCATGCGTAATCTTATTGTCATATTAGTGAAATATCATTTTTGATCTCATGTTCAAGAGTTGAGGATCATTTGTGACATTTTCAATAGTTATGTACTATTTTTATTCCTTGGCCAATAGTTATGTATCGAAATTGGGTCTTCAAGTGTTAATTGATATTAATAACACGGCCGAAACTAGGGCAATGACCCTATTTTACCCTTCAAGTAACCACCCTGGACCACTGGGCACCCTAAATTAAACTAACAACGGGTACAATAATTTTACCCTCAAAGTAACCAAAGTGGTCCAATTTTACCCTCCGACGAATGTAATGCTGACACGTGGAATGTAATGTTGCCACATGGACGACACGTGTCAACATTACATTTGCTGGAGGGTAAAATTGGACCACTCTGGTTACTTTAAAGGTAAAATTGTACCCGGTGTTAGTTTAGGGTGCCGAGTGGTCTAAGGTGGTTATTTGAAGGGCGATATAGGACCATTGCCCCCGAAACTATTATGTACATCTATTATATTCTCATATTTTAAAGTGAATATAGGATTTTGGTTGTCCTAAATATTTTTTACATTTCTATCGTCACTAAGGAACATACCATGCTTTTGCTTTGACAGATCAACCAAAAATAGGTCTATAATCATGTTTTCACAAACTAACCGTAATTTACAAATGATAGATAAATAGGAAAAATAATCAAACTTCTAAATTAAATTACCATTATTTTAATTGATGAACTCTATTGTTGCAAACATGGTTGATCATTGAAAAGAGAGAAAGAAAGCGGCACTTTTTATACCAAGAGATAGCTAAACACAGCAATTCGGTATGCAAGAAAGACCAAAATAAATTGCTCCTGCTTCGTCGCATTTACTAGTACAGTTTTTGAGGCATTGGTTGGTTCCGGAATTGTAGAAGCATTCACACTTAAAGCTCTCCTTCTTTTCAATGCTTCTATTGTTGTTGCTTGCGCCACACGGCCACACCTAATAAGGAAAATAAACATCAACCCAACACTCAAAATTTGTCCAAACCCATTATTTTGGGGAAAAACTTAGCCACGGCCAACTATTTATAGTTCTTAGTCTCTCACAATAGTTGTTTGTTGTGAGCTAATTAACTCTTCCCAACTTATGTTTATCTTTGCAACTAATGTTTCAGTTTTTAATATATATTGACAAACGTTAAGCTTCAATCTTTAATGATAGTACACGTTTCAAGACATTTTAATAATTTCATTAAAACGCGAGAGTTTATAATTTCTGTGCAATAATTTCATTTGTCTTTTTTTCTGTAAAATTAAGCTACTCTATTTCACTTATAAATAGTATTCCCTCTAGTCCCTAATATAAGAGCTAGCCGCCAAAAAAACGCTTCTTAAGAAAACATTTGAATGTCAGTTGAGTGTCTGTAGTACTTCTTTTCCAATATTGCTCATATTTATTGTGATACTACTTTTAAGAGAGAGAAATACATAAACATTAATAAATATGAAAGAGAGATAGGGATAAAATTGGAAAAATGCATTAAATGATGAGAGAATGTGAGATGATCTCTTATATTAGGGACCAAAACCATTCAAATTTTGGGCTTTTATATTAGGGACGTGAGGGAGTGCAATACAATCTAATTGCATGTTTCATGTATTAAAATTTAAGGGTCTAATTTTCTTCTTTAATCTCCCAAAAACGTCAACTAGACATTGTAATTAGGAATAGTTGGAGTCTGTGTCAATGTGTATTTCTACCTAACTTTTTCTATCAAATCTAATTGTTTACGTTTTAGTTCGTACAAATAACTCTCATATAGGAGTATCATTTTAAGACAAAAAAAAGACAATGTACTTCCCTACTTCGTCATTGTGTTGTTTGTCTTTTTCTTTCTTTCTTATTTTGTTTTTCAGCCACCATTGTTTTGTTGAACAGAACTGAAGTCCACACTGTTACAAAGTTATTGTCTGTTTCATTTTTAAAGAATGGAGCAGTTTCTTGGGCTATCAGACAGGTTCTACTTTAAGTCCATATGTTATTGGATTGAACTTTCTTCTCTTCACTGTTCAACAACCCAAGTGATTCATGCAGACTAAGACATAGGGAGATACATGCAGACTCAGATTCATATCAGACAGGTTTAGGTTCTACTTTAAGTCCATATGTTATTGGATTGAACTTTCTTCTCTTCACTGTTATTTGATATAATATTTGATCAATCGAATTATCCCTTACTAAGTTACTTTGGTCTTGGTTTTGGTCACTTGAGAGGTAAAATAATCTAGGTTATTATTATCAAATTACATAGGGAGAAAGAGATATAGGAAAAAAGAGAATGTAAATTCGAATTTGGATAAGCCTTCTCATAAAGAGAGATGTCAACCCTACATATGTGGCATAATACCTATTAATCAAATATGACCTAGTTTTTAATAAATAGGTGTCTTATTAACAAGCAATGCCTAATTATGAAAGAGTTATACTGAGCAATATTCTTTTGGTTAAAATAAAATGACATTAACGCTAAATATGGTTTTTAACAAATGAAATGCCTAATGCAACAAAAAGTTAAATTCGCACACTGATCCAAGAAGGAACGTTTGATATAGCATGATTCTATCCCTTTGAATAGCAAGAAGAACAAGCTGATATATGTCAATTATGATGGCCCTGCTAAGCACCATGGCCGATATTTCAGTAAATTTTTTCTCTCGACAAATTATTTGCAAGGACATTTGAGGAAGCATATTGGATTACCTATAAATTTTAATCCAAGTCAATGCTCCTCTAAGGTAGAGTGTAGTAAACAATTGTGATTTTTCATAATTTTTGATACAAATAAACTTGTATAAGGGGAACAATTTCGACCAAATTATAATTAATTAATACATGGTATCCTTTTAATTGTATCTATTTTTATCTATGATCATATCTATTTAGCATAAATAAGAACATTTTAGAAAATAAAATTTAAGAAGAATGACAACTAAGTCCTATATATAATCACTATCAAATCCTTTAAAATTATTAAATTACACTGACATTCTAAGAAAATATGGATTATAGTAAATCAAGTGTGTTGAAATTTGCCAACGAAAATTGAATGAGTTATTATCAACAAGACAACAACACTTGTTACTAACAACTAACTAAGTTGTATTACCAACTCTAATTATTCTCAGTTTACTATCAACAAGTTCCCAAATACTTTCATATAATTTAATGATTTCAAAGGATATAGTAGTGATTAATTCTCCTAGAAATTTCCAAAAAAGATTATTGGCCAAAAAAAACAAAAAAGATGAATAATTTTTTCACTGAACAAAAACTAAAATATGAATTGAAAACCTTCTGGAGTTACCATGGCAGACACGTGGGCAAGCTGGCGTGGACCCGACCTTTATGCGTGTCGCTTTGTGATTTGTAGGTCCACATTTTAGTCTTATCCCCATAGTAGTTAGAATTATGGGACCCAATCTGGAATAAAATAAATAGATCAAACGACGACGTATGGTCGAAATATTCCCAATTTCAATGTGTTACAACCCAAATAGTGGTCTAATTCTGCAAAGGATCACATAGTTTGTCGACGAGATTTCTTTTCTTATGTAACTTCTCTTCCTAATGTCACTTGCGATGCAACAAGCGCAACATTCACAATCTCTTGGTTGATGTGAAGCTTTGATTTAACGAGTATGCCTTGGGATGTAGGATGTGTTGAATGTTGGTCTATTTTTAATTAAATTCAATAGCAATAAATGTTTCTTAATCATAGAAAAAAATTGTCCCCCAAAGTTATTACACTAAAATAAATATTTAAAGAGTAATGGGCCTAATCTACCCTCCAACTAACCACCCAGGATCACTGGGCACCCTGAACTAACAACAGAACCATATTTACATTCTAAGTAACCAAAGTGGTTAAAAAATACCCCGAGTGGACGGTCAATCATGTTTAACCATTAGTCTGCCCATGCGGCCGCCACGTGGGTTAAATTTTTGCCACGTAGGATAAGGGTAATAGGCCTAATCTACCCTCCAAGTAACCACCCAGGAGCATTAGGCACCCTGAACTAACAACATGCTCATATTTATACTCAAAGTAACCAAAGTGTTTAAAAAATACCGCGAGTGGATGGTCGATCACGTTTGACCGTTAATATGTCCATGTGACCGTCAGGTGAGTTAAATTTTTTCCATGTAAGATTGTTTTGTGGGGCCCGCATATAATAAAAATACAATTCCCTCTCCTTTCTCTTCATCACTTCCAAATAGCCCCACCCTCCCCCAACACAACCACCGCCCCACCCCCAGAGGGAATCGTTTTTTATATGTAGGCCCCACATGACATATCCTACGTGACAAAAATTTAACCCACGTAGCGCCACATGAGCAAATTAATGGTCAAACGTGATTGACCATCCACTGAGGGTATTTTTTAACTTACTTCGAGTGCAAATATGGGCCTCTTGTTAGTTTAGGGTGCCCAACCCTCTTGGGTGGTTACTTGGAGGGTAGATTAGGTTCGTTACCCTTATCCTATGTAGCAAAAATTTAACCCGCGTGGCGGCCACACGAGCAAATTAACGGTCAAACGTGATTGATCGTCCACTCGGGGTATTTTTTAACCATTATTGGTTACTTCGAATGCAAATATGAGTCTGTTATTAGTTCAGTGTTCCCAGTGCTCCTAGGTGATTACTTGGAGGGTAGATTAAGTCCATTACCCATATCTAAATGTATAATTCTATTGACACTTGGAAAAAGTAGTGACAGATTAATTAGAGAATGGGCTTCTAAAAGAATGGAGAGGTTTGAGAATATAATTTGATACTCCTATCACCTTACCTTTTTTTTGGACTGAGATAAGCTCAATCCTTATTAATTTCGGTACTACTAACCTTACACATTAATATTGTACTCCCTCCGGTCCTAAATATAAGACTTAATTGACTTTTTTGAAAAATCCTAAAAAAAAGCAAAATAAGTTAATTATAAATTGATTTACCTAATTTTTTCCCTTAAACTAGTTTATTTTACTTATAAACTAATGGATAATCTAAAAATATATCAAATATATCATGATTTAATATATTATTTTGAAACCTTAACCTCTCCAAAAAAAAGTTATTTAGGTTCTATATTTAGGACCGGAGGTAGTATTTTATACACAGAAACGTGTACTACTAGTTAGTAAACATCGATGTAAGATAAAGTTAAACTGACGTTTATGAAACGTTATTTAATGGTGGTTTAACGTATTTAAGCATATTATTAAAAATTAATGTAATAATAATATTGGCTAATTAAAATACATAAATGTTACTACTACAATGATACTCGTAATCTCTATTGGTCAATTCTAAGATTTTTCTTTTCAACATTTTTGTTATCTCGAACTTACAATTCATTATATTTTTGGATGTTTCAAATTTTAACTTTAAGATATACTCCTATTAGACTTGTTCCTCAATTCCTTTTACACATATACACTAATACACATCATTATCAGTCCAAAAAACTCCATACACATTATTTATAACAAGCTTAATTACATTTTTTATCGCTGAATTTATATATTTCAATTACATATTAAAAGTGATTTACTTCAGTTGTTACATGAGTTTATTCATTATTATATAGATATTACAAATTAATTAAAGATCTTAAACATATGCTTTCTCGTGGGAAATGAAAGGAAGCTATCAATTAAGCTTTATAATGTCCTTCTAATATCATTGGCGCTAGGTGATAGTGAAGTTTTTGTAGTCTTGTAGATCAGTCATACACTAAAAGAGTATTTGTATAGGATAAAAGCTAAAAAATAAAACATTGTTGTTTATTCAATTATTGGGAATGGACAATTGTCTAATTGTCAGGTCTTTAGTCATCATGGTCGGAGATTTGATCGCAAGCAGGGGGTGGCAAGAAGTTGCTGGCATATAAGGCTTTGAGAAAAAGGCGAGGGGCAATGTTGTAAAATATGTAATATTTACAAACATCAAATTAATTGCATTTATAATGAGATGCTCATGTCTAATGAAATTTGGTGCCGTTATTAAAAAAATGGCATATCCATTTTTATCATTAATCATCATATCTCATTAATTTGATAAAAAAATCCATACCTCATTAATGCTTTTCATTTTTTTTGACGGCATTTGTGGTTTTTATCTTGGACTTTATCTTCCAAAGTAAAGAAATAACAATAAAATAAGATCTATATATATGTTCTGAAGTTTTAGGTTTATCCATTTGGAGGAAGAATGCATTCATTTTGTGAGGGAACTAGACCTAAACGACCATAGGCATTTTTTAACATTAGATAAAAGTTAGGGCGATTGATAAGTGAGATTGCTTGGAAAAAGATAGCCAAGAAATGTAACAATGAGAAATAAGAGAGTATTGACAAGTAAAGCATACAACCAAACTGACAAATAAAAATCACATTATTGACAAATAAAATAAGCTATGTCAATACAGAAGACATTGTGGTAAATAGCTATTTCTCTCCCTTTAATATTAATGTATGATAACATAGAATTCTTGCAACATTTTATTTGAGCTCTCATGAATTAATTTTTAAGACTTAAACGCGATTTTTTCAATTAATTAACAATTGAGGTAGCCCATATTTTTGGCCGAATTGAGGTACCCCACGACCCTATCTCGTTTTTTTCTTTATACTGAGTACTGAGTTACTGATTCATGACCCTAACAGTCACATGCTCCTCCTCCGTCTTTTATTATATAAAGAATGAAGAATTAAACTTAAAAACACACATATTACAATAAGTTGTTAAAGAGATAAATATGTTTGTAATAAATTTTTTTTGCCTAATTTATCCATTTTTATTAGAGTATATAAGAGAGAGAAATACACGGCAACAATACAATGATCAAAGTCTTTGGCATGAAATATATTTAAAAATAACAAGTGATAAATTAGACCAAAGATCATTAGATATTCTAAACCTTATTTCACTCCATCTCATATATTTGTTAACCTTTTCCTAAAATACCCCTACATACATTTTTGCAAACAATCATATCATACACACTCATCCACTTCTAATTTTGGAAGAGCAACATTATTAGAAAAAACAAGTAAATGAAGGCAGAAGAAATTACTTAACAATTGAGCTGCCCTCCATAAGACCATAACCCCCTTTTTTTTCTTTTTCCGAATACATATCAAGTGAGATTAATCCTTCACTATTTTTCTTATATAAATGCAGACAAGTAACCTATTGATTTTCTTCATTCACATGAGCTAGATCCAACACTCTACAACTCCTTTCAATAATAGAGATCATAAATTATAATAAACTGGTCAATAACTTCATAAATATAAAATAAAAAATTGGCAAAAAAATCCCAAACCATATTTCCGCATTTCAACGCCATTCTTGACAAAAGCAAAACCCCTCTCTTCATCTTCTTCCTCGATCCAAACCTCAAACCCTAAATTTCTGCAAATCCAATCCAATCAAATCCAAACCATGACCACGTACGGCACAATCCCCACCTCCTCATCCCCCTCCACAAACCTCGAATTCATCTCGCGCGCGAAGCAGCGAATCAAATCCGGCCTCGGAGCTCGCCGGCCATGGAAGCTCATGTTCAATTTCCGATCATTCTCTCTCCCATCCTCCCTCCCCGACGCCATCTCACGCCTCAAATCCAACATCGCCTTCTTCCGCATGAACTACGCCATCATCTTCCTCTTAATCCTCTTCCTCTCCCTCCTCTGGCACCCTATCTCCCTCATCGTCTTCGTGGTTCTCATGGCTCTCTGGCTTTTCCTCTACTTTCTCCGCGATGAGCCTCTCGTGCTCGTCGGGAGGCTCATCGATGACCGCGTGGTGCTCATCGTTATGTCTGTGGTCACCATTGTGGTTTTGCTTTTGACTGATGTTACCCTTAATGTTGTTGTGGCGGTTTTGATTGGAGTGGCGTTTGTGATTGTTCATGGGGTTTTTAGGAGGAGTGATGATTTGTTGTTTGATGATGAGGAAGCTTCTTCTTCTGCATTTATGCCTCCTTCTTCTGGTGCTTCTCCTTCTTCTTCTTGATTGATTTTGTGAATTTTATGATTGTACTATTAAATTGTTGTATGTTGAATTTGGTGATTTGTTTTTTTTCCAAGTCTGAAACTGGTGAATTTAGTGATCTCGGGTTTAATTTTTGTTTTTAATTTCTTGGTTATATAACTGATGCAATTTTTCTGTTTTGTTTCGGGTTTTGGGGTTATAGAAAAATAAATGTTTTAAAATGAATTTTTTAAAAAAGAAAATGTAAAGAAAATGTTAGGAAGAGGATTTAAATGCCGCTACTCCACTAGTTAATCCTGCTATTGAGCTAGTTAAAATAATTTTGAAATTCAATTGTTTGTTATATTGAATTTCCCCATGTCATATTGTCATGATTAATGATTAATATGAAGTTGGATACTATGGTTTTGAAGAGATGAAGCTGGATTTGACTGAAAAAAGAAAATAATAGTATTTGTTAATCTTTTTTTGGTAATGATAGTATTTGTTAATCTGTTCTTTGAAGGTTATGGAGAAGTGAGAGGCAAATTTTGAAGTAGATATTGTAGTGGTTAAGATTACTTTGAATCATATGTTTTGGAGAAATGATAATGCAATTGGTGATAATTTTTCTATGAATGGTCATCAAACATGTTGTGTGGCATTATTTTTTAAATGCAAAGTATACAATTAGATCCAGAGATGGTTGGTATGGAGGAAATACATTGTGATTGAAATGCAGTTGGAGGATCTAGTAAATTATGATTGTCTGAAATGGTACAATTAAATTAAGAATTGGAGGATTTTTTTAGAAAAAAAAACTTAGATTTAAGTCTGTTTGGCAATTCGCTGATATTGGTTGCAATAGAATATTATATATGGTTTAAATGTATTTTTATTTCGGAATGATAATTTGACATAGGGAGCAGCAAGAAGAGTCATGGGAAAATTAAATACAAGTCCCTGTTAAGGGACATAATACTGGAAAAGTCTAAAAAACTTGAAAAATTAAAGTAGCGTCCCTTGGGACCTCACTTTAATTATTTCTGAAAGTGTGAGCCCCACGTTTAATATTAAAAAATTCCCCCCACTAATAGGAGAGAGGAGAGAGGTGGGTGTGAGGGATTTTTTAATATTAAATGTGGGGTTCACACTTTCATAAATAATTAAAGTGAGGTCCCAATGGACTTTACTTTAATTTTTCAAGTTTTTTAGACTTTTCCAATATTATGACCCTTACCAGGGACTTGTATTTAATTTTCCCAAGAGTTATTAAAATATTGGGAAAATTAATTTGAGGTGCCCCGCAAGGGACTTAATACTAGAAAAGTCCCAAAAGTTGAAAAAATTAATGTAGGGTCCCAAGGGACTTCACTTTAATATATTTGAAAAGTCCAAAAAGTTGGGAAAATTAACATGTACCCAATAAATTGTCAAGGTTTGCCCAAAGAGTTGTCAAACGTGTCCAGTAACTTGTCACAAGGTTTGCCCAGTAACTTTTCACTTTTCAAGTATATTAAACTGAGGTCCCTTGGGACCCTACATTAATTTTTTCAACTTTTGAGACTTTTCTAGTATTAAGTCCCTTGTGGGGGACCTCAAATTAATTTTCCCTAAAATGTTTTTGTTGCCTAGGAGCTAAAGAAAATAAACTCCGCAAATAGATAACCTAGTTAACACTTTTTTTGGCCAATTAATGTAGTAAACACTTAACAGTTGGCTTAAAATCGTACTTAGATTAATATATTGATAATTTTTAGTCAACCCTATATAAAAGTATCTATATCTATCCGGTTCCAAATTCCAAACTTCAAAAATACTAAAAGGTTCATAAAACAAAATGGCCGGCGGACATCAATATTTTAATGGACCTCTAATTAAATATAAAAGACGTGTTAGTTTTTAATTTTTTTTTTATCAAATTCAGTTTTTAATTAGTAGTACGTGTTATTTGTAGCTGTAATTAACGCAACGTCAATACGTCAATTGTTCACATACTCCCTCATATAGATCTAAGATGTTAGAAAAGAGTATAAAGGTATGTTGAAATTTTAAAATAAACACGAAAAGTAGTTTGCTAAACTGAGAATGTTTTCTTTTGAATTCTAACCAAACCAACAGGAACTCTGCATTATTTGATATATACCAAAGTAAAGAAAAAGTTGCAATGTTTTGTACTATCATGGATCATTATTAATAACGAGTGGTAACTCTCGTGCTGACGCACGGAAGCTCAAACTTACAGACATATCCACCTATATGTTTCTTACATTTTTCCAAAAAACACAAACGTTACTAACATAACTTCTCACTCAAATTTATTTTAAATTGAGAATTTAAATTAATAGATACAACCCTAAAAATCCACAGACATATCAAACATATTTTCTTTCAGCACATGAATTTCTGGAATATCAGGGTCTACATCAGCACAACTTGCATCCGATACAGAGCTCACAATAGCGTTACCTACAATCATATTAATAAAATCACATAAATTGTTTTTCAAGTTGCTCCATGATTTTACAATAGACTCATCATTATGAATTTTGGTAGTTAACTTTCAAACCTGATAAAAGATGAGCTTCAATCATAACATAACGCAAGTGAATAAATGGAGGGTCGTCCAAATCAATTCGATTTCTCAAATCTTTAGCAGTTGGTTCCACCCATGACCCTCTTAATACGCATACGATTTTTTTATTTATCCTAACATAAACAAAAGTTAATCCAAAAATCATTTACAATTGATTTTAAGAAACAAATGAACATGGAAAATACCAGCCAAAAGTACGATCCCATGTGCCCAACACAATTTCAAGCTCCTTCTCCCAAAGCTATTACATTTGACTTTCCGTACTGATGACACCTTGAGTAGGAACCCCACTACATCTGTAGAGAACAATATATGTTTCATTCACTTTAGAGAATTGTTAATATATTTGTGAGCATTGTATTCTACACTTACCGAAAAAATCTGTTACATCAGCCCTTCCTCGTTCAAGTTGATATGGTATCTTAATGGTATAGGGAAATGTGCGAAACAAAATGTTCAACTCTTGAACAGCACATGATGCACGTAGAATTAAATGATAATTTTCATGTATATTCTCACCACCTGTCTCAACTGTAGGATTGAATATTTCGTAGACATTTCCTTCCTTTAGGATCTCGAGGAATATATCTCTTGCATCCTCGGTCATTAACTTCATCAGCATCTTTGAACCCTATAGATAAGTCTCGAATAAATTATTAAAAAATATTAAACTAAATAATATTGCAGAAGAAGGAAGATAAAATAGTGGTAAGTGTACCTCATTATCGAAAACTACAACATCTACTGAAATCAATTTTTTCATAGGGGATCTTCTGGGTCCAACAATCCACACATGTTCATTGTTAAATATTCTGTCAATTTTTATGACTATCTTAAAATGGGATGATTCTGGATTGAGAGATGAAAGAGTAGAAGTAGGTAATATCTCCATAAAAAAATGAAGTTTCAGATAGCTAATTTCTACTGATATATAAATGGAATGCAATGGAGGTTTTGAACATAGAAGGGAAAAGATATCACAATAACTTGACAGATAGATCTATATATAAGGAAAAATGTATTACTTGATTTTGGTGTATAGGGTGAGGTGGTAGGTGTAGATATTAGGTTTAGTCGTTGTTATTGTGGCAGTAGGTTTTTTTATGTTTTAAATGCATCGAAGTCTTCAAATTTCTGGACACGAATTCAAAATTGTTTCTTTAAAAAAATTATAAATATGAAATAATTTTGGTTTCCTACAAATTTAATGTTTTAAATTCCTTTTAATTAGTTTTATCAAATTATTATTCGATTTTTAGGACCTTATACTTCATCTAGCCTTTATTACACATTTATTGAGGCCTGAATCCAATAGATGGAAAAAGTGTAGACATGACTCATGAACACCCTTTTCAGTTCCGGGTACACATTCAGAGATTTCATATTGATTTGAAGATATGGCACGCTGGATTCATTGAATGGAATTATGTCGTTGAAGGAAACGTCCAAGTAATGTATTAAACTAATTGGAAAAAGCTGCTAATGCATGTACTATGATAAGGCAAAGAGGAACCCATTAGCACGCCTCATGAATTGCATATTTATAGTTGCTTTAATTTCACATTCAAAAAGAAACAGTAACAAAAAAATTCATTAACCACTTGGCTCCGTGTTTCAAATGTTATGGGGAGAAAAAAAACTTTGGCTTACATTTACTTGACTGTATTAATGAAATTTAAGTTACCAAGTTAGGCCTCGTTTAAGTGGTGTTCAACAAATATTGAACTCATCTGTGTGTCAGTGCCATTGGATGCCGTAGTTCAAAAAAGTGATAAGAGGATGAACAAATATGTTGTTTTTTTTAAAAACAATTGTAGGTGGACGGGAAGACCAACGATGCTCATGGTGGCGAGTAGCAAAGAGTCACTATCACTATCTGACAACAATTATTTGTTTCTGCAACCTATCTCCGGTGGTCTACAATTATGATTTGGTGCGTGGTCCTCGGAGGGTAGTGGCGGCGTTATTGTAGGCGCGAGTGGCATCCCCGACAGCGGTGAATTCGCCAAGTCATTTGCGGGTCTTGTTGGTAGGGTATCAGATCTCCACAGCGAACCGACCCCATGGACGCTTCCTTATTACTACTCCTCTGTAATGCTGATGTTCATGCCTCTCCTTTAAATTTGACTTTGACTTAGGGGAGGGAAGGGATTTAGAGGTATTACCCTCGTCATGTATAGAAAAAAGAGTGCAGGATTTTGTTTACTTTACTTATCTAACAAGACGGTGGCCGATGAGAGAGTTTGATGGTGGTGGTGAGGAAGAAGGGGAAGAAAAGAATGTTTAATTTATTTTACAAGGGCATTTTGGACTTTTCATATCAAATTTTATTGTCATCTTAGTGAAAATATCATTTTTGACCCTGCCCAATATTTGAGTATCATTTTTGTACCTCGAAATAATTATGTACTAATTTTGTTCCTTGGCCAATAGTTATGTACCATATTTATGCTTATGTATTTCTTTCAATTAAAGTATCATAAAAAATATGAGTATTATTCATGGACAAATAACTGAAGACACCAATTAAGTTCACATGTTTTGCTAAAAAGTCTTTGTTTTAATGGTTGATTCTTATATTAGGGACAAGGTAGTATTCTAGCAAACCTCAATAAAAGTGAAGATCAGAGAGATATTCCAATATATTGTTGGACAATAAGGTAAAATACCTTGACAATTTGAGGACAAAGCAAAGCCTATGTAAAGACGTGGGGAAGTTGATAAGTAGATGTTGACTTTACTATTTAACATTAGTTGGCATGTTGATTGAATAGGTTAATTTAATATATATATATATATATATATATATATATATATATATATATATATATATATATAAGAGGAAAATTGAAGGACTTTTAACATGAATTATCACAGTGACTAGTAAGTAAGTATATATCTCTTCTCCTCATTTAATGAGTTTTTAGAAACTTGATTGTGGCTCAATTTTATATTTATTAATATTTTTGGATTCATTTTATTTAAAGATTGGTAATAAATATGTGGAGCATTGAAAAAAAAAATCAAAACAGTCAAATAAGTTCTAGATACTTTGATAAGAAGTCTATGTTTTAATGTGTGACTCTTATATTAGGAATGAAAGGGAGTATTATATTTTACCAATAAGACACGTCTCACTTAAGAAACAATTGTTATATCATTATATGTAGTTGGATAGGAAGGTGTAGTTGGATAGGAAGGTAGAAAAACTTCAAAACTTGGGGACAAAGGAAAGCACAAGGGGAGACGGAAGTAGATATAGCATGTCACATCAAACAGTAAATCACATGTCTTAAAATATGTATATTTAATATTTAATATATATATATATATATATATATATATATATATAACATAAAGCTAAAGGTGGTTTGCCTTGTATCCTTCACTTCATTTGTGTTTCTGGCTGTCTTCTTCATAGGGAGCAAGATTGAAGAACTTTCAACATCATTCATTATTCTGAGCAACAGTGACAGGTAAGTAATTATCTGTCTCTTATTTTAAGTAATTATGTTTAGGAATTACAAAAAACATAGATGAATAAACTATAGGTACTTAGTTATGTCATAGATAAATAGAAATAGATGGTAGCTAATAAAAAATGATATGATTCTTTGAAAGCATTTAGTAATGAGTGATTCAAACATGAAACTATTTCTCAATCCAAGCTCGAATATTGTAACATTTGAAAGGTGAAGTTCATTTAATCAATGTATTTCTTTGTATCACTAATTTTAAGGACTATATATTCAATTCAATACATATCAGAAACACTAAAGCACAAAACTCACCAGAATCACTTACTGGAAAATCTTTCAAAAACCCACATAGGACTTCAACATCATCACTTTGATGATCAAAAAAAGAAAACCTCTCACGTGTACTGAAATTCCCTCCAAAGCTATACACATTCCCCTGCATATACCTTAAACCCCACGAAGAAAATGAAGACTTGTCCTTATGGTAATTAATATTATGGTACTTAAACAGATTCCTTCCCTTCATAAGATAAACATTACTTATACCATGTTTTAGAGTAGGAAGTATTGTTTTAGAGGAGAAGACCCATTCTCTTTTTTGACACATGGAGATGACCCTCCTGTAAAAACTCCCCGCCTGATTGGGAACCAAGCTAATTTATTTTAGCAAAGAGTGCTATTACTTAAGTTAGAAAAGGTATGGTATACCCAATGTCTGAAAAAATAACAAATATAAATTCAAATTCAGTTTTTTTACACTCCACATGACGTAAAGAATAATATTTATACTGTATACAAAATTTTACTTATTGAAAATATAATAAATTTTATATGAAAATATGTTTAGTTTGGCAAAATATTGTTTTTCCCTCTCGTCTTGAAACATGTTCAGCTATGTCAGCTTCCATAACATGTTTTACAGAAGGCACAATGGGATAGTCATAAATAGACTGAGACTGATTCACTCTATTTCTTTTTGAAACATCAGGAGGAGATAACAAATGCGGGGCATTGACATTTACCTCTTGTGCACTGGAGATTAAAATTGAATTTTGGACAAATTGTAAACCCACGAATTGGCAACAATTCTCAGTCAATAATCAGATATAATAAAACTATGTACCTCTTCAACATTTCGTTGACCTCCGGGATGTCCATATTGAAATAAACTTTTGTGGCAAAAAAGGAGGATGCAATTTGATGATCATCTAGTCACCAAATAGTAAATAATTAAAAAAAATCCTACGTATTCTAAAGATTAAATAAATCAAAAAACTTGGAACAATCTAATCATACCAGTGTCAGTCCAAGACAATCTACCAAGATTGATCACAACAACAATTGGTCCTTCACTAATGCTCTTATAGTGAAGATAAAAATTAACAGCAGTCTCGTCAAACAAAACACACTCTATTTCATTGTCCCTATACAATCAATATGAGAATTATCAAATAATTTTGAAATTATTTCTATATGTATTTTATACAAGAAAGAAATTTCATAACAACTATTGATGTATCGATATATTGTTACAATTTTGTTTTTATTTAAAGATTTTAAAATCATTTTAGTTGTTCATTAAAAAAAATAATCTACTAAAGGATGCGGTTATATTTAAACGACATTTTAGCTAGGAAAAACTTGTAACAGTTATATTAAGGGGGACTCTAATTAGTTGTTCTATTCTATCCAACCGAATTGGTATTCATTTCTATCACACAAATACAAATATAATAGAATATATTACTTACTGTGTATCACACAAATTAATGTGTAGAATGTGCTTAGTTTGTCCTCCAATCTCAAAGCGCTCCAGCTCAGTGAGAGACTTAACAATTCCCATGGCATCTGATTTTTTTGTCAGTAAGAATGAGGATAAAAAAATTATTAATTTTAAAAAATGAAGTTACCAATGAGATGTTCAGCTTCCTCATCACGAGACATTGACAGAATTTTGGATACAGCCCAAAAGTCCCAGGAATAATGTGGCAAATTGCCCTCAGCAGGTGCGAAAAATGTTTTTGTTGTAAACGTAATCCTATAAGGATGATCAGTAGCCCTATATTAACTTTGAAAGTTTCAAACTCATACACACCACCCTCGTGAATGGAGGTGTCATATTCCTGGTGAAGACGGGTGGATGTAACATCTGCTTGGATTCGGTTACCCTTAAACAATAAGAAAACACACATTGGTATTGTTTTTGGATAATAAAACTAATAATAGATAGTAACAAAAAGAATAAAACATAGCAAATTAGCATTAAAACCTCAATATCGATCAAGAGCATCGATATATAAAATAGGTCATTTGGGTTTTCTTTATGATAAACATTCCATTTCCGTTGAACCCTAACCAAGATAGACCACATGTCATGCTTGGAATTTATGTTACTGAGAAGGGTGTAAGCTTCCATGGTTTTTTTTAGTGCCCCAGAATTGTTTTCAGTTCGTAAGTATTAACTTGCAATGGATAAAGGATGATGCATGGTATCCATGAAAAGGTTGCCTTATATAGGAAGAGCAACAACTACCACACTTCCAACTAATAAATGCACTCCAAAAGTCTGAATACATTAAGATATAACTCCTTTGTGAAAGATCATTATGCTAAACCTTGCAATATGATTTTAAGAATAAAACAACACAACTATGGTTGCTTTTGTGGTGACTTTAAGTTCCAAAAAGAAATGGAAACAGATTAAAGTATCAAAATCTCTAGTGATCCAATGTAAATATCCCTTCATATAAACTTGCTGGTAAGTTTTATGACTCAACCAATTTGAACTGTATGCATACACAGATAAGTAAATTTCTTTAATTCTTATGTTGTAACTGGGGATTCATTGAAAGAGAGAGAAAGATTTGAAAGTAAGATGTTATACGCCGTAACTTTTAACTGTTCTCGTGAGTTCCTCCGCGCAAAGATACCGATTTTCTGGCTTCCATTTCTTATTACAATTTCGAAACAGACAGGTCGGCATCAACTCTAGGTGAGAGGAGGCAATTTTCACTTGGGACAATTTTTTCGTCAACTATTGTGCATGGCCACTCACTGAAAGTTGATGGGTTAAAGTATCACTTATTTGGTGTGTTTTAACTTCTCTGAAACCCCATTGCGATTTTTCTTTGTCTTTATGTAATTTTATTAAGGTAGGTTCAGTCTTTTAAACAAAGCTACACCTAACATAAAGAGTAGCTGAATTCTAAAGTATGCCTAAAGTGTACAGGATATAATTTGAGGAGATTAAGGAAGAGAAGACAATTATTTAACACTATAAGAAGAAGAGGTTTTGAATGGAAAGAGCGGTATAAGAGGAGTAACTGAATTCTACAGCAGGCCTGACATGAATCCTACTATCTCAAGTTGAAATAATT
Source organism: Mimosa pudica (assembly GCA_029929735.1). NCBI lineage: Eukaryota > Viridiplantae > Streptophyta > Magnoliopsida > Fabales > Fabaceae > Mimosa > Mimosa pudica. The sequence goes on along the minus strand of JAKELP010000022.1, from coordinate 582,444 downwards.
AGACCTAAAGTTGATTAGATCGACTTTTTCTACGATAACAATTATGACATGACACGACAAGTAAATAATGTGATAAATACTTCATAACTTTATCAATAAAAAACAACTAAATTAAAGTTTTTTTTGGTTGGGATCATTTAATTCCCCAACCCCCAAATGCGTAGTCGTCAAATGCTCGATAAGAGGGACCTAGGGGATGGAGAAAACTATTGCCAATTGAATATTTTTAAAATTGGAAAAATTTGTGTTACTTTCCCTACGTTCCTAAATATAGAGCTGATTTGGGAGGCATATATATATTTGATCATAATAACACCATTTTCAAATTTTTGTGACTTCTTTTCTGAATTTCCCTTATGTATACCCACATAATTAAACACAACCTCTTTCCCCAAACCACACGAACATTCACCGCTTCCTCAAACGAAGTCCCTAAACTCTTGGGAAAAAAATTTTCTTCGCCAATTCCTAAACTTCTCACCCTTCTATTTAACAAAGGCTCAATCAAATTTGAAATCATATTGAAATTGTCAAAACCAATTTGGCAAAGAAACTTAGGATCAACTTGGAGAAGAAGGGATTAGGAAACTCGAGGATCAAAGTGTGAGATTATTTAAAAAAAGGTGGGAAGAGCTTTAATATGAATAATTAGAGGAAAAGTTAAAAAGAATTAAAAAATGAATTATTATATCCCCATTAATTGTTGCATGTAGTCTACTTGCTAGGGAGGGCTAGCTGAACAATTAATATTTAGTAAGAGTTCTCCTGCTCCACTAAAACGTATCTTATCCTAAATGATCAGTCTATAGTGGTTCTTTTATTTTAATTAAGATTCTTGAATTTCAACTTCCTTCTATTTCGTTATTAATTTGCTTCTACAATTATCAACTACATTAAATTCCCTGTTTAAGATATTGAGATCTTCGTCATTTATTGAATAAGAATAGGTCCACTCTATAATCTTCAATGTCACCCTTTGTATTGTTGGGAAATATCTTCACACGTGGGACAAAATGTAATGATCCCAACCACCTGTTGGTAATGTCCTCCAAAGTTCCTGTGTCTTTCATCTGTGAGATTAATTGCAGCACATAAGTGTATGTTTTTCAACAAAGAACATGTTCATTTTCCAAGCTTACATGTCTAGATTAACGCATTTACGATGTGAGAATGTTGGACGAGTTATGACTATTAAATTGCCAAGGTAAAATGTCAAAAGAATGGGGAGGCTGAATTCTGTGTTTTTTTTTTGAAATAAAGGCTGAATTCTTTGTTCATAGGTCATTGAACGAAAAAACACTTTTTTCTAATTCAAATACGTGATTGTATGACAAGTTCTATATTTCTTTTTTTTTTAATATCATCCCAAAATGATATTAATAACCAAGAGTATTAGTTAGTTCCAATAATGTTTCTAAAAGGAAAGTTAAAAACAGATCCATATAGTGGCACTTTTTTCAAATCAGTGTGATGAATGTTTTTTCGATTACATAAATATTATGTGTTTTATAAAATGATCCCTTTGATTATATATAATTCCTTATATTTTAGTAACCTAAAGATTAAGAATGGAACTGGTGTTACTTTATGCCCGAATTAAGGTCAATTTTTTGCTCAGCAATTAAAAAAAACATGAACCAAAATTTTTTTCAGATAGACTGTGTTCTTTACCTACGAAAAGACTATAGTGGGAGGTTAAATTGAAGAACACATGACACAATAAATTATCTCACCAACCCATGAACAATATTCACCAAGATTTAACTCAAATAACATGTTCATTAGTCACGCTAGCGTATTTAGATTATGCCACCCTACATTTGAGTATGGTGGATGAGATTTTCTTGTCGATAACTTAAATGAAATGGTAAAAACATCAAACTTTGGATATTATTTTCCCCAATACTCCAATCGCCTATTTTTCCAGAGAAGGCACGTTTCATTTTGCCCAAAAAAAATGTTCATTTGTCACGATTTCGTAACCAATTAACATAATATAATATCAAATACATATCAAAACATAATATCTCAACCACCTATCCAATTCTGGGGCTAGGTGTTAAATTAGAGAGAAGAGCGAGTAGATTTTTGGGATAAACATTTTTCTTCAAATTGAAGCATTTAAATCACTCAACAATCAACCATAGAAAAAATGCAGAACAATATTGATGACATTAACGCTATCCATAGAGCCTACCTAGATGTTCCAAATTGCATAGTTTTATCTGACTACAAATTAATGTTAACAATGTTCAAATCCCATGCCTGTCGGAAATGTATGACTATGGTGACTTTTTTTCATTAACGTTTAATTTATGTAGATATGTATAAAGAAAACAATGACGAAATTATGTTGAGTGAAGGTTAAAGTATGTTTTGCATTAATTTCTACAAACTTAAGGGTCTAAAAAGACACTTTTCAAAGGCGAGGAACCGAAAAATGAATTTCTCCAAAGTTAGGAGACGAAAATGATACTTCAGTCTTTATTAAAATTAATTCAGAGTGAAGTTGATGAGTAAGACACTCAAATTTAAATGCGTTACAAACTAATTCATTACTTACAATTTGTGAGATATACAAATATAATTCAATTAACACAATTGCATATGCTAATTATAATTTGTAAATCTATATTCAACTATTTAGAAATACCAAATTATTTAATATATGCTACAATATTATTCCACAGCGGACTTTAATATTAACACATAATGCTACTGATATGATTTATAGTATGTTTTAGTGTCATTTTTAAAACCATTTATAAACTCAACTACTATATAGTTAAGGAATTAGGAAATTATTGATTTAAAGAAATTGTTGTCTTCCTTATGCCAGCTTCAACTATTCAAGTATTAGTTGGAGTTCACCAAACAAAGTTTTAGTCTGATAAAAATTTATGACTAATTTGATATTTTAAAATTGAGAATTATGCTATATTAAATCAATTAGAAACAATTATGGTTCAGTCTCCCCTGCATTTTTTATAGTAGCATTATTTTTCAGTCAACAAAATTACAATTAATTTACCTGCCGTTTGAAAATTTTTCCGGGATACTATACGTTTCCAACAATCTTTTTAACAGTTGATAAGAATACATACATGGAACGCATTTGTTTAAAAAATAAATAATATCAATTATCCTATTGTTTTAGCAAAGAGTGTAATTAAATCTTCTTCTAATTACTTCAACAATGATAATTGATTTTTTTAATCAAAATAATCATCATTGATAATCAGATGATACACATGAAAGTAATATTATTTAGTTCACTTTAAATATTATCATTGCGATATATTATGGTAGACGTGGTTTTGGAGTATGTTATACTACTTTCCATTTTTCCTTAATAATTGTAATAATCGAGGAAAGACATATATTAATTTGAAGTATTTGAAAAATAGACTATATTCATTGAAAGGATAAGATCTTGGTGATAAAGGATTGGAATAAGAAAGAAGATGAAAGTGGAAGTCTTTTCAAAAAATAGAGAACGTTATTACAAGATATGTCTATAAATTTAAAGTAAAGATAGGAAGGTTCATCATGCCATTCACAACATCACATACAGTCCTAACCATTCAAATTGTTATTTATTTAAAAGGTCACTGATCCTATATGAACTCGGCCCAACATTCAATGATTTCAGATCCATCGAGTTAAGCTTAAACATAAATCTAAAAAGGGTTAATTATAACAGATGCATTAAGAATAATGTAAACGAACTTAGAAGTTCTCAGATACAATACACTAAGATCAACAGACATAAAACAATAGGTAAAGTCACAGTACAACACGCACTGATTACCCATAAGTAAAAGGCTGGTGATCAATACTTTTAAGAAAGACAAATATTGCAAGACCGAAATTAAATATTAATACATCGATATAATATATGCTAGACACTAATCATTCTAGTCTTGAGCTGCTGAATACGAGTGCTTGGAGGATCAATTTCAAGATACGAAGCATCAGAAAACGACTCAGCCATTGGAATACCCATTAAAAGAAATAAACCAAAAGATATTAATCTTTTTAATAAAAAAACATTTCACCATTATTTAAAACAGAATGCAAACCATATTACCAAACATAAAATCACACAAATTTTAAAATACATACCAGATTCAAGAATCCCGGAGCAGACAACATATCGAAGGTGAACAAATGGAGCCACATCCCTCAAATTTGCGTCCTTTATGACCCTTTCAACCACATCTAACCAGGAACCACGCAATATGCATATAACTATTTTGCCGGACCTAAAAAAGAACAGTACACATAAAGAAGATACAAACTATAAAACATAACGATATCTCAACAGTATTTTCTTACCCCTCAGCCCTATTCCGTCTACACGACAGAAGGATACGAATCTCTCTTTCCCAAAATCCTTTATTTTTAACTTTTGTAATAGGTGAGACGTACTGCAAAAATCCAACTAAATCTGGAAAAAAATTGATAGTTATAAAAACGCTAAAAATCATGTAATCACATAAATGCAAAATAAGAGAAATTTCTCCAAACCAAATAAACGATCGCCAGGCATCTGAGTAGCAGTCAGCTGAGCAGGAGTCCAAACGTCATAAGGAAATGGTGGAAACATACCAATACATTCCTTAAGTTGAGTATCATTAACAGTCTCCAAATGATAATCATTACATACTCCAAGACCAGTAGACCACCATAATTAACCCTCGGCCTAATGAGTTCAAATGCAAATCCTGGATATAAAAGTCAAACAAATTTATCCATGCTCTCCTGATCACCAATTCTTAGAATAATCTTGGAACCCTAAAAAAAATACACAATCTCATTAGATCACCTTAAAAAGTAGTTTAAAAAAATATAGGAAACATTAAGGAATTCTTTGACCTTCTCATCATAAACAACAACGTCAATAGAGGAAAGAGTTTTTACAGAGGGTAAACCCTCGTCCAATATCTCCACATCCTCGACAGAGTAAACTCTATCTATTTTAAGGGCTATGGAGAAGGGGGCAGATCCAGGATGAACCATAGAAACGAATAGAATATCATGGGATGCCATCTAAACTATGACAGAAGGAAAGGCACGTCAATGGGCAAAAGAGGCCGCACACATGCCTTTATATAAGATAGACATACTGCCACTTATTATGTCTATATTAAATGCGCCAAAGTAAATGGAACAGAAAGTTTGACTTTAGAAGGCAGCATTTATGATCCAACTAATAAATTTAGCAAATTTTAATAAACTCTATGCAATAGGCAATTACAGTTGTATTGGGTTGCTGGCATTAATATTAATGAAGCTGCATGAAATAGACATATACAGCTTATGAATAGTACATAGCTCATCGCACTAACTAAAGCAAATTTAATGGCTTCTGACTCATTCAGGGAAATCTAAAAGAAGCAAACACGCGCTAGCCGAGCCACTGAAGACACAGTCGAGGGACGATATTTATGTGTTATATTGATGAAAAGGGTATTTACAAATTGTGGAGATAAAAATTAATGGCAATTACATTACAAGGTCCATCTATGATTGAGAACTGAGATAAGATTGATGCTACCCTTGCAAATGGTTGTCAAATTTAGAAAAAAAACATGTTTGGAAGTGTTTTAGGCCAGATCAATTGTTGCAACTTTAATGGATCTCATGGTTTGGTTAAACTGGGCCTCGAGTCTCACTGATCTTTTTGAATGGAAAAGTGTATTTTATTATATACAGAAATTTACATGGTGCTCAAGATGATAGGAGCATTAAAACAGAGACAGCAAGATCTACATCAGGTAGGTAGCAAAGTACTATAAAAAATTTTAGCATGTAGAATGTGCTCTTCCCAACCTAATACTTCATTAACTAGTCTTAACGTTTGTGTGTCCTCTTAAGCAAAAAGCTTACGGTTTCTTGTATCCCATATTCTCCAACATAGTGAGACAAAAAATAATTGAATAATTCTCCATCCAGAGTTATCAGTGTGGTTCGAGTCTCACTGATCTTTAGCCCATAATAAACTTATTTTTGCTATGACATTGTGTGACATTGAATGTGGGTACTTCTCTAAAAAAAATTATTCAAACTTTGATTGACTGCACAGGCCTAGTTTTGCCCTCTTTCCCAATAAATGCGCTTCATGGGAATTGAACACCTATTCTCATTTTTAGCGTGAGCGCAATTAACAAATTAACCAACTACTCGTTATTTAAATAGAAACACTTACTAGTAACGCCCTAAGGTATTGTGGGTCCAAAACTAAACATTGGTGCATTTTTCTTTCGAAAATAACACATGTATGCTAATTTTCCTATTGATTTGATGAACCCACCAGTAAATGTCATCTACATGTCAATATTACATTTACCAATTATAAAAGTGGCCCGCCTATATTATTACCAGGTTAAAAGAACACCTGTTTTTTTTTTTGAAGAAAAGAGCACATGTTGATAGTTTAAGCAAGTAGCCAGTGAGCAAGAGCAAGCAGGGTTTTGATTCAGTGTTCATCACCTGTATTGCTCATCACTTTCTCATTACCATAAATACACACACAAAAACATTAGCACTTGGTGAACTCCAAAACCTTTCCTAATAGGACCCACCATGTATTTATTTATCTGTGTATATTTGTGGCCTTGAGAAGGTGATGAGCTAATGATGATGATTGAATCAAATTATCAAAATATGCATTGAGCATGCCTTATGGTTAACAAATACTCCCTCCGTTCCTAAGCTCTTAAATATAAAACCATTTTCTAATTTGACTCAAGTTTTCCCCAAATTAACCCTATACTCCTTTCACACAAAAAATAGTGGTTTGAAGGTGAGAGGATATTTTTAAAACTTAGGTGGGAGTATTTTGGAAATTTAATGTAATCCTAACTCATTGGAATGTCTTCCTTAATCTTAACAAAGTGCTGTTATATTTAGGAACAAGAGGCAGTAACAAAGGGAAGGGAAGGAAATATAATTTGAAACCATATTTGCCTTTGTGGATCCTCCTCTTCTTCTTCTAGGGCGCTCAAATCTTGCTTTAACGCGGGGCAGACAGTTAGTTAAGAATGGGTGATGAGGCGTTAAATTTGGGGTCGTATTATGTGCACCAACCTGATGAACAGCACGGGCAGATCAATACACTGTTCGTTTCGGGCCTCCCTGACGACGTGAAGCCACGTGAGATCCACAACCTCTTTCGCCGCCGCCCTGGCTTCGACTCTTGCCAGCTCAAATACACTGGCCGTGCCAATCAGGTCCCACCCTTTCTTTTTTATTTTGTGCCCTTCTCTTATAATGCTTTCCAAACTCTTATTTTGGGACTTTAAGCTGTTTTATTTTTATTTTTTAAGTTCAATTTTCCTACTCACATACTCCCTCCCTCCTTTACTAGGGCCTGTTTGGATTCAGCTTTTAGAGAATAGCTTTTGAGAAAATAGCTTTTTGAGAATAGCTTTTGAGTAGAATAGTTTTCTGAAAAATAGCTTTTGATGAAATGAGAGTGTTTGAATTAAGCTTTTTGAGAATAACTTTTAAGAATAAATTTTGAGTAGAATATGGTTTTTTGAAAAATAGTTATGGTGAATAAATTTTCATGTTTCTTATATTTGAAATAAGTGTTTTTCCTAAATGAGAGATCGAAGCTTTCAGCTTGAAAGGAGAAAAATGTAGTTTTTCTCAAAATAGCTTTTGGAACCCAAAAGCTAGCTTTTCTTCTCAAAATAGTTTATCCAAAAAAACTGAGTGTTTGGATGTCTTTGTGCAAAACCTAGATTTGAGAGCCATAATAGCTTTTAGAAATGTATCCAAACAGACACTTAATATAAGAGGCTTGTCAATTTTTTTTTTGAGAAATTAAGGAAGTGAAACTAACCGATGTATTTTGTATATTATTATCACATCATCGTATATGTTAATTTATGAGTAAAATAAACTAGTTTAGAGAAAAAAAATGAGGAAAATCAATTTTTAAATAGAAACATATTTGGGATTCTGAAAAAAAGTTAACTAACTCTTATGCTTAGGAATAGAGGGAGTACTATGTTTCTTAGGTTCTGTTGTGAATTGAGAAGCATGATCAATGTGAGAGAGTTTTGCTTCATATAAGGATTTGCTGAGAGTGGATGCCTTTGTTTCCTGTATGGTCAGTGTCATGATTTGTAAATTATATATGGGCTGGGTTGGAAACTGGGAACAAACATTTACACTTCATGAACTTTATGTTGATTCTCACCATTACCCCTTCAATTCTTACATTTATGCTGATAACTCACTGTGATCAATTGTTCTTGGTCACTTTGGATGCTCATGTTTTGTGGTGATAATTCAATCGACCTGGAAATTCTTGTTTGTCTGATTTTATATGTTTGTATTTGTCAAATTCTCCATCTTCCCTTTTTCAGTAATTTTACCTCTTTTCCCAATTGAATATAACTTAAAAAGCATGAACACACCCGCCAAAGTGCAGAAAGAGATGTCATGAAGAAGAAAAACAGCGAATTTTTGCAAAATAAATGGACACAAACATTTGTTACATGTATAAAGCAGTGAACTGCAAGTGAAGTCTAATTATGAGTATGTAGAGTACTGATGATCAGACATGAAGTGGATATGTTTTTTTTACTATCTCTGTCGGCTCTTTTCTTATCTATTTCCCTTTAATATTTGCAGGTTGTTGCTTTTGCAACCTTTTTCAATCATCAATCGGCAATAGCGGCATTGCATGCATTAAATGTAAGCATCTATTGTAGACATTTTTCTCTGTTTTTTGGAAGGTTTTTGAAGAATGAAAAACAATGACGTTAGGATGCCAAGTGCAACTACAATTATTACTGAAGGATGGCTTCTATGTATTTATTTGTTTCTTTTTACAGTTCTTGCCTTTAGATTGAACATATTGGTATCTTACCTCTTTTGGGGTAGAGGAAGCAAAATGTATGAACCGTGAATTAATAGGACAGATGTCTGTAAAGTGGACCGGTAATTGACAACCATGCTACAAAAGGATGTTCTGATGGTTATACTTATCCAAATGAAAAAGGGAATTTTAATTAGTATGTGTTTTATACAAGTCCTGCTTATTTTCCTTCAAAGTGCTATATATTATTCATTTTTGGAATGCAACAATTCTTGAACAAATGTCTTGTGATAATTGACTCTAATTTCACTGATAAAATAATCATACTCATTGTCACTCTTTTGCAGCATGTTTAAATGCATTCCATGAGTTTGTACTTCAGTTTTCTTACTTAGTACTCTAGTTTAGACTCTAGGAAAAACGGATTAACTTTTATTAATAAAAATTTAGACACTTTGGAGTTTGTTCTAACATCTAATTTCCTAGTTTGTTGATGATCATTAGGGTACCAAATTTGACCCTCAAGCTGGGTCTGTTTTGCATATCGAGCTTGCAAGGTCAAACTCAAGGAGAAAGCGTAAACCAGGTATATATTTTTTGAGTGACTAAAATCAATTTTGTCAAAACTGAACCGCACATCTACATACATATTTTGAAATTTTACTAGTTTTAGGAATATGTTAGTTCGATGAATTATTGAGAAAGTCAGCTGCTTTGATTACTTTTTCCCAATGGTTATCCAACTCTTACATTGTACAGGTGGTGGAGCTTATGCTGTTATTGATAAAAGATCTAAAGGGGAGGCTGATGCTCAGGCGTCATCCAGTGATGATGGTAAAACTGTGTTAAACATGTTCAAAAAAAAAATGCATTAAATATAAATTCAAGGCAAAGTAGATATCTTGTATTCGGAATGGCTATCATTTAAATTGGTGAAAGGAGTATTCTGCAATCCACCTAAATATATTCCTTTGCCTTTTTTTCAATCAAATTTGTTAGAATCTTAAGTTTTGATGAAGACTAAAATATAAAGGATTAGACCAAGTGCCTAGGAAGCAATAGTATACTTAGGATCCCAAGTAAGAGTGCTTCCGGATGAAGATTTACTTCCGGTTAGATTAGGACTTGCGCATGCGGATGAATGCTTTCATCCCCCAGCGTCAGCAAGTAAATAACTAGGGATTTAACTTAGTCCATGAACTTTAGGTGCACAAACCCTAAGACTAAGCTATGGTTCAATCGGAAGCGAAGTTGCTTCCTGTTAGACTTAGACTGGCGCAGAGCGATAGAATAGATATTACTCCAAGCGACAGTGAGTCTACTTCCCCAAGTGAAAGCGCTTCCTGTTAGAATTAGACTGGCGCAGAGCGACAGAATAGATATTACCCCAAGCGTCAGTAAGTCTACTTCCCCAAGTGAAAGCGCTTCCTGTTAGACTCAGACTGGCGCAGAGCAATAGAATAGTTATTACCCCAAGCGTCAGTAAGTCTACTTCGCCAAGTGAAAGCACTTCCTATTAGATTTAGACTGGCGCAGGTTGATAGACTAGATATAACCCCGAGCGTCAGCAGAAATGCAACATCAAGTGAAGTTGCTTCCTATTAGATCTTGACTGGCGCAGACTGATAGAATAGATTTCACCCTAAGCGTCAGTGAATTCACCACGTCAAGTAAAAGTGCTTCCGATAGCTCAGTGACTAGCGCTGAGTGGTGGAATGAAATAGACTAAGCGAGAGCAAGTCATGGTGAACTAAATCCCTCATCAAGTGAATTTACTTCCGGATGTAGAAGTGCTTCCGGATACACCTTAGATTTAGGGATCACCCACTGCATGAGACTATATGATTATATTGCTAAACTAACGTTCAAGTGCAGCACACTCAGTAAGGTTGCTTCCGGATGAGAAGTTGCTTCCGCAAGCAATCAGAATGTCTGAACGTTCAAAGAGATGCAGTGTCAGAATGCTTTTGTCAGAGCAGAGGCGTCAGGACTACTTTTCAGAGTTAAAGCAAGTCAACCCTGCTATGCATTAATGAAGCATTAAATGGGCGAACGGTAACAAGGGAAAAACGGACATATTCAAACGGCTAGCCCACCTACCAAGAGTTCAAAATGCTTGAAGACTATATAAGGAAGCTAAACTTCATTTATGAAGAGGTTAATGATCTTCAAATATTCTTGAGCGAGAAAATCCTTATTCATTCAAGCTGCCCAGAAAAATGAAGAGCATTTAACACTTGGAGTGATTTTTCACCTACCTATTCTGTACTCACAGTAGTTAAGTCTCTTTCTGTTAAAAGAGCATTTATTGAACTTAAGTGTGTAACATCATTCGTTCTGTAAGAGAACTTAGTCAGAAAAGCCTTCAAGTGTAAACTGCAAACCCTTGCTTGGTGTGAGGGGGAGACAGTTAGATAGGTTACAAGTGAGCCAGTGTAAAACTTGTTGTAAGGTTGCAAGTGAGCCCGTAAAACTTGCGGTTGTAAGGTTTCAGGTGAACCCGATTTAAAACCTGAGTTATAGTGAAACTCTCGGCCTGGGTGGTTGAGGACTGGACGTAGGTCAGGTAGACCGAACCAGTATAAATCTTGTGTCATTTACTTTGAGTATTTATTTTTGAAGCACAATTCACCCCCCCCCTCTTGTGCATCCATTACGTTCATTTGGTATCAGAGCGGGTCTTTCTCACTCGATTCCAACGAATCCGGAAAGCAAAGATCTAAGTAATGGATACGGAGTATGGTCTGCCAGATGTTGCTGTACAACCCAACAAGCCCCCAGGCTTCGATGGGCACAACTATACATTCTGGAAATTCAGAATGGAAACCTATATCAAGTCAAGCGATATCAGACTATGGGACGTGATCGAACATGGGGATCAAACTCCCTTAGATGAGGAAGGATTTGCTAAGGCAAAAGCCAGATATACTGCTGAGGACTATGCTCTAGTCCAACTCAACCATAGGGCTATGCACTACATCCAGTGTGCTCTCAGCTACAAAGAGTTTCACAGGATCAGCCACCACAAAAATGCAAAGGATATGTGGGAGGCTCTTGAGGCTGCACACTCCGGAACCAGGGGAGTTAAAGCAAGACGTGTTGAGATGCTGGTGGAAGAATTCCACAAATTCGCCATGCTAAGCCCCACCGAGCCTATCAGAGATCTAGAGCTCAGATTCACCCATCTCATCAATAATCTAGCCTCGCTTGGTAAGGATATCCCTGAAAGAGAGCAGGTGAGCAAGATTCTGAAAATCTTGAAGGGTGACTGGATCACCAAAGTCACTATTCTGCAAGAAGTGCAAGGAGAATCAACCAGCTCCGTCACCGCTCTTTTTGGCTCACTTGCTGAATATGAGCCAACCTTGCTGGCTATGAGAGCTCCTCAAACCTCATCCAAGAGTAAGAACCTTGCTCTCGTTGCTCCCAGCAAAGAGATCAAGGACAATGATGAGGATGACGACGATGAGATGGACGATGAGGAGATGGCCCTGATGGTGAGGAAGTTCAGGAAATTCCTCAGGAAGAAGGAAGGCTATCAGAAAGGTGACACCAGCCAGAAGAGGGGATACAAGAAAGAGAAGGTCCCTGTGTGCTTTGAATGCAATAAGCCTGGTCACTTCAAGGCTGAGTGTCCCAGCCTGCAGAGGTCCAAAGGCAAGGATAAAAGAAAGGCACTCGTTTCCTCCATTTGGGTAAACAGCTCAGATGAGGAAGCAAGTGATGATGAAGAAGTTGCCAACCTCTGCCTGGTAGCTAGAGAAGAGGATGAGGAAGCATCTTCAGATCTTGACCTCACCAATGAAGAACATGAGGTAACTCTTCCTGAACTACAAGAGGCTTACAATGAGATTCATGAAGAATTCTCTAAACTATGTAAAGCCTATAAATTCTTGAAAACCAAAAAGGAGTCACTTGAGTCCAAGGTGGACTCACTCAGTGAGGAACTAGCGGAAGCTAGAAGATCTCCAATGGTGGATGGACAGGGTTCTCCTCAAGCAGAACCCAACATCCCAACACCTGAGAGCTGTCCAAATTGCAGCAAAATCTCAGAAGAAAATAATAAGCTGCAAAATGCCCTGCAGAAATTCACCAATGGTTCAGAAATGCTGAATATACTTTTAATGAACCAAAGGGCATATAGGGATAGGACTGGCTTGGGATATACCCCCAGGAAGAAAACGTGGGAAGAACCAAAAGTAAAGCCTTACTTAAAGTTCTTCCATAAAGCCACCAGTCATAGCTCCTCACCTTTCAGCTTCTGTAATTACTGCAACAGAAAAGGACACTCGATGTCCACCTGTAACGCTAAAAAGCATGGAGCTAACAGCTCATACAAGTGGGTCCCTAAAGGAACCAGGGCTACAAAGGATCCTCCACCTGCAAAGGAAATCAAGAGAGGACAAGGATCCCAAGCCTGGAATCATCCCACTGGGAGAACCCAAGAGTCTAGAGCCAACACTAGGCCAAAGGCTCCAAATGTGTATAGGCACAAGGATAAGCCCAAAGCTAGGCCAAGGGTCCTAGACACTAATGACAAAGGACCCAAGAGAGGTTGGGTACCTAAAATTGCTTGATTGTTTCAGGTGTGTCTCAAGGCATCCAAGAACAAAAATTGGTACATCGATAGCGGATGCTCGAGACATATGACTGGAGACAGAGACAAGTTCAAGTCTCTGGTGATCAAAGATGGAGCCACAGTGACCTTTGGAGGAAATCAAAGTGGCAAGATCACTGGAGTTGGAGAAGTCGGACCAGTCAAAGATGTATATCTAGTGGACGGTCTCTGTCACAACCTGCTAAGTGTAAGTCAAAGCACGGACAAAGGTAACTGGGTAATATTTGATTCAAATGAGTGCTTAATAGTTGATAAGCAGGATCTGAATATAGATAAGGCCAACCTAAAATGCAAAATTAAGGCAATTAGAAATGGGAATCTATATACCTTAGATTTATGTCAACAGCTAGAAGAAAAATGTCTAATATCTAGTGACGAGAATAGCTGGCTTTGGCATAAGAGACTAGCTCATGTTAACTTTACTCAATTGGACATGCTAATTAAAAAGGAGCTAGCTGTAGGTATTCCCCCTTTTAAGGTTAAGCATGATTTTATCTGTGAATCCTGCCAACGAGGAAAGCAAACAAAATCCTCGTTTAAAACCAAGAAGAGAGTCTCCACCAGCAGGCCCTTGGAACTAATCCACATGGATTTGGTTGGGCCAGCAAGAGTAAAAAGCTTAGGTGGAAACCTATATGCTTTAGTGGTGGTGGATGACTATTCAAGGTTTACGTGGACTTTGTTTCTTGCCTCTAAGCAAGATGCTTTTGATGCTTTCGTTGTCCTGGCTAAGAAAGTGCAGAATGAGAAGGATCTCAAAATCACAGCCATAAGGACAGACCATGGAGGAGAGTTTGAGAACCATAGCTTCACTGAGCTATGTGAGCAAAACGGCATCGAACATAACTTCTCAGCTCCGAGAACTCCTCAACAAAATGGAGTAGTCGAAAGAAAGAACAGGGTTCTGACGGAGATGGCTAGAAGCATGCTGAACGAGAAAGAAATCTCTCAAATGTTCTGGGCGGACGCTATGAGCACTGCTTGCTATATCTCCAACAGAGCTTATGTTCGCAAGGGCTTGGATAAGACTCCATACGAGCTATATAAAGGAAGGAAGCCCAACATCAGCCATCTCAGAATATTCGGATCAAAATGCTACGTGCATAACAATGGGAAGGTAAACTTGGGTAAGTTTGATCCAAAGGCTGATGTAGGTACATTCATAGGATATTCCCTTAGGAGCAAAGCATATAGGATATACAACATAAGAACTAAAACTGTAGAAGAGTCCATGCATGTTGTATTTGATGAAACTCCTACATGGGGACAATCCACAGAAGATGATGAAGCACTTAACTTTCCAAATCTTCCATCATCTTCCTCACCACCAAAAGAAACAACAACAAGCTATCCCAAAGAAGAAGGTGAACCCAGTGATGTACCTAGTGGGCAACCCATGCCTGAGGAGGCACAACTGCCAATAGCTAGGAGACATCACAGGGATCATCCTCTTGATCAAGTGCTTGGTGATGTTTCTTCTGGTGTCAGAACTAGAAGACAAGTTCAAAATGAAGTTGAGTTTGGAGCATTCCTATCTCAAATCGAACCAACTTCAGTTGAACAAGCTCTTGAGGACTGCGACTGGATTATTGCCATGCAGGAAGAGCTGAATCAATTTGAAAGAAGTCAAGTGTGGGAACTAGTCCCAAGGCCGTCTCATCAATCCATAGTAGGAACCAAGTGGGTCTTTAAAAACAAACTGGATGAGACAGGTCAAATCACTAGAAACAAAGCCAGACTGGTAGCTAAAGGATACAACCAAGAAGAAGGCATTGACTATGAAGAAACTTTTGCTCCAGTCGCTAGACTTGAGGCAATAAGGATTCTTCTAGCCTTTGCATCCATGAAAGGTTTCAGATTATATCAAATGGATGTAAAGAGTGCATTTCTTAATGGTTATATTAAGGAAGAGGTATATGTAGAACAACCTCCTGGCTTTGAAAACCATAAGAACCCCAAACATGTGTATAGATTAAAGAAAGCTTTGTATGGCCTGAAACAAGCCCCTCGAGCTTGGTATGAGAGACTCAGCAGCTTTTTGCTGGGCAAGGGTTTCTCAAGAGGCAAATTAGATAATACACTGTTTATTCTTCACAAAGATAGAGATATGTTAATTGTCCAAATTTATGTTGATGATATTATCTTTGGGGCAACTAACGAGAAGCTTTGTGAAGATTTCTCTAAGATTATGCAGGGTGAATTTGAGATGTCAATGATGGGAGAACTAACATTCTTCCTAGGCCTGCAAATCAAACAAAAGAAGAACGGAATCTTCATCTCCCAAACCAAGTACTGCAGAGAACTACTCAAAAAGTTTGGGATGGATGAATGCAAGGAGTATGATACTCCTATGAGCACCTCAGCTGCACTCGACGCTGACGCCAAGGGTAAAAGTGTCAGCCTGCCCATGTACAGGGGAATGATAGGTTCCCTCCTATACTTAACGGCGAGCAGGCCTGATATTCAATTTAGCGTAGGCATGTGTGCTAGGTTTCAAGCCAACCCCAAGGAATCACACTTGACATGTGTTAAACGTATTCTGAGATACCTTGAGGGAACACAAGAACTTGGTCTTTGGTATCCCAGAGGTAACCAAGAGTTCTTGTGGGCTTATTCTGACTCTGACCACGCAGGTTATAAAACAGATAGAAAGAGCACCAGTGGACAATGCGCCTTCCTTGGTGGTTGTCTGGTGTCTTGGGCCAGCAAGAAGCAAACCTGCGTGTCCTTGTCATCCACTGAGGCAGAATACATTGCTGCTGCAAGTTGCTGTGCACAAGTGCTATGGCTGAAAAACCAGTTGAGAGATCTTGGCTTGGAGTTCCCTGAGGCGCCCATCCTCTGTGATAACACAAGCACAATTAGCCTCGCCAAGAATCCAGTTCAGCACACCAGGACAAAGCACATTGACGTCCGACATCACTTCATCAGAGACCATGTTCAAAAGAAGGATGTCAAGGTGCAGTTTGTTCCCACACAACAACAGCTTGCGGATATCTTCACCAAGCCTCTGGGGACTGACCAGTTTATTTTCATTAGAGGTGAATTGGGAATGGTAAACCCAAATGAAGTGTAATTATTATTTTTTTTTACAACAATACTGACTTAGGCATCGGAGTGCCAATATATGTCCTTGCAGGTATTCAATGTTGAATCTTAAGTAAGTGCAACCGGAAGCAAAACCACTTCCGAATGATTACACACTGACGCTGGATGATCAAACCAAGAGAGCGCCAGCACAAGTCCAAGAAGACACGTCACTTCAGAAAACGCTTCAACTTCCAAATGAGACGTTTCGACTTCTCTGACAATATGAAGCGACACGTGTCATCAGGTATATCGATCCAACTTTAGGCGTTTACGCTACCCAATGTGTGATAATGTGAAGGAGCATGACCTTTTTGCCCTTAGTGACTTTACCTATAAAAGGGACATCTCATTTCACACATTCTTCATTTTCATCTATGTTCTTCATATAAACATTTCATCAACCCCACAAAAATGGCCGAACCCTCTGAAGCAAACCCAGTTTCGAGGAAACCCTCCTCATCTAAGAAACACAAGTCCAAATCTGGGAAATCAAGCCATCAACATTCTGGAAAATCTGGGCATCGTGAAAGACATCAAGAACATCATGAAGTTTCTCGGCAAATTGCCCTAGGGCAGGATGAAAATATTCAAGGTCAGCCTGAAACTTCTGGTAGAATGGCAGAACTGTTAGTGGGTTCTAAGAAGAGGAAGTCCATCCCTAAGGAGGAGGCTGCGGCGATCAAATATGGAAAACACTCTTTGATGATGCCAAAAGGGGGAGAAATGCATTGACCACTAGCCTTGCTACCCTGGGAGTTCCTTGATGTAGAAGAGCTTCAGCGAGAGGGAGAGAAAGAAGAAACAAAGAAACAACCCCCAGCCCAAAATTTTTTACTTAGAAATGTTCATCTTTTCATGCATGTTCTCATATCTGCCTACTATATGCTCGCTGCTTGTAAATGTTATCTAATTATATGCTCTGACCTGTAACCTATGCTTATCAATAATATTTGTCTAAGTTACTTATTCTGAACTATTGCTTTTATTCTTCAGCTAATCCTTTCATATGAACTTAATCGATAAAGCTAAGTTTGTCATCATCAAAAAGGGGGAGAATGTTAGAATCTTAAGTTTTGATGAAGACTAAAATATAAAGGATTAGACCAAGTGCCTAGGAAGCAATAGTATACTTAGGATCCCAAGTAAGAGTGCTTCCGGATGAAGATTTACTTCCAGTTAGATTAGGACTTGCGCATGCGGATGAATGCTTTCATCCCCCAGCGTCAGCAAGTAAATAACTAGGGATTTAACTTAGTCCATGAACTTTAGGTGCACAAACCCTAAGACTAAGCTATGGTTCAATCGGAAGCGAAGTTGCTTCCTGTTAGACTTAGACTGGCGCAGAGCGATAGAATAGATATTACTCCAAGCGACAGTGAGTCTACTTCCCCAAGTGAAAGCGCTTCCTGTTAGAATTAGACTGGCGCAGAGCGACAGAATAGATATTACCCCAAGCGTCAGTAAGTCTACTTCCCCAAGTGAAAGCGCTTCCTGTTAGACTCAGACTGGCGCAGAGCAATAGAATAGTTATTACCCCAAGCGTCAGTAAGTCTACTTCGCCAAGTGAAAGCACTTCCTATTAGATTTAGACTGGCGCAGGTTGATAGACTAGATATAACCCCGAGCGTCAGCAGAAATGCAACATCAAGTGAAGTTGCTTCCTATTAGATCTTGACTGGCGCAGACTGATAGAATAGATTTCACCCTAAGCGTCAGTGAATTCACCACGTCAAGTAAAAGTGCTTCCGATAGCTCAGTGACTAGCGCTGAGTGGTGGAATGAAATAGACTAAGCGAGAGCAAGTCATGGTGAACTAAATCCCTCATCAAGTGAATTTACTTCCGGATGTAGAAGTGCTTCCGGATACACCTTAGATTTAGGGATCACCCACTGCATGAGACTATATGATTATATTGCTAAACTAACGTTCAAGTGCAGCACACTCAGTAAGGTTGCTTCCGGATGAGAAGTTGCTTCCGCAAGCAATCAGAATGTCTGAACGTTCAAAGAGATGCAGTGTCAGAATGCTTTTGTCAGAGCAGAGGCGTCAGGACTACTTTTCAGAGTTAAAGCAAGTCAACCCTGCTATGCATTAATGAAGCATTAAATGGGCGAACGGTAACAAGGGAAAAACGGACATATTCAAACGGCTAGCCCACCTACCAAGAGTTCAAAATGCTTGAAGACTATATAAGGAAGCTAAACTTCATTTATGAAGAGGTTAATGATCTTCAAATATTCTTGAGCGAGAAAATCCTTATTCATTCAAGCTGCCCAGAAAAATGAAGAGCATTTAACACTTGGAGTGATTTTTCACCTACCTATTCTGTACTCACAGTAGTTAAGTCTCTTTCTGTTAAAAGAGCATTTATTGAACTTAAGTGTGTAACATCATTCGTTCTGTAAGAGAACTTAGTCAGAAAAGCCTTCAAGTGTAAACTGCAAACCCTTGCTTGGTGTGAGGGGGAGACAGTTAGATAGGTTACAAGTGAGCCAGTGTAAAACTTGTTGTAAGGTTGCAAGTGAGCCCGTAAAACTTGCGGTTGTAAGGTTTCAGGTGAACCCGATTTAAAACCTGAGTTATAGTGAAACTCTCGGCCTGGGTGGTTGAGGACTGGACGTAGGTCAGGTAGACCGAACCAGTATAAATCTTGTGTCATTTACTTTGAGTATTTATTTTTGAAGCACAATTCACCCCCCCCCTCTTGTGCATCCATTACGTTCAAAATTTAGGGTAGGTGATGCTCTCCTTGCATCTAACATTTTTGCGCACCTTGTTTATGCAGGTGATGGTGAACCTGAAGAACCACTTGGGAATCACAACAGCTATGGTGATGCTTCATCAACGAAAAGGTTGAAAGTATGATCAATTATAAATTTTTCACGATAAGAAATCCAAAATTTACATACAGATGTTGATCACTAAATTTTTTATCTGCTCCGCTTGACTGCAGTGGTGAGACTGCATTCAATTCTGATGATGCTGCACATGTTAATGTAAGTAAAAACCAGCGATACAATGGGGCATTCTGAATTATGATTTAGCAAAACCTCATGTGTCTGCACATGGAAAATGAGCTCATAGAATTCAGACTTCTGTATTCTATCCTCGACATAAATATATTTTTTGAAAGTTTCTGATTAGCTAAAGATGTTTCTCCTTAGAGCTGGACTTTCTAACTTTTTCACTTTGGACCCACAGGAGCAGCAAGAAAAGGGTGCTGATGGAGGACCGTGTTCTACTCTTTTCATTGCAAACCTAGGTCCAAATTGCACTGAAATCGAATTAAAGCAAGCTTTTTCTGTGTGAGATGCTGCTTCTCTCTTATTTGTTTGTAAATTGGGGGAGACTTCACTGTAATTAAAATGGATTTACTGGATCCTGCTGCCATGTTCATCGTTTATGTGTTTGTGGTTTTAAAGCTCAATGCTTATCTATCCTATGTTACAGGTATCCTGGATTCAACTTGGTCAAAATGCGAACTAGAGGAGGAATGCCAGTTGCTTTTGCTGATTTCGTGGTAACTAATTAGTTCTTTCTGGAAAATACAGGAATTTTTATTTAGAAGGCTGTTTTGTAATATTATATAATCTTATGAAGGAGGGGCAGTAAGTAACATATTTATTCCCATTTAGGACAGACATTACATGCGTGATTCTCTGCTTAAAGTTGGAGCTGATGTATAGATGTTCACCAAATAATAACTTAGTTTGATTTGTCTCTGAATTTTTTCATAAAAATCAGTTTAAGATTCACGGTAGAAGCTTGCCCTTGTGAAAATGAAACAAGATAAATTAGAACTTCTGCCATTGATTTTGAATTTTTCCCAAAGTGTTTTAGATGATCATTTCTTCTGAATCTTAGCTTCCTTGATCAGGAAGTTGAGCAAGCCACTAAGGCTATGGAGGAGCTTCAGGGAAGTTCGTTGTCATCATCAGATAGGGGTGGCATGCACATAGAGTATCACTTTCTAATCCTATATTTCCAATCTATTCTTTTTTTTCCCCTGAATTTTGAGATTTGATATCTTTCTAACACACCTTTTTTTTTTCTTCCTCTCTCTGTTGCTTTCTAGATATGCAAGGTCCAAAATGAGGAAGCGTTAGGAGATGAGGGAGCAAGCCTTTTTACCATTTTTCTAACTATCATAGTTTGTTGAAATGTTCATCATTGTGTCCACTGTATTGTTTCTGGTATTTGAGATTCTTAGTGGAGCTATGTAAAGCTTGAAGTGGATATTAGTGGCCAACTAATCAACAAAAATATCTTATCCTTTGTATCTTGATGCGTTCTTTCTCGAGAATTGAGTTCGAAGACTGCAAATGTATTGCATACAGATGATTTCAGATGCGCACTATTTATATAAAAATTATGTTATATTTATTAATATAATAATATTATTTTTAATTGAAAGATAAAGAAATATATATTTGGTTTTAGGGACAAGTGTTGAAAAATCTCCTATTAATATATCTAATTGTGGCAAGGCACATGAAACTTGTTTAGTGTCTGTACAATTCATGGTTAGTGAGTAGAACTCTTCTTTAACTGTGTGCAATATGTTCAAATTTTCAATAAATGTCTTCTGTTTAAGCGGCAAAACAGTAGACTTTGAACATATCTAGAGATACATTACACACATCTAAAATTGATCTGCATGCATTCTATTTTATAGGAAAAAAGGTGACATTTGCACATAATGAAATGTTATACATAGTTGGAGAAAAGTTTCATCCGCCAAAGATAAGTTACATCCGACCAGTGCTACCATACAAATTTCAAATACTTTTGGGTTAAAAATATTTTAATTATGGATTCTCCAACAATTGCCCCTTTTTTATAATTTTATTCCATACATCAAATGATTCTTATTGACAGTATAAAATTCAAAATCCAGCATGGGATGTGGCAATTTGGCCGTTGCAGAAAAGCCTTGGATGTTGAGAAAGAATACTTGTTTAAAAGGATAGCAAATCTGATTTTCATTTCTAATTCCAAAATAAGATAAAAAGAGTATATTGGGGAGTTGAAGGTTGATATAAATCTATTTTGTGCAAAGTTTGTGTGCATGTTCAGCTATTAGTAACAAAAACAACAAAATTTTATCCTATTGGGTTTTCTACTAAGTAGTAAAAGTAAATACTCCTACAATAAAAAGTAATGCAGGATGCCATGCACATGTAGGGTCATACACCACTCACAGAAACTGCAGAATTGGACATGTCTTTTGATCCCACCAACTCTGAAACCCTCTCAGGCTTGTCATCATAAACCAATCAAGATTGTTTTGTTTTATTACATGTTTCAAAAGTTGAATCCTCAAAAGTGACATATCTGGATTTTACTCTCTTCCATTAAAGCTTTATATGGATAGCTGTGATTTTCACATTATCATTGTCTCTTTGTCTGTTGAGTTCAGATCACATGTCCCATCTTCAGCTTTGTTTTCTTCTCACTACCTGCATCCACATACAATGACTCTACACAAACACACAGAAAGATGTGTGTGTGTGTGTGTGTGTGTGTGTGTAGAGAGGCTCATTACAAGAAGATATTTAGACATTTCAAGACCATAAGTAGCTTTCAAGAGTCTGCAGGTCTGATCAGAGCCATTTAGGAACAAACTAGACTTCATGAAAGGATTACATAAAAGGCCAAACAAAAAAGCTTTATATATGTATCCTACTTTGATTTCCTCTACTATACAGATTCAAAACTAAATACATGGCAATCCACAGAAAGAGAAAGATAACTACAAAAGAGTAGGGGCCTATCTGAGATAGAGAGACCATACTCAATGTGAGAAGCAGGGAACCAATTTTACACATCTTCACGTGTAGTCCTTCTAGCCTTGTCCCTTTTCCAATGGGAAGAGGTCCTGTATTTCTCAAGGGACAACTTTCCACTGAATGATTCCAGTGAGTCTTCTTCTTCTAAGATGGGACCACTGTAATGGTGCTGCCCCACCCAAATTCTACCACTCCTATTTCCCACATCATAGCCTGAATGTGAAATGTAATTTGTTTCCATGATCATGTCACCCTCCAGTATTCTGAGAATCTGAAATGTAGCAGCAAAAGTATGCCAATGTGATCAGGCCAAGAAAATATTGTTCAAGATATCCTAATATCATCATCACACAATGTTTCTCAATTTTGGGATTATGATTATGTTAGATACATGGTAAATTGCATGTACAAGTAGTTGATATGCTATAAAACTTTGATCATCTCTTGGGAGATATTTTCCAACCTCTATGGAGAGGTTATTTTCATCCTTGTTCAATCGACTCTATCATTCATGTCCAAAAAAATTAGTAACAAATTATGCTCCAAAATCCAATTGTTGGATTATGTTATTCTAAATAATACATCATCCATTCCTAAATATAGAATCTAATTGATTTTTTTTTTCAAAATCTTAAGAAAGCTAAGTTTCTTATAAATTTATCTGAATAAATTCTTATCTGAACTAGTTTATTTGACTTATAACCTTACATATAATCTAATAATTTACAAAATACGTTATAATTAAGTATCTCATTTTTATGTCTTAATCTCTGAAAAGAAAGTCATATTGAGTCTCACCTTTGGGAAGAGAGGTGGAAGTATATAAACAGTTCAGCATTTTGAATTTTAGTCCAACAATAGATCTACTCAAACAATCTCTTTACCTGTGACATGCGTGGTCTAGAATGAGGATCTCTTCGAATGCATAATGATGCTGCATGCATCATGCAGTTGACCTCATGTCTTGCATAACGATTTTCCAGCCTAGGATCCATCAGTTCATCTATTGCATATTCTTCCAACAATGGACGTGCCTGTTCAACATACAATTTCTCAGAATCACTTAATCATGCTTGATGTCCATATAAACAAGTCTAAGAGGTCATAATATAATCGTAGCACCCTTTAACCTACCCACTCAGTAAGACACTGCTGTCCCTTAGGTCTAGTGAGATCAACAGCTTTTCTTCCTGTAACAAGTTCTGCTAATACTACTCCAAAGGAATAAACATCAGCTTTTTCAGTAATTTGCCCGCTTTGAGCATATTCTGGAGCCAAATACCTACATATAGCCAAAATGGAGATCAAATTATTATTTTGCATAGACAAAAGACTATCATGCTAAATAAGCATTAAAACAACACCTACCCAAATGTTCCAATTACTCTAGTCTCCACACCAGTGTCTCCATCAGGCTGCCACCTTGCCAGGCCAAAATCACCAACCTATTACAGAATTCATCACCAAACAATCATGTATAAATTTATACATCAAGGCTTGCAAATTGCAATGTAAAAAAAATAGTGTAATTCCATGCTATTTATTCTACAGTGACATCTATATGTATGGATAAATGAAAATTTTAGAAGAAAAAGAGCTTTAGGCAGGGATGTAAACACAAGACTAACATATAAATGGAGGTGATATAAACTGTACCAGTGGTTCAAAATCATGAGTGATGAGGATGTTGTTTGGCCTCATATCACGGTGGATAATGCAGCCAACTCTACATTCTTCATGGAGATACCGCAGCCCCCTGGCGGCTCCAACTGCAATTTTCTGTCTTGCTGACCATTCTAATGGCTTTTGCTGTCTCCCTGAAATAACAAAAACAATTTAACATTTCAAATTCAAGGCCTGAGAAGGCTTATTGATTGAATAATTTCAAGAACAAAGAAGCACATTTTAAGAAATTACCATATAGATGAGAATCTAGTGATCCATTGCATATATACTCATAAACCAGCAGCCTTCTCTTATCCTCTATACAGAACCCAATCAGCATCACAACATTTCGATGCTGAGCGCAGCTTAGGACTTCAACCTCTGAGCAAAATTCAAGATCACCTTGAGAACTTGCCAATTTATGTTGCTTGACAGCAATGACTTGTCCATCTGGAAGAATCCCTCTATGTACAGATCCAAATCCTCCTTCTGCCAAGAAATTGGCCTGTGAAAACCCACCAGTTGCAAGCTCCAACTCAGCATAACTGAACCACTTTGGAGGCTTTCCAAAAACAGGTGCCTTGTGTTGACATATTGAACATAATGGAGGAGGTCCAGGAGGAGCATTTCTGGATAATGCCATTGTTTCCCTCACATTTCCACTGAAATCTAACTCAGTTGTCCATCTTGTTGAGATATCAATCCCAGCTTCTCTATCAAGCTTTGAGAACTTCTCCAGCAAAGCTCTTGTTGTGGATGAGTGAGGCTTATTATCATATGCTCTCTCTGGTCTTTCTTCTACGCGCTGAGTTGATCGTTGATTCCGGAAAAATTCTGTGATCCATGGCTGGAATCTCAAACTTGCTGAAGATGTAGACAGACTTTCACTCTCTGTGTCTGAATTGGTGTAATCAAGCTCTTGATTCTCCTTGATTGTGTCCTTTTTCTTCAACTCGCCATTTGTCTCTGGGATGAAATATGGTGATGTTCCTAAATCTGAGCTTGAAACTGATGAAGTAGCTGCTTCAGTTCTTGTGAATGGTGTCCCTAACTCTGGGCTGCTAATTGGAGTGACAACAGGTACTTTTATGGGATTCAAACAATCATTCTTCATTTTGATTTGCTTTCCATGCATCTCATCTTTACCAGAAAGTACTTGGCCTACTTCTTCAGGATCCTTTTTTCGCGAGCCGACTAAATTCAAGCGGAGTACTTTTGGTTGGGAATGTTTCATGATCACAATGTTACATTGTAGCTCTTCCATGCAACGTTTTTCTTCATTCTTGAGATGTCTACAAGGGAAGCAACACCAAAATATTATAAAATAGATCAACAAAATAGTAAACAAGAAACCAAGAGTTCATTATTGAAGTTTCATAATTAAACTAATATGGCTTTCTGTGTTAAAAAGATAAGATAGACTATTACTTATCTAATACAACCCAACTGACATGGGCTTTCTTGGCCTCTTCAGCCACTGCTCCACAAGGTGATCCAGAAACAATTTTAATCTTCACATTTATCTGTTCAAAATGATTTGAAAAAACTTAAAACATCAAGAATCATTGTGCAGTTATATGTTATCCTTTTTAATATGAATGGTATACACTGACCTTATTTGGGTCATAGACATCATGAAGCTGAAGGATCATCTGGGAGCAAGAATCTGTGATAATCTCACACTTCTGCTCTGAGGTTATTCCTGAAGCCGACTTCTTGTGGCCACTAGCACAGTCACCAGCAAATCTAGGAAAAACCCACAATCTTCTACCTGAATAGTTGTAGAGTAACTGTCAGGTACATATAATATATCTATATATATAGTACAGGTATATTTCAAGTATAATTTGGTGAGAGATAAAGATGCTTGCTCTCAAAGAACCAACAAAAAGAAGAAAAGAGGATAAAAACAAATCATTTCTTAAAATAAAAAGAAATCAACAGAAAGAAGGACAGAGAGAGATTACCTGAACTTTGTGAAGGAACAACTACAAGTAGTGTGATACAATCACCAGGTTGAACAACATGAGTCAAAGACCAAACAAGGGCAGTCTTTGGAATATCCTTTGAAGCCTTTACAGCAACAATAACCTTCTCAGCAGAATCACAACTTTTTTCCTGCTTCCCTCTCTTCTCTTGTTCTCTACTCATCATCAACATTGCTTATTCCAAAATCTCAACTCTCACTAACCATCAAAATTCTTAAGTTCCTTTCCTTCCTTTCTATCCTCAAAACTAAAACAATACCAAGAAACTGAAGAACAGCTTTTATATCATTGCTAACATTTGTGTTCAGTAAGAACATAGCAATCAATGATACCACCCTTTCAATCAATGTCAAGTAAGCTTGCTTGTACTCTCACTAATTAGAGAGATCCCTTGGTAAAACTCCCAATGGTGCTGAATGATTCAAATAAGTGAAGAATAAGATACACTTTTCAAAATCTCTGAAATTCAAGAAGATTCAAAGCATGTTTAACGGTACAAAACCCAAAAAGGAAGTGAGACCACCTCAAGGAAAATGCTTACTTTAATGTTCCTTCAAAAAAATTCCCTCTCTTAAGTCAAATTAGTGCAAAAAGCAAGAGAGCTTCAAAAAGTTAAAGCAGACAGTAATTTTGGATCCAACTAATTGTCTCTACATTCAATAACAACACTCCAAGAAAATCAATCAAATCTCAATCAAAATGACTGGAAGAAGTTGATTAACTTTCCAGGTTCATGAACATAAAGCATTAAGCTTTAATTTAATCCCTGCATTGAAAGTCCAAAAATCACTGATTAACCAAAAAAAGGCAAAAATGACATGAAGAAAAAAAATGTGACACATATGTATAAACAATCATATAATTAAAATTAAGTAACAGCCGCCATTTTTTCTCTGCTTTTGGAGATCAAAAAACATCATTGGCAACTAGAAAACAAGAAAGAAAAGAAAAGAAAAGAAAAGTGTCAGAGTGTAAGATTCAAACCTTTCTTTTTCTTTCTTGTCTGCCATTTCTCTTCATAGAGAGACAGTTTAGTATTTATTAAAAAAACATAGAGAATATAGTAGTAATTTAGTAATATATTAATATACTAATATATACCCTTTTCTTTTGGCTCATCAATCATTAATCTATCATCATCATAACCTACACGTTGGCACTATTTTCCAGCGAAGATTTGAACTGGAATTGAATAATTGACTAGTTTCAGAGGCAATCATTGAGACAAATATGCAAGAGAGAAACGAAATATGTTGTTGTAATGATATTTGAAGATTGAGCTAGAGTGAAAATTGGAAAACATCATGTCACCTTTTTTTCTTTTATAGTGATATATATTGTATTGTTTTGAAAAATGGTGAAGTGAGTGATGTACTACTATACTACTATATAACATGGGAACCACCATGGGCACAGATTGAAAGAGAAATAATGGAGAAGGAAACTATGAACTGAAGGCAAACATAAGTAGTACAGGGACCACCAAATTTGACGAGCATTTAATGGAAGAACATGTAGCTTCTTGATAAGAGCATTATAAATTGGAAATCATATTGTTCACTATATGTGAATATGTGTCAAATTGTTAAGTTAGTTCGATCAAAAAAAAATTAAGTTGGTTAATATATTACTTGTTGTAGCATTAAATATATGATATAGTTGACTTTTTTGGAGAGATTCGTGAAGCTAAATAAGTCATTCAATCATAACATATGGTAAATTATTAGATTATATGTTTACATATAAGTAAATTAAATTATTTTAGAGAAAAAAGTTCTTGAAAATCAATTTTATCAATAACTTATTTAGTTTTGTTAGGATTTAACAGAAAAGTTGACTATGTGTTATATTTTGGAACTAAGAGAGTATATTTTGTTTAGAACATCCTAATATTTTTTCTAAATTTCCCCAAACTACTCTCCTATTTAACGTTTCCACGCATATTATTGATATTGATTATTAGTAGAAAAAGTTTCATACATACTATGATTATAATAGTATGTAAATATTATATTATTGGCCAAAAAATTATGTAAATATTATCAATATTGATTATTAGTAGACAAATTTCAATAATTAAATACATGGTATGATCATATTAGTGTGTAACGGCATATTTCAATAGTGAGACATTTTTCTTTAAACCATATAGTATTTTTTTCACATGCATGTAAATCCCTTCCCATTATTTAGAAAAACCATAGTTTAATATGAATGAAAAGATTATTGACAGTTTAAGCATAACATTCTTTTTTTTTCAATGAAAAGCATAACATAGATTCCTATAAATGCACAAAAGCTTCCTTTCATAGCTATTTAGTTGGTCCCGATAAATCGTTCTGTTATTAAAATTGGACCTTGACAATATTTCAATGCAATAATCTTCCAATGAAACTTGTGCATTATTAATGTTTACACAAAGACACCTTACCACTGAAGGTTGAGGATATCAAATTCAGATCATACTTGGTCCGCGTACTTTTTCTATTTTACTGTGAGTACGATTTTCGAGAAAAGATATTGTACGAAGCCTGCAAAACTGTAAAAATTCATGACATGGTAAAAAATTCATTCAAACTTCAAAGAGTTCCAGTACTTTGTGAAAGTATACGATTAATAAACACTAGTACTGTGAATTAGCGACTTCAGAACCTAAAAAATGAATGGTTAGTGTAGGTTCACCACCCCTACAATATTTTTTTATACATAAAGTCCTGCAATATTTTTTACGAGCATTTCGTATAAAAGATATTTTCTGTGCATTATTTAGCGATTCAAAA
Organism: Mimosa pudica; assembly: GCA_029929735.1. Classification (NCBI taxonomy): domain Eukaryota; kingdom Viridiplantae; phylum Streptophyta; class Magnoliopsida; order Fabales; family Fabaceae; genus Mimosa; species Mimosa pudica. Next base: position 553,677 of record JAKELP010000022.1, on the reverse strand, counting down.
TATTATACACGTGTCAAATATCCTAAAATATTTTTAAGGTGATTGACGTACTTATAAAAATTGTAGGGCGTTAGATATATTGAAAATGCTTTGGAAACAAAATATTTTTGAATCATAAATACACATTAACTAAAAGAATTAATTAATTCAAAAAGAAAACTTAGAGAAGACACACAAAATGATGAAAATAGGCAGGCAAGAGAAGATTGTGCAGTACATTGAAGGCTCTGTTCAGTCAAAGGCAGAAAAAACAATCTGGTAGTATTTATAAAAAAAATCTGGCAGTACTCTTTCATTTATTTATAATTCTCTACAGTCTCCTTCCCTGGTTACTACCCCCTCTTTCTTCATATTATGTCCATAATGCCATTGTATATTTTATCATTTAAAAAATATTTTACATGGTTTAAACCACTCCTAAGTAGTTTTATCATTATTATACAGCATTTGAGTCGGGGTAGACATTTTCTATAGAAAAAAATTAAAATGAAAACAACTAGCTTCTTAAATTTTGATTGCTGAGCATTACTCTTTGGTTCTATATATAATGTAGGACATAAATAAAAATTTGGGCTTAACTTCTATAAATTTATATTATTTCTAAATTTTATCAAATTTCTCTCTAATTTCCTATATTAATGTTCTCTCAGTGATAAACATGTAAAAGAGATTGTGGAGAACTAAGAAAACTATTAGAGTATATTAGAAATATCAAATTAGTTACTCCATAATTTGACTAATATCCATAATTTAATAAAATAAGGTAAATAAGTCGCACATTCAAAATTACGTAATCCCAATTTTTATAAGAATAATATTTAGAGCTTGCATTAGTAACTTTTTTTATTCGTAAACAAAAATATTAAATAGAATTGTCTATTTTTTTGTGGCATAAATCCAAAAGGGCCGTCTTACTTTGATAGCTTAGAATATTTTTATGAGCTAATGTTTAAAAAATGAATTCAAAAAATGATTAAAAAAATTAAGCACAATAGTAGTTGAAAGTTGTACCAATTGAACATTTTTCGTTTCACTTTCATTGTTTTTTTTTCCATCTTTTCTTTTAGGGTAAAGGAGCAAATCTGGCCCCCAAGTAACCACCAAGGAGCGCTGAGGACCCTAAACTAACCACAGGCCCGGATCTGTACCCCAAGTAACCAAGATGTTAAAAAAATACCCCGGTTGGACGGTCAACTACGTTTGACCGTTACCTTGCTTATTTGGATGCCACGCGAGCTCCTGCTGTGCCACCTCTGCATGCCACGTGGCATGTTAGTTTAGGGTACTCAGCGCTCCTTGGTGGTTACTTGGGGGTCAGATTTGCTCCTTTACCCAAATTTTAAATTTGTATCCATCAAATTCTTTTGATAAGATTCAATTAAATACTTAAATATTTAGGAAAGGTAATTAGAATTAGTTAACTTATGATTAAGTTTGGCATTAGATAAAAGATGTTAATTAACACTATAAATGTTATATTATGTTACAATATTCAAATTTCATTTGTACATGCTTTCAGTAGGGAAAAAAATTTGAGCGAGAAATGACAAAAGAAAACTTGTTAAATTATTCTTAAAAATAGTTTTATTGCTATAAAACAAGAATTCCCATTTAGTATATCCAATCTATAGCCACTTAATATCAAACCTCATTCGAGTAATTTGAGTAATTACCTACGTTTCTCAACTAGTTATTTGAGATATATGAGTAGTTAATGGGGTTTTGAAATGTCTCAAAGTAATGGAAAATTCTAGCAATTAAAAGCGATACTCGAGTAGTTACCTATGTTACTAAACTAGTTATATGCGATACATGAGTAGCGAATGGATTTTTTTCATTTCACAAATAAGATATAGTCGTCAATTTGTCTAAAATGAAATTTAGGAAAAATGAAAAAAATAAGATATATCTTATTTGTGAAATGAAAAAAATCCATTCGCTACTCATGTATTCGCTACTCGAGTATCGCTTTTAATTGCTAGAATTTTCCATTACTTTGAGACATTTCAAAACCCCATTAACTACTCATATATCTCAAATAACTAGTTGAGAAACGTAGGTAATTACTCAAATTACTCGAATGAGGTTTGATATTAAGTGGCTATAGATTGGATATACTAAGTGGGAATTCTTGTTTTATAGCAATAAAACTATTTTTAAGAATAATATAACAAGTTTTCTTTTGTCATTTCTCGCTCAAATTTTTTTCCCTACCGAAAGCATGTACAAATGAAATTTGAATGTTGTAACATAATATAACATTTATAGTGTTAATTAACATCTTTTATCTAATGTCAAACTTAATCATAAGTTAACTAATTATAATTACCTTTCCTAAATATTTAAGTATTTAATTGAATCTTATCAAAAGAATTTGATGGATACAAATTTAAAATTTGGGTAAAGGAGCAAATCTGGCCCCCAAGTAACCACCAAGGAGCGCTGAGTACCCTAAACTAACATGCCACGTGGCATGCAGAGGTGGCACAGCAGGAGCTCGCGTGACATCCAAATAAGCAAGGTAACAGTCAAACGTAGTTGACCGTCCAACCGGGGTATTTTTTTAACATCTTGGTTACTTGGGGTACAGATCCGGGTCTGTGGTTAGTTTAGGGTCCTCAGCGCTCCTTGGTGGTTACTTGGGGGCCAGATTTGCTCCTTTACCCTTTCTTTTAAAAGAGATTTTTTTTGAATAAAAGACAATAAAAAAAGAGAAAATTTATACTCTTGATTTACTTTGAAAACAAAGTGGGAATAATACCGTTATATGTCGTCTTAGGAGGTACCTCTTTTGGGCATTCAAAATCCAATGAGCACATCACATGAATTAATTACTGTTTTCTGAAATGAAAAAACTTTACAGATAATTAATTAATCAGATGATTAAGCTCCATCTACCAAAGTCTCTGCTTCTTTCCCTTTATCTAGCCTTATTATTCCGAGTCCTATCTTTTTGGTCCCGTGCCACTGGGAAAAAAATGAATTGCCAGGTGATTTTGAAATAATTAAACAAAATATTGGACCGGCATGCCATGTATGGTTGTTATCTCTCTCTTTTTTAGGATATAAAAAGAAGTTAGTATTTCAAATTAAAGTGCTTGTCACTGGCCGTAAATTACAATATATACGTTGAGAGAGAGAAAAGCGTAATGTTCTTAAAGCATACATAACACAGCTTATGGATGTGTGGACATTTTGATTGACAAGAATAGTACGCAATTAAATTAAGGAAAATAAGGGAAAAAGTTTCATGATAAAATAAGATGTACTTATTCTACAATATAATAACTTCTTCATCATGCAGGATTAATTATCGATGAAAACAAATGACTAAACATATTTTTTTCATGCTTGCATGAACCAGTTTTATAAAATTTTATAAATTTATTTGAAAATTGCATACACCCACGTAAGCGATTTTTATTAATGAAATCCAAATATAACCAAAACTTTAAAGTTAATTACATCAGGATAAAAAGTATTCAAATAATGTTCCAATTAAAAAATATAACTTTTAAATTAATGCCACTTACAAAATTCAACCACGTTTGTTGACTGTTAATTCAAATGGCACTTAGAGATTTAGATAAGTTAATTAATCAACTGTAATAAACGGGATGGGTACTCATATATATATTCTCTTTGATTGTGGAAATACATTTTTACTATTTGACCTTTCCCCCAAAGCAACCTTTATGTTGATAATATAAAACATTATAAGCGTGAATAAATAATCTATAATTGCGCGCGCGCGCACATACAGAGATATAGTATCTTACATGCACGAACGTATTATAAAAAATAAACAGATATAATGTTTTGTTTTATTTTGTAATATTTGACTTGTACGTTATTAATTGGTTCACCCTATTTTAAAGGAAACGCAAAGATGTGATTATTGAAAATGGTCTTCAATTTTTTGAAAAACTGAAAATGTTTTGTTCCAGATTCATGATTGTTTTCTCTTAGATAGCTTTTTTTTTTCCAATATTGTTAGCCAACACTAATCCAATTTGTAAGAATCTAAACCTACGATAACGGGGGAATTACACTACACTCAAGTAAATGCCACGGGCATGTATTAAGATACTATTGATTAAACTGAATGTCTAAAACAACCCTAACTAATTTATTTTTAAGAGATGGTGGGTTTTTAAAACATAGATTCCAATGACTCTAAAATAAAGGGAACTATAGTATTTGGTCTTTAGCGCATTGGTCAATTTGGATTAAGATTTTGTATGAAATTTTCCATAAAAAATGCGACAACATTATTTAACTTGATATGTCTCTGAATTATTTAAATATTGACTACAACCTTAATCCAACCTCTAATCAATTGCACGCAGATCGGAATTTAAGAGACTCCATATTAAAATTAAGATTTACTATCATAATCGTTCATGCCATGAAAAAATTCTTAAAATATACTGTATATAATATAAAACGATTTGCACACACCTCAAAATAAAGAGGAGTTTGTAACTACATCAATATTATGTAGTAGTACTAACTCCTACATAGTCATGAAACCAAAAGTTTTATAAGTTCAATTCTCCCTTCTATCCGTAATATAAGAGTCTAGTCATTAAAATTCATTTCTTAAGAAAAACATATAAAAGTTAGTTGAGTGCCTCAGTTAGTGTTTCCCCAATATTACCCAAATTTATCATGATACTATTAAGGGAGAAATGCATAAACATTAATAAATATGATATATAGTTAGGGGCAAAGTAGGGGTAAACTTATTAAATAAAGAGAGAATTTAAAATGATCTTTTATATTTTGTATCAAAATCATTCAAATTTTAAATTCTTATATATTACGTACCGGAGAGAGTAATTTGCATTGAATAAAAATTGTGCTTGCATGTCCAAAATCCAGTTTTTTATTAGTAACTCTTTATTAAAGTTAATCACTAAAAAATAATATAATGTTCACATGTAGTCAAATTTTAAATGAACAATACTCATTTCCTTCCAAAAATAAATTATATATATATATATATAATAAATAAAATAAAATTGACTTACATTTATAAACAAAATATACATCAAACTACGTGTTTAATTTCATTCAGAACTAGAGGAGTAATAATTGATATGTAATACGCCTAATATAATAATGATATTTAATCTAATAAAAGAATACTTATTGAAAATGTGTGTGTTTGATGGTAAAAATTGCACGCACCACCTAGTATAGATATCTTTCACTCGTTTTCGTAATCAATTGTTAACTCATTATGTGTGTCTTGTGTCTTAAATTAATCTTTTCCTTTTTTTCTTTAACTCAAATCCATCTCACTTTTTTAGCAATATCCAATATGTATCACCAATAAATATGGTAAAGTTAAAAATATATTAGACGAAGTTATAAACTCTATCGTGACTTAATTTATATTATGGATTAATTTTTTTCTGAAAGAGGTTTAATTTGTAATTAGTATTTATTGAACGGAGAGAGCAAATCATGCATGTCACAAAATTAATGGTGGAAAACGAATCAAGATCAAGACAAGAATGTCCATCAAAAGAAGAATTTCATCTTTTGAACAAAATTTTTTGCTTTAAGTGAAAATAAATACTATTTATCGTGATTTCCATACTCTTGTTTTTTTAGAAAATAGTGTTTTGATAAAGGGACAGTTTCACTATACTGTGTTTGTTCTTTTCGGAACTAATATGGCAAACATTTTTTTAGGCCACTATAAGCTATGCACAACTTTTTAAATTGTATTTTTTGTACATATAAACCCCAGCTCATACTATATGAGTCATAAATAAGTCCCATATCTATGCTGATAAGTAACGTAAAGAAGAAGTTTATCTAATTGCATGTTGGAATCTATGGGATTTATAATATAAATTTTCAAAAAAAATAGAAAATTATTTATACATAATACTCCCTCCGGTCCTAAATATAAGACCTAATTAACTTTTTTGAAAAATCCTACAAAAAAATTAAATTAATTATAAATTGATTTACCTAATTTTTTCCCTTAAACTAGTTTATTTTACTTATAAACTAATGGATAATCTAAAAATATATCAAATGTCTCATGATTTAATAGACTATTTTGCAACCTTAACTTCTCCAAAAAAAGTCATCTAGGTCCTATATTTAGGACCGGAGGTAGTATAAAGTATAAACTTTAGGAAATAGTACACATAATCTAACCTAATAATAATATATAAGTGTAGCAAAATGAGAGAACCTTAAATGTTGTGATAAAAGAAATTGATGGAAGAATGGGGACCAATGAGGTCATTAATGGCAATGGGCCTTACTTGTCTCCAAAGATCCCACCAACGAACCTCTCCCGATGTTTCGTTTATATTGTGAATGTGAGAATTTTCCATCAATAGATTCATTTAAGATATACTATTTTTATTCTGATTCAAATCAATAAATCTTACTTAGTCCTAATAGCCACCAATTTAAGACGAGTCCTTAATTTGCAATTGCTAAATACTTAAATTTTTACTTTACATTGTCACTTATAAAAATAAACTAGATAAATAGCTAAAACAATCATGGAAAACATAGTATTTAGTACACAAAGTTATGATCCAATTGGATTAAAGTTTTTGAATATTTCACTAATAAGAAATTATTTCTTGAAGTTTAGGTCAAATTTTGTGAAAATCATTATCATCATCCCTCCATAGGTTATATTTAGATATGTGAGTTTGTTTCAAAATATTAAACAGTACATTTTATTTTTTTCTCAATTACTATTGATTCTCTTCAGTAATAAATTAAAGAAGGAAGGTAAGGATAACTGTAAATGATTAGGGTGTTTTAGTGACATAATATAATTTTAATTAACTTAACCAAATTTTTAATTTTAATATAATTAGGTAAATATGTTTTATATTTATTAATAGAGGGTTATTATCATAAGCAATAATGTACTAGTTTTACTTGCAAGTTAATCATACTTTTAAAATTTTCGAAGATCTTAATTAAAGTTGACAATAACTCTAGGGACTAAAACTTATATCCTCTCTAAAAAATGGCAGGCAAATAAATTTTCCTCTGGATTAAGAAATGAAGACACTAATAAGCAATTTTAAAATTGTCCCATCCTAAACCTTTAAAGAGAAAGTAGGTGAAGAGGGGTCCTTATTATCTCACCTTCTCAGTCTGACCTTGAAACATGCAATGGCCCTACTATTTTCAATATTCCCAAATGTTTTCTGAAAAATAAATTAATTTTTTTGTAAAAAATCTGATTTAAGGCCCAAAGTGAGGTGAAGTTAAGTGCATGCATGTGTTACATTCAACAATGAACAATCTCAATTATTGAACCTCTCATGGTGGGTCCCATATCAATCTCTTGACCCAAGGTTTTTGTTCCCTCTTCATACCCAATTGCACAACTTTGGTATGCATATTTTAGAAATACTAATTATTCATGAAAATTGCATTGATAAATTTCAACATATTTTGGAATATACAGATGATACAGTATTGATTTATCTTACGTAGAAATGAGCAACTTACAGAGAAGTATGATTTTTTATAAGATTAATACTCCCTCCGGTCCCTAATGTAAGAGTTAGCCGTCAAAAAAACGTTTCTTAAAAAAATATGTGAATGTTAGTTGGGTGTCTGGAGTTAATGCTTCTTTTCCAAAATTGCCCATATTTATTATGGTACTTTTAAGAGAGAGAAATATATAAGCATTAATAAATATGAAAGAGAGTTAGGGTAAAGTAGGAAAAAATGCATTAAATGAGGAGAGAATATGGGGTGAGCTCTTACATTAGGGACCAAAACCATTCAAATTTTGGGCTCTTACATTAGGGACCGGAGGGAGTATTATACAAAGAATGTAAACTTAGATAATGACCGTGATAAATTGAGTGATAAAATATCAAACCTAAATATTTGAAAACTCCTTAGACATATTCATCATTCCATGCTGAATATTGGTAAACGACCATACTGTATTTTCATATAGTTTTATGTGCTTGAGTAATATATTAACTCTTAAACATAAGACCTACATTAAAAGTAATTATGAATCTAGATAGAGGATTTCCTTTTTAATTATATATATTTCCTACAGTTGTCATTTTTATCCCAAATAATTAGTATGAGTTATAACGTGATATATAATAATATGCATAATAATATGATTTCTCTCTAGATTCATAATATGCCTTAATTTTATTTTCTACATTTGTCATTTTCATCCCAATTAATTATGAATCTAGATAGAAGATTTTCATTTTTATTTTTCTGGGCATAATATGATTTCTCGTTAGTCATAAATATGAAATGGTATAATTAAAACAAACTAGTCGGTCAAGTATGTTTTAATGAAAATGAAAAGGAAATGGTTCTTTCAGTAATTGTCACCTTTCAAAATCAAAACGTTAACATGATATACAATGCGCCGAGTCTTGACTTAAAATAAAATAAGTCGGTAGTCCTCGTTCTAATATTATAAAACACATTGAATACACTACTACAGAATAACCCTATACCATCGCACCTTTACATGCGCTTCAAGAAAAGCGTTGGTAATGTACTCTTATACATGCGCTTTCGAGAAGAACAGAAAAAAGCGCATGTATATAATACCTTATTACATGCGCTTTATAAAAAAGAGCGCATGTATATGACTCAATGCTATACATGCGCTTTAAGCGCATGTATAGAGTACCTCTTTGCATGCGCTTCTAGATGAACAGCGCATGTATATGATTGTAGCTTTTACATGCGCTTAAAGCGCATGTATATGGCCCTGTTTACATGCGCTTTATCCCAGAGAGCGCATGTAGAAGTTTTACTTAAAATATCTATATTTTTGAACAATATATCCATGCATAGAATGAATTTATATGTTATAACATGTCTCATACTCATATACATTAAGTGAAACCATCATAAATATATATAATATAAATACCTATACATGCGCTTGTAAGAATAAAGCGCATGTATAACATATATATTATTACAACTGTGAAATTACTTAAATGTTTGAACAAAAAATTTTCTAGATGTTTAAAACTTGACTCATTGCAAATAATTTATGTCAATGCATTAATTGACTCAACACATTTGATTTGTTCAATCTTTTCTCTGATCTGATAATTTTTTTGCAGCTCCGATTTCATAGTAAATCAAAATTTTTGTACTAAAAACTAAGTCTTATAGTTTGAATAATTTTGGAAATTGATATCAAATAATTAATATATTGAAAACTTAATTATTAAGTTCACATAGATCTTAAAATAATGAACTTCTAGCCTTATACAGTATACCAAATAAAATTTTATGCACTAAATATTTATTAAAAAATTTCATTTTTCCCGCGCCCTTATGTTTTCCCTCTTTTTTTTTCCAAGTCCCTCATGGATACACTCACTTACACTCCCAGCGAAGCCCTCCTCCCTCTCAAACGATTTTTCCCTTCAAAACAGCGAAGCCCTACTCCTCCCTCTCAAACGCGATTTTTCACAGCGAAGGCTTTGTTCATATCAAAACAGCGAAGGCTCAACACAGCGAAGGCTTCATCACTTCAAAAGGTTTGTGCTTTTAGTTTAAAAGTATGAGATTATGAGTTTTTGGGGCAAAGGTTTGTCCTTTTTGCTTAAAGTTATGAGCTTTTGTTTTTATCTTTCCTGTGCTTTTGATTTTGATTCGTTTTGATGATTTTTTGATATGAACTCATGAATTTCTCATTTCTATTGTTATAATATGCATTTCAGCCATCATATTGCTTTATTATTGTTTTGCATCTTTATACTGTTTTACAATGTGATAATAATAATAATAATCAATAATAATTCCTTGGGCATTTCTATATGGCGTGGATTCTTGTAACTGCTTGTTTCCTTTTTCTGTGTATAGTTTCACTGTTTAAAGTCATTTCCTGTGGCCCATATGTGTAAAGGCAAGTCTTTTAAGAAAAATGTTCAGTTTTTAATTTCAGGTCTTCAACTGTATGTATCTCTGTTCATTTTCTTTTATTGTGAATTGCATCTCTATTGTTTGATTCAATTTGAAATTGTCAATTTAACCCTCATTTGTAACCAATCACAGGTCATTGATCATTTTGTAACTTAAACTAACTTGTCAGTTTAACCCTCATTTGTTCACTGCCATTGAGCAATTGATCTTCTAAGTAGTCATTGATCATTTTGTAACTTCAACTAACTTGTAGGTGTCAAAAGCTGCATTCAATTGTTGTGTTAATGGTTATTATCTTTATCAGTCACATTTCTGCAGGTGCCTTTTGGAAAGATTTTGGTCCTAGTTGTTGGATAGCTGTTGCTGTTGCCCAGCCACAACAAGGTATTCGGGTATTTTCATGTGTTCTGTACATGTTAAAATCTTATTTCACAAATTTGATGTAGCTGCACCTGACAGTGAGGCAATTCTTTATGGTGATATTTTTTAATGAACTAATAATCTCTAGCTCTTTGAATATCTTGGTAATTTTAATCTGTGTAAATAAACAGAAGCACACCTCATCAGGATAGTAAATTGAGGATAAGGGTAAAGCTTAGGTTCAGCATTCATCCTGTAACTGCATGACTGTCCGGATTTGTTGCCACGTGTTTGCACACCTCATCACTGTTTAGTTTTATTTCAATGATTTTGATGATTTTTTGTTCTTTTTGTTTGTTTTGTTTGAAATCTATTTAATTACTTAAATTTGTTTCTTGTTGTAGGATTTGAAATGTAATTAGTGTTTTGCTGTAAAATGAAGTACAGAAAGGTTGGGATACTGATTTTAAATGAATTATATTATATGATTTCCATTATTTTTTAATTCAATTGTTGACTTCTCTTTTTTGGAATCTGTTTCATTAGTGAAATTTGTTCCTTGTTTTATCATTTATGGACAGAAATAAAAAGTTGGAATACTGATTATGGAAAAAGCATGGTATTCAGGTATTTTGGTCCTAGTTGTTGGATAGCTGTTGCTGTTGCCCAGCCACAACAAGGTATTCAGGTATTTTCATGTGTTCTGTACATGTTAAAATCTTATTTCACAAATTTGATGTAGCTGCACCTGACAGTGAGGCAATTCTTTATGGTGATATTTTTTAATGAACTAATAATCTCTAGCTCTTTGAATATCTTGGTAATTTTAATCTGTGTAAATAAACAGAAGCACACCTCATCAGGATAGTAAATTGAGGATAAGGGTAAAGCTTAGGTTCAACATTCATCCTGTAACTGCATGACTGTCCGGATTTGTTGCCACGTGTTTGCACACCTCATCACTGTTTAGTTTTATTTCAATGATTTTGATGATTTTTTGTTCTTTTTGTTTGTTTTGTTTGAAATCTATTTAATTACTTAAATTTGTTTCTTGTTGTAGGATTTGAAATGTAATTAGTGTTTTGCTGTAAAATGAAGTACAGAAAGGTTGGGATACTGATTTTAAATGAATTATATTATATGATTTCCATTATTTTTTAATTCAATTGTTGACTTCTCTTTTTTGGAATCTGTTTCATTAGTGAAATTTGTTCCTTGTTTTATCATTTATGGACAGAAATAAAAAGTTGGAATACTGATTATGGAAAAAGCATTTAGTGTTTTGCTGAAAAAAATTTAGTGAAGGAGGATTGTACTGGCCGTACAGCTATACCTAAGTAGTCATAAATTTCTTTCTGGATCGTGTTCTAGCTGGCCATACAGTAGCTATTGTGTTATTGATGCTTTTGATGAAAACTGAAACAAGAATGAACAAAAAATTATGTGAAGAGAATGTTGTTTTGACCATTACTCAAGTTTTAGCTTTCAGCAATGAGTGAGGAAACAATTGGGTCCAATCAAAGTTTCAGGAAAAAAAAGAAGACTATAACAATGATTATTGTCTGAGGAATATTTCTAGTAAAATTTATTTTGTTTATTTGCCTCCATTTCTAATTTGTATATTGTTTTATAACATGTGCCTATGGTATTTTGTTTGCCTTGGCTGTTCGTTACTTTGGCGAGTGTTTGTTTGTTTGTCTCTGTTATGGACAATAACTCATACGCCATAACAATGATAACTTTTAAGTTTAATGCAAGGATAATACAGTCTTGAACATGAGCATGACTCTTTCTTTTTGAATTTCTGTTGTTTTACTGTGTAAATTGAATCATATAGACCTTCTATTAATTCTTTGACGACAGGTTCTTTTATTTTCATTTATTTGTTGTAAATGTGCAGTCTTTTGTGGAATCAATGGGCACTTAATCTTGATAATTTTACATATGCAGATCAAAGGATGATTGTTGTGATTGTTCTATATACAAATCTCTAGTTTTTTCCTGACCTGCATATCATTTGTTCTGGTGCTGAAAAGCCTTTCAAGATCTTTTGCTAACCATCCACACCCCTCATCAGTCATCACTCTTCACAACTCGCTCCAAGTACTTCTAATCAGCGATCCTGATATTGATAAGGTCGAAATTATCTCCTCACAAGCTGTTTTCTCTATTTGTTTCTCCGTTTTTTTATATAATCTAACTTTTTAACAACATTTCAGGAATCACTGGGTTTTGATTGCCTTCAATCCTATGGTAAAGGATGTAAAGGATATTGTAGTCTATTACTTGGATCCAATTGAGACTGCTCTTCCAAGTAATAGGCCTAACTATATGTGTTTTATTAATAGGTAAGATTGTTATGTTGTGATTTGTTTTTATCCTTAATCTTATTTTTATTGCATTTTTAACCTTCATTTTTTTCTTCTATAGTTTGATAACAGCTTTTAGGGCAAATTGTAAGAATAAAAATTTGGCCTACTCAAAATCAACTGATCAAACACAATCCTATCCATGGTTGAAAATTCAGGTTGTACTTGTTTTATAAGCAATTGAAATCATGAATTTTTAAAGTGTATAAAAGTCTTTTGACTAACGTGTTTGTGTTTTTCTTGTTGCAGTGCCCTTTCCAACCCAACGACAATGATTGTGGTTACTATGTGATGAAATTTATTAAGGACATAGTAACACATGACCAATTGGAGGTGCCTGAATTTGTAAGTTTATTATTGCACATGACATATATAGTCTTAACTTACAAAATTGTTGTTGACTTGTTATTTAAAGTGAATTGTCACATAAATATGTTTATTATGTCCATTAACTCAGTATTATGAAGATTGTCGATCATCAAAGTTATCTATGGAGGAGGTGGATGATCTCATTGAAGAGTGGTGCAAGTATGTTTTCCTAATTGCTCATCCTATTATTCAAAATTTACATCATTCTTAGAGTTTCATACATCTAAGGAGGAAGTGGGAGTATGACACTTTTGATAGATGAACTAGTTGGTTATTCTAAATGTCTTTTGTTGGTACAACTTTGATGTGTATTTAGGATGGTACAAATTAGATGACTTATGGTGCTACAAATTAGATGTAAATTCTGATTGGGATATGTGGATGACTTTCATATTACATGTAAAATAGTTCTTGATATATAAAGGATTTTGGTTATTCTGGCTGGTTGAGTATATTATATTGTGCAGGTAGCAATTTAACTGCCAAAAAGCAGGAAAAAGAATTATGACAAATGAAAAAAAAAAAACTTAAACATGCGCTTATGGCGCATGTAATAAATACATCTTTACATGCGCTTTTAATACAAAAGCGCGTGTGTATATATATTTACATGCGCTGTTATTACAAAAGCGCGTGTATATATGTATATTTACATGCGCTTTTCTGACGATAAAACGCATGTATAAGTATAGATATACATGCGCTTTTTACAAGCGCATGTAAATCCTTTCCCGGCGAGGCCATTGCCAGCGTTTTTTAAGCGCATGTAAAAGCCAAAATGAGCGCATGTAAAGGGGTTATTCTGTAGTAGTGATATGATTTTATTGACGATATTCTTTTCATACTTTTTCATATTAAGTAGACAATAATGTTTCATAGGAAAGTATGTCGACAATGACTAGTTGTCAATTTTGAGTTTGTTAATGATAATCTAAAAAATGTGACTCACTCCGGTCCTAAATATAAGACATAGATGACTTTTTTGGAAAATCCTAAAAAAGCAAAAAATAAGTTAATTATAAATTGATTTACCTAATTTTTTCTGTTAAACTAGTTTATTTTACCTATAAACTAATAGATTATCTAAAAACATACTCCCTCCGTTCCTAAATATAAGATCACTTTGGCTAATTTGGAGAGATTAAGGAAGACATTCCAATGTATTAGGATTACATGATCTTCCCACAATACCCCTCACTTAAATTTAAAAGACAAATATGGATTTGAGAGAAAAGTGAGGGAGCTAAGAAATATAGGGGTAATTTGGACCAACATTGAGACAAAATAGAAAGTGATCTTATATTTAGGAACTTATCTACTTCCCCAAAGTGATCTTATATTTAGGAACAGAGGGAGTATTAAATATGTCATCATTTAATAACATATTTTGCAACCTTAATCTCTCAAAAAAAAATTATCTAGGTCCTATATTTAGGACCGGAGGTAGTATTAATTAATCACGAATTAAAAATATCTTATATTTTAAAATATATTACATTAATTTCAAATAATTTTAAGTAGACGTGTGATGATTATTTACTGCTATTAGTCATTCGAAAGATATGATTGCATCCATGGATTTCACAAAAGGACTGAATCTGCTTACTATTACACACTATGCAATTAATTAATCTTTTCTCTCTCATTTTGTAGTTGTGGTACTCATTTCTCTTTTTTGGATCACGTAATCTTGATTTCCTAGATGAACTGAAATCATTGCACTATTATTCGGGAGAGGGTTTTCTCCTCTTCCTCCCTCTCCTTTTCCCTCCTTTTCCTTTTGATACAGATCCAATGGTTCATATTTTTAATGTTTTCTCAATACTAAAATACATTTTAAAATATAATAAATAAATTTAATCAGTCAAAATTTGGTTTGAATAATTCATTACAATATTAAGAAATAAATTTAAATTTATAATAGTACTCTACAGTTTTGAACAGTTTAATACAGTTTTGGACAGTTTACATAAAATTTTGACAGATTAAATTTATTTATTGCATTTTAAAATATTATCATAATTACATTATTGTTGTAAAAACATTGAATTTGAACCACTAGATATTTTATGCAATGATTTATGAAAGGGAAAAGGAGAGAAAAGGAGAGAAAGAAAAGGAGAGAACCTGGACCCACTACTATTATGTACTGCTCCAAAATTTGATGAAATCATGTGGCCATTTCAATAAATCAATGATAACCTACTACAGTTAAAAGCTGAAATCATCGCCCGATGCTCAGTTGTAATTTTTCTTTCCTTACTGTACCTGTATGACAGCCCCTGAGGCACATTTTAATTATTTGCTAAGCAATTAATAATATGACCACTTTTTATTCCAAAGAAAAAGCTGCAATCATAGCCTCATTACCTGTACCAGTAACTTATAGTTCCATTTTTGTTGAATTTCAGTTTCACCCCGGCTAGACATTTCTATTTTCCTTAAAATTAATAGCATTACTGCTTTACGGATTCATTTTTTCAGAGTAACTTTTATGATTGAACATTGATAAGATTAAGAGGCGACTCAATCTAATTAGGTGAGCCAAACTAAATCAGTATATATAA
Source organism: Mimosa pudica (assembly GCA_029929735.1). Classification (NCBI taxonomy): domain Eukaryota; kingdom Viridiplantae; phylum Streptophyta; class Magnoliopsida; order Fabales; family Fabaceae; genus Mimosa; species Mimosa pudica. The sequence continues at coordinate 538,082 of JAKELP010000022.1, read as the reverse complement.
TTTCTATGAATTCGTTGTCGTCATCATCATTATTATAAACATGTCATAATTTTCTTTAAGAAAATTGAGCTATTTTAATTTAAAGTACTATATATTTTGAATCAAGTGAAGTAAATGCTAATTGAAAAGTATGTTATAAAAATAATCAATGGCTTTTGAAGCCACATAAAATTGTTATTTTCTCACAAAGTGATTGGCTATGTGTTATAGAATTAATATTCTATAAATAAGAAATTAGATTAAAAGGGAACTAGAACAGAAATCAGAGGATTTAAGAAGAAGAAATATAGAAATTCAGAGGGTTAAAAATATAAGCAATTAGGAGAATAATAGAGGGGCAAAGGCAAGAATTAGAGAAGAGTATAGAGGGTCAAAGAAAAGAAAGGGAGAAGAGAGGCCGTCGGCCACAAGAGAAACACAAGAAAATATTCAATTCATCAAAATGCAAGACATCACAATAGATAAGCCTAATTCAGGTTATATAAGTCTGACCTAATAATAATAAAAAGCCCAAGATAACCCTTAAGGCCCAAATGCAATAAAACATAACAAACCCTAGTAAAATACGAATTCATTAATTAATTCAATTAGTCAAAATAACTAACCAAATTAATTAACTACTTTATTGTAATTATTAAAATCATAACACTATGTTTAAAAAACCATTGAGAGACGAAGAATCGCTCACATTTAGCATATAATAATGTCTTAACTTTCAAATAAGATTTTTCAAACACAAATTTTATATATTAACGTGTTAAGTTCATGTTAAAATGGACATAAATTTCATAATTGGGCCTCCCTAGCTAGGGCCCAAAAAACTAAATGATCCCCACGTGCACACACATATTTTTTTGGTTACAACACGTGCCCACACATTTATGCAATGGTTATTATTAAGTCCATCAAACTCCACATTAAACTCTTAACGTATAGACTTAAACACATTCTAATTTTTAGTTGCTTGTCAATTTTTTTATTCCCTCTAGTCCCTATGATAAGATGTAGTCAAACTTTTTACACATAATAATAAAAACATGCATGTTGGAAGTATTTATATGGGTATATTTAATAGTTTTCTATTTTTACCCTTAATCATTTATCATACACAGTTTCTCTCCCTTCATTGCCTTAATCATTATACAAGGGTATTAAAAAGATAAACAAGCATTAATTACTTTGACTTTTGCATATTTCCTTTCATATATTTTTTTGGTAATAATATTTCCTTTCATATTTTGTACAAAAAGATTTTAGATTTGTTATGTCACCTCTGATATATATGACCAGAGGAAGGATAATATAAATGTAAATATTTTAGTTGAAGGTGCAAATTTTATAGTACTAACCAGTAAAAAGCCCCTTTTTCCTAAATGTAACGCATTTTAACCAAACTTAAATAGGCATGTTAGATCAATTTGATATATGTTTGTACAAAATGGTTAGTACTATAAAATGCGCGTTTTAGGGTTAAAAGCGGCACAAGTATTTTTTTTAGACAATTTTAATCTCGTTTTTATGTTTTAGTGTCAAGAATCTCAAGAAAGTGGTACTTTTGGTCAAAAAAGACCAAAAGTTTGTCGAATATTTCACCATAACTCGTTATAAGCCCATTTGCGCGTTTTAGTGTTAAAAGCGGCACAAGTATTTTTTTTGACAATTTTAATCTCGTTTTTGTGTTTTAGTGTCAAGAATCTCAAGAAAGAGGTACTTTTGGTCAAAAAAGACCAAAAGTTTGTCGAATATTTCACCATAACTCGTTTTAATCTCATTTGCGCTTTTAGGGTTAAAAGTGGCAAAAGTTTTTTTTTTCACGATTTTAATATCGTTTTTGTGTTTTAGTATCAGAAATCTCAGGAAAGTGGTACTTTTGGTCAAAAAAGACCAAAAGTTTGTCGAATATTTTACCATAACTCGTTTTAAGCCCATTTGCGCGTTTTAGGGTTAAAAACAACACAAGTATTTTTTTAAAAAAATTTTAATCTCATTTTTGTGTCTTAGTGTCATGAATCTCAAGAAAGTGGTACTTTTGGTCAAAAAGACCAAAAGTTTGTCGAATATTTCACCATAACTCGTTTTAAGCCCATTTGCGCGTTTTAGGGTTAAAAGCGGCTCAAGTATTTCTCTTTAGACAATTTTAATCTCGTTTTTGTGTTTTAGTGTCAAGAATCTCAAGAAAGTGGTACTTTTGGCCCAAAAACGCAAAAAGTTTGTCGAATGTATCACCATAACTTGTTTTAAGCCCATTGGCGCGTTTTAGGGCTAAAAGCGACACAAGTATTTTTTTTTGACAATTTTAATCTCGTTTTTGTGTTTTAGTGCCAAGAATCTCAAGAAAGTGGTACTTTTGGTCAAAAAAGACCAAAAGTTTGTCGAATTTTCACCATAACTCGTTTTAAGCCCATTTGCGGGTTTTAGGTTTAAAAGCAGCACTAATATTCTTTTTGACGATTTGAATCTCGTTTTTGTGTTTTAGTGTCAAGAATCTCAAGAAAGTGGTATTTTTTGTCAAAAAAGACCAAAAGTTTGTCGAATTTTCACCATAACTCGTTTTAAGCCCGTTTGCGGGTTTTAGGTTTAAAAGCGGCACTAGTATTCTTTTTGACGATTTGAATCTCGTTTTTGTGTTTTAGTGTCAAAAATCTCAATAAAGTGGTACTTTTGGTCAAAAAAGACCAAAAGTTTGTCGAATATTTCACCATAACTCGTTTTAAACCTATTTACTCGTTCTATGGATAAAAACGGCACAAGTTTCTTTTTCTTTTGACAATTTTAATCTCGTTTTTGTGTTTTAGTGTCAAGAATCTCAAGAAAGTGGTACTTTTTGAAAGTGTGGCTGTCACCCAAGAGGGGGGGTGAATTGGGTGGCAGAATAAAACTTTAAAATTCTCTGTAAAACATGACTTCTTGTGCTTTATGTAAATGACGATGAATCATGTTGTGCACAAATAAGTATGTGATGGTGTGGGGCTGGAAATATTAAAACAGAATAAGCACACACGAATTTATCCTGGTTCGGTCACTTCCAGACCTACATCCAGTCCCCAGGCCTCACCTGAGATTTTCAATCCACTAAAACTTCTTGTTTAAATCAGGCACAAGAAAAGCCTTCACACCTTAGGTTTTATGAACACGGGTTCACCTAACAACCCACAGGTTTTGCAACGGGCTTACTTGCAAACCTTGGAGATTTAGAAAACCTCTAAATACTCCCCCTTACTCTTGTAATGTTACAACACTGTTCTTCAAGCACCAAGCTTTAGAACAGCCTCTATTAATTAGAGGATTTGATAATATGTTCACTCTATGAACTGATTATGATAAACACTTAAGTACAAATGATTCTCTCAAGAGTTCTCTCTAAGAATATTACAACTCTAAGATCAGAGAGTAGAAGATAAGAAGAATATAGACTATAATATCTCAGACAATAAGCTTGCTGTTCTTCGTTCCTTCTTCATGAATGTTGAAGATGTTTCTTTTATACTCAGCTTCCAACACTCAATGGCTTGGGCGGCAGTTTGGAATATGACCGTTTGAATATAGCCGTTGATCCCTTGTTAAGTACATCTTCATTAATGCTCCATAAATGCTCAGCAGGGTTGACTTGCTTTATCTCTGAAAAGCAACTCTGACAACTCTGCTCTGACAAAAGCATTCTGACTTCTGAGCATATGTACGTTCTGTCTCTTGTACTCTTGCTGACGGATGATCATCGTTCATCCGGAAGCGGCAATCTTGCTCTACAAGTGTTAGTCTCAGAATCCTAGTGCCAAGAGTATTTGCATCCGGAAGCTCATTTGCATCCGGAAGTAAAACTAAGTTCTGCACATAATTGTTAGTCTAACAGAGTAGTATATATATAATCAAGTGCAGCAAGAACCATACATGCTATGGGAAGCGTGATTGCTATGAGAAGCATTCTTACTTAGACTAGGTTCTGACTTAGCATGTTATTGACTTTCGCTGTGGGACGTATTCTTCATCCGTGAGCGTTAGTCACGTTATTTTACTCTAAGTCTTCCGGAAGCGATTTTGCATCCTGTTGTGTCCTAACTTAGGATTCAGTTTTAACTCAAATCTTCCCAAGTAATCAATCAGTCCTAACTTAGTCTTCATCAAGGTTCAATACTCTAACAGCCTAGACTAGGTTCTGACTTAGTGTCTCACTTGCTTCCGCTATGGGATGTGTATTCCATCCGCGAGCGCTAGTTCTAATCCATCCGGAAGTAATTCTGCATCCGGTTGTGACTTAACTTAAGATTTACTTTTAACCTAATTCTTCCTATGTGATCAACTAGTTCTTTCATATTTTAGTCTTCATCAAAACTTAAGATTCTAACATTCTTCCCCTTTTTGATGATGACAAACTAAGTTAACTTATGAATTCATACTTAAAGACAGATATAAACAATTAACACAAGTATGAAAACAATAAGCAAACTTCATTACTAACATGTAAATCAATTACATATAACAATCAACAAAAATTCTAAAGATTTACAAGTATGAATAAAAATGAAGTATAGTGCAAAATGATATGCTATGCATGAGAGGTTGGGGTTTTTAAAGCTTGTGTCTTTTGTTCCTCTCTTTCTCTCTCTGGTTCTGCTCATGCTCCTCATTCATCTTGGCCCACATCTCATCTAACTGTTGTTGGTTGATCTGGGCAAGAATTGCTTGAAGCTCCCTCTCCTCATTGGCTTTTCTAACTCTCTCAAGCTCAAGGGATTCCTCGATGGCTCTTCTCAGATCATCAGCCTTACTAAACCCAAAAGACCTTCCAAGCTCTGTATCTCCGATGGGGATGGATCCGTGAGGGAGATGGACAACCTTAACCTTAACATTCCAGGCAGGGTAATCAGGGTCTTGAGGTAGGCTTGACTTTGCTTTCCCTTTTCCCTTCCCTTTCCCTTTCCTCTTCTCTTGAAGATCCTTAGCATGAGCCCTCTCAGCATCCAGAACGAAGAGTTGCTCATATGTGAGTCTGTCTGTTCTACCATAGTGCTCAAACTCTTCTGTGTCATGTCTTCCACCTCCAGTTTGACTACAACCTCTGGTGGGACGTCAGAAGTTTCTTGCACAACATGGGAGGGCAGCTGAGTATGAGAGGCTTCCCCTGGCTGTGGCACCCATTCAGCTACAACATCCTCAGGAGCAGCTATTGACTCCTCTTCTTCACTTTCTGAGTGCACACTGGGGTGAGGAGCAGCCTTCTTTCTAGCCACAGTCTTAACCCTTGCCTTACTGAAGCTGATTGGAGGAGGGACAGGGGCAGGCGCAGAGGGAGGAATTGGCTTGGCTATAACCATCACCGGCGGCTCTGGCCTCTTAAAACCATACTTCATGCATAGCTCCTCAAACAGGTTGGCAACAGGCGCAGAGGCTGGCACAGGCTCAGCAGTAGGTGGCACCTCACGTTGATCAGCCAGCACCATCTCAAGGTTGGTCTCACTGCTGGCAGACTGACGTTGGCTCATGAAACGAATGACTTCATCACGGATTAGCCTTTCTGCCCCCCTTGTGGGTCATGATTCTGGAGTAGATATACTGGAGCACCCTCTGTGTGTAGGGCATGCCTGAGACTTTCTTTCCACCAGTCCCATAAGCAAGCTCCAAATCTGCTTGGTCCAGGCGCTCAGAGAAGGTCCACACATTCAACTCTTCGTTAGTGATCCCCAGGAAGCGGTTGATGTGCCTCCAGTTGAACTTAATCCTTCTTCCTCTGATGGTGGCCTTGAAGCTAACCCGACCAATCGCAGTCTTCTGCTTGCTAATGTCCTTATACTTCACTGCAGCAGTTAGAGACTCATAGAACACCCTCAGCACGTTGATGTTATACTCATTTTGCAAGCCCAGCCAGTTCATGTACTTGTGCAGATACTCAGTGAGGTCATAACCCAGATCTGCTAGCTTCTTCAAATCAACGTAGATTCCGTTGTTGAGATAAGGGGTTTTGTTCTCAAAAACCTGGGAAATGGCTTCCAGCGGCCCAGATTTATACTCAGAGTAGTCATCTTCAGGAACCCTCTGGCGTTTGGATGGTTGTTCTTCGGCAAACCTAACTTGTTTATCTTTCCTTTTCCCAGATTTTCCAGATTTCTTGGAGGAGGAACCTTTCTGGAGATGAGGGTTATATTCGATTGAACCGGCCATTTCTGTGATGTTTTTGTGGAAGGAGAGGAGTGCAGAGAGGATGAATGTGGATGTAGATGATGAAGAAGATGAAGAACACCAGATGAAGATGAAGAACAGGCGAGAGAATTTGGTTGAATGTGTGTGTGAAGAATGATGAATGAATACCCCTATTTATGCAATGTGATGTTTTGATGCGAAGGGTCATGATGGCAGTTTATGGAAAACACACACTTTTATGGGAAAACGTAAACATTTAAAATTGAAACGGCGCACCTGATGCCACGTGTCGTTTCTGATTGTCAGAGAAGGCACAACTGTTGTCAGAGAAGGTGAAACGTTTCTGAGGTGACGTGTCTTTTTCCCAACACTAGCGCTTCCGGTTGCTGAACGCCAAACGCAAGCGTCAGCACCCATGCTGAGTAGAAGAGAGTGCTTCCGGAAGTGAATTCGCTTCCGGAAGTGATCCACTTAAGATTTAACATTAACATACTGGTGGACCTGCAAAACTAAAGATTGGCACTCCGATGCCTAAGTTAGCACAGTTTACAGGTTTTAACAATTAAGCACAGGTTTATTCTGAAGATTAAACTTCATTTGGGTTTACCATTCCCAAATTTCCTCTTATGAATGTAAATTGGTCAACCCCCAGAGGTTTGGTGAAGATGTCTGCAAGTTGATGCTGAGTAGGAACAAACTGCACCTTGACATCCTTCTTTTGAACATGGTCTATGATGAAGTGATGTCTGACGTCAATGTGCTTTGTTCTTGTGTGCTGTACTGGATTCTTGGCTAGGCTGATGGTGCTTGTGTTATCACAGAGGATAGGAGCCTCTGGGAACTCTAGGCCAAGGTCTCGAAGTTGGTTCTTCAGCCAAAGCACTTGTGCACAGCAACTTGCAGCAGCAATATATTCTGCCTCTGTGGATGACAGTGACACACATGTTTGTTTCTTGCTTGCCCATGACACCAGGCCGCCTCCTAGGAAGGCACATTGGCCACTGGTGCTCTATCAGTCTTGTAACCTGCATGGTCAGCGTCAGAATAGGCCCACAAGAACTCTTGGTTACCTCTGGGATACCAGAGACCAAGTTCTTGAGTTCCCTCAAGGTATCTCAGAATACGCTTGACACATGATAGATGAGCTTTCTTGGGGTTGGCTTGCAGGTTGAGGGACCATTCTCGCTGTAACATCCTAATTTTTTAAGTTAGAATTTTTAGGTTTTACAATCTTTATATTAAAGTTGAATAAATTATGAATTTTGAAAAAATAAAAAGTTTGGTTTAAAACAAAAAAAAATATAAATTTTGATATGTAATGACTTTTTATATTGGAAGAGATGTATAAAGAAAAGGATTAAAAATATACATATATAAATATGTTGTATTTTCTTTCAAGTAAATAAAAAGAGCCCAATTATAAAAAGCCCACATATGAGAAACCCTAGACTCATTCCCTTCTAGTCTAGTAATAGGTTACCACTCATTGCAAATTTTTACACTAGGCGCTGCATATTCCTCCACCTCCCTTCTCCACTGTGAGTCTCTGACATATATTGTCAACTTTAATTTTATATTTTTAGTCTGTTCTCAATATATGTATACAACTATATTTAATTAATTATTTTGATGCAATCTGACACATCCATCTTTCACATGCTATTTCGTCCTTTGTTTGTGTGGGTATACATATATCTAAGTTTCTTTTAACAATTCCTAATTTTTCCACCCATTAACTTGTGAAAAAGTCAAAAATAGCACGTTTAAGATTTTCTTTTCTCCCTTTACCAGGAATTCAAATATATATATAATATATATATATATATATATACTATATATATATATATATATATATATATATATATATATATATATATATATATGAGTTTTCGTTAATCTTGAGCACGGTGGGGCGGATGTTTCATTTTCCATATTCTGTCTCATCTCAATGTTTCTATTTCTTTTTATATCGATTTCGATTTGTTTTTATAAATAATAATATATGTACGCACATATAAACTAAATGTTTTATAATTTCAATGATGTTTTATATATACTTACATATAGTTATAATATTTTTTTACCCCACAATTATTATCTGTTCCCTTTTTATCTCTTGGTCTATTTTTATTTATTTATTTGTTGAATGAATATATTTTTATGTGTATTAGACCTACATATTATTTAATCATACTTTTGAAGTTAAATTCTTTTCGGCTACAGTTGGAGGTACTATTGAGTCAATATGCAACCTCATTTAACTATTTTCCCTCAAACCATCATCCTGAAATAAAGTTTCCATAACTATTATAATATTTAGAGCTATAATAAAAGGGGTTTATGTGTATAATATAAATTTTCCTTGTAGCACTGGATTTTTAGAATAGTAATAGTAAGTGTATTAATAAATATTTATATATATGATTTTGTAGACACTCGGTGAGAGTGAGAATTTTGAAGTTACTTGTGTGATTATCCGTGATCTTTCAAGCAACAGGTAACTCTGGAAAATTCTGATGGATACTTGCAAATATGTGTATAGTTATATTATAAATAATTATAATTTGTTTAAATTATGTGAGGTATAATCCTTTTAAGCATGCTTGCTTTTTATCTATATTATGTGAGATGTATGCTGGTTTGTTCCTTTTCAAGCATGCTTATATGTATTGATACGGTTTACTTGTCAATTAAACCTATGTGAAGCATGATTATATGTTATGAGTGATCATGGAATTGCAACGTGATTATGGTATCATGAATTGGAATTTGATATGGTTTTGAAATTTGATATAATTGTCATGACATTTGCATTCACGGCGATGGGATAGAATTTAGAGGGGAGAAGATATGTATGGTGAAATTTATTACCACGTGGTATGCCACCACTCGGTGCACAGTGGATGGTAGTGGTACTTGTCAGGGCCCTTTCTTCTATACCTTCCTTTGCCAGAGATTGCATGGAAGTTATGGGACATGTGACAACTCCTTATATTTGCTCTTTAAGGAGGGGAGCCATAGTCCATGCTTGAGCTCTATACCTTTGGCAGGGTATATCTCAAGTATGGTGAGCTTGAGGCAATCTAGTTAATGGATCTGTTTCTGTTTGGACTGTGTGTTAGCCTATGGCTCCTGTCAGCGGAATAAGGGTGGAGGCGATATAAGGGAGACATGCATGATACATTCATTCATGAGCAAACTATATTTATCTAAATGTATGAGTAATGTAATATTGGTGTATTTAGAGGCCACAAATTATTTTGTGGAATATAATTATTTGTAAAATAATTGTACATGATTTGTTAGTGTATGTTAGATGTTTTCAGTAGTTACTGAGATGTCGATCTCACTCCAGTATTAACAATTTTAGGTGAATGATCTAACAATAAGCAAGGGAAGACACTTGAGGAGTAAGCACGTTAAGTTATATTTATTTGTCATGGACCTAAGACTTTAAAATGTTTTATTTTTTTATTTAAATTTGTCACTACGACTTGGATTTTTGGGAGTGTAAATATAATTTTATTATAAATTGTATATGATTTTGGAGGTGTTACAATTTGGTATCAGAGCGATAAGATTCTGTGACCGTTTGTCTTATGATTTTGAAAAGTATTTTAAAAAAAAAAGTGTTTTGAACTTTTGGAGGTCATGACAATTTAAATATATCTTGTGCTCCTCTTGTTAGTTATACTTGTTAATTGATAGAAAATATATTGTTGCTTAACATATAAAGTTGGACTTATTTGGTGGTTTCATATTTAGTAATAGGGTGAAGGGGCAAAAATAGCCACCGTAATTTTCAAAGTGGACAACTTTGGCACCCGTAATTTCGATGGTGCAAAACCGGATATTATAAACCAAAATGGGACAAATCTAGCACTCTTAAACATAGGTGTTAAGTTTGACCTTTAGTTAACTAGGAATGATGATATGGCATAATGACGTGGCACCATGAGGCATTATGTGTCACCCCATGCTGATATGTATATGACATGGCAAAAATGAAAAAAATGACATTGCCCCTTCGCCCTACTTATAATCTGATTGTATATTAAATTAATAACATGAAAAATAAGAAAAATCTCAACCCCTCTTTGTCTTTCTTGCTTCATCGCACCCCCCTCTACAACTTCCCAGTTCCCATAATCATCCTTCCTCTCTCATATTCCATCCCATAATCTCTGTACTTCTAAAAATTTCATTCATCACTCTCATCAAAGCCTCCATTACAGCAACGAAATGGAAGAAGATGAAATTTGGGCAGAAAATAGAAGATGGACTGGTGATGAAGACTGAGGGAAGCAAAATGTGAGTTTTAATACTGAAAATCGGAGAAGAAGCTCTCCAGCTCAGTTTACAAATTTGGTTATAACCGAATATGTTTTCCCCCTTTTCATTTTCAGATTCATTTCCTTTTTTCAGTTTCCATTTCTCTTGCTTTTCTTCTTCAGTTTCTTTTTTACCCGCTCCTGTAGTCTGCCGCCGTCAAAGGCTCCTGGAAGTCCGACGACCTAGAAGCCCATCACCATCGAAGCCTCTGACTCGGAGAAGAAGACAATCTCTGAATTGATTTGAGAATTTAGTTTAGTTTTTTATTAGTTAAATATCCAGTCAGATTATAAGTATGACTGGATATACATATCAGATTAATTTTTTTTCATTTTGCCATGTCATATACATATCAGCATGGGGGTGACACATAATGCCTCATTGTGCCACGTCATTATGCCATATCATCATTTCCAGTCAACTAACGGTCAAACTTAACACCTATGTTAAGAGTGCTAGATTTGTCCCATTTTGTTTTATAATGTCCGGTTTTGCACCATCGAAATTACGGGTGCCAAAGTTGTCCATTTTGAAAATTACGGTGGCTATTTTTGCCCCTTCGCCCTTAGTAATATTTATTGTTTTAACAAAAGTATTGTTATTGATAAGAAAATTTAGTGAGATGTAGAATTAATTTTATAGTGATGACAATGAAAGGGATAAGCATAAAACAATGATAAAGTTGATATGAGAATAGGGCAATGGTTAGATAAAACTGTAAAACATTGGGATTTGGGTTGATTGTTACATGTGAGAAAACCTTATGGGCTGGTTGAAATATTTGTGATTTTCGTCATCTTCTCTGTTTTGTTCTTATTGTGGTCATGAGAAATTTATTTTCTTGTTGTTCTTTGGGTTTCCAAGTTTGAACTTGCTTTTATAGTTTGTGAAGTTTTAGATTTTGTTCTTATAGTTTCTTGCTGTTCTTTGGTGATATTAAGGAAATCAAAAAGAAAAAAAAATGTGAAGGTTGTATGTGTGAGAAATTATAGGTATTTTTGAAATAAGACAGAAAGGTAAGCATATTAAAGATTCAAACTTTATATATGGAGAATGAGTTAGATTATTATGACTTCATTAGGATGTGAATTGATTTATGGCAAGTCCATCAAAGTAAGTTTTTGTGTGTTGGTTATAAAATTGGGGTTTAGAATTGAAAGCTTGAAGTGAATTAGTTTGGTAGCCTACTTTGTGATGTTAGATTTAGTTTGAAATCAAAACTTGGAGTAATTGAATATAGTGGTAGATGTTAAGAATGAATTGGAGAAACAAGTTGAATTCTAATATTGAGTTAAGATTTGGTTATGAGTTCTTGTAGATAGCTTAAATGTTGAGGTAGTAAGTCTTGAGAAGTGTTAAGATTGGGTTGAAATTGAAGGAAAGATTTTGGAGGTGAAACAAGTCTATTATTTTTCTTGATCGAATAAACAAGTCTATTATGGATATTTGAAGGATTTAATTAAGGTTAAATTTCTTTGTAAGTTTTTTTTAGAGTATAATGTTGGATATAAATTTTGAGGTTGAATTGCGTAGGGATTCAAATATAGTATGAAATGATGAAGTGTGATTATTGATTTAATGTCTTTAAGAGACAAATGACTACATTTAGAGGGACTACCAAGTTTGATTTATAAGGATTTTTAATTCTTGCTAGTGTTGATGTGATAGTCAATTGGGACAATATGATTTTATTATGGTGGTGATATATTTATATTGTGGATATTGAGAATATTTGATTTTTTTTTGGACTTTGAGTGATTTGATGATCTCCTTGTTAATAGTGCTCAAGGAAGATTTTAGTTTGGTTGAGTTATTGATTTTAGTTAATTGTGAGAGATTCAAAGTTGTGAATTTCATAATTTCATATGGATTTTGAGAATTGAAAGGAATTTATGTTTTCTTTATTTCTATAGGCTTATTGGTGCTAATGAAGAGATTATGTTTGGTTGAAATCTTTGGGAAGTCAGACAAAGGAAGTTAGGGTCATTATGGAATCCAAAAGAAAATGAAAAGGAGCTATTGAGTTTTTCTAGTATATTAGACATAAATTTGACTTTGGGAAATAGAATTTTCTACATTGATGAAGGAATTGAGGATTATTTGACATGAGTGAATTTTTAGGCTCGCTAGCGTGATTAAAGTAGCTAGGTGGGACAGTGATTAAGAATCTGTGGATAAAGGTAGTTGAATAGATCTAGTATTCATTCGTGGAATTTTTGGAAATAATGGAATTATGTTTTAAGGAAGTATTTAAAAGAAAATAAAGATTGAGGTTGGTATAGTGATTAGAATATAATATTTCAGTATGGTGATCTATTCATAGGATTAGGAATATAGAATTTGAGATGTTGTACATGTTTGAGTTATTTAGTTTTTCTTAAGGTTATGAAGAAATTTCAGTTTAGTAGTGTTTAAATTAGAAGTTATGATTGTGATTGAGTTAGTAAATGGTGACGCTGGATAAATTTAAGATTCCATGGTTGATGATCTAGTGAAAGTTTTGCTGATTTATGAATATTATTGTGAACGAATTGCACTGTCTTTGATTTTGACTTATCTTGAATTGAGGTCATGAGTCGTGGAGAGGGATAAACTTTTAGGGGATTGTTATCCAATAGTAAAGGAGTTAGAAATACTATTTTAGAATATGAGATTATGATTGAGTATCATTGTGATTCCGAAAGGATAGTAGAAGTTGAAATCAATAGAGAATGTATCGTTGACAAGTAATGTTGATTTTAAATCACCCAATTGTAGAGCTCAAAGCAGATAAGGAAGATTGAGACATTATGAGTTTTATGATTGAATTGAGATGGTTTAAGTGTTATTTTTGTCTTGAAAATTTCTTAGATAAGATGGTTGAGATCTCTCAAAGATTTAGAGGGGCGACATTGGCTTTTAAGTTTTAGATTATGATAAATGAGTCTTAGATTAATCAAAGATCATTCGGTACTATTTATTTAAAGGTGGACTTATGACTATCAAGATGATTGAAAGAAATTGAGGTTCCCAAGAAGTACGTGTTTTAAGCCATAATTGATTTTGAAAATGATTGAAGTAGAACTATTCTGTATTGGAACAAGGAATTAAGAAATTAGTGAGATGGTGAAATATGATGTTTTGGAGGATTTCAATGGCATTCATGCTTATAGTAGTGGGATGTTTTTTGAGTTAGTATAGAGTTAAGTGGCATTAAAACTTACAAATAGTAGCTGAAGAGTGTTGAGAGTTATACACAAAATTTTTGATAATGATTATTCAAAGTGATAATGATGAGTATCTATCTTGCTTTATCGGAATAAATCAATTTGAGGACTATTGTGTTACGAATTATTTGTTAGAGTTGTACGATTTAGAGAATTTTGAGGACAAAATTCTTTTGAGGAGGGGAGAATTGTAACATCCTAATTTTTTAAGTTAGAATTTTTAGGTTTTACAATCTTTATATTAAAGTTGAATAAATTATGAATTTTGAAAAAATAAAAAGTTTGGTTTAAAACAAAAAAAAATATAAATTTTGATATGTAATGACTTTTTATATTGGAAGAGATGTATAAAGAAAAGGATTAAAAATATACATATATAAATATGTTGTATTTTCTTTCAAGTAAATAAAAAGAGCCCAATTATAAAAAGCCCACATATGAGAAACCTAGATTCATTCCCTCTAGTCTAGTAATAGGTTACCACTCATTGCAAATTTTTACACTAGGCGCTGCATATTCCTCCACCTCCCTTCTCCACTGTGAGTCTCTGACATATATTGTCAACTTTAATTTATATTTTTTTAGTCTGTTCTCAATATATGTATACAACTATATTTAATTAATTATTTTGATGCAATCTGACACATCCATCTTTCACATGCTATTTCGTCCTTTGTTTTGTGTGGGTATACATATATCTAAGTTTCTTTTAACAATTCCTAATTTTTCCACCCATTAACTTGTGAAAAAGTCAAAAATAGCACGTTTAAGATTTTCTTTTCTCCATTTACCAGGAATTCAAATATATATATATATATATATATATATATATATATATATATATTATATATATATATATATATATATATATATATATATATATATATATATATATGAGTTTTCGTTAATCTTGAGCACGGTGGGGCGGATGTTTCATTTTCCATATTCTGTCTCATCTCAATGTTTCTATTTCTTTTTATATCGATTTCAATTTGTTTTTATAAATAATAATATATGTACGCACATATAAACTAAATGTTTTATAATTTCAATGATGTTTTTATATATACTTACATATAGTTATAATATTTTTTTTACCCCCACAATTATTATCTGTTCCCTTTTTATCTCTTGGTCTATTTATTTATTTATTTTTGTTGAATGAATATATTTTTATGTGTATTAGACCTACATATTATTTAATCATACTTTTGAAGTTAAATTCTTTCGGCTACAGTTGGAGGTACTATTGAGTCAATATGCAACCTCATTTAACTATTTTCCCTCAAACCATCATCCTGAAATAAAGTTTCCATAACTATTATAATATTTAGAGCTATAAATAAAAGGGGTTTATGTGTATATATAAATTTTCCTTGTAGCACTGGATTTTTAGAATAGTAATAGTAAGTGTATTAATAAATATTTATATATATGATTTGTAGACACTCGGTGAGAGTGAGAATTTTGAAGTTACTTGTGTGATTATCCGTGATCTTTCAAGCAACAGGTAACTCTGGAAAATTCTGATGGATACTTGCAAATATGTGTATAGTTATATTATAAATAATTATAATTTGTTTAAATTATGTGAGGTATAATCCTTTTAAGCATGCTTGCTTTTTATCTATATTATGTGAGATGTATGCTGGTTTGTTCCTTTTCAAGCATGCTTATATGTATTGATACGGTTTACTTGTCAATTAAACCTATGTGAAGCATGATTATATATGTTATGAGTGATCATGGAATTGCAACGTGATTATGGTATCATGAATTGGAATTTGATATGGTTTTGAAATTTGATATAATTGTCATGACATTTGCATTCACGGCGATGAGATAGAATTTAGAGGGGAGAAGATATGTATGGTGAATTTTATTACCACGTGGTATGCCACCACTCGGTGCACAGTGGATGGTAGTGGTACTTGTCAGGGCCCTTTCTTCTATACCTTCCTTTGCCAGGGATTGCATGGAAGTTATGGGACATGTGACAACTCCTTATATTTGCTCTTTAAGGAGAGGAGCCATAGTCCATGCTTGAGCTCTATACCTTTGGCAGGGTATATATCAAGTATGGTGAGCTTGAGGCAATCTAGTTAATTGGATCTGTTTCTGTTTGGACTGTGTGTTAGCCTATGACTCCTGTCAGCGGAATAAGGGTGGAGGCGATATAAGGGAGACATGCATGATACATTCATTCATGAGCAAACTATATTTATCTAAATGTATGAGTAATGTAATATTGGTGTATTTAGAGGCCACAAATTATTTTGTGGAATATAATTATTTGTAAAATAATTGTACATGATTTGTTAGTGTATGTTAGATGTTTTCAGTAGTTACTGAGATGTCGATCTCACTCCAGTATTAACAATTTTAGGTGAATGATCTAACAATAAGCAAGGGAAGACACTTGAGGAGTAAGCACGTTAAGTTATATTTATTTTGTCATGGACCTAAGACTTTAAAATGTTTTATTTTTTTATTTAAATTTGTCACTACGACTTGGATTTTTGGGAGTGTAAATATAATTTTATTATAAATTGTATATGATTTTGGAGGGTGTTACACTCGCACACGCTTCCGGAAGTGAATCCGCTTCCGGATGTGAAGGACTTAAGATTTAACATTGACAGTTTTTATGGTCTTCTCACTAGGGGACCTGCAAGTGCTAGCAGAAGCAAATGCGCTTCTGGATGGTCAGTGGGTGAACTTAAGATTTAACATTAATGGACTCGCTCAGGACTTCCCAAGCAGCAACCTAGGTTGATCAGCACAAAATTATAATTTTTCAAATCTTAGTTCAAGTTCTTCCAGATATGCTTAATATGATCTCATTATTCTTAGGATATCAACAAGCTTTGAACTTAAATTCCGATTGTACTAGGCTTGTGATAATGTGTCAGGATATACAGCTTTCAGTGGGTAGAGATTCTTAATAGTTCTTTCCAGGCTAGTTATCGACACTCACTTATGCTTCTATCCTATTGGCATTTGCCTTTGGATTTATCAAATTTTGCAGAAATTAATTCAAGGCATTTCCTAAGATCTGTTATGTTAGACAAGAGAGACTATCCATCAAAATCCACAACAGAATGAGTAAGGGATAAATATGCTCATATATGATTGGCGAGATTTCCTCAAGGTTTCAGTACAGCCGTTTCCTCTCATCTTAATAAGGAGCATATTCATTGTCATTCTTTCTTGTTCATCCACATTGTTCAAACTTTCATAATCTGTGTCAACATACTTAAAGCACTAGCTTGAATTGAGATCATTTGTGGATAAGATATTTATGATTGGTTTGTAAATACAATATTCTAGTTGATCAATTGATGAAGACAAATAGTATCCCTGAACTAGATTCTGGACAGATTTCCAAGTATGAACTTGCTTAGTCCATGATTTAAAGATTTGCATTTCAAAAGGATTTTTCAATTTTTCTCAGGTCCTTTCCAAAGAGGGATGATTCGATATGCACAAATATTATAGACAAGTTCAGGTACTATAAACAAAGTGGATTTGATATGATTTGATCATTTTTCAAATATAAGATTATCACTGGTTTGAAAAAGAAAAAAATATCAATTTCACAGTATTTGAAAATTTCTAAGCCAAACAGTTAATTGGACGCTACACGATCTTCACATCCATTCCATAGAGTAATTTTGACTTTTATCCTTAGGTACATGAGTGTCAATTGCCGATGGAATGAGTAACACGCATTCATTACCCAAATAATCATTCAAGTACATGAGAGGGTAAGAATGACATCACCAAAGCTACATTTGCGTCAAGCAGTAGCTTGCTTGATTTTGACAGGCAATGCAAGGATTCTTCTATTTCAAGAGCAGCGCCAAAAGCCAAGAATGTAGAACGACTCATCGAGATTTGACTAGTTGTTCAGATGAGGTACAGTCTTGATCCTTGTTGTTCTTTCGGATCTCCTTTCCTACAAAATACCAAATAGTTCCCCCGTTTCCCCCGTTTTTTTTTTGTTTCAGTATCCAACCTTGGATCTGACTGGTCAGTTGTAGGAAGTGTATAATTCACATGCACTTAAAGACTTATTCACTATGTATATGGCATTGTGAATCTATCAAGGCTATATGCACATGGATATACATGGGTTTTGATCATGATAGTCATAGACAACATGTAGATTATGAACATTATGAATTTCTTTAACTTTCTCTATAAGGAATATAATGGTTATATCTAGGATGCTTAATGTAAAATCTCAATAATTTCATCTAACATTTGCATAGGAGATTTTACTATCGCATGCTTCGACCCTAAGTGATCCCTTGCTTACCCAAGGAGATCTTCTATACTTATCCTTGGCCTGAAGCACTTTCTTATGAGAGACAGAATTCATAGGCTTTCTCCATGTTGATCGAGGAATCCTCTCTCTCTGTTCTTCTCAGGATAGTTGAGTGGAACTCTGTGATGTTAGAATCTTAAGTTTTGATGAAGACTAAAATATGAAAGAACAAGCCAAACACTTAGAGAATATTAGGTTAATATAGAACCCCAAGTTAGAGTGCTTCCGGATGTGGATTTACTTCCGGATGGACTAAGACTAGCGCTCGCGGATGAACGTCTCATCCCCCAGCGACAGCAAGTATATCACTAAGTCATAACTCAGTCTAAGAGCATTAGTGTATAAAATCCTTGAGACTAAGTTAGGAAGCTTCCGGATGTAGATTTGCTTCCGATTGTATTAAGACTAGCGCTGGCTGTTGGTATGGATAACACTGAGCGCCAGTGACCATAACCCAACGTCCAGTGGATTTACTTCCGAATGCTTAGTGACTAGCGCTGGCTGTTGGTATGGATAACACTGAGCGTCAGTGAGTAAAATGTGAACATAATCCAACGTCCAGTGAAAATGCTTCCGGATGTGGAATTGCTTCCGGATGGAAAAGAACTCCCCTAGACTAAGTGAACTCCCACTGCATATGAGTATGTGCTATTATTGTTAAGACTAACGTTCAAAATGCAGTACACTGAGTAAAGTTGCTTCCGGATGTGGACTTGCTTTCGCAAGCAATCAGAATGTCAGAACATTCAGAGCAATGCAGTGTCAGAATGCTTTTGACAGAGCAGAGGTGTCAGAACTACTTTTCAGAGATAAAGCAAAGTCAACCCTGCTAAGCATTAATGGAGCATTAATTGGGCAAACGGTAACTTGGGATAAACGGCCATATTCAAACGGCTAACCCACCTACCAAGAGTGAGAATACTTGAAGACTATATAAACAAGCTCACCTTCATTTATGAAGACAACTAATATCTTTGACATCTTGAAGAAAGCTAGAGTGAGAAACTAAAGAAATCCTCCAAGCATTCAAATCTGCCCAGAAAAGAGAAAGAGCATTTAACGCATTGAGAGTTCTTTTCATCTACTAATCTTGTACTCTTTGTTGTTAAGTCTCTTCTTGTATTAAGAGCATTGATTGTACTTAAGTGTGTAACATTATCCGTTCTTCAAGAGAACTAAGTTTAGAAAATCCTTTATTTGTAAAGGTTGAACCCTTGCTGGTAGTAAGGGGGAGTTAGTTAGCAAGGTTGCAAGTGAGCCTTGAGTAAAACTTGTGGTTGTAAGGTTGCAAGCGATCCCGTCCAAAACTTGCGGTTGTAAAGGTTCCAGGTGAACCCGTTGTAAAACCTGGGGATAGTGGAACTCAACCTGGGTGGTTGAGAACTGGACGTAGTTCAGGAAGACCGAACCAGTATAAACTTTGTGTGTTATTGTTCGATTTTTATTCGGTAGCACAATTCACCCCCCTCTTGTGCATCCATTACTTTCAAACGTGATGTTAGTTTATTAAAACTTAGATCCAGTTGGCATACGAGTCATCCATTAAGTGTTGGCATAAGGTTTGGCATAGCTGATGAGCGTCTTCCAGACTCCTCAAGGAATTTATTATTCCATTGGGAGATCAAGAGTTGATCATTAGGCCATATGGATATCACGTCCTGTTTGGCTTAAGACCTTTCAATGAATGATGCGATTCTTTGGACATGATAGTGTTAGAATCTTAAGTTTTGATGAAGACTAAAATATGAAAGAACTTAGAAAGTAATAGGAAAACCTAGAACCCTAAGTTGAAGTGCAACCGGATGAGATCTTACTTCCGGATAGACTAGGACTGGCGCTCGCTGACAAATAGTTCATCCCCCAGCGAGAGCAAGTGATTCACTAAGGAATTAACTTAGTCCATGAGCAATAGATAAACAAAATCTTTAGACTAAGCTAAGAGTCAACAGGAAGTGAATTTGCTCCCTGATAGATTTGTGCTGACGCAGGCTGATAAAATAGGATAACCCCAAGCGTCAGTGAAAATGCAACATCAAGTGAAATAGCTTCCTGATAAACTTTGACTGGCGCAGACCGATAGAATAGATATAACACTAAGCGTCAGTGAAAAAGCCTCGTCAAGTAGAATCACTTCCTAATAAACTTTCACTAGCGCAGACTGATAGAACATGATAACACTAAGCGTCAGTGAATGTAAGCAACGTCCAGCAGAAGTGCTTCCGATAGCTTAGTGACTAGCGCTAGCTGTTGAAGTGACTTAACACTGAGAGAGAGTAAGTAATCCTTCATCCAGTGAATTTGCTTCCGGATGTAAATGTACTTCCTGATATAAGGAACTTACCACTTAGGCAAAGAACACTCCCACTGCATGTGACTATATGTTCATATTGATAAACTAACACTCAGTGCAGCACACTCAGTAGAATTGCTTCAGGATGAGAATCTGCTTCCGCAAGCAAGAGTCAGACCGTACAAAGTGCTCAGATGTCAGAACGACTTTTGTCAGAATAGTACTGTCAGAACAGTGTTGACAGAACAGCATGGTCAGAGCACCTTTTCAGATAAAGCAAAGTCCACCCTGCTGTGCACTAATGAGGACAACGTAAACAAGGCCCCAACGTCTATAATCAAACGGTCTTGTTGCCTCTCCAACGGCTAGATATTCAGAGGCAGGTATAAAAGGGATGTTCTTCATTTCTGAAGAAAAAAAGCTTGAATGGAAGAAAAGAGAGAACAGAGCATAGTATCTGAAATATCATATTCTTCGTTCTACACATCTTCTACTACTCTCAGATCCAGATTTGTGATAATCTTCAGAGAGTGATTCAGTTGTACTTAAGTGAGTAACATCACCCACTCTTAGAGAGAGTTAGTTTTGAGCCTAAGTGTTTAGCACAATCAGTTCATAGAGTGAACATAATTATAATCTTACATTTGTAAGGGGGAGCATTTAGAAGTTTTCTAAATCTCCATAGGTTGCAAGTTAGCCCGTAAAACTTGTGTCTGTAAGGTTTGCAGGTTAGCCCGTTGTAAAACCTGTGGGTTGTTAGGTGAACCCGTGTTCGTAAAACCTAAAGTGTAAAGGCTTCTCTTGTGCCCGGTTTAAACAAGAATAGTGGATTGGAAATCTCAGGTGTAGCCTGGGGACTGGATGTAGGTCTGGGTGACCGAACCAGGATAAATTTATGTGTGCATATATTTATATTTGATCATTCTATTTTGCATCACATAGCATACTGACTTGTGCATAGCATTATTTATTATCATCATCACCGAGCACAAGCAGTCTTTCCAAAAAGAGTTTAAGTTTTTATTCCCTCACCCAATTCACCCCCCCCTCTTGGGTGACAGCCACGCATTTCATTTGGTATCAGAGCCAGGTCACTTGTTTAAAGGATCCAACGATCTCAAGTGCAGAGACCTAGGCTGACTTGGGTTACAAAATGTGTTTTGAAGGTTTTGACCATACTATCCCACCCGTGTTAGAAAATGCTGATTTTTACTTATGGAAGGGAAGGATGAAAAGTTTTATACTGTCCACGGATTTCAAAATATGGGATGTCTTTGAAAAAGACTCTGATTTCAAACCAAAAGTAAATTGGACAGAAGAGGAGAAAAGTTTATTTTACTTAAACCTTAGAGCAATGCAAATTTTGCATAAAAGTTTATCTGACAATGATTACCAGAAAATAAACATTGCTCTAGGGCTATAGATATTTGGAACACTCTTGATACTATGTATGCTTCTAATCAATCTCTTGAAGTTAAGACTGTCCAAAGCTCATTATGTGCTCCCTATGAATCCACCTTTGATGAGCTACTGGATGGTGATGTAGTGGAAGCTAGCATCAGCAAAGAGAGTGTCATTCCATGCCTAGAAGATTCAGAAACTGAAGAAGATGAGGTACCTGAATCTGAACCTTCTAAATTGCAAGACATTTATAATGAGTTACATATTGAATTCTGTAAACTTGCAAAAGAAGTTTTAGGGTTGAGAAATAAGAATAGGGAACTTGAGGAACTTATTCTTTCTATCAAGGAGTCCAAAGTTCCACTCTTAAAAGAAGATTTTTCAAAAGACTCTGAGATTTCAAAAGTTAATAAACATAGTGTCTTTGAAAAGAAAACTGACCAACACAATAATGACAAGAAATCCTATTCTGAACATCACCCTATTGTCTGTTATTATTGTGGTAGAACAGGTCATATTTCTCACACGTGCAATCTTAAAAGAAATTCAAATGTGAGGAACAATTATGTATGGATTCCCAAAGGACAAGTAAGGTCCAGTGCTAACCATGTAGGACCCACGTATAAATGGGTACCAAAACCTCCTTCCAGTGCCTTACTTGTACAGGGAAGATCAAGAGTTTCTCTTGCCCTAAAGAAGGGAGCTAGTTGTGATGTCACTGCTGCAACCACCTGGTACAATCATAAGAAGCAGTGCTCCACCATTAGGAACAAAGGTTCTACCTCAAGGATAAGCTATCACAGAGTTCCATTCAACTATCCTGAGAAGAACAAGAGAGAGAGGATGCCCCAACCAACATGGAGAAAACATATGAATCCTGTCTCTCCTAAGATAATGCTTCAGACCAAAGATAGGTATAAAAGATTCCCTTGGGTAAGCAAGGAATCACTTAAGGTTGAAGCATGCAATAGTAAAATCTCCTATGCAAGTGTCAGATGGACTTATTGAGATTTTACATCAAGCATCATGTATATGAACATTATATGCCTTATAAGAGTTTATCACAATGTTCATAATCTAAATGCTATCTATGACTATCATTATCAGTGTATGACCATGTGCATATAGTCATTATTGATTCGCACTGCCATATTCATAGTGATTATCCTTGGGTGCATGTGAATCACATACTTCCTACAAACTGACAAGTCAGATCCAAGTATGGATACTAAAAAGGAAAAAGGGGATTATTTGAAATATTGTAGGAAAGAAGACTGAAAAGCAACAAGGAGGGAGAGAAAGAATTGACATTCATCACAAAACAAATGATGCTTTGCCATACTAAATCAACCAATGGAAGATTTCTCTCTTGAGACTCTTTTTGATCTCCAACGACAAGGATGATGATGGAGAAGAAAAAGAACTCTCAACATTGTTGCTTCTTCTCCTGACACTAATGCTGAAGCTGTGAGGAAGTACAAAAAGGCAAAGCAAATTTAATAGGCTGAGAGCAGATGTGTGGCATGGAGTTGATACAACTCAAATGAAGTTTAAACATCTTTACTTAATTGTTTTCAAAATACTTCAAACAATACTAACTTAGGCATCAGAGTGCCAATCTTTGTTTTAGCAGGTCCCTCAATGTTAAATCTTAAGTGCAACCGGAAGCAAAACCACTTCCGGATGGTCATCCACTGACGCTGGATGATTGCTCAAAGCAACCAAGAGCACTTGTCTAACAGCAAGCAAAACTACTTCCGGATGCCTTTTACTGGCGCTGAGTGTTAAATCAAGGTGGGCGTGAGCGCCAGTGCCTGAACCAAAGGACACGTCACTTCAGAAACGTTTCAACTCTCCACAGAAACGATATGTCTTCTCTGACATCATGAAGCGACACGTGTCATCTGGTGTGTCGTTCCAACTTAAATTTTTACGTTACCCAATGTGTGAAAATATGAAGCGACATGACCTTTTTGCCCTCCATAGTTTTTGCCTATAAATAGACGCCATTTTTTTCACTTTCACTTTTCACTTGAAAATTTTTACTCACATATTCTCTCTGCATACATTCATACTCGTCATCTGTGTCTTCATCTTCTTCATATTTTTCTTCGCATTCATTTAAACCCCACACAAAAATGGCCGGATCTCATGAATCCATCCCTGTTACCAAGAAAAATAAGTCAAAACATCTCCGTCATCCCACAAACAAATCCAAATTGGGAAAAGGCATCATGAACATTTTCGAAGATCTGGGCCGTGGAACGCCACGCCATGAACATCGGGAGAGAAATTTCTGGGGCACCAGGGTGACATGAAACAATCAGGAGTCAGCCTGGTCATGCTGGTGGCTTCTGTGGCTTGGCATGAAAGGGAAGCTCTGAGAAGCAGAAGAAGAGGTTCTGAGGAACCTTCTCCAAGCGGGAGGGTTTGTTCTGAGGAAGATGATCCCTCAGTGTATGAGATGGGCCATTAGAGCCAGTGGCCGGCAAATTTGAGACTTCCCCCCTGTGTATCAACCATGGGCTGTCCTGATCTAGACAGAGTTGATGATCTAGGGTTCCCACACTTGCGCCCCTTCCCGCCGCGATATATGCCATGGCTGAGCATCATCAACAGAACTATAATGTCGACGTTCTGTGTTCTCTGTCAAACTCTCACGGGCAGGCAAAATTCAGGAAGGTTGATGGTAAAGAACAGATCCACAAGCTCTCATTCATCCCACAGTAAGGGGGAGATCCATCAGGTTCACATGGCAGCTGATGAAATGATGGGGATAACTGATGAGACAAGTACAGCAAAGAAGAGAGGCATCAAGTACAGGCAAACAGATCTGAGAAGCTATATGGCTAAATGGGACCACTGTCCAAGAAGTCTAACTCTCTCTCCATACTACTCATATGTCTCGTATGACTACTGCAATGAATCTTCAAAAGTGCCAACTCAACCAGCTGTCAAAAGCTGCCCTCACCCTGGCCATATTGAATCCTGGCTTCAGAGTGCTGCCTGATCAGCCTGGCTGCATCTCTCCTCCCTCTGATCATTCCTCTCCTGGCCATCCTGCTATCCCCTTCCTCTTGCTGTGAGAGGATGTCTGTCACACACATCTGTGGAGGAAGAGAATGTACAGTGTAACCCCTGTGGGCATCAAGTTATGATGTGCATGGGCATCAAGTATGTGAAGCCCTGCTCACTCACTCGCGCTCAGGCGTGCCAGCATGCTTCTGAATCTGGACTTCTGTTCCCTCTGTCTGGAGAGCAGGGGATCAGGAAGTCGATTCTAGCTGGGGCCAAGCGGTTGAGAGTGCCTCTCAGTCAAAGCCTTGCGCTGAGGAGAACTCCTCTTCAAGTACTGCTCCTGTCTTGTAGGCCTTCTCGGGATAATGTGCAATCGGTCGCAACAAAAGCCTCCGAAGCAAGGGGCCAGGAGCCAGAAGACTGAGAAGACAGGTAGAATCCTATCTCGCTGGATCCTGCCAGCTTGACTAAAGACCTCAACCATCTCAGCAAACTACAAACCACAACCGTCCTCCTCCCCCCACCCCTCCTCCTCCCTCACCTCCACCTCCTCCTCCCTCCCCCCTCAATCTACCTCCTCCTCCACCTAACCTAAACACCACCACAGCCACCGCCACAAAATAACCAACAACCCCCACCATCACCAACCACAGACCATCAATCCCAATCTTCCCCATCCCATGATAGCCACTCTCAAACCTACCCTACCCATGACCAACAATACCAAGAATCCCCTCACCACTCTCCTCGCCAATCTCCTCTAAACTCCCCATCCACAAACTCCCTCACCCACTCGCCCCAACGCACCTACTCGCTCACCTCTCAATCTCTCTGCTGAAACCTCGCCTACCCCTGTCGACCCAACTCTAGACCTAGATCCAACCCCTTGGCCGACCACCTTGGGTTCCAAACCGCCATCCACCCACTTAGCCACATCTACCTAAGAGACTACCCCCGCCTTCAGCTCATCCCTGAGAATCCTCATGAACCCTTTTGCCCATTCACCCCCTTCACTGAATACTCCTCCACTTACCCCTATGAAGGCCTCTTTACACAACCTAACTACTTCGAAAGCAACTCCACTGCCTTTCCAATCCTCCTCAAACTCCAACACACCAACAACCCACATCCTCTACCTCTACCCTATCACCCTCCCCTCCTAAACGCTATGGCCCTGAACCTCCACCACCCTCATCTCCCACTCCATCCCTGGCACTCACCCTCTTTGATGATGACAAAAGGGGGAGAGATACTCTGACCGCTCTACGCCTGGCTATGAACTCAAGGGATACTCTCAGACAGCCATCACTTTGGATCGATGAGGACATCGCGGCTGCCCTTCGCCGTACCTTGGAATCCCAAAGGCTGGGTGGTGCTGAGAGCTTTATAAGGGAAGAAGCTATCCAGTTCATGCAGCAACAAAGGATGGCTGAGCAAGGATCACAGTTGGAAATGGCTGTGTTTGAGCAGAATGTACAGTCATCAGAGCCTGAGTCATCCTCATCAGAGCCTCCTCCAACTAAGTCAAATCAAGAGATCCTCGAGGAGATTATGATGAGGTGGGGACTGAAGAGGACCAGCCATCCTCCGATTGTGATTGCCAAACCAATTCCCTCTACTTTTGGAACAACTTCCACTCCTCCTCAAGCTGAGCCAACATCTGCCTCGACTGAGCAATCCTCTGTTCCTCCTCCCTCATCTGAGCCAACAGTCCAGTTCAGTGACTCTAGGAAAAAGGCCGTTGCTAGGAAACGCGCCAAGCACACTATTGCCACCACTGAATCTGAGAGTGAGGAAGAAGAGACTCCCTCTGGCCAGCCCATGCAAGAGTCTTCGTCTGTGCGTGTTGAACAAGAGGTTCCAGTAGTACAGGCTGCTCCAATTCTGAAGGAAGTCAAATTAGAAATAGAAGATATGACTCCTGAGGAATTCGAGAGATATGGGTACACGGACAGACTCACCTTCGATGAGATGGCCTGCCTCGATGCTGAGAGAGCTAGTGCAAAACCCACTCCCTCAATAAGCAAGAGCAAGAAGAAGAGTAAAGGGAAAGGGAAAAGGAAAGCCCAGGAAGTTGAGGAGGATCCCAACTTCCAAGTTTGGAATGTAAAGATCAGGGCTGCCCACTATCCTGATGGTGTAGTCATCCCCTTCGATGATGCCACAGGGTTCCCTGGGTATGAAGAGGTGGAGAACATGAAGAGGGCGGATGAATCCATTGAGTCTGAGAGACTCAGAAGAGAGAGGGAGGAAGAAGAGCTTCAGCGACTAATTGCCCAGATTGACCAGAATGTTCATGAGGCTGAATTAGCTAAGCTCCAAAAAGAGAGTGAAGAAAGACAGAAGGAGAGGGAAAAGAAAAAGAAACACACACCCTGAACCCACCAATCCAAACATTTCCTTTTAGAAATTTTTATGCATACTTTCATACTTGCTGAGTGTAATTTACATGCATATGTTCTTTACTTGTACATTTTGCTTGAGTATATACCTCTGACTTACAACTACTGTTTATCAATGATAATTGTTCTTATTTATCGCTCTTATTCTTTCGTTAATCTTTCATATGAACTAAATCGATGAATATGAGTTTGTCATCATCAAAAAGGGGAGAATGTTAGAATCTTAAGTTTTGATGAAGACTAAAATATGAAAGAACTTAGAAAGTAATAGGAAAACCTAGAACCCTAAGTTGAAGTGCAACCGGATGAGATCTTACTTCCGGATAGACTAGGACTGGCGCTCGCTGACAAATAGTTCATCCCCCAGCGAGAGCAAGTGATTCACTAAGGAATTAACTTAGTCCATGAGCAATAGATAAACAAAATCTTTAGACTAAGCTAAGAGTCAACAGGAAGTGAATTTGCTCCCTGATAGATTTGTGCTGACGCAGGCTGATAAAATAGGATAACCCCAAGCGTCAGTGAAAATGCAACATCAAGTGAAATAGCTTCCTGATAAACTTTGACTGGCGCAGACCGATAGAATAGATATAACACTAAGCGTCAGTGAAAAAGCCTCGTCAAGTAGAATCACTTCCTAATAAACTTTCACTAGCGCAGACTGATAGAACATGATAACACTAAGCGTCAGTGAATGTAAGCAACGTCCAGCAGAAGTGCTTCCGATAGCTTAGTGACTAGCGCTAGCTGTTGAAGTGACTTAACACTGAGAGAGAGTAAGTAATCCTTCATCCAGTGAATTTGCTTCCGGATGTAAATGTACTTCCTGATATAAGGAACTTACCACTTAGGCAAAGAACACTACCACTGCATGTGACTATATGTTCATATTGATAAACTAACACTCAGTGCAGCACACTCAGTAGAATTGCTTCAGGATGAGAATCTGCTTCCGCAAGCAAGAGTCAGACCGTACAAAGTGCTCAGATGTCAGAACGACTTTTGTCAGAATAGTACTGTCAGAACAGTGTTGACAGAACAGCATGGTCAGAGCACCTTTTCAGATAAAGCAAAGTCCACCCTGCGGTGCACTAATGAGGACAACGTAAACAAGGCCCCAACGTCTATAATCAAACGGTCTTGTTGCCTCTCCAACGGCTAGATATTCAGAGGCAGGTATAAAAGGGATGTTCTTCATTTCTGAGAAAAAAAGCTTGAATGGAAGAAAAAGAGAGAACAGAGCATAGTATCTGAAATATCATATTCTTCGTTCTACACATCTTCTACTACTCTCAGATCCAGATTTGTGATAATCTTCAGAGAGTGATTCAGTTGTACTTAAGTGAGTAACATCACCCACTCTTAGAGAGAGTTAGTTTTGAGCCTAAGTGTTTAGCACAATCAGTTCATAGAGTGAACATAATTATAATCTTACATTTGTAAGGGGGAGCATTTAGAAGTTTTCTAAATCTCCATAGGTTGCAAGTTAGCCCGTAAAACTTGTGTCTGTAAGGTTTGCAGGTTAGCCCGTTGTAAAACCTGTGGGTTGTTAGGTGAACCCGTGTTCGTAAAACCTAAAGTGTAAAGGCTTCTCTTGTGCCCGGTTTAAACAAGAATAGTGGATTGGAAATCTCAGGTGTAGCCTGGGGACTGGATGTAGGTCTGGGTGACCGAACCAGGATAAATTTATGTGTGCATATATTTATATTTGATCATTCTATTTTGCATCACATAGCATACTGACTTGTGCATAGCATTATTTATTATCATCATCACCGAGCACAAGCAGTCTTTCCAAAAGAGTTTAAGTTTTTATTCCCTCACCCAATTCACCCCCCCTCTTGGGTGACAGCCACACATTTCAGATAGCCTCTAATTCCTCAGAGAATTTAATATTCTTCAAGGATTCCTCAGAGAATTTTATATTCTTCACGGAGTTTTTAGAGTTGATCATTAGGTAATAAGTACTTTATTTTAACCTAAGATCTTTCTTAAATGAGGCTTCGGGAGTAAGATCCTCTAATTCCTCATAGAATTTAGTACTCTTCAGGGAAATTTAGAGTTGAACCTTAGAAAAGAAGAAAATTGAATTCATTCTATCTAAGATCTTATAAGAGTACATATCAAAAGAAAATGCATTTTATTCATTGAAGAAATCTATTACAACATTAGTTTTTCGATACATTCTTGAATTCTTCTGCTATTTCATTACAAAAATTTAGAAAATTAACAATCTCTACTTGTGGGCTGTAAAGTCCCACATCGGCTGGGGAGGAGAACGAAAGGTGCTATATATAGGCCTGGATACCTCCCCCTCTCGACGTGTTTTAAAGCCGTGAGGGGTGAGGATTCCCCAAAGCGGACAATTTCGAGAGCGAGGCGCTGGGATGTTACAGATGGTATCAGAGCCAGACTCGGGTCGGTGTGCAGCGAGGGCGCTAGGCCCCAAGGGGTGAATTGTAAAGTCCCACATCGGCTGGGGAGGAGAACGAAAGGTGCTATATATAGGCCTGGATACCTCCCCCTCTCGACGCGTTTTAAAGCCGTGAGGGGTGAGGATTCCCCAAAGCGGACAATTTCGAGAGCGAGGCGCTGGGATGTTACATGGGCCAATAGGGGTAACCATGCCTTCTGCACGCTTGCAGGCTCTCCTGAACTCTGGGATATTGTTGTTGAGAAAGATGAGCAATTTCTCGAATCTTATTATCCACTCCCCGAAATTCTGTGAGACTTCTCTTTCTCTACTTAATTTGTTCATGAAGTCTTGAATGATTTCAGTCGTGTCTTCCCTCTAATTAGCTAATTCTTCCTCCTTATTTTCTAAGAGATGAAATAGATTGTTTAGTTGATCTTCTTTGTTTTCCACAAGTTGAACCAGATTGTGAACCTCTTGTTGTAGCTCTTTCACAAGGCCATTGTTTTTCACTTCTTTCTCAAGTAACTCCTTATCTTTAGTCACCCTCATCAGACGACTAATATTGTTCTTCATTTGCGTCTCATTTTCTTGCATTCACTTGTCATTTTCTCGCATGGCCTTTTTCAATCTTTCATTCTCCTTCTGTAACTTGATGAGTCTCAACTTTTCTTCTCGATCTTTTCTTCTTCTTTTCTCCATTTGCTCTCCTTGTATGGCATCATACCTTCCTTGCAGCTCGCTTAACTTCCGCTTATTTTTTGAGTTCACCTCATTGAGATTTTCCACTTCCTTTTCTTTCATCTCCAGGCGCTTAACTAACTCCTTGTTTATTTCCAGGGTATCATTATCTAATAGGGGATCTTGTGGGGCATAGATAGGATTAACCCCTCTGATTCTTTTCTCAATCTACACTTGGTAGTTAGGATCTGCATCAGTGATTCGTTTCCCCAACCTAATACTTCCTTTGAAGATTACATTGTCCCAAGCCTCTTTGATTTTCTGGCATGAATTGATGGAATCTTTGTCCTGATATGAGACGTACATGACCCTTACTTCTTTCTCGGAAGGGATCCTTTGGCGGAAAACTAGCTGCCTTAATGCTAGCATAGGATTGTAATTGATATAGCCTCTACGTCCCATGAGGGGTACATTGGGAAAGTCTCTGCAACAGTAGATAATCTCTTCGTCATACCACCAATCTATTTTCCACCTTATGGAATCTTTTGTTTGTTGCGTGAAAAATGATTCCCAACCATATTCAGTCATCTCATCAATTTTCTTGAATTGTCGGAATTCCCTGAGGAGGTTTGTGACCAAGTCTTATACTTTTGAACCCGCTCCAAGTCATACATATGACTCAACATCTAGATTTCTAACAGTGCTAGGTAGCATCTTAATCTTCCTCCCCCTTTAGTATGGCAGTAAGACAGTGATATGAAGGTTTCTGCTAAAATAGCAGGTATAGGATTGACTTTATAATATTCTACTGATTGAAAGACATTTATAGCTTCGAGGTCAATTATTCCTATCGAGAAAGGGAAAAGGATTATGCCATAAATGGCTAGAGCTAGGATTCTTTGAAAACCTTTCCATTTTCCATCCTTTGCCATCTTCAGTAAACGGGCTTCTACCGCAGATCTACTGATCCCTTTGTTTCGTCCATTACCCACTATTTCAACTTCTCCAGTTCGAATTTCTAATAGTTTTGTTATTGCTGCCTCAGAAGGTAGACGGCCTTAATATTGATACACTGGGTTCTTCTTCTCATATGGCATCCTTATAATTGCCCTATACTCTTCAATTGTTAGGGTCAATTGGAAGTATGGAAATGTGAAGCATCTTAACGAGACATCCCAGTAATGGCATAGCTTGATGAGAGCCAAACTGTGCACCCGTACTTTAAGGAGGTCAAGTATGTTGCCATATCTAAATCTGAAAGCCAATTGGGTAGGAGTATCCATGGAACGACTTATTCGTATCAGGCTGTCAAGTGATTCAACTTTTACTTCCAATCTTACGCCCTCTCCTCCATACACTTTTCCAATGGGTACTCGGCTTGAATACATCTCTTGTGCCATCAAACCTTATGCCAAACTTATTTAATAACTCGTTTACCTCTTTAGAAAAAAGGAAAAAAAATGTTAGAGTATATTTACATGCTATATGTAGAGTATCATGATATTCTATACAAGATTATATAAAAAGAAAAAAATAAAAATTACAAAGGGAATATGTGAATATAATGCGATGAAACTAACAATTATTATGAAGAAAAGAACAATATACATATGCCTCTAGTGTCCTATCTTGGGAATAAACTTAGGGTGGGTCATGTACCCTTTAAAGGAAAGTGCTAACTAATTGGGTAGGCTTCTAAATTCTTTCTAATATGTGAAATGATTTTAGGTTGTTCTAATCCTCACAAGGTTTCCTAGTTGCCCTCATCATGATGATGAAGACCCCACGAACAAAAATTAACCAGGGAGTAATGAAAACTCCTCAGAGATTAACATTGAAGCATTGGTAACAACTAGGATGAAGTCTTCACAATAACCTCAGGGTTATAAAATCTCTGGGAAACCGCTAGAAACTTCCTCTCACTAATGTACTCTCGACCCGGGTATAGGGCCTAATAATGTGTGTGAGATAGTGTAAGTGGGAGTGTGTGAAGAAGGCATACAAACCTGAGCCTATATACTACTCAAACCCTCATCTGCTAAACAGATTACAAAAGAAACAATATATACAAATAATATGAAGAATAAATAACTAAACAAAATAGATGTCAAAGATAAAAAAATAAATAAAAGAAAAATGTAAATAAAAGAAAATTAACATTAAGGCAATAGTTAATTTTAAACAATAAACTTAAATGAGTTTGACTCTAAAAAAAATTACAATATCCCTAGTGGAGTCGCCAAACTGTAGCGCCCGAAAAATTATATTAAATTAAAATTAAAAATTATATTAGTTTATAATGACTCCTCATTAAGTTAATAATTTGATATTTAATATCTCACATCATCCCTATAATTTAGGCATTAATCTAGGCTGATTTAAATTAATTTGAATATATTATATTACTATCCATTTTAATTATTGGTTAGAAATTGAAATAAGGAGAACAAAAATTGATTTGTTAGAATCACAAGTTAGGAATCTTATATTGTGTATACTGTAGAAGCACTTTGAAAGAGAGAATACTACAGAGAGGATTTTGAGAGAGAGATAAATCTATATAATGGGCAAAAATTTATTTCAACGTAGACTGATTTCTGTCTAACCACCCCTATTTATAGATTTTCTCCGAAAATTAATAATTTGGTAAATTACACTTAACAACTTAATTATTCTGAATAATTATATTCAGACCCCAAACACTTATTTGTGCTTAAATTTACCAAGGGTGTATATCTAATGACTACTATTGATAGCTACAAATGCTTGTGCATTGAATAAACATAAATATAGACATACACATAAACATAAAAATAAACCTACTTTTTTAAACCAATCAGACTTTGGACGTATTGAATCAAAATTTTTGGATATGATATTCAAAATATTATTTAAAACAATTTTTATATTTTTATATCATGTTATATATAGAGTTTAATTCTAATTGTACTTTTAAGTGTTTTTTAAATGATATTTAAATCAAAATTGTTAAAATATAAAAAAACAAGAGAATGTATCTAACAAATCTCAATATTTATATAATCTTATAGGTTAATTTGAGGTTTTTAATATATTAAGATGGAATATTACTTTATAATGGCTTATCATTACGTTAATAATTTGATATTTAATATCTGACATCATCACTACAATTTAGGCATTAATTTAGGCTGATTTAAATTAATTTGAATATATTATATTATTAGTCCTTTTAATTATTGGTTAGAAATTGAAATATGGAGAATAAAAAATTATCTCATGATAATAATTAAGAAAAGGAGATATTAGGTATTAGAAAACAAGAAGAAGGGATATATGAAAACTTTTACCGGATCGGGTATCTCTGAAAGCTTCTGAATAGTATTCCAGTTCCTATCCCCATTGTTCTTAACATGGTCCACCAAAATAGCATATTCATAAGCTGTCCATAGCAATCCTATTCAGAACACGTTTATTGTCACTTTCTCCCTTGTTTTCATCATTGATTTGTGGCACATCGAGAGCTTCTTATCTTCAACATCAATTATCATTGTAGTGCCCGAAAAATTATACTCCCTCCGGACCTAAATATAAGACCTAATTGACTTTTTCTGAAAAATCCTTAAAAAGCAAAATAAGTTAATTATAATTGATTTACCTAATTTTTTTCCCTAAACTAGTTTATTTTACCTATAAACTAATAGATAATCTAAAAATATATTAAATATGTCATCATTTAATAACCTATTTTGCAACCTTAATCTCTCCGAAAAAAGTCATTAGGTCTTATATTTAGGACCGGAGGTAGTATTAAATTAAAATTAAAAATGGAGCCGCCACCAAATTTTTTTTTTCGAAAAAGGATATTTTGGAAAACTTGTTAAAATAATAAAAAATAAAAATAGGGTTCGGGAGTCGATTGTGCGTGGGGAAGGTGTTAGGCACCCCACAACACCCGTTCAACTTCAAGAGAATGGTTACCCTATGTTACTTATTTAAAAATAAATATGACTTTAATTTTAATTGTATTTTAAACTACCAAGAGAAATCAATATATACAAATAAAAATAAAAACAAAACAAAAAAAAGAAAAAATAATTTTACATATTTGGACTTGACGTAGGATTTAACCTAGGGCCTACGTACCCTTAAGGGATCAAAGCCCACATAGTTCGGGGTAGAAATGCGTGTCAGTTGGTTTGTGTTTTTTAGGAAAATATTTTTTTAAAAAATTAATAAAAATATTATTTTTGGTTTGTTTTTTTATTATAAAAAATGCATATTTATTTATATTTAAGAGGAAAACACTCTTCAAAATTTTGATTGAATCGCCAGAGGAGATTATCTCTCTCGGAGAAACAATTGACTTTCAACCTGAGAAGATAATTCAATCTTTCATGGCATGAAAATCATTCAGCACATTTTTCCTCTTTTATAAAAACATTTCATTTTTTTTTATTTATGAAAGAGATTTAACAATTTTAAAATGAAATAAAAACAAAGATAGGTAAATCATATATCACACAAAGATAAAATATTGAATTTCAATGATATGATGAAGGAATGATGAAAAGCGTAAGAATAAAATATGATTCAACTTCTTTGCAAAAGTTTCAAATTAAAATTGTAAAATCATGAAAAATAATGAGGGCATTTGTAAAAAATATATACATATATAAAAAATATTTAAAGAAAAATAAATGCACAAGAATAATTCTCACTTATCTCAAAACATTGGCTAGGTGAAGAGACACTCATGTTGTCTTAGAGGGTTATGTCACCTTTGCCTAAATGAGATTAGAGAAATTATGGATGCCTATGTATCCAAGAGACTTTCATTGGTATAAGAATGGAATGATAAAGAGAAGTTTTACAATAAGAATACTACTCTCCACTCACTTTCTCTCCTACTTCCTCCGAATATATTAAGATAGATGTCTACCTTTTCTAATCTTCTTCTCTCTACATGGAGTCTCTTTCACTTTCTCTTTTCTTTGCTCTCAAAACCTAGTCTCCTCCTAAAAGTCCCCCTTCTATGCACTTTTGCTCTCACTTATATAGGCCACCACTCTAGGGTTTGCCTCTTTAATTCATTATTTCCTTTCATCCCTAGAATCATGTGGTCCCTTATGTGATGAATCAAATTACCTTGATGACAATTGATTCTTTGAAAATCTGATGGCTAATGCCTAATGGTGCATGACGTTAATTCCTTTTATAAGAATACCAAACATTTGTATTTCTTTGGGGTTCAAAATCAAATCTCCAATTTACACCCAAATTAATTGCGCCACATGATAGTGATCATTCCTTTCTCTTGGTCTATTCTCATCAATATTTCCTATTATGACCATAATCAAATACATAATTGTTCCCATTTTATTTCCTCATTTTACTCATTATCAAATCACCTTGTTTCCATTTTATTTCTCCATTCCAATTATCATATTTGACTCTTATACAATTTGAATTATGTTTGCCCTACAAGAAAGAATCAAGAGAGCATATCTTATTTTATTTTACTTTTTATTTTTATTTTTTATTATTTTTTTATTTGGTGGGGTCCAGACAAAATAGGGTGTTAACAATCATCTCACTCATCTTTTGCAGCAGTATTATGCAACACACTGTAAAAAAGATCGGAGGGAGAACATGAGAAAGATCCAAAGTTACATAATAAGTACGATACTCAAAAAAAGAGTGCGATCAGAGAGTTACAGTGAAGAATGTGAATGCCAGAATTGAGAGAGAGATGAAGCATACCAAATTACCATCTGTAATCTTTTCTCTATGCTTATTTATACTATTATATCTCACTGTTTATTAATTATTGTTGTTTTTTTATTTTTTCGATTCTCTAGAAGGGATAAATTTATGATAAAAAAGGAAAAGAGATAAATGAGTTTTATTTTAGCTTAACGGGATTTTCTAGAATAAATGGATGAAGTCGCCTTATTTTTTTTGTCAGAAACAGAGTGGCCTTATTTGTAAATTTGAGTTCACTATATTTTAAATTTTAAATTCCCGCCTAAAAAACAATCACTCCAATAATAAAAGGTTTTATTTAGATAGTTTAAACTTTAACTAGAATTTTCTCCCTGTATATGCCACGAGAAATATAGAAATGTTTTAGTTAATAGTTTTATAATGATCAAATGAATTTTTAAAATCGTAAAAATTATTTGTAAAATATAAAAAAAAATTGATGCGTATATTGATCAACAATAATATGTACGCTACATTTTCTCCTATTTTTTGGTGAGAACATTTTCTCCTATTTATAACGAAAATTTTCTCAATGAATATATAACATGAGAAGTATATAAATATATTCATTTTAATTAATAAAATTTTATGATGATTAAGTATGCTTCTGAAATCTGAAAAACCGCTTGTTACATATTGATACTTAAATTAATAGTAATAGTATCTAATATATAACAATAACTAAAAGTAAGATGATAAAAAGATTAGATTAAAATCTATTATATATATAAAATTCATGGTGACGTTCCGATTGGACCACTTGGCACAATATGATTGAACCATATGGATATCTAATTATTTAAAGTTAAAAAAAATATAATTCAAACAGAAATATTATCTTTTTTATCTGAATTTATTGAATTATTAATTTTTATTTCGTTTGTATTCAATTTTAAAATTCCAAAATTCTGGAATAATATCTATTATATATACAAAAAGTCATGGTGATATTCCTATTGGACCACTTGCCACAATATAATTTGGACCACATTGACTAGTTATTTAAAGTTAAAAACAATTTAAAGAGAAATAGTTTACTTATTATGAATTTGAATTATTAATTTTTATTTCGTTTGTATTTAGTTTAAAATTTCAAAATTTTTGTAACAATATTTTTTAATTCGCTTTAAAATAAGGGATCCTGAGTATTATAAATAGAAGTTTGAAAACTTCTCTTATATGTGTGATGTGTGTGTATTCCCAATTCCTTTTATTATTAATTTTTATTACGTCTGCATTCAATTTTAAAATTCCGAAATTCTTGTATCAATATTTTTTATTTCGCCTCTAAAATAAACAGATCCTGATTATTATTAATGCAATAATATTATTAATGCAATAATATTATCAAGTTTCAGTTTAATCTTTTATGTTTAGAAAGTATACTTATTAATACCTTTTGTTTCACCTAAATTTAAATGATTATTTTCTAATTAAATGGGGGTGAAAGTGGCAACTTTTCAAAATATCAAAATAATTACGCCAAAATATTTTATTTAAACATTTTTTTCGATATTTAATTCTAGACAAATCATATAAAATAGGTTAGCATTTACCTTTGGGTAAAACTAAAAAGTTTACTCTCTAAACAGAAATTAAAACTTGAGTCAAATATAGGAGAGCAAAAGTATACTTTAAACTAAATTAAACTGTCAAGTAAACTCTCACTCCTCCTTTTCTTTTGGCTCAATACGGAAAGCAAGGCAAACTGGCCAAGTGTGTGTGTGTGTGTAATACCGCATTAAAAACCTTATATGTTATGCCAGCTTAACAGGTATGTCGCATTGATTTCTTAAAAACGTTTCTTTCATATATACATATTGTGTAATCCCCCTTTCTCCCCTTTTTATTAATTTGTGTTAGCTAGGAAAATTACTGTAAGAGGTTAAATGTAATTAAGATTTGTTGTGCTTTGTTTTTCAATTATACATTTATTAATAAGTTAAAAAATATGAAAGAAATATAATATGCATGGATGAATATAGAGAATGAGAGACAATGTAACAGATAAAATATATTGATGCTGTAGAAGAATTATTCAATTGTGTAGGTAACATTAACTCTCCAAAAGTCTCTCCAACCACATCAAATGATAAAATAAATTTCTGACCTTTACCACCATACCTATGACGACAAACAAGCCAATGCATTGCCCCATTCACAAACATTTGGGTTATGGTCTTTGGAAGAGGAGGAAGGAAAATTTGAGGAATTCTTACATATATGCTTCTCCAAGAACAAAAAGCAAGAGTGTATACCTAAACTATAGTACTTTCTTGTTCATTGTTGAGAGTCAATACAAGTCTAACTACCTTGTAATCCATGTTTGTTGAATCAAAACCAAACCCATAAAGTAGCGCTTATATTGCACACGTTCATTAATTTCGTTACTTTGAAACATGATTGGTTTGCGAAGTCTGATGTATTTTCGAAGAAAAGGGTTCCAAATGATGAGAGCAAAATATACAAGTCCATTGTAAGTGCCAACCACCATTGCAAGGATTACCATGTATTTTTTAATGGAAGGGTTCCAAATGAGGATAGTAGCTGGCTCAAGTTTTGAATAATCAGCCATACATATGAGTCAATGGCATGTGCCAACCACCTCTATTGCATAACTAATCGATTTGAATAAATGAGTTAGTGGGAATCTCTTATAAATAAAGCATTGACGATTATGTTGATGATCTGAACAAAGAGAATGACGAAAGTTAGGATTTTTTGCACTGTAACGACTGAATTTAAAAAATAGGGAATTCTTCTCATTGTTGGTTTGAATTGTTCGGTTGAGATGATCAAATATGAAAGAATGATCGGTGATTAGGGAATTCCAATTTTTGCAAACAGAGGTGGATCTCACCGAATACTTGAGAGGTAGTCTATGAAGAATTTCCACCTGAATGTCTTGAGGCAAATCACATGGCATTGGTTTCACCATGCATGTCAGGATTTTATTAGTCTTAATGCTTAATAATATTCTCCATATCACTATGTATAATGTTGTAATGAAGCAAAAGTAACCCGTGGAAGAGTCTAGACAAGAACAATACAATCTCAATTCTCAACTAATCACATATAGCCATTCTAAATTTTTCAAGAGAGTAAAAAACCTTATTTCTGGGATAGTTTTATAGTTTGTACTGATCACTATAGGAAGTTTTCAATTCATGAAATGCCTCAAATTTTCATGGGACAACACCGTGATCTTCTCAACATACTTTCATATTGATCTCATCATCTTAAGATTACATGTACATTATTTTTTATCAGAACATGCACATTGTTTATGTATCTGAAGAAAAGTTTATTTCTATTATAGTAGGGTGAAAGCTCAAAAATGATACAGAACTATTGGCTGAGGAACAAAAATAGAACATAACTATTCCAAGGTACACAAATGATACCCAACTATTGAGCATGAGTCAAAAATGATATTTTCATTAATATAACAATAAGATTAGACATGAAAAGTCCAAAATGCCTTTATAAATTTGTATTCTTTTTATATTTTCACTCATTTATAAGGGTATTTCAGACTTTTCATGTCTAATTTTATTGTTATATTAGTGAAAATATCATTTTTGACCTCATGCCCAATAGTTGGGTATCATTTGTGTACCTTAGAATAGTTATGTATTTTTGTTTCTTGCCCAATAGTTGTGTATCATTTTGGGTCTTCGCCCATTATAGTATATCAAATGAGCTACAAGTCAAACAGAAATGCTGAATTCAGATCCAAATAAAAAATAGACATGCTGAATTAGTCGATGAAAAAAATTAAATCACATTTTTCATGAAAACGCGACAATCAATCATCAATCAATCATTTGATCAAAAATCATCAATTAATAATCATCAATCAATCGTCAACTTCTATTATGAAATTCTTGTACAACTGTTTTTGAATTCAGCAGGTCCCAATAACTCTCATCTATAAATAATAGGGTTAAGGTGCATTTCTAGTACTCCACAATATGGCAAAGTGCACTTACCGGAATACACAATTTCGGGGTGCATTTGTGGTAAGCAAGAATAAATATCGTTGCCTCTATAATAACTCCGTTAAATAAGTCATCTTTGACCGTTAGGAGTAACATTTGACTGTTAAAAGGTGGTATGGGGAGGAATTATTAATGACGTGGCAATGACTGGACGGGCATGTGGCAATGCATGCTGACTGGATTAAGCTGTCACGCCAAATTAAATTGAAAAAAAAAAGGAAAATTAATTTGAGGTCCCCCACAAGAGAGTTAATACTGGAAAAGTCCCAAAAGTGGAAAATATTTGCCCC
Organism: Mimosa pudica; assembly: GCA_029929735.1. Classification (NCBI taxonomy): domain Eukaryota; kingdom Viridiplantae; phylum Streptophyta; class Magnoliopsida; order Fabales; family Fabaceae; genus Mimosa; species Mimosa pudica. The sequence continues at coordinate 497,838 of JAKELP010000022.1, read as the reverse complement.
TAGCCTTAATAAAAAATACCCCACCCTACCCCCTTCTTCCTCCTCCTTCACCCCACCCCACCCCTTTCTTCCTCCTCCCTCAGCGGCCCCACACCCCCACCTCCTCCACCAGCGCCCCCACCCCCCGTCCTCCTCCCCCCCACCCCCACCCTCCTCCCCCACCTCCCTCCAGCTCGCCCCTCCCACCCCACCCTACTCCCTCAAAGAGGGCCAGGGAGGAGGATGAGGAGGGAATGGTGAGAGGAGGCTCAGGGCCATATCTGGGTGGTGAAGGTGGAGGTGAGGAAGTGTGGTCGTCAAAGTTTAAGGGAGGGGAGTGAGTGGGGGAAGGTGAGGGGCTAGGTGAATGTGAGTGGCTAGGGGATGGAGAGTTGTGGGGTGAGGGAGAGTGGTGAGGGGAGTCGAGGTGAGGGTCAGAGTCATTTTGTGGGCTTGGTGGAGGTGGAGGAGGAGGAGGAGGATGGGGTGGTTCAAGGAAATGGTGAAGGAGAAGGTCTAGCTTAGCTTCTATCCTTGCAAGACGAGTCTCCAATCCCTGGATCCTCTCGTTCTGAGTGTTAAAGGCTACTGCACATTCCTCTCTGATGGGAGCCATCAACGGATCCGGCAGGCGAAAGAGAAGCTCATCTTTCAATTCTTCAACAAGAGCCTTTTGAGCAGTAGACACTCTTGGAGTACGAGTGCTGCTGGGACCAGCCTGGTGGGAGTCTGCTTCTTGATCCCCTGCTCCAGAAGCAGAGGGTAATGATGTGTGAGAAGCACTCCCAGCCTAAGAGCCAGACTGAGTGGTCTTCACCGGCTTGATGTACCGGACTCCCATCTTGCCCAAATTCATCGATCCCATGGGCAGGCACTTCTTGTTATCGGCTTCCTCAGTGGATTTGATGTTTAACTTCTCCAGGAGGAAGGCGATAAACTGCTGATAGGGAAGAGATGCGTTCCCCTTGTTCTTATTCTCTACCCATCTGTGCAGCTCCAGGGAGATCAGTTGGCCAGGATTAATAGGCTGCTGAGTGAGGAATCTTGCAAGCCAAGGGTTGTCTAACTGGGTGAACTCGTTGAAGTTTCCACCCTTGTTCGTCATGACTCTGGAATAGATGTACTGGAGCACCCTCTGTGTGTCGGGCATACCAGACACCTTCTTCCCCCCAGTGCCATAAACTTGCTCCAGCTCTGCTTGATCTAGCTGCTCAGGGAAGAGCCACTGGTTCATCTCCTCATCAGTGACCCCCAGGAAGCGGTTGATTGTTCTCCAGTGGAACTTAATTGTTCTCCCTCTGATGGTGGCCATGAAGTCGACCCGACCAATCGCAGTCATGTTCTTGCTGATCTCCTTGTACTTGGCCTTGGCAGTTAGAGACTCACAGAATACCCTCAGCACTGGAATACTGTAGACATTTTGAATCCCCAGCCATGTCATGTACTTCTGGAGATATGCAGAAAGATCATAACCCAGAGCTTCAAGCTTTTCCAGATCCACGAAGATGCCATTGGAGAGTTAGGGGTTTCTGTTTTCAAATGCCGGAGAGATAGCTTCCAACGGCCCAGATCTGTATTCAGAGTAGTCCTCTTCAATCCTCTGGCGTTTTGAAGAATGTTCTTCAGCAAACTGAACCCTCTTCTTCCCTTTTCCAGATTTCCCAGAATGCTTCGACTTTTTGGAGGAGGAGGCCTTCTGGAGATTAGGGTTTGTTTCATTGGAACCAGCCATTTTTGTGTGATGGTTATGGATGAAGTGAAATGCACAGAGAATGCGAAGAACAAGATGAAGAAGAAGATGAAGATGAAGATGAACAGTGATGAAGATGATGAACAATCGAGAGAGTTCAGAGAGTATGGGTGTTGTGTGTGAGAGAAGTGATGAATGAATGACCTATTTATGCCTTTTTGATGTTTTTGATGCCAAAGGTCATGATGGCAGTTTATGGGAAAACACATTTATGGGAAGGGTGAAGGTGCAAAATAGCCACCGTAAATTTCAAAAAGAGCAACTCAGGCACCCCTAAATTGAATGGGGCAAAATTGTACATTGTAAATCAAAATGGGACAAATTTAACCCCGCTGTTAAGTAGAGACAAACAGATGTTAGTTTGAGCGTGGGTCCCACTTTATTAAATGACGTGGCAGCAACACAGTCAGCAGGGAATGAAATGCGAAATTTATAGTTAGGTCCCAAGGAAGAGATTTTACTACCACAAAGTCCCAAAAAATCACATAAATCACTGTCTTCAACCCCTCTTCATTTTTCTTCCTTCTCCAGTGACTTTCTCCGGCGACGGTGATCCACGCCGGTAGTGACGGCCGGAGATCGGAGGTGACGGCAGCTTAGTGGTAAGCTTCGTCCACCACAAAACCCAAGGATGGGTTTGGAGTTTAGAGGGTGAGGTCCGAATGGTTAGGAAAAGGGAGGCTTAAGGGGAGCTCTGAAGTCGCCGGAAATGGTGGCTGCGCCGGCGTCGACGGCGTCTGACCACGTTTTACCTCCGCCATGCCCTCTCAATTAACGTCGCACATTACTCCTCCCTCTCCAGTTCATCTCTCTCTCTTGCTAGATATTAGGTAGATGGTAAGGTTGGTGGGTGTGTGAGCTTGAAATCAATGGGTTGGTAAGGTTGGTGACTTGGTGATGTAGGAAGTGTGGGAGGAGGGAAGACTATGGTGGCCCATGGTGACAACAATAAGGAAGAAAGATAAATTATTGGTGGGATAGAAGGAGGGTGAGAGAATAGTATGTGAAAGAAGGGAGGTGTGGGGACCATACTGTTTATTTTTAGTGAGGGGTAAGAGTGTCTTTTTAGATACTTTGGGACCTCCTAATAATTTTGTGATTCTATGGGACCTTGTAGAAGTAAAATCACTTATGTGGGACTTCACTGCAAATTTTCCCATCAAGTTTTTCATTTCTCTGCTGACTGTGTTCCACGTCATTTAATAAAGTGGGACCCACGCTCAAACTAACAGCCGTTTGTCTCTACTTAACGGTGGGTTTAAATTTGTCCCATTTTAATTTACAATGTACAATTTTGCCCCATTCAATTTAGGGGTGCCTGAGTTGCTCTTTTTGAAATTTACGGTGGCTAGTTTTGCACCTTCACCCTTTATGGGAAAACGTAAACATTTTTAATTGGAACGGCGCACCTGATGCCACGTGTCGTTTCTGATTGTCAGAGAAGGCACAGTTTTTGTGGGAGAAAATGAAACGTTTCTGAAGTGACGTGTCCTTTTTCCAACACTGGTGCTTCTGGTTGCTTAGTGTCATGTCCAAGCGGCAGCAACCATGCTGAATAGAGTAATGAGCTTCCGGAAGGAATTTGCTTCCAGAAGTGATACACTTAAGATTTAACATTGACATGCTAGGGGACCTGCAAAACTAAAGATTGACACTCTGATGCCTAAGTTAGTACAGTTTGCAGGTTTTAACAATTAAGCATAGATTATTCTGAAGATTAAACTTCATTTGGGTTTACCATTCCCAAATTTCCACTTATAAAAGTAAATTGATCAACCCCAGAGGTTTGGTGAAGATATCTGCAAGCTGATGCTGAGTAGGAACAAATTGCACTTTGACATCCTTCTTCTGAACATGGTCTTTGATGAAGTGATGTCTGACGTCAATGTGCTTTGTTCTTGTGTGCTGCACTGGATTCTTGGCAAGGCTGATGGTGCTTGTGTTATCACATAGAATGGGAGCCTCAAGAAACTCCAGGCCAAGATCCCTTAATTGATTTTTCAGCCACAACACTTGAGCACAACAGCTTGCAGCAGCAATATACTCTGCCTCTGTGGATGATAGTGACACACAGGTTTGCTTCTTGCTTGCCCAAGACACCAGACAGCCTCCTAGGAAGGCACATTAGCCGCTGGTGCTCTTTCTATCTGTCTTATAACCTGCATGGTCAGCGTCAGAATAAGCCCACAAGAACTCTTGGTTACCTCTGGGATACCAGATACCAAGTTCTTGAGTTCCCTCAAGGTATCTTAAAATACGTTTCACACATGTTAGATGAGATTCCTTGGGATTGGCTTGAAATCTAGCACACATGCCAACACTAAATTGAATATCAGGTCTGCTAGCCGTTACATATAACAGGGAGCCTATCATGCCCCTATACATTGGCTGGCTGACCGAACTTCCCTTAACATCAGCATCGAGAACGACAGTGGTGCTCATAGGAGTATCATACTCCTTGCATTCATCCATCCCAAACTTCTTGAGAAGTTCTCTACAGTACTTGGTTTAGGATATGAAGATGTCTTCTTTCTTTTGTTTGATCTGCAGGCCTAGGAAGAAGGTTAGGTCTCCCATCATTGACATCTCAAATTCACCCTGCATTGTCTTTGAGAACTCTTCACAGAGTTTCTCGTTAGTTGCTCCAAATATGATATCATCAACATATATCTGGATAACTAACATATTCCTATCTTTATGCAAGATAAACAGTGTATTATCTAATTTGCCTCTAGAGAAACCTTTTCCTAGCAGGAAGCTGCTAAGTCTCTCATATCAAGCTCGTGGAGCTTGTTTCAGGCCATACAATGCTTTCTTTAGTCTATACACATGCTTCGGGTGCTTATGATCCTCAAAGCCAGGAGGTTGCTCAACATACACCTCTTCCTTAATATATCCATTAAGAAAAGCACTCTTTACATCCATTTGATATAATTTAAATCCTTTCATGGATGCAAAGGCTAGAAGAATCCTTATTGCCTCAAGTCTTGCAACTGGAGCAAAGGTTTCTTCATAGTCTATGCCTTCTTCTTGGTTTTACCCTTTTGCTACTAATCTGGCTTTGTTCCTAGTGATCTGTCTGGTCTCATCCAGTTTGTTTTTAAAGACCCATTTGGTCCCAACTATGGATTGGTGAGACGGTCTAGGGACTAGCTCCCAAACTTGACTTCTCTCAAACTGATTGAGCTCTTCCTGCATGGCAATGATCCAATCACAGTCCTCTAGGGTCTGTTCAACTGAAGTTGGTTCGATTTGAGACAAGAAGGCTCCAAACTCAACTTCATTTTGAACCTGCCTTCTAGTTCTTACACCAGAAGAAACATCACCAAGCACTTGGTCAAGTGGATGATCCCTGTGATGTCTCCTAGCGGTTGGCAACTGTACCTCATCAGGCACCGTCTGCACTCTAGGTTCATCACTGGGTTCATCCTCCTTCTTAGGATCACTTGCTGGTGTTTCTTTGAGTGGTGAAGATGATGGTGGTTTTGAAAAATTTAATATCCCATCATCTTCTATGGATCCTTCACATGTAGGGTTTTCATCAAATACAACATGCATAGATTCTTCAACTGTTCTAGTTCTTAAGTTGTATACTCTATATGCCTTGCTCCTAAGAGAATATCCTATGAAAACTCCTACATCTGCTTTTGAATCAAACTTACCCAGGTTTACCTTCCCGTTGTTGTGGACGTAACATTTTGATCCAAAGATTCTGAGGTGGCTGATGTTGGGCTTCCTACCTTTGTATAGCTCATAGGGGGTTTTGTCTAGGCCCTTGCGAACATAGGCTCTGTTGGAGATGTAACAAGCCGTGCTCATAGCGTCTGCCCAGAACACTTGAGAAACCTCCTTCTCATTGAGCATGCTTCTGGCCATCTCCGTCAGCACCCTATTCTTCCTTTCAACCACGCCATTTTGTTAAGGAGTTCTAGGAGCTGAGAAGTTGTGATCAATTCCATTTTCTTCACACAGGTCTGAGAAATTGTGATTCTCGAACTCACCTCCATGATCTGTCCTTATGGCGACTATTTTGAGATTTCTCTCATTCTGCACTTTCTTAGCAAGGACAACAAAAGCATCAAAAACATCATGCTTAGAGGGAAGAAACATTGTCCAGGTAAACCTTGAATAGTCATACACCACCACTAGAGCATAAAGGTTTCCACCTAAGCTCTTGACCCTTGCTGGCCCAACTAAATCCATGTGAATTAGTTCTAAGGGCCTACTGGTGGAGACTTTCTTCTTGGTCTTGAACGAGGACTTTGTTTGCTTTCCTCGTTGGCAGGATTCACAGATAAAATCATGCTTAACTTTAAGGATGAAATTCCTATTGCTAGTTCCTTTTTAATAAGCATATCAAGCTGTGTAAAGTTTACATGTGCTAGCCGTTTATGCCATAGCCAACTATTTTCATCACTAGTGATTAGGCATTTTTCAGTTAGTTGTTAGCATAAATCCAGGGTGTATAGATTTCCATTCCTATTAGCCTTAAGCTTGCATTTCAGATTTGTTTTATCTATGTCTAGATCTTGCTTATCTACTATAATGCATTCATGAGAGTCAAAGATTACTGAATTTCCCTTGTCGGTGCTTTGACTCACACTCAGCATGTTATGACAGAGACCATCAACCAAGTAGACATCTTGGATAGGTCCAACTTCACCAACCCCAGTGATCTTTCCACTTTGATTTCCTCCAAAGTTCACTTTGGCTCCATCCTTGATCACCAGAGATTTGAACTTGTCTCTGTCTCCTGTCATGTGTCTCGAGCATCCGCTGTCGATATACCACTTTCGGTTCTTGGATGCCTTGAGACAGACCTGCATAAATAAGACAAACTTAGGTACCCAACCTTTATTGGGTCCTTTATCATTAGTTCCCATAATCCTCGGTCCAGTGTTGGCCTTAGGTTTGTGATTGATTTGTGCCTCTGGCCTTGTGTGGGCTCTAAGCTGACGGACTTCCTTTGGAATAGGCTTCCAATTTCTAGGTCCATGTGCTCCCTTAGTTTCTTTCCTTAGAGGATCCTTAGTCAATCTTGTTCCTTTTAGAACCCACCTATGAGTGCTATTGGTTCCATGCTTCTTTGCATTGCAGGTGGACGTGGAGTGTCCTTTCCTGTTGCAATAGTTACAGAAGCTGAAGGGTGTGGAACTGTGACTAGTGGCTTTGTGGAAGAACTTTAGGTAGGGTTTCACTTTGGGTTCCACCCACCTTTTCTCTTTATGCTTATAGCCTAATCCAGTTTTATCTCTATAAGCCCTTTGGTTCATCAAAATAACATTTAGCATTTCAGAACCTTTTGTGAACTTTTGCAGGGCATTATGCAATCTATCCCTTTCAATAGATGTTGAGGCATTGGGTTCCGCTTGGGGATTTCTCTTGCCATCCACTACCGGAAGCTTCTTGGCTTCCGCTAGCTCATCACTCAGTGAGTTCACAGAGAGCTCAAGTGATTCTTTCTTCATTCTTAAAACCTTGTAAGCTTTGCATAATCGAAAGAACTCTCTATGAATATCGTTATAGGCTTCTTGGAGTTCAGTAAGGCTTACCTCATCACCATGAACGGATTCAAAGTCAGAGAGCGCTTCTTCTCCATCCTCCCTAGCAACGAGACAAAGGTTTGCGACCTCTTCCTCATCGCTAGCTTCTTCATCTGAACTATTTACCCAGATTGAGGACATGAAGGCTTTCCTTTTGTCCTTCCCTTTGAATCTCTGAAGACTTGGGTACTCAGCCTTGAAATGACCAGGCTTCTTGCACTCGAAACAAACAGGGGCCCTTTCCTTCTTATGGCTTGATTCTCCTTTCTGGAAACCCCTTTCTTCCTGAAGAACTTCTTGAATTTTCTCACCATCATAGTCATTTCTTCATCATCGAGATCTTCCTCATCATCATCATCATATCTTTCCTTGCTGGGAGCAACTAGGGCAAGGTTCTTGGTTTTAGCTGCTGCTTGTGGCCCTTTGTGCTAACAGGGTTGGTTCATACTCAGCCAGAGAACCAAATAAGGCAATGACAGAACTGGTTGACTCTCCCTGTAGTTCCTGCAAAATAGTTACCTTTGTAAGACAGTCACCCTTTAATACTTTTAGAATTTTACTTACATGTTCCCTCTCAGGGATGTTCTTTCCCAGTGAAGCCAGGTTGTTTATGAGATGGGTGAATCTGAGCTCCAAATCTCTGATTGGCTCATCAGGAAGCATTGTGAACTTGTGAAATTCCTCCACTTGCATCTCAACACGTCTGGCCTTCACTCCTTTGGTTCTGGAATGAGCTGCCTCAAGAGCCTCCCACATTTCCTTTGCTGTTTTGTAGTGGCTTATCCTGTGGAACTCCTTCGGGCTCAGGGCGCATTGAATATAGTGGATGGCCTTGTAATTCAGTTCTGTTAGAATCTTAAGTTTTGATGAAGACTAAAATATGAAAGAACAAGCCAAACACTTAGAGAATATTAGGTTAATATAGAACCCCAGGGTAGAGTGCTTCCGGATGTGGATTTACTTCCGGATGGACTAAGACTAGCGCTCGCGGATGAACGTCTCATCCCCCAGCGACAGCAAGTATATCACCAAGCTATAACTCAGTCTAAGAGCATTAGTGTATAAAATCCTTGAGACTAAGTTAGGAAGCTTCCGGATATAGATTTGCTTCCGATTGTATTAAGACTAGCGCTGGCTGTGGGTATGGATAACACTGAGCGCCAGTGACCATAACCCAACGTCCAGTGGATTTACTTCCGAATGCCTAGTGACTAGTGCTGGCTGTTGGTATAGATAACACTGAGCGTCAGTAAGGAAAATGTGAACATAAACCAACATCCACTGAAAGTGCTTCCGGATGTGGAATTGCTTCCGGATGGAAAAGAACTCCCTTAGACTAAGTGAACTCCCACTGCATGTGAGTATGTGCCTTTATTGTTAAGACTAACGTTCAAATGCAGTACACTGGGTAAAGTTGCTTCCGGATATGGACTTGCTTCCGCAAGCAATCAGAATGTCAGAACGTTCAGAGCAATGCAGTGTCAGAATGCTTTTGACAGAGCAGAGGTGTCAAGACTACTTTTCAGAGATAAAGCAAAGTCAACCCTGCTAAGCATTAATGGAGCATTAATTGGGCAAACGGTAACTTGGGATAAACGGCCATATTCAAACGGCTAACCCACCTACCAAGAGTGAGAATACTTGAAGGCTATATAAACAAGCTCACCTTCATTTATGAGGACAACTAATATCTTTGACATCTTGAAGAAAGCTAGAGAGAGAGAAACTAAAGAAATCCTTCAAGCATTCAGAGCTACCCAGAAAAGAGAAAGAACATTTAACGCATTGAGAGTTCTTTTCATCTACTAATCTTGTACTCTTTGTTGTTAAGTCTCTTCTTGTATTAAGAGCATTGATTGTACTTAAGTGTGTAACATTATCCGTTCTTCAAGAGAACTAAGTTTAGAAAATCCTTTACTTGTAAAGGTTGAACCCTTGCTGGTAGTAAGGGGGAGTTAGTTAGCAAGTTTGCAAGTGAGCCTTGAGTAAAACTTGTGGTTGTAAGGTTGCAAGTGATCCCGTTCAAAACTTACAGTTGTAAAGGTTCCAGGTGAACCCGTTGTAAAACCTGGGGATAGTGGAACTCAGCCTGGGTGGTTGAGAACTGGACGTAGGTCAGGTAGACCGAACTCGTATAAACCCTTGTGTTATTATTGCTTGATTTTTATTTGGTAGCACAATTCACCCCCCCTCTTGTGCATCCATTACTTTCATTTGGTATCAGAGCAGGTCTTTCTGACTTGATTCCCACGAATCTAGAAAGAAAAGATCTAGTAATGGATACAGACTATTCCTTGTCAGATGTCTCTATTCAACCCAACAAGCCACCAGGCTTTGATGGGTGTAACTATCCATTCTGGAAATTCCGAATGAAGACCTACATACAGTCTAGCGACATCCGACTCTGGGATGTGATTGAACATGGGAATCACACCCCTCTTGATGATGATGGCTTTGCAAAGCAGCGATCCAGATACACCAACGAGGACTATGCTCTAGTCCAACTAAACTTCAGGGCCATGCACTACATCCAATGCGCCCTTAGTCCTAAGGAGTTTCATAGGATCAACCACCACAAAACTGCTAAGGATATGTGGGAGGCTCTTGAGGCTGCTCACTCTGGAACCAAGGGAGTGAAGGCAAGACGAGTCGAGATGTTGGTAGAAGAGTTTCACAAATTTGCCATGACTAGTCCAACTGAGCCCATCAGAGAGCTGGAGCTCAGGTTCACTCATCATATCAATAACCTGGCCTCCCTGGGCAAAGATATTCCTGAAAGAGAACAAGTCAGCAAGATCTTAAAAGTCTTGAAATGTGATTGGATCACTAAAGTTACAATCTTACAGGAAGTCCAAGGAGAGTCAACCAGCTCCATCACTGCACTGTTTGGTTCTCTGGCTGAGTATGAACCAACCCTGCTGGCTCAGAGAGCTCCTCAAGCCTCATCCAAAACCAAAAATCTTGCCCTTGTTGCTCCCAGCAAGGAAAAGAATGATGATAATGATGACGATGAGGATGATGAAGAGGAATTGGATGATGAGGAGATGGCTATGATGGTGAGAAAATTCAGAAAGTTCTTCAAGAAGAAAGGAGGCTTTCAGAAAGGTGATTCCAGCCAGAGGAAGGGATCTAAGAAGGAAAGGGCACTAGTGTGCTTTGAATGTAAAAAGCCTGGCCACTTCAAGGCAGAGATCGAAAGGGAAGGACAAAAGAAAAGCCTTTGTGTCGTCCATCTGGGTAAACAGCTCAGATGAGGAAGCAAGTGATGACGAAGAGGTTGCCAACCTCTGCCTGGTGGCTAGAGAAGATGATGAGGAAGCGTCTTCAGATCTTGATCTCATCCAGGAGGACAGTGAGGTAACCTTTTCTGAACTTCAAGAAGCATATAATGAGGTTTATGAAGAATTCTCTCGTTTATGTAAAGCATATAAGGTGTTGAAAGTTAAAAAGGAGTCACTCGAGTCCAAGGTGGACTCACTGAGTGAAGAGCTAGCGGAAGCCAGAAATCTTCCGGTAGCGGATGGCAAGGGTTCTCCCCAAGCAGAACCCAATGCCTCAATACTTGAGAGCTGCCCTAGTTGCAGCAAAATCTCAGCTGAAAAAGATAAACTGCAAAATGCCCTGCAGAAGTTCACAAATGGATCTGAGATGCTAAATATTATTTTAATGAATCAAAGGGCATATAGAGATAAGACTGGCTTAGGATACAAACCTAGAGGGAAAAAGTGGGTGGAACCAAAAGTGAAGCCCTACTTAAAATTCTTTCATAAAGCCACTAATCACAGCTCCACACCTTTTAGCTTCTGTAACTATTGTAACAGGAAGGGACACTCCACGTCCACCTGTAATGCTAAGAAGCATGGAGCAAACAGTTCCTATAAATGGGTCCCAAAAGGAACCAAGACTACAAAGGATCCTCCCCCAAGAAAAGAAACTAAGGGAGGACAAGGATCCAGAGCCTGGAAACAATCTATAGTAAAAGCCCAAGAGCCTAGAGTCAACACTAGGCCAGAGGCACAGATTAATAGTAAGCCCAAGGTCAAAACTAACACTGGACCAAGGGCTCTGGGAACTAATGACAGAGGACCCAAGAAAGGTTGGGTACCTAAGTCTGCTTGATTCTTTCAGGTGTGTCTCAAGGCATCCAAGAATAGGAAATGATATATTGACAGCGGATGCTCGAGACATATGACTGGAGACAGAGACAAATTCAAATCCTTGGTGATCAAAGACGGAGCCACAGTTACCTTTGGAGGAAATCAAAGTGGAAAGATCACCGGAGTTGGAGAAGTTGGGCCAGTGAAAGACGTCTATCTGGTGGATGGTCTCTGTCACAACCTGCTGAGCGTGAGCCAGAGCACTGACAAAGGAAATTGGGTAATCTTTGATTCACATGAGTGCATAATAGTAGATAAGCAGGATCTGAATCTAGATAAGGTCAACCTAAAATGCAAACTTAAGGCAAATAGAAATGGAAACCTATACACTCTAGATTTATGTCAACAACTAGAAGAAAAATGCCTAATATCTAGTGATGAGAATAGTTGGCTTTGGCATAAGAGGCTAGCACATGTTAATTTTACTCAACTTGACATGTTGATTAAGAAAGAGCTAGCTATAGGTATTCCATCTTTTAAAGTTAAGCATGATTATATTTGTGAATCCTGCCAACGAGGGAAGTAAACAAAGTCCTCGTTTAAGACCAAGAAGAAAGTCTCCACCAGCAGGCCCTTGGAACTAATCCACATGGATTTGGTTGGGCCAGCGAGAGTGAAGAGCTTGGGTGGAAACCTGTATGCTCTAGTGGTGGTGGATGACTATTCAAGGTTCACTTGGACAATGTTTCTTGCCTCTAAGCAAGATGCTTTTGATGCTTTTGTTGTCCTGGCTAAGAAAGTGCAGAATGAGAGAGACCTCAAAATCACAGCCATAAGGACTGACCATGGAGGAGAATTTGAGAACCACAACTTCTCTGAGCTGTGTGAGCAAAATGGTATTGATCATAACTTCTCAGCTCCTCGAACTCCTCAGCAAAATGGAGTAGTCGAGAGGAAGAACAGGGTTCTGACAGAGATGGCCAGAAGCATGCTCAATGAGAAAGAGGTTTCTCAAGTGTTCTGGGCGGACGCTATGAGCACTGCTTGCTACATCTCTAACAGAGCCTATGTTCGCAAAGGCTTGGACAAGACCCCCTATGAGCTGTACAAAGGCAGAAAGCCCAACATCAGCCACCTCAGAATCTTTGGATCAAAATGCTATGTGCATAACAATGGAAAGGTAAATCTGGGTAAGTTTGATCCAAAAGCTGATATAGGTGTATTCATAGGGTATTCCCTCAGGAGTAAGGCTTACAGAGTATACAACATGAGGACTAGAACTGTAGAAGAATCTATGCATGTTGTATTTGATGAAACTCCTACATGGGAACAATCCACAGAAGATGATGGGATACTAAGCCTTCCAAAACCATCATCATCTTCTCCACCAAAACAAACACCAGCAAGCAATCTCAAAGAAGAAGATGAACCCAGTGATGAGCCTATAGCGCAGACAGTGCCTGATGAGGCACAGTTGCCAACAGCTAGGAGACATCACAGGGATCATCCTCTTGATGAAGTGCTTGGTGATGTTTCGTCTGGTGTCGGATCCAGAAGGCAGGTTCAAAATGAAGTTGAGTTTGGAGCTTTCCTGTCTCAGATTGAACCAACTTCAGTTGAACAAGCTCTTGAGGACTGCGACTGGATTATTGCCATGCAGGAAGAGCTAAACCAGTTCGAAAGGAGCCAAGTTTGGGAACTAGTCCCAAGGCCGTCTCATCAATCCATAGTTGGGACCAAGTGGGTCTTCAAAAACAAACTGGATGAGACAGGTCAAATAACAAGGAACAAAGCCAGATTGGTAGCCAAAGGGTATAACCAAGAAGAAGGCATAGACTATGAAGAAACTCTTGCTCCAGTCGCTAGACTCGAAGCAATAAGGATTCTTCTAGCCTTTGCATCCATGAAAAGCTTTAGATTATATCAAATGGATGTAAAGAGTGCATTTCTTAATGGTTACATCAAAGAAGAGGTTTATGTAGAACAACCTCCTGGCTTTGAGGATCACAAGCATCCTAAACACGTGTATAGGCTAAAGAAAACTTTGTATGGCCTGAAACAAGCTCCTCGAGCTTGGTATGAGAGACTCAGCAGCTTCTTGCTGGAAAAGGGTTTCTCAAGAGGCAAACTAGATAATACACTGTTTATTCTACACAAAGATAGAAACATGCTAATTGTCCAGATTTATGTCGATGATATTATTTTTGGGGCAACTAATGAAAACCTTTGTGAAGAATTTTCTAAGACTATGCAGGGAGAGTTTGAAATGTCAATGATGGGAGAACTAACATTCTTCCTAGGCCTGCAAATTAAACAAAAGAAGAATGACATCTTCATCTCCCAAACTAAGTACTGCAGAGAGCTACTCAAGAAGTTTGGGATGGATGAGTGCAAGGAGTATGACACTCCCATGAGTACCATTGCCGCACTCGATGCTGACGCAAAGGGTAAATCTGTCAGCCTGCCCATGTACAGGGGAATGATAGGTTCCCTGCTATACTTAACGGCAAGCAGGCCTGACATCCAATTTAGTGTAGGCATGTGTGCTAGGTTTCAAGCCAACCCCAAGGAATCACATCTAACATGTGTTAAACGTATTCTAAGATACCTTGAGGGAACACAAGAGCTTGGTCTTTGGTATCCCAGAGGTAACTAAGAGTTCTTGTGGGCTTACTCTGACTCTGACCATGCAGGATATAAAACTGATAGAAAGAGCACCAGTGGTCAATGCGCCTTCCTTGGTGGTTGTCTGGTCTCTTGGGCTAGCAAGAAGCAAACCTGCGTGTCCCTATCATCCACAGAGGCAGAATACATTGCTGCCGCAAGCTGTTGTGCCCAAGTGCTGTGGCTGAAGAACCAACTAAGAGATCTTGGCTTGGAATTCCCTGAGGCTCCCATTCTTTGTGACAACACAAGCACCATCAGCCTCGCCAAGAATCCGGTTCAGCACACGAGGACAAAGCACATTGATGTCAGACATCACTTCATCAGAGACCATGTTCAAAAGGAAGATGTCAAAGTGCAATTTGTCCCCACACAGCATCAGCTTGCTGATATTTTCACCAAGCCTCTGGGGGTTGATCAATTTACATTCATAAGAGGTGATTTGGGAATGATAAACCCAAATGAAGTTTAATTCTTCAAAATAAATCTATGCTTATTTAATTTTAAAATCTACAAATATACTAACTTAGGCATCGGAGTGCCAATCTTTAGTTTTGCAGGTCCCCCACAATGTTAAATCTTAAGTGAGTCCAACCGGAAGCAAAACCACTTCCGAATACTCTTTTGCTGGCGCTGGATGACAACCCAATGTGACCTAGAGCGCCACTCCAACCGGAAGCAAAGCCACTTCCGGATGCTCTTCTGCTGGCGCTGAGTGTTGAACTAAGTGAGCGAGAGCGCCAGTACCTGAACAAAGGGACACGTCACTTCAGAAAACGTTTCATCTTCTCACACCAAAGGTTATATCTCTTCTGACACTGCACAGAGCCACGTGTCACAAAGGTGCGACGTTTCAATTTGAATGTTTACGTTTTCCCATAAACCATCGCATGCTTTCATGAAGAGTCATTATGAGAATTGTACCCGCTGTAACGTTGGCTATAAATAGGTGACCATTTTTCACTTTCACCTTTTACTTACACAAATTTCTTACCCCCAAACTCTCTGGATACATTCATACATTCTTCATCCTGTTCATCATCATCTTATTCTTCGCATTTCATCTCATACAAACCTTTCACCCACACAAAAATGGCCGGATCACATGAGACAAACCCCAACCCCAAGAACAGCATGAACATTCTGGGGATTCTGGGCAACAACGCAGAAGCAAGCAAAAGAAGGGAAAGAGGGTTCAATTTAGCGAAAAACCCTCTTCCAAGAGGCAAAGAATGGAGGAGGACGACCCTCTCGTGTACAGAGATGGGCCTTTGGAGGCTGTCTCCTCCAAGTTTGAAACCATCAAACCCTACTTCAACACTGGTATGTTCTTAGACTTGAACAAGATAGATGAACTAGGGTTTCCTCATCTAAGGCCATTTCTGGAAAAGTACATGTCCTGGCTGGGGATCAACCAAGAGTACAACATCAACGTCCTGCGAGTGTTCTGCGAGTCCCTCACTGGCAAAGTCAAGCATAAGAAGGTGGATGGGAAGGAACAGATTCGGAGGTTGACCTTCACTGCCACAGTCAGGGGGAGAACCTTCAAGTTCACATGGAAGGACATCAACAGACTCATGGGGATCACTGAGGAAGGGATGAATGAGTGGCTATACCCTGAGTCACTCAAGCTCAGCAAGGAGGAACTGGAGAAGGTATATGACACCAAAGGGAAGAAGGTGTCCGGGATGTCAGACTCCAACAGACTTCTATACTACGTCTACTCCCGCATGATGACACACAAAGGGGGGAACTTCAACGAGTTCACTCTCTTGGATAACCCCTGGTTCCCCAGACTCCTCTCCAAGCAGCCAATCAACCCAGGGCAGTTGATCAGTCTTGAGTTGCACAGATGGTTGGTCAACAACAAGGCTGGAAGTATCCCCTACCCCACCATCATTGCCTTCCTCCTTGAGAAGAACTTGATCAAGGCTACGTCCACTGAGGAAGAGGAAAATGTTAAGTGCCTCCCAGTGAGTGCAATTAACATCAACAAGATGAAGATCCAGTACCTCAAGAAGGCCAAGGCCACTCGATCAAGCTCTCAGGCAAGCAGTGCCTCTCACACCTCCGTCCCCTCTGTATCAGGTGCAGGGATCAAGAGGTAGCCTTCCATCTTGGCCCAAGCAGAGCACCAAGGTTGTCAGTTGCTCAAAGGACATGATGGCAGAGCTGCGAGAAGAAATCATTCAAAGGCTGCCTGAGACCTTGTTGGCCCCTCTCCGAGCTGAATATGATGGAGCTGTTCAACAACAAGGACAGAGGATCCAGGGGATCGAGGATCGCCTGGGAAGGGTCGAGGCTAAACTAGACCTCATCATCAACCACTTCCACATCCCTCAAACACAAGGTAACCTACCTCCACCTCCTCCTCCACAAAATGATCAACCACCACCACCTCCACCTCCTAACCACCCTCCACCTCCTCCACCTAATCAACCTTTGCTTCCACCTCCTCCTCCTCCCAACACTCAACAACCACAGCAACCTACCCCTCCGAACGACCAACAACCCCACACATCACCCAGCACCAACCAACAACATTAACCATCCCCTCAAGGCTCCACTCAAAACTCACCCCAACACTCCCCTCGCCAATCACCCCTTAACCCCAGTAATTCTCCATCCCCACAAAATTCCCTAACCTTTCACCACCCCCAAGTCCCACAGAACCCACCAATCCTTCTTCAAACACCCAATCCATCATCGCCCAGCCTATAGAATTTACCTCTCCTAATGACCCCCTTCACACATACTACCTTAGAGCACAATCTCCTATTCCGTGGAAAGATAAAAAATCCGTCGCCTACTCCGCTACCCACCCTTTTGATGGCCTATTCACCCACCCCGACTTCTTCGAAAGAAACACAATCCTCTTCCCCAACCCTCTTAATTCACCAGAAAACTACACACCTCCATCCTCACCCTCCTCTCCACCCTCTCAGTCCTCTCAGGCCCTCGCCCTCCTTGATGATGACAAAAGGGGGAGAGATGCTGCTATCACCCTCCGCCACTCCATGGAAGCAAGGGATGTCCTCAGTCAACCATCCCTCTCGCTCGATGAAGATATCACTGCCGCTCTTCGCCGAGCCATGGATTCTCAACGAATAAGGGGTGCTGAGAATCTAATCAGAGGGGAAGCAGTGAGATTCATGCAACAACATGATGAAGTATAGTTGAGGAAATCATGATGAAGTATGACCTGAAGAAAATCAACCATCCTCCGATTGTAATTGCTAAACAAATTCCTTCTTATTCTGAGCCAACATCTGATACCCCTCCATCTGAGCCAGTCTCTGCTCCTCCTACTTCAGCAGTTAGGTATAGCGAATCAAGAAAGAAGGTAGTTGCTAGAAGGAGTGCCAACAAAAGTACTACCTCTACTGAGACTGCTGAGAGTGAGCAAGAGATACCATGAGTCCAAGCTGAGATCATACCTGAGAGTCAACCATCTTCTCAAGAGGTGCCTGCCATCCCAATTCTGAAGGAAGTCAAGCTAGAAATTGAAGACATGACTCCTGAAGAATTTGAGAGGTATGGATACACGGACAAGATCTCCTTTAGACAGATGGCTTGCCTGGATGCTGAGAGAGCAAGAGCCAACCCTACTCAACCAAAAGGCAAGGGCAAAGGCAAGGGCAAAGGGAAAAGGAAAGCCCGGGAAGTTGAGGAGGACCCCAACTTCCCTGTATGGAATGTAAAGATCAGGGCTGTTCACTACCCTAATGGCGAGATCACCCCCTTCTCAGATGCAACAGGGTTCCCAGGGTATGAGGAAGTTGAAAACATAAAGAGAGCCTTTGAGGAATCCGTTGAGTCTGAAAGACTCAGAAGGGAGAGGGAGGAGGAAGAGCTTCAAAGAATTATTGCCCAGATTAACCAGAAGGAAAAGGAAGAGCACTTGGCCAAGCTCCAAAAAGAAAATGAGGATAGGCAAAGAGAGAGGGAGAGGAAAAAGAGACATAACCTGTAGACCCCACTCTACCCCACACATTTTTAACCTTAGAAATTTTTTTTCTCATACTGTTCATGCATAGCTCATTTTTGCAATATTCATTGATTACTTGTAAATGTTACCTGTTATTATAATTCTGACTTGTAATCTTTTGACTTATTAATGATAAATTATCTGAGTTGCTTGTACTTTATCTATTTATTACTTTCAGCTCTTTCATACGAACTTAATTAGATAACTTAGTTTGTCATCATCAAAAAGGGGGAGAATGTTAGAATCTTAAGTTTTGATGAAGACTAAAATATGAAATAACAAGCCAAACACTTAGAGAATATTAGGTTAATATAGAACCCTAGGGTAGAGTGCTTCCGGATGTGGATTTACTTCCGGATGGACTAAGACTAGCGCTCGCGGATGAACGTCTCATCCCCAAGCGACAGCAAGTATATCACCAAGCTATAACTCAGTCTAAGAGCATTAGTGTATAAAGTCCTTGAGACTAAGTTAGGAAGCTTCCGGATATAGATTTGCTTCCGATTGTATTAAGACTAGCGCTGGCTGTGGGTATGGATAACACTGAGCGCCAGTGACCATAACCCAACGTCCAGTCGATTTACTTTCGAATGCTAGTGACTAGCGCTGGCTGTGGGTATGGATAACACTAAGCGCCTGTGACCATAACCCAACGTCCAGTCGATTTACTTTCGAATGCTAGTGACTAGCGCTGGCTGTTGGTATAGATAACACTGAGCGTCAGTAAGGAAAATGTGAACATAAACCAACGTCCAGTGAAAGTGCTTCCGGATGGAAAAGAACTCCCTTAGACTAAGTGAACTCCCACTGCATGTGAGTATGTGCCTTTATTGTTAAGACTAACGTTCAAATGCAGTACACTGGGTAAAGTTGCTTCCGGATATGGACTTGCTTCCGCAAGCAATCAGAATGTCAGAACGTTTAAAGCAATGCAGTGTCAGAATGCTTTTGACAGAGCAGAGGTGTCAGAACTACTTTCAGAGATAAAGCAAAGTCAACCCTGCTAAGCATTAATGGAGCATTAATTGGGCAAATGGTAACTTGGGATAAACGGCCATATTGAAACGGCTAACCCACCTACCAAGAGTGAGAATACTTGAAGACTATATAAACAAGCTCACCTTCATTTATGAGGACAATTAATATCTTTGACATCTTGAAGAAAGCTAGAGAGAGAGAAACTAAAGAAATCCTTCAAGCATTCAAAGCTACCCAGAAAAGAGAAAGAACATTTAACGCATTGAGAGTTCTTTTCATCTACTAATCTTGTACTCTTTGTTGTTAAGTCTCTTCTTGTATTAAGAGCATTGATTGTACTTAAGTGTGTAACATTATCCGTTCTTCAAGAGAACTAAGTTTAGAAAATCCTTTACTTGTAAAGGTTGAACCCTTGCTGGTAGTAAGGGGGAGTTAGTTAGCAAGGTTGCAAGTGAGCCTTGAGTAAAACTTGTGGTTGTAAGGTTGCAAGTGATCCCGTTCAAAACTTGCAGTTGTAAAGGTTCTAGGTGAACCTGTTGTAAAACCTGGGGATAGTGGAACTCAGCCTGGGTGGTTGAGAACTGGACGTAGGTCAGGTAGACCGAACCAGTATAAACCCTTGTGTTATTATTGCTTGATTTTTATTTGGTAGCACAATTCCCCCCTCTTGTGCATCCATTACTTTCAAGTTCCACCTTGAAGTAATCATCATTGGTGAAGCTAGATCGAGGCTTCTCAAAACCTTCATCATCAAGTGGAATATTGTCACCATGCTCTATAACATCCCAGATTCGAAGGCCACTGGCCTTGATAAAGTTTTCCATCTTGAATTTCCAGAAGGGATAGTTATACCCATCAAAGCCTGGAGGCTTGTTTGGCTGGATGGCTACATCAGGGAGAAAATGTTGATCTGCATCCATCACTGGATCTTTTCTTTCTAGATTCATTGGAATCAAGTCAGAAAGACCTTGCTCTGATACCAAATGAAAGTGAGGATGCACAAGAGGGGGTGAATTGTGCTACCAAAAAAAATTAGAAAATTAAATCGCACAAAACTTTTATACTGGTTCGGTCCAACTCTTGACCTACGTCCAGTTCTCAATCACCCAAATTGAGTTCCACTAAACCACAGGTTTTACAACGGGTTCACCTGCAACCTTTTACAACCACAAGTTTTACGGGCTCACTTGCAACCTTACAACCTGACTCGCTCCCCCTTACTACTTGTAAGGGTTCAACCTTTTAATCAAAGGATTTTCTACTTAGTTCTCTCAAAGAACAAATAATGTTACTCACTTAAGTACAATGAATGCTCTCAACAACTAAAAAGACTTAAATACTAAGAGTACAAGATGGATAATAAATAACTCTCAATGCAATAGGTGCTCTCTTGCTTTCTGGGTAGTATGAGCTTTGAATGCTTGAATGATTTTTGCAGAATTATGTACGGTGCAATTCTTCGGGTGCTTCATAAATGTTGAAGTAATTCCTTATATAGCATCTTCTCATACTTCACATGTTTGGTAGGTGGGAAAGCCTTTTGAATATATCCATTTATCCCTTGTTACCGTTGGCTCCATAAATGCCCCATAAATGCTCAGCAGGGTTGACTTGCTTTATGTATGAAAAGCAACTCTGACAACACTGCTCTGACAAAAGGCATTCTGACTTCTGGGCATATGTAGGTTCTGTCTCTTGTACTCTTGCTGACGGATGACCAATGTGCATCCGGAAGCGGCAATCTTGCTCTGCAAGTGTTAGTCTCAGAATCCCAGTGCCAAGAGTATTGCATCCGGAAGCTCTTTTGCATCCGGAAGTAAAACCAAGTTCTGCACACAAATGTTAGTCCAACATAGTGATAGATATAATCAAGTGCAGTAAGAACCATACATGCTGTGGGAAGCGTGTTTGCTATGGGAAGCAATATAACTTAGACTAGGTTCTGACTTAGTATGTTATTCACTTCCGCTGAGGGATGTATTCTTCATCCGTGAGCGTTAGTCACGTTATTTTACTCTAAGTCTTCCGGAAGCGATTTCGCATCCGGTTGTGTTCTAACTTAGTCTTCATCAAAGTTCAATACTCTAGCAGCCTAGACTAGGTTCTGACTTAGTGTCTAACTAGCTTCCGCTGTGGGATGTATATTCCATCCGCGAGCGCTAGTTCTAATCCATCCGGAAGTAATTCTGCATCCGGTTGTGACTTAACTTAGGATTCACTTTTAACTTAATTCTTCCTATGTGATCAACTAGTTCTTTCATATTTTAGTCTTCATCAAAACTTAAGATTCTAACAAGATTATTTTATCCATGCACAAAAGAAGATTCTTCAGAAAAGGCAATCTTTATATGAAGACTTCTTTGTGAAGGATCTTATTAGTTCAAGTCTATGAAAATAAGTTATTCCCTATTTTTAGATTTTATCATGTTAGGAAGAAATTAACATACATCATGAAAATTAAATAATTCTAGTTATAATGATGCTACTGTTTTCTCATTGCTTTTCATTTAATAAGATACATCATGAAAATTAAATAATTCCCTATTTTTAAATGATTCCTAACTTGTTTATGTCATTTATTGTTTGTGTGGTTGTAGATATAGATTATAACTTTGGGTTAGTGTTTTTAATCTATGGTAATCCTATCTATATTGATTTATATCTTACATATCTAATAGCTTATTGCATCTTTTTATACAGCCATGGATTCAGAATCAAGTGAACTAATCGTGCATATGTTGATTTGGTGGTTACATGTTGTATTTACTGTACAACAATGTTTTATGAATATTTGTACCACTGTTTGTATTGATAGACAACAAATTGTTCGTCGTCCATACATTATCAAAATCTTTCTTTTCATGAGGTGGACAATGAGAAAATGACACTCGCAACTCATCATGTCTCACCAATTTGACATAAGTCAGTTGCCGCTCTTCAACAGTCATTCCTTCCACTTTTAGCACCTCATCATGAAGCATCTCAAACTCGATCATCAACAACCCCATTGTGAACATGTGGATTGTTTTCAATCGTATTTCTCTTCTTGAACACCATATTTAAAGCATCAAAATGAGGGAATGACGTTTTACGGAATTTCGCAGCCTTCTTTTTGACCTTTAATGATAAAAACAAACAATTAAAAACTGATCACATCACATTATTAAGAATTCTTTAGATGCCTTACCATGATGTAGTCATTCCAAACCGTTTCGCTTGCAACAATACGTTTTTCTTTGGCGTTCCAGTGAAATCCTGGGTTATGATGACCTTGTAACATGCCACAAATTAAACTTGGATCAACAATAATACATAATTATTTCAAGATTTGACAATGATACCCAAATTTTACCAAGGGATCAACATTGAGATTTTCCTTAATACGACAACAAAAATTAAACATGAAAAGTTCAAATTGCCCTTATAAATTAATTTTGGACTTTTCACGTTTAATCTTATTGCCATATTAATGAAAATCTTATTGTTGATCTCATGGTTAACGTTGGGTATAATTGTTATGTACTATTGTTGATCGTAGGACAATAATCCCCTTCATTCCTAATTCTAAGCCAACTTTGACTTATTTGAAAAAGTTTAGGTTACAAGCTTTATCATTTTAAACTGTTTGAAATTATCTTTTTTCCTCAAAACTAGTTTATTCTAGTTATAAACTAATATATATTCTAATTACATTTGTTATATGTTATAATTCAGTGGTATAATTTGTTATTTTAAATTTCACAGAAAAAGTCAAAGTAAGTTTATAATTAGGAACGAAGGGAGTAGTTATGTATCATAAATAATCTTTCCATAAAATCCCTCCGACTTACCATATAAGAATAAGACACGAAAGCATATTAACCCCCACAAAGTGAAGGGCAAAACAAAGAGATAACGAAAGCAAAAATGCATGTGGGCCCGATTAGACAACTCGGCTAATACATCGCAACGAAATGCTCATTCATGAAGTGGCCGAACGTTAGTTATGAAGAAATTATCCACTAGTGAACAATTCAAACCCAATCAGTGAGCCAACAATGAGCCGATTTCTAACCTACACCGACAAGGATTACCACACTAAAAATATGTGGAAAATTTTTTTATATCAAAGAGACAAACACTAATAATATAAAAAAAAAATAAAAAACGAGATCAAATCTACAATCTTCCACGTAACTTTCCACATATCGTGAAATTTGATACCGTTACTTGGTGGAATAGACTTTGAATTAATAATAGATTAGATAGATTTTGAGCTTGTTTGGATACATTTCCAAAAGCTATTCTGGCTCCTATACCTAGGTTTCACATAAAGACATCCAAACACTCAAATTTTTTTATAAGCTATTTTGAGAAGAAAAGCTAGGTTTAGGGTCTTAAAGCTATTTCTCCTTTTCGATTTGAAAGCTTTGATCTCTCATTTAGGAAAAACACTTATTTCAAATAAAAAAAAACATGAAAAGCTATTCATCATAACTATTTTTCAGGAAAACTATATTCTACTCAAAATTTATTCTTAAAAGCTATTCTCAAAAAGTTTAATCCAAACACTTTCATTTCATCAAAAGCTATTTTCGGAAAAGCTATTTTCGAAAGGCTATTTTCCCAAAAGCTATTCTCCAGAAGCTGTATCCAAACAGACCCTTTGTTTAATTCTCCCTCCGACCCCTAATGTAAGAGGTAGCCACCAACAAAAAGAACGCTTCTTAAGAAAACACGTGCATGTTAATTGAGTGTCTAGGATTAATGTTTCTTTTTCAATATTGCCTATATTTATTATAATATTTTTAAAATAGAGAAATACATAAACATTAATAAATATGAAAGAGAGTTAGGAGCAAAGTAGGAAAAACACATTAAATGAGCACAAAATGTGAGATTGGCTCTTATTTTAGAACCAAAATTATTAAAATTTTGACTCTTTTATTATGGAATGAAGGGAGTAGCATATAGACTATGTTTATAATAGCACCATGAGGATGACCCATGACTAGGTGAACCCAGGAACTCTCTAGAACTGAACAATCTTAAATATAAGAGTATTCCCATGTTTTCTGCCTTTGTCTCTGTCTCGTTTTCTCTCACTCACTTCTCTCCTTATCCATCCATGGCTTCCTCCTTCCTCACTCTCCCAAAACCCTTTCTTTGCTCCCCCAATGCCACCTTCTCTCCCTCTCACCGCACACTTCCAGGTTCTTACTTCTACTCTTCTTATCTCACTCCCATTTCCATTCTTCAATTTCAAATTCCTCACCTTCCTATTTTCATTTCTCTTCTTCATCTCTCAAGGCTTACGGAACAACTCCTTCAGGGTTGATGCACTTGTGAAGAAAATGGAACCCACTAAGGTTTTTATCCTTGCAGCTGTAATGTTTTTATTTGTAATGTTTGTTTGACTTTTAACTTTGTGTTATGAATGTGTGCTTCAGGTGGTTCCGCAGGCTGACAGAGTTCTTGTCCGTTTGGATGATCCTAAACAAGTATGAAATACACTTCTCTTTGCATTTGATATATGAATTTGTTGTTAAGGTTTATTGTTTGACTTGAAAGTTGCAAGTACAATTTATTGAAATTATTCAAAGATTTATTGCTAAATCCTAATATTTTAGTTGTGTGTAGTGTGATTTTTTTCCCATTCAGCTTTCTTTTAGCGTGATATATTATTTATCTTGAAGGGGTGAATCCAACGTGTTTGTTTTAGTGTGTAAAACTTTGGATGGGATTGTCACTGAAAGGAAAAATGAATGAGGGACATTGCTGATTTACTTTCCAAATTTATGTAACTCATTGAAATGCAGTTAGCGTATGTTTTATTTGTTTGAATGATCTTATTATTTGAGCAGTGGCATTGATTCGGCTTTTCTCCCCTTTCTTTTGTACGAATTTAATACCATTATGATTATTTGTCCCTTCCTCGTGCAAAGTATGTCCTTACAAGAAGTGTACTGTAATAGCGGTTCTGTTTTGTCAATCTCACTTATAACCAAATTTGACACTGATGAAAAGTCTCTTTTGTAGATAGAGTTATGTTCCTGGAGTTTTGCTTGTCATCAGTGATTTTTTCCTTGTATGTCCTATGTACATCTCATTATGTAATATGTAGTAGCGAGAGTTATGAAGTAGAGTTGTTAGAGATATTAATAATAGGCATTTTTCTATATGAGTTGAGTAGTTAGTTGTACACGTGTCTTTGTTGTGTTAATTCTGTTGTAATTCCTAACTGCACATATATCAGATTACAAGGGCTATAAATACCCTTATGCATACTGAAGTAAAGTTATTTGAATTAAGAATTATCTTCTTCCATATCTTTCCTTCTATTCTCTTCCATATCATATGAAAATTAAGCTATAAATACCCTTAGCTTAATTTTCATATGATCATTGTCCTTTGATGTATTGAAATCATTGCCATGTACTGTAAAAAAATTATAATGATACTTCCGCGCAGAAAACTGCTGGCGGAGTTTTGTTGCCAACATCAAGTGTTAAGTTTGAGCGATATCTTATGGGAGAAGTAAGTAGACCTGAAATCCTGTTGTTTTCTTGCTACCAAAACCTGTTCTCTTTGACGAATTTGTTTTTAATTGTCTATATAATTTATTAATTTTCTTGTGTTATTTCCAGATTCTTTCTGTTGGTGCAGAGGTTCAAGAACTAGAGCCTGGCAAGAAGGTTAGCCTTTAATTTTAATGAAAAACACTTATTATTCATAGAGTACAATAGTTATCACATTATTGGTGCATGTTGGATAAATAATCAATAAAGCTTGCTGTTGCTTATCAATGGCTTCTTAAGTGACTTGCTCATGTTGTGATGAGTGGATTGTTAGATTAGCTCATGAATGTCCCTTAATTTTGCACCTATGATGATTCAGCTGCTCTTGTTTCTAATGTAAGTTTATGGTAGGATGGTTATGTATCATGTCTTATGATAGTATCTAGGTTATAGGATAAGAAAGGAGGAGAAGAGAGAACTAATATCTATAATTCTAAATAAAGGGAAATTGAAGGGTAAAGGGAAAAGCAAGGAAGAGCAGGGAAGAGAGACAATTTGCAACATATAACTTCATTTATCATGTCATAAGTACACCACACATAATTGGCTCATGTAGCCACACTAGAAATAGCCAACAATTCCTAGATAAGATTTATGCAATAACTGAAAAAAGCTGCTACATATAAACCACCCCTTAGTAAGGTAAATAATAAATGAAACTACCTCTTGTACGTAGTGTAGGATCCTAACATCTTATCAATTAATTGATTGGCTTCCCATTTATACTCACAGTGTAAGACTTAGTTGAACAGTTATGTTTTGGGAATTGTAAAATCATTCAAGAACACAACACAATACTCCTAGCAATGATTGCATATTGTTAGATTTCTTCCTCAGAATATGGGAAATTTTGTCTTTTGATCATCTTGGTTAGTAGTTTGATTTTTTATGTGGCTATCATATGTTCTTTTGCAGGTTATATTCTCTGACTTAAATGCTTATGAGGTGAGTGCCATCTCTTGCTTGGCTTTGATTTATGTTAAAAATTATTTGTTGAAGCTGATTATCATTCAAACCATAAGGATATTCTTGGATTTAACTTATATTTTGATTATTTGATAAATTTGATTATTTTCTAAGCTATAAGGTCTTTCAGGAAGAGGGCCTTTTTAATAGCTTGGCTAAAAAATATTTATAAGATGTCATGAACAACTTGAGGTGAAGTAGAAATAAGTTACTGTTGTCACAATATGATCCTGCCGATTTCATGAGTTATGTTTTTTAAAATTATTTCTGGATGAAAATGCTTTTTTTACATTTGGAAGATTAGATTAAAAAGGATTAGTAGTATTTCAATGAAGCACCAATGGTAACTTATTTTGACACTTCTCTCCAGATGAATTTGGAGATCCATAAATGTCAATAATATAATTATGGGATCTTAAGTATCATTACAACTTTTTTTTTCAGACTTTTGTTAAGATATTTCCTAGGGAATTGATTAGTACTTAAGGCAGCTTTTTCCCTAAAAATAAAACCCATGGAGGTCCTTGGCATGGCATCAATATATATGATGTCATAAAATTTATAGTAAGTCGCAATATGCATAAACCATTAAATGTGCAACTCATTTATAAAAGTTTGTGTAGCATACGAGTAAAGCAGTTTCCAAGAAATGCCTAATTTCTCAAATGTAGACCCAATATATTTGGTGAAATAATCAACAGCCTTCAAATATTGCTCTTATTTCTTTTCATTGACCTACGCATGTTCAGCATTGCATTCTTTTTATTGCTTGAGAGGCATTTTATGAATTTCCAACGCAAAGATCCCCAATGTAAGTTACCAAATCTCTTCCAATATTTTCAGGTGGATATGGGGACTGATGCAAAGCACTGCTTCTGTAAAGCTAGTGATTTGTTGGCTACGGTGGAGTAGAGTTTGGTCATTGATTCATGACAAGCTGCACTGAGCAGCCTTAGTTTTTGTTCATCACATCTCAGGAAATTCTATCTAGAGAAAGAACACTTCATAGTTTTTAGTGCACTTAATTCTTGCTTTATGAAATCTGCAAGCACCTGAAAGTTTAATAGACACTGTATGTTGTTGCTCAGATAAAAGTATCCCTGCACATCTTTTAATGCTTTTGCTTGGTACACTTTTCTTATTTACTTTCGGAATTTCAGGTTGTCTTTTTTATTTCAATTTCATTCAATAATATTTAAATAGATTTGGTTGTCTAGATTGGTAGCTTTTCAAACAAACGCAGATGTTGCTCGAAATCAACATAAAGAATAAAGAAATTCACGATTAACATAATGGTTGACGCACCATTGCTGAAGAGCAAATGCCGTTATGATGAAGCCATTTTGACGCTAAGGTTCCATAATTCCATAACTTAGGATTGAGTCCGGCCTGTGGCCAGCCCAATGGGTTTAGGTTGGGCCCAAAAGCATATGAAAAACAGGTTGGGCTCAAAAAATATGTGAAAAATTGGTCCAACTCTTAATACCTAGTCCATATTATATCGGTTTCAAGGCAGTCCACATTAAATCCATTTATTTAATGAGTCATCTCACTTTAATTTAAATATAACTATTATTGAAAAATAATGGGTATTTAGTTTTTTTTTGCAAAAGTGTTGATATAATAATTAACTATTTCACTTCTAGCATAAATAATAAATAACAATTTCACGGTGCAGAAATAATAACTAACTTTCTCACCCAATGCAAAGAATGATAAAACTGGTGTTATATGGTATTTTATACTTAAGTGGAACCTTATTGGTATTTTTTCTAAAATGAAAATACTCTTTTGCCTCTCTTAATTAAAAAATAACTCTTCTTCATCCATCCATTCTTCCTCCTTCCTCCTCCCCTTCCTTTTCTCCTCCTCAAACGAAGAGGAACCATTGAGCCAGAACCTCCTGAGTTGAGTTTAGAACTAAAAAAATGACACTGCGGTTTGAGAAGAATTGGCCAAAGGCAGAATAGGAATACAAATATCCAGTAGGAATAACACTCTCATATATGCTTATGAAAAGACCATGTTTTCATTGGAACTCTTTCAGCCATTCAACTTGAAGTTTTATTTGGGGGGCCAATTCTTATTAAGAAATTTGTTGATTACACTACTATGAAAGATAGCCCAACCTACCAAGGATTTGTTTTAGCATTGATCTTGCTTCTTCTTGTAAAATCAGTTTAAGCCTTTAGTATCCTCCATCATCTCCACCCTCTTCCTCAACCACCACCACCACCACCAAGACCGCCGTTTAAGTTCAATCCTTCTCTCCACCACCAATCATCTTCATGTGGTCTTCCACGTCAATCACATTCAAGACAGCGGTGGTGTGGTGGCTGTGTTCAAGAAGCATGATGGAGTTATGGGGGAGGAGGCGAAGGCGGAAGCTAGTTTCGGTGATGCTATCGGCAATGATCGGTGCTGGGCGGTGACATGGAGATGGGTGCAGCTGAGACAATGAATGAATGGTTTGTTGACTTTTTGGTTCAATTTGCGGGGACGAAGACACTTCGATTCTTACGACGTTGCTGGGTTCGGCAGAAACAGAGGAGAATGAACATGGGAGGTGCTCAAATGGAGAAGATGGTGGCCGGCGAAGGTGGCTGTGAAGGAGCTAAGAACTAGCTACGGGATTTGGGTGAAGAGAAGAAGGAGACATCCATTTGAGAGAGTTAAGGGCATGTGACAAGGGACAAGGGAGGATAGGAGAGGATGAATAAGGCTAGAAGGTTTGAGTTATGAATGAGAGGGACAAAAATGTATTTTCACTTTGTAAAATAATATCAATATGGTTCAAGATAGCATTATTACCGCCTACTCTAAGTAGATTCATGACGTCTTTCACGTCTCCCAATTAAAGAAGTATCAACAGAATCCAACGCATGTCATAGAATATGAGGACATTGCTCTCCGAGACAACTTTTCTTTTGAAGTAAGACCTGAGCGAATAATTGATTCCATGGTCAAGCGGCTCAGGAATAAGAGTATTCCACTAATCGAGGTTCTATGGAAAGCATCCACCGCTGAAGAAGCTAAAAGGGAAATGGAAGATGCCATGAAGGAAAAATACCCAGAGTTATTTGGCTAAAGTATGAGTTAAATTTTGAGGACGAAATTTATTTTAAGGAGGGTAGAAATGTAACATCCCGAATTTCATTGATTCGGAGAATCACATCACTTATACATAGGTTTAGAATAAGAGCTAGTTAGAAAGACTTATTTAAAATGCCTGTAACACATTTAGGGAAAATTCACAAGATCAAGTAAGAATTTCATAATAATATAATAATATTATTTGCTAGTTTGAGTTGGAGATTGAGAAGTAAGCTTTGGATTTAATAAGAAATTCTTATCCCTATATGATTGTATTTTCTACTTAAACTCATCTTTGGAAGAAGGAAGGAATTCGTTGAAAATAATAAATTATTAATGGTAGAAGCATATAAAAATAAATTAAGAGAAAGTATTATGCTAGTGGCCAATAGAAATAAGAGAGAAAAGTAGAAAAGCTATCATGACTAGGTGACCAATAGAAATGCATGAGAGAGAAAAGTCAAGAAGCTATTATGACTAGGTAACCAATAGAAATGCATGACAACATGAGAGAGAGAAAGTAGAAAACCCATCATGATAAAGTGACCAATAAGAAGACATGCAAGGAAGATAAACAAAATAGAAACAAAATATAAAAGAGAGATCCAATAGGAAATCTCATGGAAAAGAGTTCATGAAGAAAAATAAAATAATGACTAACCAATGAGATGACATGGAAGAAAAAGGTGTCCATAAGAATGATTACATTTTCTCTTTTCATAAAGTAATAAGCTTATCTTTTCCTCTAATTGGCTAAGAGTGGTTTATGGAGAATAGGAAGGAAAAATAAAATGGAAGGCAAGAAAAGAAAGCAAAGTCAATGAGTGGAGCAATAGGATGGGCTAGTCTAAGGTAGTCTAAAATAGGATAAGGGAGGACAGTGAAATCTCCATGCTATTGGGCAATGAGGGTGGTGACTTGAGGATTATCCATACTTCATTTCTCCTATAAATAGGACCCTTGAAATCCATTTTTCCGCTTAAAAAATTCGCAGCCCTATATAGAATGAAAGAAAAGAGTGAGTTCTTGGGTGTTCCTAGTTGTTCTTTTGTGTTCTTGAGGAGCATTGAAAGTTAGAAGATCAAGGAAGATATAGTAAAGCTTTAAGGTTGTTCTACTCCCCATTCAATTACAGCGCTATAAGTTAATATTGTGTTATGGTATTTAGCTGCCTTAATGGATCGTGTTTGAAGTGATTATTCCTCATATTGTGTTATGGTATTTAGATGCCTTATGCATTTTCAAAGTTATTGAAAGTATTTATGCAAATTCCATATTTTTGCAGAAAATAGTAAAGTTTTAAAATGTTGATGCTTTTGAATTCTAATTTACATTCAAGCTTGAATATGGTTTCTCCTATGAATTAAACTGGATAATGAATCATAGAGGGAAATGTTCCATTTTTTGTATCAGTGCAATGGTTTTAGAAAAACTTAGGAATCTGACATATCTCCTTGAATTCTCAATGAGTGTTATAGTCATATTATCCTCTAGATTCGTCATTTAGCTCTGGAAATTTACTTTCAGGATTGTCAAAATGTCATCCAAGAATGATAACGGTTTAGCTCAAGGATATGCTCATGGATTGGGAAACAACTCGGCAAAAGGAAATAACTACCTCGAACATTTCCGTCCATCCCTGAAGAGAGTAAGAGTAGAGACTCATACGACTTGTCCCCAGGAATTTGGAAGTTATGAGTTAGCCAAGGAGAGGTTAGGTCTTGGCAGGTGTATGAGAGAAGATGAAGAGAGGAGACAAGGGAGAGCATCGAAAAGGAAATTCAAAGAGTAGAGGATGCATGACCCTTGGAATGTCATTTTCAATGCTCTCCCTTGTCTCCTCTCTGAGAAACTCCAGGGGGTTACTACCCCCTTCATCTTCTCTTATCCATCTGCCAAGACCTAGCCTTTACATGGCTAACACATAACTTCCAAATTCTTGGGGCCACATTCTATGAGCCTATACTCTTACTCCCTTCGGGGATGGACGGAAATGCTCAAGGTAGTTATTTCCTTCTGCCGAGTTGTTCCCCAATCCAAGAGCATCCTTGAGGTAAACTGTTACCATTCTCAGATGACATTTTGACAATCCTGAAGGTAAATTTCCAAAGCTAAATAACGAATCTAGAGGCCGAGTTGTTCCCCAATCCAAGAGCATCCTTGAGGTAAACTGTTACCATTCTCATATGACATTTTGACAATCCTGAAGGTAAATTTCCAAAGCTAAATAACGAATCTAGAGGAAAATATGATTATGACACTCATTGAGAATTCAAGGAGATATGTCAGATTCCTAAGTTGTCCAGAACCATTGCTCTGATACCAACAAGGAAACATCTACCTCTAGGACTCATTCTCATGTTTAATTAACAAGAAAAACCATATTTAGGCTTGAATATAACTTAGAACTCAAAACCATCAACATTTTAAAACTTACTATTTTCTGGAAACTCTGGAATTTGCCGAAATACTTTCTGTCAATTTGAAAATTCATAACTAATTCTTCAAAACTGGTTTTGATATGGTTCAATTCTCATAACAATGCTTGAGGAGTCCTTTATCTGGGAAATATATCAATCATAACATGCGCTAAGCCATATGGTGGTACTGAATATTGATTTTTCCTTTCAGCCTTGTTTCTCACGTTCAGAAATTTCAGTCATTTGGAGTGATTTTTAATTGAGGCTACACAACTCCGTTTTGTTTCGTTTTTGTGTTTCCTGTAAGCTCTATATGTCTTTTACTTTACATAAAGGTTTCACGCCTAAACTCATTCATTAGCTAATACGAAGTAGGTAGTAAATAGACATTGCGCATAATCAAACCTAGAAAAACATAACATCTCATATATATTGAATAACTTGTTCAATGTGGTCTTATATGACCCCAAACATACATAATAGCAAAGGATAACAATCATACATAAATCTAAGGACTTAAAATATCGTCTTGTAATGATTACATATCCAATAATGAACACAAATTGCATGATCAAAATATAAGCATGCATTTCTTCCATCTTTAATTTGCCTAAACATTCTTTTTATCTTTCTTCATTGAGCTTGTTCCTAAAATGGTGTAGTGGGGTGAGATTTTGGGGAAAATCTCAATAGTACATACTATTCAATTAAGCAAGTATAATATTGGACAATAGATAGCAAAAAATCCATAACTTCAACATGCAAGCATTCATATCACAAATAAGACATATGATCATAGGCATTATGAGGAATAATCACTTCAAACATGATCCATTAAGGCAGCTAAATACCACAACATAATATTAACTTATAACGCTGTAATTGAATGGGGAGTAGAACTATCTTAAAGCTTTACTATATCTTCCTTGATCTTCTAAACTTCAAGGCTCCTCAAGAACACTTAAGAACAACTTGGAACACTCAATAACTCGCTCTTTTCTTTCACTCTATATAGGGCTGCGAATTTTTTGATGGAAAAAATGGATATTGTTAAGGTTTGTTGTAAATATGTGTAGTTAGGGTTTAGTTAGTAGTGGGCCTTATTGGGCCTTATTTTACTTTGGGTTTCCTAGCCCCTATATAATGTAATCATTCATGCTTAATTCAATAAGATATCATTATTCTATCTTCAATTTCTACATGGTATAAGAGTAGAGGCACTTCAGGGTTTGTGTTTTTGGGTTTCTGGACGCCGGAGTCCGTGTACTGTAGACGTGAACAGTGTCCGCCGCTTCTTAAGCAGATCTGTGCGTTTCTGGCCCTTGTCTTGGAACACGCGCCTGCTCATCGGACTTAGGAGGCTCCGGCGAACAAAACCCAGGTGGTCCGGCCGCCGTCCGCCGTCGCACGCGCCCCCCCGCGCCTAGCCGGAAAAGGCACGCGCCTCCGAAAATCCCCTTTTCTGCTGCCAAAGCTTCGCCGCCCGTTTCTGGTGGGTTTCTGACTTTGTTTTTAACGTTTGGAGCCCCTGGTGTGGCTATTTGGTTGTCTTCTTACTTGTTGGAAGTTGTTTGGATTGATTGTAGCTCCTAGTGAAGCTATTTCATTGTTTTCTTGCTTGTTGGAAGATGTTTGGATTGTTTGTAGCTCCGAGTGAAGCTATTTGGTGGTCTTCTTACATGTTGGATGTTGTCTGGATTGTTTGTAGCTCCTAGTGAAGTTACTTGGTTGTTTTCTTGCTTGTTGGTATTATTTGGGAATCTTTTGGGATCATTTGTAGCTCCGGGTGAAGTTGTTTTAGTGTCTTCTTGTTTGTTGGAATTTGTTTGGGATCGTTGGTTGCTTGTGTTTAATGGCTGAAGATAAAATGGTGACCATTCCAGCAGCTGTGTATGCTAAACTGATAACTAGATACCAGGAGTATCTGACTTTATCTTCACCAGTACCCACTGCTACAGGTAATTATGTCATTGGCCTTGTCTCTTCTTCCTCCAAGTGGATCATCGATTCAGGTGCCACTGATCATATGACAGGTAACCATCATCTTTTCTCCTCTTATACTCCGTACGCCAACCCTTCTAGTATCACAATTGCAAATGGATCTAATTCTTGTGTCATTGGTTCTGGCTCAGTTCATCCAACTTCATCTATTCACTTATCCTTCTGTTTTAAATGTGCTTGACCTTGCTTTTAATATTCTCTCTCCTAGTAAATTAACGAAGCAACTAAATTGTTCTATTTCACTCTTTCCTGATTATTGCTTGATTCAGGATCTTACGACGAAGCAGATTATTGGTAGAGGGTACGAGGCTGGAGGTCATTACTTTCTTGATGATCGAGTGCAACGTTCGGTTGCTTGTCCTGTCAAATCCAGTCTGTTTGAAATACATTGTCGTTTGGGTCATTTGCCTTTAGCGATTTTGAAGAAACTTTATCCACATTTTTAATTTAGTGTCTACTTTAGAATGTGAGTCATGTCAGTTTGCCAAACATTACCGTCTTCCGCATGTGTCTCGAGTCAATAAACGTGCTGCGTCCCCTTTTGAGTTAGTTCACTCTGATGTTTGGGGCCCGTGTTCTATTGAGTCAAAATCTGGTTTCAAGTACTTTATAACCTTTGTTGATGATTATTCTCGTACTACTTGGCTATATCTAATGAAAAATCGTTCTGAGGTATTTTCACATTTTGCTAACTTTTGTTCTGAAATTAGAACTCAATTTGGTGTTTCTGTTTGCACTTTGCATAGTGATAATGCTAAGGAATATTTTTCCTCAAATTTTCAAACCTTCCCATTTGGTACCAGAGCTATAGTCACTGAGTAAGTCACATCTGGGCGAGTTATAGTCAGATAATTTAATTTACCAATCAGTCTGCGATATCTATCAGGATACTCAAATGGTTCCAACTTCTTGGGGTCAACTTTCTTTCTTATATACTCAGGGAGCTCTGCAAATGGTATTTTATTATCAAGCTCTAGGTAAGGATTGACAATCATTGGTGAATTGCTTGGTGCAGCTCCTAACTTTCCTGTTTCTTTTAACAGGTCAAGGACATATTTCCTCTGGGTGAGAAAAATACCTTTCTTGCTTCTCATGACCTCGATACCCAAAAAATACTTTAACGGCCCTAAATCCTTCGTCTAAAATTGAGAGTTAAGGAAGGTCTTAAGAGATGATATTCCATCGACATTACTTCTTGTAATCACAATATCATCAACATACACAACTAAAAGAATCAAGCCAGCATCCGAGTTCTGGTAGGATACTGAATGATCACATTTACTTTGTATTAGTCCAAACTTCCAAACAACAGAACAGAATCTATCAAACCAAGCACAAGGACTCTGTTTAAGACCATACAAAGAGTTACGAATAAGACAAACCTTCCCATTCTCCCCCTGAGCAACGAAACCAGGTGGTTGCTCAATGTAAACTTCCTCATTTAAAGTACCATTGAGAAAGGCATTTTTGACATCCAGAGGAAATATGTCCTTGACCTGTTAAAAGAAACAGGAAAGTTAGGAGCTGCACCAAGCAATTCACCAATGATTGTCAATCCTTACCTAGAGCTTGATAATAAACTACCATTTGCAGAGCTCCCTGAGCATATAAGAAAGAAAGTTGACCCCAAGAAGTTGGAACCATTTGAGTATCCTGCCTGATAGATATCGCAGACTGATTGGTAAATTAAATTATCTGACTATAACTCGCCCAGATGTGACTTACTCAGTGAGTTTTCTTAGTCAATTCATGGGAGCTCCAACTGTTGGTCAGTGGGAAGCCTTGGAGCATGTCCTTCGCTATCTTAAGAGGTCTCCAGGTCGTGGTATTTTGTATAAAAACTATGGTCACACACAGACATTGAATGTTTTTGTGATGCTGATCATGCAGGATGTAAGAAAACCAGAAGATCTACTACTGGATATTGTGTTTTTGTAGGTGGGAATCTTGTATCATGGAGAAGTAAGAAACAAGGGGTAGCATCACACTCTAGTGCAGAGGCAGAATATAGAGCTATGTGTAACATCCCATATTTTAATACTTATAAATAAATTGAGTTTGTGACATTTAAAATTTTTATTTAAGAATAGGGCTTTTAAGAAGTAATAATTAGAGTTAAAACTTAATAAAATGGTAAATTATGGGGTCATGAGATATTCTTAACTTTTTTTAAAAAAATAATGTTTGTCTAGTTAGTTAGATCTTAATAAAAGAGTTGGTGGTGTATAATTAAACTAGATCATTAGATGATTAAGAATGATGATCTTGATGTTAAAAAAAAAGATGAACTTAATAGCCCATTTGATAAAGCCCAATTTGAAAGTGAGGATGCACAAGAGGGGGGGTGAATTGTGCTACCAAATAAAACAGACAACTAAAACACACAAGATTTTTATACTGTTTCGGTTCAACTCTTGACCTACGTCCAGTTCTCAATCACCCAGATTGAGTTCCACTAAAACCCCAGGTTTTACAACGGGTTCACCTGGAACCTTTACAACCGCAAGTTTTACAACAGGATCACTTGCAACCTTACAACCACAAGTTTTACACGGGCTCACTTGCAACCTTACAGACTCGCTTCCCCTTACTACCTGTAAGGGTTCAACCTTTCAAACAAAGGATTTTCTAACTTAGTTCTCTCTAAGAACAAATGGTGTTACTCACTTAAGTACAATGAATGCTCTCAATAAATGAAGAGACTTAACTACAAAGAGTACAAGATGGATAATAAATAAAACTCTCAATGTATTAAGTGCTCTCTTTCTTTTCTGGGCAGCTTTGAATGCTTGAAGAGTATGCTCGGTTTCTCTCTCTAGTTTCTTCGATGATCTTCATAAATGAAGATGAACTTCTTTATATAGCATCTTCAAGGATTCTCTTTCTTGGTAGGTAACAATGACGTTTGAAATTAGCCGTTATTCCCTTGTTACCGTGAACCAATTAATGCTCCATTAATGCTCAGCAGGGTTGACTTGCTTTATTTCTGAAAAGCAACTCTGACAACTCTGCTCTGCCAAAAAGCAATTCTGACTTCTGACTGTTGTACGTTCTGACATTCTTAATGCTACCGGAAGCAAGTCCACATCTAGAAGCAACAACACTTAGTTCTGCACTTAAACGTTAGTCCAACAACACATAGTCACATGCAGTGGGAGTTCAATTGCCTATGAGAAGCTCTCTTACTTTCGGAAGCAATTCCACATCCGGAAGCACTCCTACTAGAAACTATGTTATGACTTAGAGTTATATCCACTGACGCTCGGTGT
The DNA here is from genome assembly GCA_029929735.1 of Mimosa pudica. Taxonomy (NCBI): domain Eukaryota; kingdom Viridiplantae; phylum Streptophyta; class Magnoliopsida; order Fabales; family Fabaceae; genus Mimosa; species Mimosa pudica. Next base: position 460,533 of record JAKELP010000022.1, on the reverse strand, counting down.
TGTCTAATCCAATAGACAGCGCTAGTCACTCAATTTATGCTAAGACTTCCGGAAGCAATTCTGCATCCGGTTGTGTCCTAACTTAGTCTCAAGGATTTGGTACTCTAACACTCTTAGACTTAGCTCTGACTTAGTGACTTACAAGCTTCCGCTGTGGGATGAGCCTTTCATCCGCGAGCGCTAGTCTTAATCCATCCGGAAGTAAATCCACATCCGGTTGTACTCTTACATGGGGTTCTATATTAACCTAATTCTTTCTAAGTATTTATCTGGTTCTTTCATATTTTAGTCTTCATCAAAATTTAAGATTATAACATTCTCCCCCTTTTGTGATGATGACAACTAAGTTATCTAATAAGTTCATACTAAATAATTAAATAACACACAGATGAACTCAAAAATGAACTTCATTAGTAAACCAATTACAAATATGATAAGAAAAGCATAAGTAAAGTTAATGAACAAATTTACAGATAAGGCAGATAACTTATGTATGAAAAATATCAAGATGAAAGTTCCTAAGCTAAATGCATGGGAAGTTGGGGTTCTAGAGCGGGTGCCTCTTGTTTCTCTCTCTCTGTTTCTGCTTATGCTCCTCTTGCATCTCAGCCCACTTCTCTTCTTTCGTTTGTTGTGTTAGAATCTTAAGTTTTGATGAAGACTAAAATATGAAAGAACAAGTTAAACACTTAGAAAAATTAGGTTAATATAGAACCACAAGTAAGAGTACAACCGGATGTGGATTTACTTCCGGATGGATTAGGACTAGCGCTCGCGGATGAATAACTCATCCCTCAGCGGAAGCAAGTAATTCACTAAGTCATAACTCAGTCTAGGAACATTAGAAGTATAAAATGCTTGAGACTAAGCATTGATGGAGCATTAATGAGCAACGGTAACATGAGAATAACGGCTACATTCAAACGACCTTGTTACCTACCAAGAGTGAGAATACTTGAAGACACTATATAAAGAAGCTCATCTTCATTTATGAAGATAACTTGGAGAAATCACAGAAATCTAGAGAGAGAAACTGAGAATACTCTTCAAGCATTCAAAGCTGCCCAGAAAAGCAAGAGAGCACTTAATACATTGAGAGTTCCTTTCATCTACTCATCTTGTACTCTTTGTAGTTAAGTCTCTTCATTTATTAAGAGCATTTATTGTACTTAAGTGTGTAACATTATCTGTTCTTAGAGAGAACTAAATTTAGAAAATCCTTTATTTGAAAGGTTGAACCCTTACAGGTTGTAAGGGGAGTGAGTCTGTAAGGTTGCAAGTGAACCTGGTGTAAAACTTGTGGTTGTAAGGTTGCAAGTGATCCGTGCTAAAACTTGCGGTTGTAAAGGTTCCAGGTGAACCCGTTTGTAAAACCTGGGGATAGTGGAACTCAATCTGGGTGATTGAGAACTGGACGTAGGTCAAGAGTTGGACCGAACCAATATAAAAACCTTGTGCGTTTTTATTGTTTATTTTATTTGGTAGCACAATTCACTCCCCTCTTGTGCATCCTCACTTTCATGTTGATCAATCTGAGCAAGAATATCTTGGAGCTCTTTCTCTTCTCTGGCCTTTCTTTGCCTTTCAAGCTCCAGAGATTCCTCAATAGCCCTCTTCAGATCATTGACCTCATTAAACCCAGCAAAATCTCCAAATGCTGACTCTGCGATGGGAATGGATGTGTGGGGGAAATGGACAACCTTGACCTTTACATTCCAGACATGATAACTGGGATCCTCAGGTTGACTTGACTTTGCTTTCCCCTTTCCCTTGCCTTTCCCTTTCACTTGGGGATGCTTAGTATTTGCCCTCTCAGCATCGAGACAAACAAGCTGATCGAATGTGATCCAATCAGTCCAGTCATAACGCTCAAATTCCTCTGGAGTCATGTCTTCCACCTCAAGCTTGACAGTTACTTCTGGTGGATCTTGCTCAGGTTGTGCTTGGGTGGAGGACTGAGGCTCAGATGCTTCCCCTGGTTGAGGTATCCTTTCTATCTCAAAATCCTCAGAGCGAGCAATTGATTCTTCCTCTTCACTCTCAGATGGCTCAGAGATAGCAACCCCTTTTCTGGCAACAGTCTTCACCCTTGATCTGCTGAATCTGACCACTGGAGGAGGAGCAGAGATTGGCGCTGAAGGAGGGATTGGCTTGGCAATCACCACTACTGGCGGGTCTGGCCTCTTATATCCATACTTCATCATAATTTCCTCAAATATATTCTGGGTAGGCACAGAAGGAGGAGGCTCAGCAGAAGGTGAAGGCTCAGGCTCAGATGGTGGAGCCTCAGCAGGCTGATCAACCAACACTATTTCCAGGTTGGACCTTTTGCTGGCTGAACGTTGTTGCATGAATCTGATGGCTTCCCCAAGGATCAGACTTTCAGCTCTGCCCATTCTTTTCAGATCCATGGCACGATGAAGGGCAGCAGCAATGTCCTCATCTAGCCATAAGGAGGGTTGAGTGAGAATATCTCTCCCTCTTTTGGCATCATCAATAAGGGCGAGGGCCAGGGAGGAGGGAGAGGAGGATGGAGGGGGTTCAGGGCCATATCTGGGTGGTGAGTGAGGAGGTGGGGGAGGGGGTGAAGGAGAGGGACTTGGATAGAAGAAGGAAGGTGAGTCTGTGGATGAAAGTATACCTGTATAGATGAGGAGAGGTGAGTTGGGTGGTGAAGGTATATTTCTCGCAAGGGTCCTCTCGTTATGTATGGAACTGAAGGAGCTAAGGGTGTGGAGAGGTTGGTTGGGTGATTGTGAGTGGTTGGGGGAGTTTTGGTGGTTGGATGTGTTAGAGTGGCTAGGGGAGTTGTGAGGAGAGTTGTGAGGTGAGGGTGAGTGGTGAGAGATAATATGGTGAGTGTCAGGGTCATTCTGTGGGGGTGGTGGAGGTGGATTAGGAGAAGGAGGTGGTGGTTGGTTGGGATGGGGTTGAGGGATAAGGAAGTGGCTAAGTAAGAGGTCTAGCTTGGCCTCGACTCTCCCTAAGCGATCCTCCAAACCCTGGATCCGCTTCTCTTGCTGGCGGAAGGCTGCATCACAGTCTGCTCTTAGAGGAGCCATCAAAGGATCAGACAGCTTGAATAGGATCTCATCTCTGAGCTCAGCAATCAACGTCTTCTGAGCAGCAGACACCCTCGGAGCACGGCTAGGACCAGCATGAGAGTCAACTTCTTGATCCCCTGCTCCTGACACAGAGGGAACTGTTGTGTGTGAAGCGCTCCAAGCCTGAGAGCCAGACCGAGTGGGCTTCGCTGGCTTGAGGTACTTGAGTCCCATCTTGCCCAAGTTCATCGACCCCATGGGCAGGCACTTGATGTTATCGGCTTCCTCAGTGGATTTAATGTTGAATTTCTCCAGGAGGAAGGCGATGAACTGAGGGTAGGCAAGAGAAGCAGGTGGACCCCTTTCTTTGCCTTCAAACCATCTGTTGAGCTCTATGCTGATCAGTTGCCCAGGGTTGATAGGCTGCTTGGTCAGGAACTTGGCGAGCCAAGGGTTGTCCAGCCCAGTGAACTCATTGAAGTTCCCCCCTTTGTTGGCCATCAACCTCGAGTAGATGTACTGGAGCACACGCTTTGGGTCGGGCATACCAGACACCTTCTTGCCCTTGGTTTCATAAGCCTGCTCCAGTGCCTTCTGATCCAGCTTCTCAGGGAAGATCCATTGGTTCATTTCCTCGTCAGTGACCCCGAGGAAGCGATTTATATCCCTCCAAGTGAACTTGATCTTCCTCCCTCTCACAGTGGCCTTGAAGTCAACCCGGCCAATGACAGATACTTTCTCAAAGATGGTCTTGTACTTAGGCTTGGCAGAGAGACTGGTAGAACACCGGAGGACTTGGACGTTGTACTCATTGTTAATCCCCAGCCAACACATATATTTCTGGAGATGATCATTCAGAACAAAACCCAGATCTTCAAGCTTCTTCAGATCAACAAAAATCCCATTGGTAAGATAGGGATTTTTGTTTTCAAACACAGGCGAGACTGCTTCCAACGACCCATCAACATATACTGAAAGATCATCCTCAATCCTCTGGCGCTTTGAAGATTGTTCTTCAGCAAAATGAACCCTCTTCTTATGTTTACCAGACTTCCCAGATTTCCCAGAATGCCCAGATTTCTCAGGATGCCCAGATTTCTCAGGATGCTTGGACTTTTTGGATGATGAGGCTTTCTGAATATTGGGGTTGGATTCATGTGAATCGGCCATTTTGTGTGAAATGAGTATATGGTGAATGAGATGAATGATATGCACGGTGAATGCCCAGAAAATGCACAGATGAAGAAGAAGAAGAAGATGAAGATGATGAAGATGAATGCGGCGGTGAAGAAGAAAAGTTTTAGAGAGTTTGGGTGTTTGATTTGTGTGAGAAGTGAAAAATGAATGTTATAGCCCTATTTATGCGATGTGATAAATGATGTGATGGGTTATAATGACTCTACATTGAAATTGTGCACCTTTTATGGGAAAACGTATAAGTTTAAATTGGAACGGCGCACCTTTATGCCACGTGTCTCTTCAGACTGTCAGAGAAGGCACAGTTTTTGGTGGGAGAAGATGAAACGTTTTCTGAGGTGACGTGTCCCTTTTTCCCAAACACTGGCGCTTCCGGTTGCTTAGGGTCATTTATTCTGAAGATTAAACTTCATTTGGGTTTACCATTCCCAAATTTCCTCTAATAAAAGTAAATTGATCTACCCCCAGAGGTTTGGTGAAGATATCTGCAAGCTGATGCTGAGTGGGAACAAATTGCACCTTGACATCCTTCTTCTGAACATGATCTCTGATGAAGTGATGTCTGACGTCAATGTGCTTTGTTCTTGTGTGCTGGACTGGATTCTTGGTGAGGTTGATGGTGCTGGTGTTGTCACAGAGAATGGGAGCCTCAGGAAACTCCAAGCCAAGATCCCTCATTTGATTTTTCAGCCACAGCACTTGTGCACAACAGCTAGCAGCAGCAATATACTCTGCCTCTGTGGATGATAGTGACACGCAGGTTTGCTTTTTGCTTGCCCAAGACACCAGACAACCTCCTAGGAAGGCACATTGGCCGCTGGTGCTCTTTCTATCCGTCTTATAACCTGCATGTTCAGCATCAGAATAAGCCCACAAGAACTCCTGGTTACCTCTGGGATACCAGAGACCAAGTTCTTGAGTTCTCTCAAGGTATCTGATTGGACCAAATTTCATACCTTTAAGCATGTGCATTTGAGCTTAATTAGTGGGAATTAATTGATATATTTGATCATTATTGGCATATTTTATTGCGCATGTTTATTGGAATTAATTGGTGACTATTAGCCTTTTTCTTGCATTATTAAGGAACCAAGGGTATTTTGGTCATTATGACTATGTGATGATATTTTATTGTAGGAGGGTCCCACGTGGGCCCCATGCACCCTTGATGGAGCTTCAGTGGAGATAATTTGGCAAGGAGGAAGGCTAGATGACAAGGCATGTGTCTGCTTGTGGAAGTGAATTTAACACTGAGTCGCATCAGGATGCAGATTCATATCAGGATGCAGATTCGCATCAGGATGCAGATTCGCATCAGGATGCAGATTCACATCAGGATGCAGATTCGCATCAGGATGCAGATTCGCATCAGGATGCAGATTCGCATCAGGATGCAGATTCACATCCGGAAGCTGAGTCACATCAGGAAGCTAAAGCCCATCTGACAGCAAGCACAAGAGTCAGACTGCACAATGTACGGAAATGTCAGCTACTTTTCAGAAGTCTGCTGTGCAGAATAAATTAAACGCAAAGGGGTGCGGCTTTAAGGCATTGATGGAGTATCTTTCCAAAAGAGGCAAAATTGGCTCCAACTTCAAATTCAAACTGGGAGGCCTCATTAAGGGCAATTTTGGAAGCACAATCACTTGGAGAAAAAGGAGGAACCTTTAGAAATGCATGGGATGAGATCTAGTCTACATTCATCCTCACCTTTCACCAAATACCGAAAATACCCTTCCTTCCATTTAACCTTACACCTCTCGGCCATAACCCTCCATAATCACCAAAAATATCCTTTGACAGCTCATAATCCCAAATTGACAGCTCATTAGACCCCTTTGCCAACTCATCATCTAACTAACTCACTTACTTAACCCCAACTAACTTCATTTTTGAAAGAACTCTTATCTCACTTCACTTCACTTTCTCTCTCCTCTAACAAACTCTCTCAACTTCTCCTTCATCTTCAACCTCTCGGCCACCTTCCATTTCTACCATTCCACCATGAAAATCACACCATTCCACCTTCCTTCCACCTTCTCCATGTCCGGCTAGATCGCCTCTCCTTCTTCTCCAAGGAAAAGTGCTTGAAGAACTCAACATTTGGCTTCATATGCTTGTAATTTGCTCTTTTTAGGTTTCAAGCTAGATGTATATTTTTGCCTATGTAATGACCTTGATTTAGGCTTGTATAGGTTAGAACACCTTGAATTAGGTGTTTTACTTCATTTTAGCTTGAATTCTCTCTTTTAGGTTAAGGACATGAAAACCGAGGCTTAGTTTTTGTACTTTCATACATGTATGTGTGTGCGATTAGCTCCTCTTGCATTTATGGAATGAATTTGTTTCTTAAGTACTAGATCTAGTGCTTAATGTTGCTATAGGTATGTTCTTGGCTTGAAAGAGCTTTAGGCTTGATTAAATTAGTTAAACTCTTGTAGATTTCTTTGATTAAAGAGATCTCAAGGATTTAACTAGTTTATATTAAGTGAAACAAGTGTATGAAGTCTAATTCATCAAAGCACTAAGTACTTGGAGAAGGAGGTGATTTCCTAACTCGTTCCTTCACTCTTTTACATTCGATCACTTTTATTGTTTTCATTAGGATATAATTGTAGCTTAAAGAACAAAATTCAACCTCAAACATCTTGTTAATTTGCGTAACTTTAACCTAAGCAAGAGATTTAACTAAACTGTGGAATTGACCTTGCTCTCACTTGCTACCTAGTAATTTGAGTATAGATTTATTTGCTTAGCTCTTTTAGGCGACAAAAAGAGTTAAATCAAATTGGCGCCGTTGCTGGTTTTGTTGATTTCTTACTTGTCTTAGGTTTTTAGTTGCATTTTCTTAGTTTTTGTTGTTAGTTTTTAATTCGGTTACTCTGGACTTGTGAGCATAATTCTGATTTTGTACCTTTTGGACATTGCTACTGTGTATTCTGGACATATTTGTGTTGTTTGATGCTTAATTGGCTGCTCTAGTTAGCCAAACTATTGTTAGGAAATTATTCAGAAAGTTGCTGGAATTTGTTGTCTGATTGTGCTGGAATTTCAGGTTCCTTGTTTTTAAAACTGGGAACAATCTACTGCACAATAAATAAAATTGTTTTACCAGGATAATCTACCAGATTTAAGCTTTCTTTTGACATATTATTTGTGTGAAACTGATTTGTATATTGCCTGGAACAATTCGGTGAAGTCAGACTGTTTGTTGGAAAGTCCCTGTGTGACCAGTTTTCTTGCTTGTGAAATTATAAATTGTGTAGCTGGAATTTGACCAAACCTGTTTCTTGTGGTTAAACTACACATTTTAAGCTTTCCAGGGACATATTACTTGTTGCTAGACTCCTTCTGTATTTTCTGGAAATAATTTTTGAACTCTGCCGTGTGTGCTGGAAATTGTCTGGATATATGTTTGTGCTGGCTGGTTGTTGTGAATTGTTTGCAGGACTTCGTTGGTTTGTTTTGCCTATTTTTGCAACACCTTTTAACGCTTGTTCTTAATGGATGGAAGAATGAGTGATTTTGCAAGGCCATATTGAAATGCGTGGCTGTCACCCAAGAGGGGGGGGGGTGAATTGGGTGAGGGAATAAAAACTTAAACTCCTTTTTGGAAAGACTGCTTGTGCTCGGTGATGATGATAATAAATAATGCTATGCACAAGTCAGTATGCTATGTGATGCAAAATAGAATGATCAAATATAAATATATGCACACATAAATTTATCCTGGTTCGGTCACCCAGACCTACATCCAGTCCCCAGGCTACACCTGAGATTTCCAATCCACTATTCTTGTTTAAACCGGGCACAAGAGAAGCCTTTACACTTTAGGTTTTACGAGCACGGGTTCACCTAACAACCCACAGGTTTTACAACGGGTTCACCTGCAAACCTTACAAACGCAAGTTTTACGGGCTAACTTGCAACCTATGGAGATTTAGAAAAACTTCTAAATGCTCCCCCTTACAAATGTAAGATTACAATTATGTTCACTCTATGAACTGATTGTGCTAAACACTTAGGCTCAAAACTAACTCTCTCTAAGAGTGGGTGATGTTACTCACTTAAGTACAACTGAATCACTCTCTGAAGATTATCACAAATCTGGATTGGAGAGTAGTAGAAGATGTGTAGAACGAAGAATATGATATTTCAGATACTATGCTCTGTTCTCTCTTTTTCTTCCATTCCAGCACTTTTCAGAAATGAAGAACATCCCTTTTATACCAGCCTCTGAATATCTAGCCGTTGGAGAGGCAACAAGACCGTTTGATTATAGACGTTGGGGCCTTGTTTACGTTGTCCTCATTAATGCACAGCAGGGTGGACTTTGCTTTATCTGAAAAGGTGCTCTGACCATGCTGTTCTGTCAACACTGTTCTGACAGTACTATTCTGACAAAAGTCGTTCTGACATCTGAGCACTTTGTACGGTCTGACTCTTGCTTGCGGAAGCAGATTCTCATCCTGAAGCAATTCTACTGAGTGTGCTGCACTGAGTGTTAGTTTATCAATATGAACATATAGTCACATGCAGTGGGAGTGTTCTTTGCCTAAGTGGTAAGTTCCTTATATCAGGAAGTACATTTACATCCGGAAGCAAATTCACTGGATGAAGGATTACTTACTCTTTCTCAGTGTTAAGTCACTTCAACAGCTAGCGCTAGTCACTAAGCTATCGGAAGCACTTCTGCTAGACGTTGCTTACATTCACTGACGCTTAGTGTTATCGTGTTCTATCAGTCTGCGCTAGTGAAAGTTTATCCGGAAGTGATTCTACTTGATGAGGCTTATTCACTGACGCTTAGTGTTATATCTATTCTATCGGTCTGCGCCCGTCAAAGTTTATCAGGAAGCTATTTCACTTGATGTTGCATTTTCACTGACGCTTGGGGTTATCCTATTTTATCAGCCTGCGTCAGCACAAATCTATCAGGAAGCAAATTCACTTGATGTTGCATTTTCACTGACGCTTGGGGTTATCCTATTTTATCAGCCTGCGTCAGCACAAATCTATCAGGAAGCAAATTCACTTTCTGTTGACTCTTAGCTTAGTCTAAAGGCTTTGTTTATCTATTGCTCATGGACTAAGTTAATTCCTTAGTGAATCACTTGCTCTCGCTGGGGGATGAACTATTTGTCAGCGAGCGCCAGTCCTAGTCTATCCGGAACTAAGATCTCATCCGGTTGCACTTCAACTTAGGGTTCTAGGTTTTCCTATTACTTTCTAAGTTCTTTCATATTTTAGTCTTCATCAAAACTTAAGATTCTAACACATATGCCTCATTCGCACCTCAAGGCATGACCACCAATCCACAGCAATTCTATGGGAGGAGACCTCCATTCCAAGAGCATAACCCTCACACCAACACATATAATCAAGGATAGATGGACCATCCAAGCTTTGAGTGGGGGGGAGGAGGTTATGCTACTCCATATCATGCTTTTCAAGATCAACAAGGGTATGCTCCTCAATGTCAAGATCATGACCCTTACCAAATGAGGCCTAATTCTTCTTGTGCTCAAAGGCCGGATGTGTATGCTTATCAAGAAGCTTATCAATATGAGCCTAATCCACCTCCTTATGGCTATGGGCACAATTTTTATGATCATCAAGAGCCTTTACAAAGCTGTGTTCCTACACATATGGAGCAGAATGACTTCTTTCATGCTCAAATGCCCAATGAGTATGCTTCTCCAAGTGCAGATTCTCCCTCTTCTAGTACAAATGATTTGATGATGCAAATGTGTGCATCCCTTATGGATAGGATGGAGAGGTTAGACTTTATAGTGGATCAGCGTGCAAAGCAGCAAGAGGCCATTATTTCATTTGCTTCTCAATGGATGAATACAAAGGCTGAGGAAGAGGCAAAACAAGGTGACCTACCTTCCAATATGGTTGTAAATCCTAATGGCATGAATTTGGAGGGAGGAGTTCAAGTTGAATCAATTCCTTTCTTTGATGAAGAAGAACATGAACCTCAAAAGTGCCAAGAGGATGATCCTAGGATTGAGATGAATGTTGCAAATCCACCTAACACCAGTCTAATGGAGTCTTACCTAGTGCTTCTCATAGTGATGATCTTGATGATTCTATGACTTGTTCATGTGATGAGTGGAGCATATGCGTTGATTGTTATAAGGGTAAATATTCTCTTCTCGTGGAATTCCATAGAAAGAAATTGACAGAATTGCAAACAGCCAATGATGATGTTGTCTTGCGCAATGATCCAATGGATGGGGCCACTTCTAGGGGTGATATGCATGATATGGTGCAAGAGAATCATCATACGGATGGTGTGCAAGATGGACAGCATCCTAATACTCCAGTAACACATGTTGAGACCGAGAACCATCCTCCCTTGGTTAGAGAATGTCAAGAGGCCGCGAGCTAAATCCCTATTGCAGAGGAGGAGCATGAAGTTCTCAAAGATGAATGCAAGGTTGAAGAGCCATTGGCACAAGAGCTTGAATCTGTCTCTACTTCTCAACTCATGCATAAATCATCTCAAGGTATAATTCTTGATCCTACACTTGTTAACTTTCCTAGTTATTGCAACTTAGGGAAGAGGACCTATCATGAGCTTGTTCAGAGTGTGATCCTTGATTTGTTTTCTATGCTTGAATTTAATGTGCCATTGCTTGTTGTTCTTGAGTCACTGCCTAATTATGCTAAGCCTTCATATAATATTTGCATATATAAGGAAGCATGTAGGCCATATACATTGTTTATTGAAACTGTGGTAGAACAGCATGTAAGTCCCTTGCACTTGCTTTCACATGAGGATGAGCATACATCTTCCGGTTCATTTGACTCTTGCTTGGTGAATGTTAATGATGCTTGCATGAACTCTCTTGCTGATGATTTTAGTATTGTGAGCATGCGTCTTGATGTTACTAGTTCCAAGCCTGATGACTTTGATCTTGATGATGTTGGTACATTTACACAATCCTTGTCTAGCTACAACCCCTTGCACAAGGGATGTTTGTTCAATTTGTGGATGTTGGAAGGAGTGCTTATTCTCATGATGGCGGCCGGATTACAATCGCAAGAAGACCTGCATTTCTATACCTCATATACAATTTTGGATTGGCGGAGCCGATTGAGGCGCATGCGTGCAGTCAATGCTTTGCAAGGAGAGTCCTCTACCTTGAAACTTGCTTTGACAAGCCATCCAACAAGTTTGATGGGGAGGTCCAATGGTGATCACTTGTCAAGTGCTTCAAGGGGCACATCTTCCTAGATTTGAATTGCCTAATTTGATCACCATTTTTCAGCATATTCTATTACCTAATCATGTGCATCTTGATTATCCTTGTGTTTCATTGAGTTTATCTTGGCATTTCTACAACCCCTTGCAATAGGGAAGTTTGTTCTATGTTGAAGGATCTTTTTGGATGCACAAGGATTATTGGGAAGCCAAGCAGGACAAGATGGAGCTTGCACAAAAGTCCTAAAGCGGATGATCCTAGCTTGCATGTGTTGAAGGCGGAAGAGCTTCTCAACAGGAGTTTGGAACTTGAAGCCACAATGGAAGAACGAGATTTCTTCAATGGGAAGCTCACCAGAGATGACATCAGAAGGCTAGTGGTTCGGTTGAAGATGCTTAAAAGGAACATGGAAGTTAAAGGCAAAGTTTTTGAACGCAACAATGTAAGAACCTGCACTTCTAGTGTTCCTTGCAAGGAGAGTTCAGAAGTTTCTCTTGAAACTGCAAGCCTTTTGGAGAGCTAGGAGGCCAAAGGAGAAGAGGGGAGCCACTACTGAACATTCAACTTTGAAGCTCCCATTCTACAAGAAGGCCGAATTGCTTGGGTTGAATTATGTGGAAGAAGAGCTCAACAATTTTCACAATAAGGGTGGCCGAACCAACGTTATCACGGGCCACAAAAAGAAACATTTCAAAGAGGACTTGAAGCCTCCATAAGAGGTTGCTTCTTTCCTTCCCTACTTGCTTTATATTGTCATATTCTAAGTGTGGGGGAGGACATTAGTTAGTTTAAAAAAAATATAGGATTTTGTTTAGGTTTGTTAGGTTGTTAAAATAAATCTGAAAAAAAAATTCACTAGTGCTTGGGGATGTCTATAAGCTTCTGGAAGTATCATTGTGGAAATAGAGGATCTTGCATCCGGAAGTGTTTTTGCTTCCGGAAGCTGTCACTTAGACTTTGCTACTCAGGATCAGATTGTGTTCACTTTGCTTCCGCTAGGGGATGCGTTCTTGCTTCCACAAGCGTCAGTGCATCCGGAAGCATTTTTGCTTCCGGTAGCATTTTTGTATCTGTTAGGGATGAGACTTAGAATCTGAACCCAGAGTGACTTCCTATAGCAGTTGTGCATCAGGTAGCATTTTTGCTTCTGGAAGCCTAGCAGCTTGAGTCTGAATCCAGTTGGGCTTCCTAAGCGTCAGTGAGTAAAAAAATATTTTAGGTTGTGTTTAGTGTAGTCTTGTGAATAATACATATGGGCCATTTGTATGCTTGGACTGCCCGGCCTTTTCTGTTGCTGCCTTGCCTTTAAAATGCATCTTCCTACTTGAGTTGATTGGTCCATTGAGGACAATGCATGTTTTAAGTGTGGGGGGGTGTATTATGTGCTTAAAAGTGGTCTAATTCAAAGCTTTCACACTTGATCCTTGGACTTATTTGGCATGATTTTTCTTGAAAATTGAACTTGATCATGGCTCTTGAAAGTAAATGGAATTGTCCTCTAGTGTGTAAGTAGAATTTTTGGAATGATTACTTAGGGCATTGTATGGGGCACTTTTAAGGTATAAAGAGGGTGTAAGTTTCCCATTTAACTTTTCTTAGGGAGGAAGTGACTAATTAGAGTAAGGCATAAAAGTGAGAAACCTCCAACCGAATTGAGTGGGCCAATAGTCAACTTGACCTCCTAGAACTTGTCCTAGCTCTTGTTCAAGATCTCAATGCATGGCATGATTGAAAATGAAAGGGACGTTTCTTTCTAAAACCTCATGACCCAAACACTAAGCCAACCAAAAATATTATCCTTTGATTAACCCCTTGGGCCATTCACTTTTCTTTTCTACCACCTTGACCAAAGTGTGAATAAGTGACTATAGCATATGCTTGCATTTATATTAGTGTTGTATTGTTGTATCTTGTGAAAAGCATGCTATATGAGTGAAAAAAAAAGATGGCCGAGAGCCACAAGAGAGGAAAAGAAAGGAAAAATGGCCAAGGCCAAGAAAAAGAAAAGAAAAATATATAAGGCTAAAGGCCTATCAAAAGAGAGAAAGAAAGAAGGCACAAAGTGCTTGAAAAAAAAATGTAGCATGCTTTATTGGAATTGAATTCTTTGTATTGTAGGTATATGTGGTGGTTACTTGTTCATATTATTGGTCATTGACTACTATCCATCATTCACCATAAATTATTAGCCTTCATCTAACACTAAAGTCTCCTAGATTTGGTTGTGCCATGCATACTAATGGGTGGAGACCTTAGAGCTATTACAAGCCTATGGTGATGGTCAAGTGCATTGAGCCAAAGAGTGATCACAAGTCCCTAGTTAGGCATTTTTCCTAACTTGAGTGAAAGAGTGTAAACACTTTATCCGGTGAGGAAAAATCTCAATGGCACTCCTCCTTAATTCTAGTTGCTTGCTAAACTTGCATTCACTTTGTATTCTTAGATTTGGCCCATGCGAAGCTTTAGGGAAAGGTTCAAGAAGATCAACTTGTATGCTATGACAATTCCAATTGCCTTCACTATGCTTAATGATTAAGTTAGTCTTTTTGCATGACTTTGCCCGGAGTGCAAAGATTAAGTGTGGGGGATTTGATTGGACCAAATTTCATACCTTTAAGCAAGTGCATTTGAGCTTAATTAGTGGGAATTAAATGATATATTTGATCATTATTGGCATATTTTATTGCGCATGTTTATTGGAATTAATTGGTGAATATTAGCCTTTTTCTTGCATTATTAAGGAACCAAGGGTATTTTGGTCATTATGACTATGTGATGATATTTTATTGTAGGAGGGTCCCACGTGGGCCCCAAGCACCCTTGATGGAGCTTCAGTGGAGATAATTTGGCAAGGAGGAAGGCTAGAAGACAAGGCATGTGTCTGATGCAGATTCACATCAGGATGCAGATTCGCATCAGGATGCAGATTCACATCAGGATGCAGATTCGCATCAGGATGCAGATTCCCATCAGGATGCATATTCACATCAGGATGCAGATTCACATCAGGATGCAGATTCACATCCGGAAGCTGAGTCACATCCGGAAGCTGAGTCACATCAGGAAGCTAAAGCCCATCTGACAGCAAGCACAAGAACCAGACTGCACAATGTACGGAAATGTCAGCTACTTTTCAGAAGTCTGCTGTGCAGAATAAATTAAAGGCAAAAGGGTGCAGCTTTAAGGCATTGATGGAGTATCTTTCCAAAAGAGGCAAAATTGGCTCCAACTTCAAATTCAAACTGGGAGGCCTCATTAAGGGCAATTTTGGAAGCACAATCACTTGGAGAAAAAGGAGGAACCTTTAGAAATGCATGGAGATGAGATCTAGTCTACATTCATCCTCACCTTTCACTAAATACCGAAAATACCCTTCCTTCCATTTAACCTTACACCTCTCGGCCATAACCCTCCATAATCACCAAAAATATCTTTTGACAGCTCATAATCCCAAATTGACAGCTCATTAGACCCCTTTGCCAACTCATCATCTAACTAACTCACTTACTTAATCCCAACTAACTTCATTTTTGAAAGAACTCTTATCTCACTTCACTTCACTTTCTCTCCACTTTCTCTCTCCTCTAACAAAACTCTCTCAACTTCTCCTTCATCTTCAACCTCTCGGCCACCTTCCATTTCTACCATTCCACCATGAAAATCACGCCATTCCACCTTCCTTCTACCTTCTCCATGTCCGACTAGATCGCCTCTCCTTCTTCTCCAAGGAAAAGTGCTTGAAGAACTCAACATTTGGCTTCATATGCTTGTAATTGCTCTTTTTAGGTTTCAAGCTAGATGTATATTTTTGCCTATGTAATGACCTTGATTTAGGCTTGTATAGGTTAGAACACCTTGAATTAGGTGTTTTACTTCATTTTAGCTTGAAATCTCTCTTTTAGGTTAAGGACATGAAAACCGAGGCTTAGTTTTTGTACTTTCATACATGTATGTGTGTGCGATTAGCTCCTCTTGCATTTATGGAATGAATTTGTTTCTTAAGTACTAGATCTAGTGCTTAATGTTGCTATAGGTATGTTCTTGGCTTGAAAGAGGTTTAGGCTTGATTAAATTAGTTAAACTCTTGTAGATTTCTTTGATTAAAGAGATCTCAAGGATTTAACTAGTTTATATTAAGTGAAACAAGTGTATGAAGTCTAATTCATCAAAGCACTAAGTACTTGGAGAAGGAGGTGATTTCCTAACTCGTTCCTTCACTCTTTTACATTCGATCACTTTTATTGTTTTCATTAGGATATAATTGTAGCTTATAGAACAAAATTCAACCTCAAACATCTTGTTAATTTGCGTAACTTTAACCTAAGCAAGAGATTTAACTAAACTGTGGAATTGACCTTGCTCTCACTTGCTACCTAGTAATTTGAGTATAGATTTATTTGCTTAGCTCTTATAGGCGACAAAAAGAGTTAAATCAAATTGGCGCCGTTGCCGGTTTGGTTAATTTCTTACTTGTCTTAGGTTTGTAGTACATTTTCTTAGTCTTTGTTGTTAGTTTATCATTCGGCTCTTTAGATACTTTTGTAAATTCTGGACATTCTGTGTATTCTGGACTTTGTTCCTTGTTATTCTGGACATTTAACACTGTTTTAGAAGTGTTTTAGAAGTGTTAGGCTGCTTTCGTTGGCCTTATATTGCTGGAAATTGTGTTCGCTGTACTGGATTTTTGTTAAGACTGTTTTGGATTGGATATATTCTGCTCGTGCTAGCTGTTGTCTTGTTGATTTGTTCTGCAGGGACTAATTACTACTTGTTGATTTGTTCGCTTCACTTTACATATGAAATGCGTGGCTGTCACCCAAGAGGGGGGGTGAATTGGGTGGCATAATAAAAGTTAAAATTCTCTTTTAAAAACTGACTACTTGTGCTTGGTGAAGGAGATGACACATTATGTTTTGCACAAGTATGGTGGTGTGGTGCTGGAAATAAGAATGTTAAAGACAAACTAAGCACACACATATTTATCCTGGTTCGGTCACTTCCAGTCCTACATCCAGTCCCCAGGCTCCACCTGAGATTTTCAATCCACTAAACTTCTTGTTTAAACCAGGCACAAGAAAGCCTTTACACTTTAGGTTTTACGAACACGGGTTCACCTAACAACCCACAGGTTTTGCAACGGGCTCACCTGCAAACCTTTACAACCACAAGTTTTACAACAGGATCACTTGCAACCTTTCAACCACAAGTTTTGCGAGCTAACTTGCAATCTATGGAGATTTAGAAAGCCTCTAAATGCTCCCCCTCACTTTTGTAAGTTAACACTTCTGTTCTTCAGGCACAAGCTTTAGAACAGCCTCTATCAGTTAGAGGATTTGATAATATGTTCACTCTATGAACTGATTGTGATAAACACTTAATTACAGATGATTCTCTCTAAGAATAGATGATGTTACTCACTTAAGTACAAATGAATTACTCTCTAAGAATGTGACAACTCTAAGATCAGAGAGTAGAAGATGAGAGAAATGTAGAAATACAATATCTCAGACAATAGGCTCTGTTCTTCCAACCTTCCTTCTGAATGTAGATGTTCCTTTTATACTCGGCCTCAAGGCATTCAGGCTTGGGCGGCAGATAGAATATGTCCGTTTGAATATAGCCGTTAATCCCATGTTACCGTTGAGAAGTACATCTTCATTAATGCTTAGCAGGGTTGACTTGCTTTATCTCTGAAAAGCAACTCTGACAACTCTGCTCTGACAAAAGCATTCTGACCTCTGAGTATGTGACGTTGACTCTTGTACTCTTGCTGACGGATGATCATCGTTCATCCGAAAGCGGCAATCTTGCTCTGCAAGTGTTAGTCTCTAAGTCCCGGTGCCAAGAGTATTTGCATCCGGAATCTCATTTGCATCCGGAAGTAAAACTAAGTTCTGAACATACTTGTTAGTCCAACAGAGTAGTATATATAATCAAGTGCAGTAAGAACTATACATGCTGTGGGAAGCTTGTTTGCTATGGGAAGCAATCTTACTTAGACTATGTTCTGACTTTGTGTATTGTCTACTGACGCTAGGGGATGTCTATTCCAATAGTCAGCGTAAGTCTCTTTATTTACTCTAAGTCTTCCGGAAGCGATTCTGCATCCGGTTGTATTCTAACTTAGGATTTAATCTTAGTCTAATTCTTCCTAAGTGACTTAGTGTGTCATTTACTCATGCTATGGGATGTGTAGTATAACAACACATAATCACATGCAGTGGGAGTTCAATTTAGTCTAAGGGAGCTTACTTACTTCCGGAAGCAATTCCACATACGGAAGCGATCCTACTGGACGTTGAGTGTGGCTTTGTGTTATACTCACTGATGCTCAGTGTTACCTAAGCCAACAAGCAGCGCTAGTCACTAAGCATCCGGAAGCATTCCTTGGCTTTCCATTTCCCCTTGCCTTTGCCTTTACCTTTGCCCTTGCCTTTCACTTGGGTAGGCTTGGCATTCGCTCTTTCAGCATCTAGGCAAGGCATCTGACCAAACGAGAGCTTGTCAGTCCATCCATACCTCTCGAACTCTTCAGCAGTCATATCCTCTATTTCCAACTTTACTTCCTTTAGTGGCGGAGGGGCATATGACTCTTGAGAGGGTGACTGAGTCTCAGGTGCAACCTCAGGTTGATCAATTGGAACCTCTTGCTCACTTATAGTAGGCTCAGATGTACCAGTACCCTTTCTAGCAGCATGCTTTTTCTTTTTCCTAGACTGGCTGTAGCTGACCACTGGAGGATAAGGTGCAGAAGATGGCTCAGAAGGAGAGATTGGCTTGGCTATCACAATAGGTGGATTGTTTGCCTCTGCCTCTCAACCCATACTTCATCATAATCTCTTCAATTATGTTTCGGCCAGGCCCAGAGGAAGGAGCTCAGAAGATGAAGGCTCTGGCTCAGGTTCAGGCTCAGGCTGTGGGATTTCATCAGGTTGCTCAACCAATACCATTGCCCATTTTGACCTTTGCTCGTCTGAACGCTGCTGTTGCATAAATCGGATAGCTTCCCCATGGATAAGACGTTCAGCACTACCCAATCTCTGAAGGTTCATGGCTCGGAGGAGGGCAACAGCTATATTCTCATCTAGCCATAAAGAGGGTTGAGTTAGGATTTCTCTCCCCCTTTGGCATCATCAATAAGGGCGAGGGCCAGGGAGGAAGGATTGGGTGAAGTGGAAGGTGGAGGATCAGGGCCAAATGCTCTGGGTGGTAAGGTTTTAGGTGAGGAAGGGGGTGAGTTTTCTGGTGAAGGAGTGGGGCTGGGTGAAGAAGGAGGGCTAGGGAAGAGGGCTTTGTTTCTTCGGAAGAAAGTGGGGTTGGTGAATAGGCCATCGAAGGGGTAGGTAGAGGAGTAAGAGGTGGGTTGTGCAGCTATCCTCCGAAGAGGGGGAAGGTCTCTGAGGTAGAAGGTATGAAGTGGGTGATCAGGAGAGGAAAATCCAAGAGATTGGGCTATGGTGGGGCGAGTGTGAGGGAGTGGATTGGAGGGCCTTATGGGGTTTGGGGGTGGTGAATGGTTTGGGGAGTTATGAGGTGAAGGTGAGTTGTGTGGAGATGGAGAGTTATTTGGTGATGTAAAGTTAAGGGGTGATTGGCGAGGGGAGTGTTGGGGTGAGTTCTGAGGGGAGTTGTGAGGTGATGGTTGATGGTCATTTCTGGGTGAAGTTTGGGGCTGATCATTCTGAGGTGGTTGTTGAGGATTGGGAGGAGGGAGTGATGGTTGGTTAGGAGGAGGAGGAGGTTGGTCATTTCGTGGAGGAGGTGAAGGTAGGTTACCTTGTGGTGGAGGGATTTGAAGGTGATTGATGATGAGGTCTAACTTGGCCTCTACCCTTCCTAGCTGATCCTCGATCCATCCTACTCGATCCTCGAGGCTCAGTATTCTCTGCCCCTGCTGCTGGAAGGCTTCATCACATTCAGCACGAAGGGGAGTCAACAACGTCTCAGGCAGCCGTTGAAGTATCTCCTCTCGCAACTCAGTCAGCATTGCCTTCTGTGCAACTGATAGCCTTGGTGCTCTGCTTGGGCCATGGGAGTCGACCTCTTGATCTCCCGCGCCAGAAACTGAAGGAGCCGTGGTATGAGAGGCACTGCCTGCCTGTGATCCAGAGCGAGTGGCCTTCGCCTTCTTATTGTACTTAATCCTCATCTTGCTGATGTTCACTGCGCTGACGGGCAAGCACTTAACATTTTCACCCTCCTCAGTGGATTTAATCAGGAATTTTTCCAGGAGGAAGGCGATGACAGTTGGGTATGGAAGATTCCCAGACTTCTATTTTTCAATCCACCTGTGCAGCTCCAAACTTATCAACTGCCCAGGGTTAATCGGCTGCTGGGAGAGGAATCTTGGGAGCCAGGGGTGTCAAGTTGAGTGAACTCGTTGAAGTTTCCCCTTTGTGAGTCATCATCCGGGAGTAGACATATTGAAGGACCCGGTTGGAATCAGACATTCCAGACACCTTCCCCTTGGTGTCATAGACTTTCTCAAGCTCTGCCTGGCTGAGTTTCTCAGGGTATATCCACTCGTTCATCTCTTCCTCAGTGACCCCAAGCAGGCGGTTAATATCTCTCCAAGTAAAGCTGAAAGTCCTCCCCCTCACTGTGGCTGTAAAGGTGACTCTGCGAATGTGCTCCTTCTCATTCAATTTTCTCCAGGTCAATGAACATACCATTTGTGAAGTAGGGCTTTGCATTCTCAAGTTTCCCAGAAACAGCCTCTAGTGGCCCATCCTTGTAAACTGATGGATCATCTTCCTCGACTCGCTGTCTCTTTGATGGGGATTCCTCCCCGAACTATACCCTCTTCTTACCCTTCTTCTTTAATTGCCCTCGCTGTTGCCCAGATTGCCCAGAATGTTCTTGCTGTTCATGATGTTCATGTGATTTCCCAGATTTTCCAGAACGTGAATGCCCAGATTTGCCAGTTTTGGACACTGATTTCTTGGAGGTAGTGGGTATCTCAGTGTTGGGGTTAGATTCATGTGAGCCGGCCATTTTTGTGTGGGTTTAAGGTTTAAATGAGATGAAATGCGAAGAAATGTAGAAGAGGAAGTATGAAGATGTGATGAATGAATTCAGAGAGTTTGTGGGTGTGATTTGTGAAAGAAAAGAGAAAAATGACTGACGCTCTCTATTTATATGCAATGTCACAACAGATGGAAAACTCATAATGACTCTTTATTGAAAACATGCGCTGGTTCATAGGGAAACGTAAACATTTAATTGGAACGGCGCACCTTTTGACACGTGTCGCTTCACTTTGTCAGAGGGGCACAACTTCCCATGGGGGAAGATGAAACGTTTTGTGAAGTGACGTGTCTTTTCCCATACACTGGCGCTCCCGGTTGCTTTGAGTCATCACCCAGCGCCAGCAAAAGAGCATCCGGAAGTGGTTTTGCTTCCGGTTGGACTTACTTAAGATTTAACATTGGGGGACCTGCAAAACTAAAGATTGGCACTTTGATGCCTAAGTTAGCACAGTTGGCAGGTTTTAACAATTAAGCACAGATGTTTTCTGAAGATTAAACTTCATTTTAACATTCCCAAATTTCCCTTTTTAAGGATAAATTGATCAACCCTCAGTGGTTGTTTGGTAGTTATGTCTGTAGTTGAGAAACCATTCTTGCACATGCTTCCGGAAGTGTATCCGCTTCCGGATGTGAGGGTCTTTAGATTTAACATTGACAGCCCTTATGGTTCCCCTTCCAAGGGACCAGCAAGTGCTAGCGGAAGCAAGTGTGCTTCCGGATGGTCCGTGGAGAGCTTAAGAGTTAACATTAATAGACATGCTTAGGATTTTCCAAGTCAAAGATTATGTTAATCAGCACAATATTATAAACTTAGGATATCGCGCTTGCTGATTGATTTGGTAAAGCAGGAGTATCAATAATGTGAAAATAGACTTTGAAATTTAGTTCACAATTTCTCAGTTTCACTATCAAGTCATGAACTCTATTCATACTCTCTTGGATAAATACCAATGTGAAGGCACAAGGGGTATTGATCAGGTTGCATATTTTCGGAGTTTCATAAACAAATATAATTCAATGAATATACCTTAAGAATGTTTATGCTAGATTATGAAGATATGTAAATTGTCAACACAATGAAATTCTAAAAGCCTTAGAGTCAACAAAATAGTTTAGTCTTAAGAATAAATTAGGTTTACAAAACAATCAAGTTTTTCAGCATATGATCTCAAGAATAATTTTCAAATCTTAGCTCAAGTTCCTTCAGATATACTTGATATGATCTTATTATTCTTAGGATATCAACAAGCTTTAACTTAATTCAGATTGTACTAAGCTTGTCAGGATATACAGCTTTCAGTGAGTAGAGATTCTTAATAATTCTTTCCAGGCTAGTTATCTACACTCACTTAGACTTGTATCCTATTGGCATTTGCCTTTGGATTTTCCAAATTTTGTAGAAATTAATTCAAGGCAGTTCCTAAGATTTCTTATGTATTTCAGACTAAAGGGACTATCCATTAAAATCCACAATAGAAGGAATAAGGGATATAAATGCTCATATATGATTGGCGAGATTTCCTCGAGATATCAGTACAACCAGTTCCTCTCATCTTGATAAGGAGCATACTTGTTGACATTCTTGAAAGTAATGGATGCACAAGAGGGGGTGAATTGTGCTACAAAATAAAAACTCAAACAAAATCAACACAAGAGTTTATACTGGTTCGGTCTTCCTGACCTACGTCCAGTTCTTAACCACCCAGGCCGAGTTCCACTATCCCCAGGTTTTACAACGGGTGTACCTGGAACCTTTACAACCACAAGTTTTAACCGGGATCACTTGCAACCTTACAACCACAAGTTTTACTCAAGGCTCACTTGCAACCTTGCTAACTAACTCCCCCTTACTACCAGCAAGGGTTCAACCTTTACAATTAAAGGATTTTCTAACTTAGTTCTCTTGAAGAACGGATAATGTTACACACTTAAGTACAATCAATGCTCTTAATACAAGAAGAGACTTAACTACAAAGAGTACAAGATAAGTAGATGAAAACATCACTCAATGAGTTAAATGCTCTTTCTCTTTTCTGGGTAGCTTTGAATGCTTGAAGGATTTCTTTAGTTTCTCTCTCTAGCTTTCTTCAAGATGTCAAAGATATTAGTTGTCTTCATAGATGAAGGTGAGCTTGTTTATATAGCCTTCAAGTATTCTCACTCTTGGTAGGTGGGTTAGCCGTTTGAATATGGCCGTTTTTCCCAAGTTACCGTTTGTCCAATTAATGCTTCATTAATGCTTAGCAGGGTTGACTTTGCTTTATCTCTGAAAAGTAGTTCTGACACCTCTGCTCTGTCAAAAGCATTCTGACACTGCATTGCTCTGAACGTTATGACATTCTGATTGCTTGCGGAAGCAAGTCCACATCCTGAAGCAACTTTGCTCAGTGTACTGCATTTGAACGTTAGTCTTAACAATAAAGGCACATACTCACATGCAGTGGGAGTTCACTTAGTCTAAGGGAGTTCTTTTCCATCCGGAAGCAATTCTACATCCGGAAGCACTTTCACTGGACGTTGGTTTTTGTTCATATTTTTCCTCACTGACGCTCAGTGTTATCTATACCAACAGCCAACGCTAGTCACTAGGCATTCGGAAGTAAATCCACTAGACGTTGGGTTATGGTCACTGGTGCTCAGTGTTATCCATACCCACAGCCAGCGCTAGTCTTAATACAATCGGAAGCAAATCTACATCCGGAAGCTTCCTAACCTAGTCTTAAGGATTTTATCCACTAATGCTCTTAGACTGAGTTATGACTTGGTGATATACTTGCTGTCGCTGGGGGATGAGACGTTCATCCGCAAGCGCTAGTCTTAGTCCATCCGGAAGTAAATCCTCATCCGGAAGCACTCTAGTTTGGGTACTATATTAACCTAGTATTCTCTAAGTATTTGGCTTGTTCTTTCATATTTTAGTCTTCATCAAAACTTAAGATTCTAACATTCTCCCTCTTTTTGATGATGACAAACTTAGTTATCTAATTAAGTTCGTATGAAAAGAGCTGAAAGTAATAAGTAGATAAAGTACAAACAACTCAGAGAATTTATCATTAATAAATCAAAAGATTACAAGTCAGAATAATAACATTTACAAATAATCAATGAATATTGCAAAAATTAGCTATGCATGAAAAGTATGAAAAGAAAAGAAAAAGAAAATTCTAAGGTAAAGATGTATGGGGGTTGAGTGGGGTCTAAAGTTGGTGTCTCTTTTTCCTCTCCCTCTCTCTTTGCCTATCTTCATTCTCTTTTTGGAGCTGGGCTAGATGGGCATCCTACACATTCTTGTCAATCTGAGCAATGATTCTTTGCAGCTCTTCTTCCTCTTCCTTTTCCCTTCTGAGTCTCTCAGACTCAACAGACTCCTCGAAGGCTCTCTTCATGTTTTCGACTTCCTCATAACCTGGGAACCCTGTTGCATCTGAGAAGGCAGTGACCTCGCCATTGGGGTAGTGAACAGCCATGATCTTAACATTCCAAACAGGGAAGTTGGGGTCCTCCTCAACTTCCTGGGCTTTCCTCTTCCTCTTGCCTTTCCCCTTTCCTTTGCCCTTGCTCATAGGCTGAGTAGATTTGGCTCTTGCTCTCTTAGCATCCAGGCAAGCCATCTGACCAAAAGAGATTCTGTCCGTGTACCCATATCTTTCGAATTCTTCAGGAGTCATGTCCTCTATCTCCAACTTGACTTCCTTTAGAATTGGAATGGCTTGTTCAGATGGGATCTCTTGCTCAGCTCGGACAGATGGAGTCTCTTCCTCACTCACAGCAGACTCAGTGGAGGTAGCACTCTTGTTGGCATGCTTTCTAGCAACTGCCTTTTTTCTTGATTCACTGAATTTAACTGCTGGCTCAGATGGAGGAGGAGGGGCAGATGTTTACTCAGAAGAAGGAGTCTCAGATGTTTGCCCAGCGGATGAAGGAATTCGCTTTGCAATCAGAATGGGAGGATGGTTGATCTTCTTCAGCCCATACTTCATCATGATTTCCTCAACTATACTACGGGTAGGCACAGAGGGTGGAGGCTCAGCAGAAGAGGCTTCTGGCACTTGTTCAGCCTGCTCTGTTTCAGATGAAGGAGGCTCTGATGATGAAGAGGCTGGTTGTGGGATTTCTTCGCTCTGCTCAAAGACAACCATGTCCCATTTGGACCTTTGCTCATCCGACCTCTGCCGTTGCATAAACCGGATGACTTCCCCTCTGATCAGGCTCTCAGCACCTCCCAATTTCTGAGATTCCATGGTACGGCGGAGGGCAGCCGTGATGTCTTCATCTAGCCAGAGGGATGGCTGAGTCAGAACATCCCTTGTGTCCATGGTCCGGCGAAGGGTGATAGCAGCATCTCTCCCCCTTTTGTCATCATCAAGGAGGGTGAGGGCCAGGGAGGACTCAGTGGGTGGAGGGGAGGGTGAGGATTCTGGTGAGTAGGTGGGTGAGGTTTGTTCTGGTGAATCAGGGGGGTTTGGGTAGAGAATGGTGTTTCTTTGGAAGAAGTCAGGGTGGGTGAAGAGGCCTTCAAAAGGGTGGGTGGCTGAGTAGGCGACGGATTGTTTATCTTTCCATGGAAGAGGAGATTGTGGTCTGAGGTAGTAGGTTTGACGGGGTTTAGTAGAGGAGGTAAATGCTAGAGGCTGGGTGATGATGGATGAAGGTAATGGATGCACAAGAGGGGGGGTGAATTGTGCTACAAAATAAAAGCTCAAATAAAATCAACACAAGAGTTTATACTGGTTCGGTCTGCCTGACCTACGTCCAGTTCTCAACCACCCAGGCCGAGTTCCACTATCCCCAGGTTTTACAACGGGTGCACCTGGAACCTTTACAACCACAAGTTTTGAACGGGATCACTTGCAACCTTACAACCACAAGTTTTACTCAAGGCTCACTTGCAACCTTTCTAACTAGCTCCCCCTTACAAACAGCAAGGGTTCAACCTTTACAAATAAAGGATTTTTCTAACTAAGTTCTCTTTTAGAACAGATAGTGTTACACACTTAAGCACAATTAATGCTCTTATAACAAGAAGAGACTTAACTATAAAGAGTACAAGATATGTAGATGAAAAGATCACTCAATGAGTTAAATGCTCTTTCTCTTTTCTGGGCAGCTTTGAATGCTTGAAGGATTTTTCGATTTCTCTCTCTAGCTTCTTTCAAGAATGTCAAAGATAATAGATGTCTTCATTAATGAAGTTGAGCTCCTTTATATAGTCTTCAAACATTCTCACTCTTGGTAGGTGGGTTAGCCGTTTGAATATGGTCGTTTCTCCCATGTTACCGTTTACCCAATAAATGCTTCATCAATGCATAGCAGGGTTGACTTGCTTTATCTCTGAAAAGTAGTCCTGACAACTCTGCTCTGACAAAAGCATTCTGACACTGCACTTCTGAACGTTCTGACATTCTGATTGCTTGCGGAAGCAGATTCACATCCGGAAGCAACTCTACTTAGTGTGCTGCACTTGAACGTTAGTTTAGCAATATAAGCACATAGTCACATACAGTGGGTGTTTACTCAGTCTAAGATGTCTTCCTTGTATCCGGAAGCACTTCTACATCCGGAAGCACTACTACTGGATGAAGGGTTATATTCACTTTTACTCACTCTCGCTCAGTGTCCCTCAGTAAATCCACATCCGGTTGCACTCTTACTTGAGATTCTATGTTAACCTATTGCTTTCTAAGTACTTGGCTTATTCTTTCATATTTTAGTCTTCATCAAAACTTAAGATTCTAACATTCTCCCCCTTTTTGATGATGACAAACTAAGTCTATCGACTAAGTTCTTATGAAAGAATTAAAACAATAATTAATCAAGGCACAAATAACTTAGACAAATATTATTGATAACCAAGAGATTACAAGTTAGTGTTATACAGGCAAATAAAATATACAAGTAATCTACACTAAGCAAGAATGAAATATGCATGAAAGTCAAAGAAAAAATCTAAGTTAAAAGTGTGAAGTGTGGGGTTTAAAGTTGATGTCTCTTTTTCCTCTCCCTCTCTTTCTGTCTCTCCTCATTCTCTCTTTGGAGTTGGGCTAGATGGGCTTCATGCACATTCTGGTCAATCTGAGCAATGATCCTTTGAAGCTCTTCCTCTTCCCTTTCCCTTCTGAGTCTCTCAGACTCAACAGACTCCTCGAAGGCTCTCTTCAGGTTTTCAACTTCCTCATAGCTTGGGAACCCTGTTGCATCTGAGAAGGCAGTGACCTCTCCATTTGGGTAGTGGACAGCCCTGATCTTGACATTCCATACTGGGAAGTTGGGGTCCTCCTCAACTTCCTGGGCTTTCCTCTTCCCCTTTCCTTTTCCCTTGCCTATTGGCTGAGTAGGTTTGACTCTTGCTCTCTCAGCATCCAGGCAAGCCATCTGATCAAAAGAGATCTTGTCCGTGAACCCATATCTTTCAAATTCTTCAGGAGTCATGTCTTCTATCTCCAACTTGACTTCCTTCAATTTTTGGAATGGCTTGTACAGATGGGATCTCTTGCTCGGCTTGGACAGATGGAGTCTCTTCCTCATTCTCAGCAGGCTCAGTGGAGGTAGCACCCTTGTTGGCATGCTTTCTAGCAACTGCCTTCTTTCTTGATTCACTGAACTTAACTGCTGGCTCAGATGGAGAAGGAGGGGCAGATGTTTGCTCAGAAGCGGGAGTTTCAGATGTTTGCCAAGGGGATGAAGGAATTGGCTTTGCAATCACAATGGGAGGATGGTTGGTCCTCTTCAGCCCATACTTCATCATGATTTCCTCAACTATACTTCGGACAGGCACAGAGGGTGGAGGCTCAGAGGCTTCTGGCACTTGTTCAGCCTGCTCTGTTTCAGATGAAGGAGGTTCTGATG
Source organism: Mimosa pudica (assembly GCA_029929735.1). Lineage (NCBI taxonomy): Eukaryota > Viridiplantae > Streptophyta > Magnoliopsida > Fabales > Fabaceae > Mimosa > Mimosa pudica. The sequence continues at coordinate 433,203 of JAKELP010000022.1, read as the reverse complement.
ATGAAGAGGCTGGTTGTGGAATTTCTTCATTTTGCTCAAACACAACCATGTCCCAATTTGACCTTTGCTCATCCGATCTCCGCTGTTGCATAAATCGGATGGCTTCCCCTCTGATCAGGCTCTCAGCACCACCCAGTCTCTGAGATTCCAAGGCACGGCGGAGGGCGGCAGTAATATCTTCATCCAGCCAGAGGGATGGTTGTGTGAGGACATCCCTTGCTTCTATGGAACGGCGAAGGGTGATGACAGTATCTCTCCCCTTTTGTCATCATCAAGGAGGACGAGGGCCAGGGAGGACTGAGGGGATGGAGAGGAGGGTAAGGAGTCTGGTGAACTAGGAGGGTTGGTGAAGAGGGTTTGGTTTTTCTCGAAGAAGTCAGGGCGAGTGAATAGCCCTTTGAAGGGGTAGGTGGAGGAGTAGGCAACGGGTAGTTTAGAAGGAGGATTGGAGGGCTCTGTGGGGCTTGGAGGTGGTGAAGGGTTTGGGGAGTTTTGGGGAGATGGGGAGTTATTGAAGGTAAGGGGGTGATTGGCGAGGAGAATGTTGGGGTGAGTCTTGTGTGGAGGTTTGAGGTGATGGTTGATGGTCATGGTTGGGTGAGTCTTGGGGTTGTTGTTGTTCATGGTTGGGTGACGTCTGGGGTGTTGGTCGTTGTGTGGTGATGTGTGTGGTTGCTGGTCATTTTGTGGAGGTGGCTGTGGTTGTTGTGTTGGGAGGAGGAGGAGGGGGAAGTTGAGGTTGATTAGGTGGAGGAGGAGGAGGTGGATTTTGAGGAGGTGGTGGTGGTAAGTTACCTTGTTGGGGTTGTGGAATCTGGAGGTGTTGAAGGATTAGGTCTAGCTTGGCATCCACTCTGGCCAGCTGAGTCTCAACCTGACCTACTCTATCCTCAAGTCGCTGGATTCGCTTCCCTTACTGTTGGAACCCAGCCTCACAGTCATTCCTTAGAGGGGCCACTAAGGACTCAGAAAGTTGTAGGAGAATCTCTGCCTTCATCTCCTGAGCAAAAGCCTTTACATTGGCTGGTACCCTCGCAGCACGGCTTGGCCCGGGATGGGAGTCAACCTCTTGATCCCCTGCTCCAGAAGTAGAGGGAGCTGAGGTATGAGAGGCACTGCCTGCCTGGGATCCTGATTTAGTGGGCTTTTCCTTCTTCAGATACCTTATGCCCATCTTGCCGATGTTAGTTACCCCCACAGGAGCACACTTAATATTTTCTTCCTCCACGTCAGATGTAGCCTTGATCAGATTCTTCTCAAGGAGGAAGGCAAGGATGGTGGGGTAGGGAAGATATCAAGCCTTGTTGTTGACCAACCATCGATGTAGTTCAAGGCTGATCAACTGCCCGGGGTTGATTGGCTGCTGGGAGAGAAATCTGGGGAACCACGGGTTGTCCAGCAGAGTGAACTCGTTGAAGTTACCTCCCTTGTGTGTCATCATGCGGGAGTAGATATAGTACAAGAGCCTGTGGGAGTCAGACATCCCGGACACCTTCTTCCCTTTGGTGTCATACAACTTCTCGAGTTCCTCCTTGCTGAGCTTGAGTGACTCAGGGTACAGCCACTCATTCATGCCCTCATCTGTGATCCCCATCAAGTCATTCAAGTCCCTCCAGGTGAAACTGAAGGTTCTCCCCTGACAGTAGCAGTGAAGGTGAGTCTGCGGATCTGCTCCTTCCCATCCACCTTCTTGTACTTGACTTTCCCAGAAAGGGACTCACAGAATACTCGCAGGACGTTGATGTTGTAGTCCTACTTGATCCCCAGCCAGGGCATGTACTTCTCCAGAAAAGGGCGCAGATGAGGAAACCCTAGTTCATCTATCTTGGCCAGATCGATGAACAAGCCGTTGTTCAAGTAGGGCTTGATTGTTTCAAATTTGGAGGAGACCGCCTCCAAAGGCTCATCTCTGTAAACACGAGGATCGTCATACTCCTCTACCCTTTGTCTTTTGGAAGAAGGTTCCTTGATGAATTGAACCTTTTTCTTCCCTTTCCTCTTGGCTTGTGCTTGTTCATGCCCAGTCTGCTCTGGCTGTTCTTGCACTCGCCCAGAATGTCCAGGATGTTCCTGGACTTGTTCATTCTCCCCTTGTGTCTGCCCAGAATGTTCTTGGCGTTCATGGCGTTCTTCATGGTGTTCATAGGATTGCCCAGATTTCCCAGAGCGCTTGTGCCCAGATTTGCCAGATTTGGACTTAGATTTCTTGGAGGTGGTGACTTTCTGTGTGTTAGGGTTTGTTTCGTGTGAGCCGGCCATTGTTGTGAGGGTTTAAGGTTTGTTTGTGGTGAAAGGCGAAGAAAAGGATGAAGAAGATGAAGAACACAGTGAAGAAGATGAAGAGAATATGCAGAGTTTGGGTGAAAATTTGTGCAAGTAAAAAGTGAAAGTAAAAATGACTTCCTATTTATAGGCAAAGTTTCAGAGGGTAAAATGTGTGTGACTCTTCAGATGAATATGCATATGTTTACACATTGGGTAACGTAAACGTTTTAATTGAAACGGCGCATCTTATGACATGTGTCGCTTCACCTTGTCAGAGAAGGCACAGCTTCTCATGGAGGGAGATGAAACGTTTTCTGAAGTGACGTGTCCTTTGGTTCAGGCACTGGCGCTCCTCTTAGTTCAACGTTCAGTGCCAGCGAATGATCATACGGAAGTGGTTTTGCTTCCGGTTGGAGTGGCGCTCTAGGTCACATTGAGTTGTCGTCCAGCGCCAGCAAAAGAGTATCCGGAAGTGGTTTTGCTTCCGGTTGGACTCACTTAAGATTTAACATTGTGGGGGACCTGCAAAAACAAAGATTGGCACTCCGATGCCTAAGTTAGTATTGTTACAAGTTTAATCAATTAAACACATGATTATATAAATAATTAAACTTCATTTGGGTTTACCATTCCCAAATCACCTCTTATGAATGTAAATTGATCAACCCCCAGAGGCTTGGTGAAGATATCAGCAAGCTGTTGTTGAGTGGGGACAAATTGCACTTTGACATCCTTCTTTTGAACATGGTCTCTGATGAAGTGATGTCTGACATCAATGTGTTTTGTCCTTGTGTGCTGAACCGGATTCTTGGCGAGGCTGACTGTGCTTGTGTTGTCACAGAGGATGGGTGCCTCAGGGAACTCCAAGCCAAGATCTCTCAGTTGGTTCTTCAGCCACAGCACTTGGGCACAACAACTTGCGGCAGCAATGTATTCTGCCTCAGTGGATGACAATGACACGCAGGTTTGCTTCTTGCTAGCCCAAGACACCAGACAACCACCAAGGAAGGCGCATTGTCCACTGGTGCTCTTTCTATCAGTTTTATAACCTGCATGGTCAGAGTCAGAGTAAGCCCACAAGAACTCTTGGTTACCTCTGGGATACCAAAGACCAAGCTCTTGTGTTCCCTCAAGGTATCTAAGAATACGTTTAACACATGTTAAATGTGACTCCTTGGGGTTGGCTTGAAACCTGGCACACATGCCTACACTAAATTGAATGTCAGGCCTGCTTGCTGTTAAGTATAGGAAGGAACCTATCATTCCCCTGTTCATGGGCAGGCTGACAGATTTACCCTTTGCGTCAGCATCGAGTGCGGCAGTGGTACTCATGGGAGTGTCATACTCCTTGCATTCATCCATCCCGAACTTCTTGAGTAGCTCTCTGCAGTACTTAGCTTTGGAGATGAAGATTCCATTCTTCTTTTGTTTAATTTGCAGGCCTAGGAAGAACGTTAGTTCTCCCATCATTGACATTTCAAATTCACCCTGCATAGTCTTAGAGAATTCTTCACAAAGCTTTTCATTAGTTGCTCCAAAAATAATATCATCAACATAAATTTGGACAATTAACATATTTCTATCTTTGTGAAGGATAAACAGTGTATTGTCTAGTTTGCCCCTTGAGAAACCCTTGCCCAGCAAAAAGCTGCTGAGTCTCTCATACCAAGCTCGAGGAGCTTGTTTCAGGCCATATAAAGCTTTCTTTAGTCTATACACATGTTTGGGATGCTTGTGATCCTCAAAGCCAGGAGGTTGTTCTACATATACCTCTTCTTTGATGTAACCATTAAGAAAAGCACTCTTTACATCCATTTGATATAATCTAAAGCCTTTCATGGATGCAAAGGCTAGAAGAATCCTAATTGCTTCGAGTCTAGCGACTGGAGCAAAAGTTTCTTCATAGTCAATGCCTTCTTCTTGGTTATATCCTTTGGCTACTAATCTGGCTTTATTCCTTGTAATTTGACCTGTTTCATCCAGCTTGTTTTTGAAGACCCACTTGGTCCCCACTATGGATTGATGAGACGGCCTTGGGACTAGTTCCCAGACTTGGCTTCTCTCAAATTGATTTAGCTCTTCCTGCATGGCAATAATCCAGTCGCAGTCCTCAAGAGCTTGTTCAACTGAAGCTGGTTCGATTTGGGATAGAAATGCTCCAAACTCAACTTCATTTTGAACTTGCCTTCTGGTTCTGACACCAGAAGAAACATCACCAAGCACTTGATCAAGAGGATGATCCCTGTGATGTCTCCTAGCTGTTGGCAACTGTGCCTCATCAGGCACGGTCTGCACTCTAGGCTCATCACTGGGTTCATCTTCTTCTTTGGGATTGCTTGTTGGTGTTTCTTTTGGTGGTGAGGAAGATGATGGTGGTTTTGGAAGATTAAGTATTTCATCATCTTCTGTGGATTGTCCCCATGTAGGAGTTTCATCAAATACAACATGCATTGATTCTTCTACATTTCTAGTTCTCATGTTGTATATTCTATATGCTTTACTCCTAAGGGAATATCCTATGAATATACCTACATCAGCTTTTGGATCAAACTTACCCAGATTTACCTTTCCATTGTTATGCACATAGCATTTTGATCCAAAGATTCTGAGGTGGCTGATGTTGGGCTTCCTCCCTTTGTACAGTTCATAGGGAGTCTTGTCCAAGCCCTTGCGAACATAGGCTCTGTTGGAGATATAGCAAGCAGTGCTCATAGCGTCCGCCCAGAACACTTGAGAAACCTCTTTCTCGTTGAGCATGCTTCTAGCCATCTCCGTCAGAACCCTGTTCTTCCTTTCGACCACTCCATTTTGCTGAGGAGTTCTAGGAGCTGAGAAGTTATGTTTAATACCATTCTGCTCGCATAGCTCAGAGAAGCTATGGTTCTCAAATTCTCCTCCATGGTCTGTCCTTATGGCTGTGATTTTGAGGTCTCTCTCATTCTGCACTTTCTTAGCCAGGACAGTAAAAGCATCAAAAGCATCTTGCTTAGAGGCAAGAAACATAGTCCAAGTGAACCTAGAATAGTCGTCCACCACTACTAGAGCATACAGGTTTCCACCCAAGCTCTTCACTCTCGCTGGCCCAACCAGATCCATATGGATGAGTTCCAAGGGCCTGCTGGTGGAGACTTTCTTCTTGGTTTTAAACGAGGACTTTGTTTGCTTCCCTCGTTGGCAGGATTCACAAATAAAATCATGCTTTACCTTAAAGGATGGAATACCTATAGCTAGCTCCTGTTTAATTAGCATATCAAGTTGTGTAAAGTTAACATGAGCTAACCTCTTATGCCAAAGCCAACTGTTCTCATCACTAGATATTAAACATTTTTCTTCCAGTTGTTGACATAAGTCCAGAGTATATAGGTTTCCATTTCTATTTGCCTTAAGTTTGCATTTTAAGTTGGCCTTATCTAAATTCAGATCCTGCTTATCAACTATTATGCACTCATGTGAATCGAAGATTACCCAATTTCCTTTGTCAGTGCTCTGGCTCACGCTCAGCAGGTTGTGACAGAGACCGTCCACCAGATAAACGTCTTTCACTGGTCCAACTTCTCCAACTCCGGTGATCTTTCCACTTTGATTTCCTCCAAAGGTAACTGTGGCTCCGTCTTTGATCACCAGAGATTTGAATTTGTCTCTGTCTCCAGTCATATGTCTCGAGCATCCACTGTCAATATACCATCTCCTATTCTTGGATGCCTTGAGACACACCTGAAAGAATCAAGTAAGCTTAGGTGCCCAACCTTTCTTGGGTCCTCTGTCATTAGCTTTCAGTGCCCTTGGTCTAGTGTTAGCTTTGACCTTGGGCTTATGATCATCCTGTTCCACTGGCCTAGTGCTGGCTCTGGGCTCTTGGGTTTTCCCTGTGGATTGTTTCCAGGCTCGGGATCCCTGCCCTCCCTTAGTTTCTTTTCTTGGGGGAGGATCCTTTGTAGCCTTGGTTCCTTTTGGAACCCATTTGTAAAAGCTATTTGCCCCATGCTTCTTTGCATTACAGGTGGACGTGGAGTGTCCTTTCCTGTTACAATAATTGCATAAGCTAAAAGGTGAGGAGCTGTGACTAGTAGCTTTGTGGAAGAATTTTAAGTAGGGCTTCACTTTTGGTTCCACCCACTTTTTCCCTCTAGGAGTATATCCTAAGTCAGTCCTGTCCCTATATGCCCTTTGATTCATTAAAATTATATTCAACATTTCTGACCCATTTGTAAACTTCTGCAGGGCATTTTGCAGCTTGTCTCTTTCAGCTGAGATTTTGCTGCAACTAGGGCAGCTCTCAAGTGTTGAGGCATTGGATTCTGCTTGGGGAGAAACCCTTGTCATCCGCCACCGGAAGCTTTCTGGCTTCCGCTAGCTCTTCACTTAGTGAGTTCACCTTGGACTCAAGTGATTCCTTTTTAGTTTTTAACACTTTATAGGCTTTACATAATCGAGAGAATTCTTCATGAACCTCATTGTAAGCCTCTTGTAGTTCAGAGAAGGTTACCTCATTATCCTCGTGGGTGAGGTCAAAATCTGAAGATGCTTCCTCATCATCTTCTCTGGCTACCAGGCAGAGGTTGGCAGCTTCTTCCTCATCACTTGCTTCGTCATCTGAGCTATTCACCCAGATAGAGGACATGAAGGCTTTTCCCTTGTCTTTCCCCTTTGATCTTTGCAAGCTTGGACACTCAGCCTTGAAGTGGCCAGACTTTTTACATTCAAAGCACACCGGGGGTCTTTTCCTTCTTGTATCCCTTCCTCTGACTGGAGTCACCTTTCTGAAAGCCTCCTTTCTTCTTGAAGAACTTTCTGAATTTTCTCACCATCATGGTCATCTCCTCTTCGTCCAGTTCCTCCTCATCATCCTCATCATCATCATCATCAATCTCCTTGTTGAGAGCAACAAGGGCAAGATTCTTGGCTTTGGATGAGGCTTGAGGAGCTCTCTGAGCCAGCAATGTTGGTTCATACTCAGCCAAAGAACCAAAGAGTGCAGTGATGGAGCTGGTTGACTCTTCTTGGACTTCCTGCAAGATGGTTACTTTGGTGATCCAATCACCTTACAAGATTTTTAGGATCTTGCTGACTTGCTCTCTTTCTGGAATGTCCTTACCCAGGGAGGCCAAGTTGTTGATGAAGTGAGTGAACCTTAGCTCCAGCTCTCTGATTGGCTCAGTCGGACTAAGCATGGTGAACTTGTGAAACTCTTCCACCAACATCTCAACTCTTCTTGCTCTCACTCCCCTGGTTCCAGAGTGAGCAGCCTCAAGAGCCTCCCACATATCCTTAGCATTTTTGTGGTGGCTGATCCTATGAAATTCCTTATGGCTGAGAGCACACTGAATGTAGTGCTTGGCCCAATAGTTCAGTTGGACTAGAGCATAGTCCTCATTAGTGTACCTGGATCTCTGCTTAGCAAAACCATCCTCATCTAGGGGAGTGTGATCCCCACGTTCAATTAGATCCCAGAGTCTAATGTCACTTGACTTGATGTAAGTCTCCATTCAAAACTTCCAGAATGGATAGTTATACCCATCAAAGCCTGGGGGCTTGTTGGGTTGAATAGAGACATCTGGTAGAGAGTAATCTGTATCCATTACTGGATCTTTACTTTCTGGATTCGTTGGAATCGAGTGAGAAAAACCTGCTCTGATACCAAATGAAGGTAATGGATGCACAAGAGGGGGGTGAATTGTGATACAAAATAAAAGCTCAAATAAAATCAACACAAGAGTTTATACTGGTTTGGTCTGCCTGACCTACGTCCAGTTCTCAACCACCTAGGCCGAGTTCCATTATCCCCAGGTTTTACAACGGGTGCACCTGGAACCTTTACAACCACAAGTTTTGAACGGGATCACTTGCAACCTTACAACCACAAGTTTTACTCAAGGCTCACTTGCAACCTTTCTAACTAGCTCCCCCTTACAACCAGCAAGGGTTCAACCTTTACAAATAAAGGATTTTTCTAACTAAGTTCTCTTTTAGAACAGATAGTGTTACACACTTAAGCACAATTAATGCTCTTATAACAAGAAGAGACTTAACTATAAAGAGTACAAGATATGTAGATGAAAAGATCACTCAATGAGTTAAATGCTCATTCTCTTTTCTGGGCAGCTTTGAATGCTTGAAGGATTTTTCGATTTCTCTCTCTAGCTTCTTTCAAGAATGTCAAAGATAATAGATGTCTTCATTAATGAAGTTGAGCTCCTTTATATAGTCTTCAAACATTCTCACTCTTGGTAGGTGGGTTAGCCGTTTGAATATGGCCGTTTCTCCCATGTTACCATTTGCCCAATAAATGCTTCATCAATGCATAGCAGGGTTGACTTGCTTTATCTCTGAAAAGTAGTCCTGACAACTCTGCTCTGACAAAAGCATTCTGACACTGCACTTCTGAACGTTCTGACATTCTGATTGCTTGCGGAAGCAGATTCACATCCGGAAGCAACTCTACTTAGTGTGCTGCACTTGAACGTTAGTTTAGCAATATAAGCACATAGTCACATGCAGTGGGTGTTTACTCAGTCTAAGATGTCTTCCTTGTATCCGGAAGCACTTCTACATCCGGAAGCACTACTACTGGATGAAGGGTTATATTCACTTTTACTCACTCTCGCTCAGTGTCCCTCATTCCAATAGTCAGCGCTAGTCACTAAGCAATCGAAAGTAATTCTACTGGACGTTGGTTATGTTCACTGGCGCTTGCTGTTACCTGTTCCAACAGCCAGCGCTAGTCACTAAGCTATCGGAAGCAGTTCTACTAGACGTGGCTCATGTTCACTGACGCTTAGTGTCATCTATACCAACAGCCAGCGCTCGTCTAAATATAATCGGAAGCAAATCCGCTTCCGGTTGAATCCTAGCTTAGTCTTAAGGTTTTGTATATCTAGTGCTTCTGGACTAAGCTATTTCCTTAGTGAATTACTTGCTGTCTCTGGGGGATGAGTCATTCATCCGTGAGCGCTAGTCATAGTCTATTCAGAAGTAAATCCACATCCGGTTGCACTCTTACTTGAGATTCTATGTTAACCTATTGCTTTCTAAGTACTTGGCTTATTCTTTCATATTTTAGTCTTCATCAAAACTTAAGATTCTAACAATGGATTGGGTGTTTGAAGGAGGATTGGTGGATTCTGTGGGACTTGGGGGTGGTGAAAGGTTAGGGGAATGTTGTGGAGATGGGGAGTTGTTGGAGTGAAGTGGTGATTGGCGAGGAGATTGTTGGGGTGAGTCTTGTGTGGAGGTTTGAGGTGATGGTTGATGGTCATTGTTGGGTGAGTCTTGGGGTTGTTGTTCATGATTGGGTGAAGTCTGGGTTTGTTGGTCGTTGTTTGGTGAGGTGTGTGGGTGTTGGTTATTTTGTGGAGGTGGCTGTTGCTGTTGAGTGTTGGGAGGAGGAGGAGAGGGAAGTAAGGGTTGGTTAGGAGGAGGAGGAGGAGGTGGGTTTGGAGGAGGGGGTGGTGGTAAGTTACCTTGTTGAGGTTGAGGAATCTGGAGGTGTTGGAGGATAAGGTCTAACTTGGCATCTACTCTGGCAAGTTGAGTCTCAACCTGACCCACGCGATCCTCGAGCCTCTGGATGCGCTCCCCTTGCTGTTGGAACACATCATAGTCATTCCGGAGAGGGGCCACTAAGGATTCAGAGAGTTGAAGGAGAATCTCTGCCTTCATCTCTTGGGCAAAGGCCTTCACAGTAGCCGGCACTCTCGCAGTTCTGCTTGGCCCGGGATGGGAGTCAGCCTCTTGATCCCCTGCGCCAGAAGTAGAGGGGGCTGAGGTTTGAGAGGCACTGCCTACCTGAGATCCTGATTTAGTGGCCTTGGCCTTCTTGAGGTACCGGATCTTCATCTTGCTGATGTTGATTGCACTCACTGGAGCACACTTAACATTCTCTTCCTCCACATCAGATGTAGCCTTGATCAGATGCTTCTCAAGGAGGAAGGCAAGGATGGTGGGGTAGGAAGATATCCAGCCTTGCTATTGACCATCCAGCGATGTAGTTCAAGGCTGATCAACTGCCCAGGGTTGATTGGCTGCTGGGAGAGAAGTCTGGGGAACCATGGGTTGTCCAGCAGAGTGAACTCGTTGAAGTTACCTCCCTTGTGTGTCATCATGCGGGAGTAGATATAGTACAAGAGTCTGTGGGAGTCAGACATTCCGGACACCTTCTTCCCTTTGGTGTCATAAAGCTTCTCGAGTTCCTCCTTGCTGAGCTTGAGTGACTCAGGGTAAAGCCACTCATTCATCCCCTCATCTGTAATCCCCATGAGAGCATTGATATCCCTCCAGGTGAAACTGAAGGTTCTCCCCCTGACTGTGGCAGAGAAGGTGAGTCTGCGGATCTGTTCCTTCCCATCCACTTTCTTATGTTTGACCTTCCCAGTGAGAGACTCACAAAATACCCGCAGGACGTTGATGTTGTAGTCCTGGTTGATCCCCAGCCAGGGCACGTATTTTTCCAGGAATGGCCGCAAGTGGGGAAACCCTAGCTCATCAATTTTATCCAGATCCAAGAACATCCCACTGTTGAAGTAGGGCTTGATGGTCTCAAACTTCGAGGAAACATTCTCCAAAGGTCCATCCCTATAGACCAGAGGATCATCCTCCTCTACCCTCTGTCTTTTGGAAGAAGGCTCCTCGCTAAATTGTACCCTTCTTCCCTTTTCTCTTAGCCTGTTCTTGTTGTTGCTCAGTCTGCCCAGGCTGTTCTTCGACTTGCCCAGAATGTTCTTGGCGTTCAAGATGTTCTTCATGATGTTCATGGGATTTCCCAGATTTCCCAGAGTGCGAATGCCCAGATTTCTTAGATTTCTTGGTTGAAGTGGCTTTCTTTGTGTTGGGGTTCGATTAATGTGAGTCGGCCATTTGTGTAAGGGTTTAGGATTCAAAGAGGTGAAATGCGAAGAAGAAGATGGAAAAAGATGAAGAACACGATGAAGAAGATAAAGAGAATATGCAGAGAGTTTGTGGGTGAAAATTTGAGTAAGTAAAAAGTGAAAGTGAATGTGACTTCCTATTTATATGCAAAGTTACAAAGGGTAAAATGGGCAATAACTCTTCAGATGAAAGCATACGTTTATTCATTGGGTAACGTAAACATTTAATTGGAACGGCGCACCTTTTGACATGTGTCGCTTCACCTTATCAGAGAAGGAACAACTTCTCAAGGAGGAAGATGAAACGTTTCTGAAGTGACGTGTCCTTAGGTTCAGGCACTGGCGCTCTTTCTCGCTTTAGTTCAATACTCAGTGCCAGCAACTGAGCATCCGGAAGTGGTTTTGCTTCCGGTTGGAGTGACGCTCTTGGTCACATTGAGTTGTCATCCAGCGCCTGCAAAGGAGTATCCGGAAGTGGTTTTGCTTCCGGTTGGACTCACTTAAGATTTAACATTGTGGGGGACCTGCAAAAACAATGATTGGCACTCCGATGCCTAAGTTAGTATTGTTGTAGGTTTTAATAAATCAAATAAGCATAGATTTATTTTGAAGGATTAAACTTCATTTGGGTTTACCATTCCCAAATCACCTCTTATGAATGTAAATTGATCAACCCCCAGAGGCTTGGTGAAAATATCAGCAAGTTGTTGCTGTGTGGGGACAAATTGCACTTTGACATCTTTCTTTTGAACATGGTCTCTGATGAAGTGATGTCTGACATCAATGTGCTTTGTCCTTGTGTGCTGAACCGGATTCTTGGCGAGGCTAATGGTGCTTGTGTTGTCACAAAGAATGGGAGCCTCAGGGAATTCCAAGCCAAGATCTCTTAGTTGGTTCTTCAGCCACAGCACTTGGGCACAACAACTAGCGGCAGCAATGTATTCTGCCTCTGTGGATGATAGGGACACGCAGGTTTGCTTCTTGCTAGCCCAAGAGACCAGACAACCACCAAGGAAGGCGCATTGACCACTGGTGCTCTTTCTATCAGTTTTATATCCTGCATGGTCAGAGTCAGAGTAAGCCCACAAGAACTCTTGGTTACCTTTGGGGTACCAAAGACCAAGTTCTTGTGTTCCCTCAAGGTATCTTAGGATACGTTTAACACATGTTAAATGTGACTCCTTAGGGTTGGCTTGAAACCTAGCACACATGCCTACACTAAATTGAATGTCAGGCCTGCTTGCCGTTAAGTATAGTAGGGAACCTATCATTCCCCTGTACATGGGCAGGCTGACAGATTTACCCTTTGCGTCAGCATCGAGTGCGGCAGTGGTACCCATGGGAGTGTCATACTCCTTGCATTCATCCATTCCAAACTTCTTGAGTAGCTCTCTGCAGTACTTAGCTTGGGAGATGAAGATCCCATTCTTCTTTTGTTTAATTTGCAGGCCTAGGAAGAATGTTAGCTCTCCCATCATTGACATTTCAAACTCACCCTGCATAGTCTTAGAGAATTCTTCACAAAGCTTTTCATTAGTTGCCCCAAAGATAATATCATCAACATAAATCTGGACAATTAACATATTCCTATCTTTGTGAAGAATAAACAGTGTATTATCTAGTTTGCCTCTTGAGAAACCCTTGCCCAGCAAAAAGCTGCTGAGTCTCTCATACCAAGCTCGAGGAGCTTGTTTCAGGCCATACAAAGCTTTCTTTAGCCTATACACATGTTTAGGATTCTTGTGATCCTCAAAACCAGGAGGTTGTTCTACATAAACCTCTTCTTTGATGTAACCATTAAGAAAAGCACTCTTCACATCCATTTGATATAGTCTAAAGCCTTTCATGGATGCACAGGCTAGAAGAATCCTAATTGCTTCGAGTCTAGCGGCTGGAGCAAAAGTTTCTTCATAGTCTATGCCTTCTTCTTGGTTATATCCTTTGGCAACTAATCTGGCTTTGTTCCTTGTGATTTGACCTGTCTCATCCAGTTTGTTTTTGAAGACCCATTTGGTCCCAACTATGGATTGATGAGAAGGCCTTGGGACTAGTTCCCAAACTTGGCTTCGGTCAAATTGATTTAGCTCTTCCTGCATAGCAATAATCCAGTCGCAGTCCTCAAGAGCTTGTTCAACTGAAGTTGGTTCCATTTGAGATAAAAATGCTCCAAACTCAACTTCATTTTGAACCTGCCTTCTGGTTCTGACACCAGAAGAAACATCACCAAGCACTTGATCAAGAGGATGATCCCTGTGATGTCTCCTAGCTGTTGGCAACTGTGCCTCATCAGGCACGGTCTGCACTCTAGGCTCATCACTGGGTTCATCTTCTTCCTTGGGATTGCCTGCTGGTGTTTCTTTTGGTGGTGAAGAAGATTATGGTAATTTTTGAAAATTAAGCATTTCATTATCTTCTGTGGATTGTCCCCATGTAGGAGTTTCATCAAATACAACATGCATAGATTCTTCTACTGTTCTAGTCCTCATGTTGTATACTCTGTAAGCCTTACTCCTAAGGGAATACCCTATGAATACACCTATATCAGCTTTTGGATCAAACTTACCCAGATTTACCTTTCCATTGTTATGCACATAGCATTTTGATCCAAAGATTCTGAGGTGGCTGATGTTGGGCTTTCTGCCTTTGTACAGCTCATAGGGGGTCTTGTCTAAGCCCTTACGAACATAGGCTCTGTTAGAGATGTAGCAAGCAATGCTCATAGCGTCCGCCCAGAACACTTGAGGAACCTCTTTCTCATTGAGCATGCTCCTGGCCATCTCAGTCAGAACCCTGTTCTTCCTCTCGACTACTCCATTTTGCTGAGGAGTTCTAGGAGCTGAGAAGTTATGATTAATACCATTTTGCTCACACAGCTCAGAGAAGTTGTGGTTCTCAAATTCTCCTCCATGGTCTGTCCTTATGGCTGTGATTTTGAGGTCTCTCTCATTCTGCACTTTCTTAGCCAGGACAACAAAAGCATCAAAAGCATCTTGCTTAGAGGCAAGAAACATTGTCCAAGTGAACCTTGAATAGTCATCCACCACCATTAGAGCATACAGGTTTCCACCCAAGCTCTTCACTCTCGCTGGCCCAACCAAATCCATGTGGATTAGTTCCAAGGGCCTGCTGGTGGAGACTTTCTTCTTGGTCTTAAACGAGGACTTTGTTTGCTTTCCTCGTTGGCAGGATTCACAAATATAATCATGCTTAACTTTAAAAGATGGAATACCTATAGCTAGCTCTTTCTTAATCAACATGTCAAGTTGAGTAAAATTAACATGTGCTAGCCTTTTATGCCAAAGCCAACTGTTCTCATCACTAGATATTAGACATTTTTCTTCCAGTTGTTGACATAAGTCTAGAGTATATAGGTTTCCATTTCTATTTGCCTTAAGTTTGCATTTTAGGTTGGTCTTATCTAAGTTCAGATCCTGCTTATCTACTATTATGCACTCATATGAGTCAAAGATTACCCAATTTCCTTTGTCAGTGCTCTGGGTCACGCTCAGCAGGTTGTGACAAAGACCGTCCACCAGATAGACGTCTTTCACTGGTCCAACTTCTCCAACTCCGGTGATCTTCCCACTTTGATTTCCTCCAAAGGTAACTGTGGCTCCATCTTTGATCACCAGAGATTTGAATTTGTCTCTGTCTCCAGTCATATGTCTCGAGCATCCACTGTCAATATACCATCTCCTATTCTTGGATGCTTTGAGACACATCTGGAAGAATCAAGTAAGCTTAGGTACCCAACCTTTCTTGGGTCCTCTGTCATTAGTTTTCAGTGCCCTTGGTCTAGTGTTAGTTTTGACCTTAGGCTCATGATCATTCTGTACCTCTGGCCTAGTACTGGCTCTAGGCTCATGGGTTTTCCTTGTTGATTGTTTCCAGGCTCGGGATCCCTGTCCTCCCTTAGTTTCTTTTCTTGGGGGAGGATCCTTTGTAGCCTTGGTTCCTTTTGGGACCCATTTATAAGAGCTATTTGCTCCATGCTTCTTGGCATTACAGGTGGACGTGGAGTGTCCTTTCCTGTTACAATAATTACAGAAGCTAAAAGGTGTGGAGCTATGATCAGAGGCTTTATGAAAAAATTTTAAGTAGGGCTTCACTTTTGGTTCCACCCACTTTTTCCCTCTAGGTGTGTATCCTAACCAGTCTTGTCCCTATATGCCCTTTGATTCATTAAGATCATATTTAGCATTTCAGATCCATTTGTGAACTTCTGCAGGGCATTTTGCAGCTTATCTCTTTCAGCCGAGATTTTGCTGCAACTGGGACAGCTTTCAAGTGTTGGGGCATTGGGTTCTGCTTGGGGAGAACCCTTGCCATCCACTACCGGAAGCTTTTTGGCTTCCGCTAGCTCTTCACTCAGTGAGTCCACCCTGGACTCAAGTGATTCCTTTTTAACTTTCAACACTTTATAGGCTTTACATAAACAAGAAAATTCTTCATGTACCTCATTGTAAGCCTCTTGTAGTTCAGAGAAAGTTACCTCATTGTCCTCGTGGGTGAGATCAAAATCTGAGGATGCTTCCTCATCATCTTCTCTGGCCACCAGGCAAAGGTTGGCAACCTCTTCCTCATCACTTGCTTCATCGTCTGAGCTATTCACCCGGATAGAGGATACGAAGGCTTTTCTTTTGTCTTTCCCCTTTGATCTCTGCAAGCTTGGACACTCAGCCTTGAAGTGGACAGGCTTCTTACACTCAAAGCATACTGGGGCCTTTCCTTCTTGTACCCCTTCCTCTGACTCGAATCACCTTTCTGAAAGCCTCCTTTCTTTTTGAAGAACTTTCTGAACTTCCTCACCATCATGGCCATCTCCTCATCGTCCAATTCCTCCTCATCATCCTCATCGTCATCATTATCATCATTCTTCTCCTTGCTGGGAGCAACAAGGGCAAGATTTTTTGTTTTGGATGAGGCTTGAGGAGCTCTCTGAGCCAGCAGGGTTGGTTCATACTCAGCCAGAGAACCAAACAGTGCAGTGATGGAGCTGGTTGACTCTCCTTGAACTTCCTGCAAGATTGTAACTTTAGTGATCCAATCACCTTTCAAGACTTTTAAGATCTTGCTGACTTGTTCTCTTTCAGGAATATCTTTGCCCAGGGAGGCCAGGTTATTGATAAGATGAGTAAACCTGAGCTCCAGCTCTCTAATGGGCTCAGTTGGACTAGTCATGGCAAATTTGTGAAATTCTTCTACCAGCATTTCGACTCGTCTTGCCTTCACTCCCGTGGTTCCAGAGTGAGCAGCCTCAAGAGCCTCCCACATATCCTTGGCAGTTTTGTGGTGGCTGATCCTATGAAACTCCTTAGGGCTAAGGGCGCATTGAATGTAATGCATGACCCTGAAGTTTAGCTGGACTAGAGCATAGTCCTCGTTGGTGTATCTGGATCGCTGCTTTGCAAAGCCATCTTCATCAAGAGGGGTGTGATTCCCATATTGAATCACATCCCAGAGTCAGATGTCGCTGGATTGTATGTAGGTCTCCATTCGGAATTTCCAGAATGGATAGTTATACCCATCAAAGCCTGGAGGCTTGTTGGGTTGAATAGAGACATCTGGCAAGGAATAGTCTGTATCCATTACTGGATCTTTTCTTTCTAGATTCGTGGGAATCAAGTCAGAAAGACCTGTTCTGATACCAAATGAAAGTAATGGATGCACAAGAGGGGGTGAATTGTGCTACAAAATAAAAACTCAAACAAAATCAACACAAGAGTTTATACTGGTTCGGTCTTCCTGACCTACGTCCAGTTCTCAACCTCCCAGGCCGAGTTCCACTATCCCCAGGTTTTACAACGGGTGCACCTGGAACCTTTACAACCACAAGTTTTAACCGGGATCACTTGCAACCTTACAACCACAAGTTTTACTCAAGGCTCACTTGCAACCTTGCTAACTAACTCCCCCTTACTACCAGCAAGGGTTCAACCTTTACAATTAAAGGATTTTCTAACTTAGTTCTCTTGAAGAACGGATAATGTTACACACTTAAGTTCAATCAATGCTCTTAATACAAGAAGAGACTTAACTACAAAGAGTACAAGATAAGTAGATGAAAAGATCACTCAATGAGTTAAATGCTCTTTCTCTTTTCTGGGTAGCTTTGAATGCTTGAAGGATTTCTTTAGTTTCTCTCTCTAAGTAAAAATCAGTATTTTCTAACAAGGGTGGGATAGTATGATCAAAACCTTCAAAACACATTTTATATCCCAAATCAGTCTAGGTTTTTGCAATTGAGATCATTGGATCCTTTAAACAAGTGACTAAGCTCTGATACCAAATGAAATGCGTGGCTATCACCCAAGAGGGGGGGTGAATTGGGTGGCAGAATAAAAGTTAAAATTTCTTTTAAAAACTGACTACTTGTGCTTGGTGAAGGAGATGACACATTATGTTTTGCACAAGTATGGTGGTGTGGTGCTGGAAATAAGAATGTTAAAGACAAACTAAGCACACACAGATTTATCCTGGTTTGGTCACTTCCAGACCTACATCCAGTCCCCAGGCTCCACCTGAGATTTTCAATCCACTAAACTTCTTGTTTAAACCAGGCACAAGAAAGCCTTTACACTTTAGGTTTTACGAACACGGGTTCACCTAACAACCCACAGGTTTTGCAACGGGCTCACCTGCAAACCTTTACAACCACAAGTTTTACAACAGGATCACTTGCAACCTTTCAACCACAAGTTTTGCGGGCTAACTTGCAACCTATGGAGATTTAGAAAACCTCTAAATGCTCCCCCTCACTTTTGTAAGTTAACACTTCTGTTCTTCAAGCACAAGCTTTAGAATAGCCTCTATCAGTTAGAGGATTTGATAATATGTTCACTCTATGAACTGATTGTGATAAACACTTAAGTACAGATGATTCTCTCTAAGAATAGATGAAGTTACTCACTTAAGTACAAATGAATTACTCTCTAAGAATGTTACAACTTTAAGAGCAGAGAGTAGAAGATGAGAGGAATGTAGAAATACAATATCTCAGACAATAGGGTCTGTTCTTCCAACCTTCCTTCTGAATGTAGATGTTCCTTTTATACTCGGCCTCAAGGCATTCAGGCTTGGGCGGCAGATAGAATATGTCCGTTTGAATATAGCCGTTAATCCCATGTTACCTTTGAGAAGTACATCTTCATTAATGCTTAGCAGGGTTGACTTGCTTTATCTCTGAAAAGCAACTCTGACAACTCTGCTCTGACAAAAGCATTCTGACCTCTGAGTATGTGACGTTGACTCTTGTACTCTTGCTGACGGATGATCATCGTTCATCCGGAAGCGGCAATCTTGCTCTGCAAGTGTTAGTCTCTGAGTCCCAGTGCCAAGAGTATTTGCATCCGGAAGCTCATTTGCATCCGGAAGTAAAACTAAGTTCTGCACATACTTGTTAGTCCAACAGAGTAGCATATATAATCAAGTGCAGTAAGAACTATACATGCTGTGGGAAGCTTGTTTGCTATGGGAAGCAATCTTACTTAGACTATGTTCTGACTTTGTGTATTGTCTACTGACGCTAGGGGATGTTTATTCCAATAGTCAGCGTAAGTCTCGTTATTTTACTCTAAGTCTTCCGGAAGCGATTCTGCATTCCGGTTGTATTCTAACTTAGGATTTGATCTTAGTCTAATTCTTCCTCTTAATTAAATAGCTTAAATCGGCCAAGACCTCTTAAAACTAAGAAGCGTTAGCTAGTTTAAACTAATTAATCAAGATAGTCTAGCCTTAACTTGATGCATATCTTAGGTGAGATAGAAAATCAAAACTAACTTCTATGAAACATTCACTTCAAGAATCAAACAAACTGTACGCACATATGTTTAATCTCATGAAGCTACACAATGAATACACCTAACATACATAAAAGTTCAAGATCTAGAAGTTAGATTTACAAGCTTGAAAGAATTAATGAACTCTACATAGAAAATATATGCAGAATCCTAGATCTAACATACCTAAAAATCTCCAGACATGAAAGATCTAAGTGATTACAAGCTTGAAAACCTAGAAAAGGAAAATTCTCACATAAGGCCGATTACAATGAAGCTCGAACACAAATCTGGACTGAAGGAAGGAGAAGGACGCTTAGCCACGCATGGAGACGGAAGAAATGGAGGATTTGCGAGGTGAAATGGCCGTGGAGGTGGTTTGAGAAGTGGAGAATGGAGGAAGGTGAAGAAGAGAAGATGGAGTTGAGAGAGTTTGTTAGAGGAGAGAGAAAGTGAAAGTGGAAAAAATGGTTAAAAAGTTAGTTAGAGTTTGTGATATTTGAGCCTTTATAGTGGTGAGTAACTTTGGGATTATCGCCCAAAGGGTATTTTTGGTATTTGGTGAAAGGTTAGGATGAATGTGGACTAGATCTCATCTCCATGCATTTCTAAAAAAGTCCTCCTTTTTCTCCAAGTGATTGTGCTTCCAAAATTGCCCTTAATGAGGCCTCCAGACTCGAATTTGACCTTGGCGCCAATTTTGCCTCATTTGGAAAGATGCTCCCCAAGTACCTTCAAGTTGCAGGGCTGACTTTGCCTTAAATTAACTCTGCACAAAAGACTTCTGAAAAGTAGCTGACATTTCTGATCATTGTGCAGTCTGGCTCTTGTACTCGCTGACTGATGGACTTAAGCTTCCGGATGTCAAGACTGTCCGCCAGCGCCAGCACGTTCACTTCCGGATGTATATCCACTTTCGGATGTAAGTCCCTTCTTCAAGTGGCTCAGCTTCCGGATGTAACCTTGCTTCCTATTCTTGAATGCTTTGAGACACACCTGAAAGAATCAAACAAGCTTAGGTACCCAACCTTTCTTGGGTCCTCTATCATTAGTTCCCAGAGCCCTTGGTCCAGTGTTAGTTTTGACCTTGGGTATGATTAATCAGTGCCTCTGGCCTAGTGTTGGCTCTAGGCTCTTGGGCTTTCCTTGTGGATTGTTTCCAGGCTCTGGATCCCTGTCCTCCCTTAGTTTCTTTTCTTGGCGGAGGATCCTTTGTAGCCTTAGTTCCTTTTGGGACCCATTTATAAGAGCTGTTTGCTCCATGCTTCTTAGCATTACAGGTGGACGTGGAGTGTCCTTTCCTGTTACAATAATTACAGAAGCTAAAAGGTGTGGAGCTGTGATCAGTGGCTTTATGAAAGAATTTTAAGTAGGGCTTCACTTTTGGTTCCACCCACTTTTTCCCTCTAGGTTGTATCCTAAGCCAGTCTTGTCCCTATATGCCCTCTGATTCATTAAAATGATATTTAACATTTCAGATCCACTAGTGAATTTCTGCAGGGCATTTTGCAGTTTATCTTTTTCAGCTGAGATTTTGCTGCAATTAGAGCAGCTCTCAAGTGTTGAGGCACTGGGTTCTGTTTGGGGAGAACCCTTGCCATCCACTACCGGAAGCTTTCTGGCTTCCGCTAGCTCTTCACTCAGTGAGTCCACCTTGGACTCAAGTGATTCCTTTTTAACTTTCAATACTTTATAGGCTTTACATAAGCAGGAGAATTCTTCATGAACCTCATTATATGCCTCTTGTAGTTCAGAAAAAGTTACCTCACTGTCCTCCTGGATGGGATCAAAATCTGAAGATGCTTCCTCATCATCTTCTCTGGCAACCAGGCAGAGGTTGGCAACCTCTTCCTCATCACTTGCTTCCTCGTCTGAGCTATTTACCCAGATGGAGGACACAAAGGCTTTTCTTTTGTCCTCCCTTTTGATCTCTGCAAGCTTGGACACTCGGCCTTGAAGTGGCTAGGCTTTTTACACTCAAAGCACACTGGTGCCCTTTCCTTCTTATATCCTCTCCTCTGGCTGGAATCTCCTTTCTGAAAGCCTCCTTTCTTCTTGAAGAACTTTCTGAACTTCCTCACCATCATAGCCATCTCCTCATCATCAATGTCCTCCTCATCATCCTCATCATCATCATTATCATCAATCTTCTCCTTGCTGGGGGCAACGAGGGCAAGATTCTTGGTTTTAGATGAAGCTTGAGGAGCTCTCTGAGCCAGCAAAGTTGGTTCATATTCAGCCAGTGACCCAAACAGCGCAGTGATGGAGCTTGTTGACTCTCCTTGGATTTCTGCAAGATGGTAACTTTGGTGATCCAATCACCTTTCAAAACTTTTAAGATCTTGCTGACTTGTTCTTCTTCAGGAATGTCTTTACCCAGGGAGGCCAGGTTAATTATAAGATGAGTGAACCTGAGCTCCAGCTCTCTGATTAGCTCAGTTGGACTAATCATGGCAAATTTGTGGAACTCTTCCACCAACATCTCGAACCGTCTTGCCTTCACTCCCTTGGTTCCAGAGTGAGCAGCCTCAAGAGCCTCCCACGTATCCTCAGCAGTTTTGTGGTGGCTAATCCTATGAAACTCCTTAGGACTAAGAGCACATTGAATGTAGTGCATGGCTCTAAAGTTTAGCTGGACTAGAGCATAGTCCTCATTGGTGTATCTGGATCGCTACTTCGCAAAGCCATCATCATCAAGAGGGGTGTGATTCCCATGTTCGATCACATCCCAGAGTCGGATGTCGCTGGACTTGATGTAGGTCTCCATTCGGAATTTCCAGAATGGATAGTTGTACCCATCAAAGCCTGGAGGCTTGTTGGGTTGAATAGTGAACGTAATGGATGCACAAGAGGGGGGGGTGAATTGTGCTTCAAAAATAAATACTCGAAATAAACAACACAGGATTTATACTGGTTCGGTCTATCTGACCTACGTCCAGTCCTCAACCACCCAGGTGAGAGTTCCACTATAACTCAGGTTTTAAATCGGGTTCACCTGAAACCTTACAACCGCAAGTTTTAGACGGGATCACTTGCAACCTTACAACCACAAGTTTTGCGGGCTTACTTGCAACCTTTTTACCTAGCTCCCCCTTACACCAAGCAAGGGTTCAACCTTTACAAATAAAGGATTTTACTAACTAAGTTCTCTTTAAGAACAGATGGTGATACACACTTAAGCACAACTAATTGCTCTTATAACAAGAAGAGACTTAACTACAATGAGTACAGAATAAGTACGTGAAGAATCACTCAAAGTGTTAAATGCTCTTTTCTATTTCTGGGCAGCCTTGAATGCTTTAAAGATTTCTTGTGTTTCTCGCTCTAACTTCTCTCTAGAGTATTCAAGGATAATTGTTGTTGTAATAAATGAAGTTGAGCTCCCTTTATATAGTCTTCAAGCATTTGAACTCTTGGTAGGTGGGAGTCCCGTTTGAATTTGGCCGTTTATCCCAAGTTACCGTTTGCCCAATAAATGCTCCATTAATGCATAGCAGGGTTGACTTGCTTTATCTCTGAAAAGTAGTCCTGACACCTCTGCTCTGATATAAGCATTCTGACTTCTGAGTATGTGATTTTTTCTCTTGCACTCTTGCTGACGGATGATCATCTTTCATCCGCAAGTGGTAATCTTGCTCTGCAAGTGTTAAGCTCTGAGTCCCAATGTCAAGAGTCTTTCCATCCGGAAGCTCATTTGCATCCGGAAGCGTGACCATGTTCTGCACATACTGGTTAGTCCAACATAGCAATATATATATAAGAATTATACATGCTGTGGGAAGTTTGTTTGCTATGGGGAGTAGTTTACTTAGACTGTGTTCTGATTTGGTCTATGATGTATCTGGAAGCATTTTTACATCCGGAAGTAAAACTACTAGATGAAGGATCTTGGTTTACTATAACTCACTCTCACTTAGTGTATTTCATCCCAACACTCAGCGCTAGTCACTAAGCTATCGGAAGCACTTTTACTTGACGTAGTGAACTCACTGACGCTTAGGGTGAAATCTATTCTATCAATCTGCGCCAGTCAAGATCTAACAGGAAGTGCTTTCACTTGGCGAAGTAGACTTACTGACGCTTGGGGTAATAACTATTCTATTGCTCTGCGCCAGTCTGAGTCTAACAGGAAGCGCTTTCACTTGGGGAAGTAGACTTACTGACGCTTGGGGTAATATCTATTCTGTCGCTCTGCGCCAGTCTAATTCTAACAGGAAGCGCTTTCACTTGGGGAAGTAGACTCACTGTCGCTTGGAGTAATATCTATTCTATCGCTCTGCGCCAGTCTAAGTCTAACAGGAAGCAACTTCGCTTCCGATTGAATCATAGCTTAGTCTTAGGGTTTGTGCACCTAAAGTTCATGGACTAAGTTAAATCCCTAGTTATTTACTTGCTGACGCTGGGGGATGAAAGCATTCATCCGCATGCGCAAGTCCTAATCTAACCGGAAGTAAATCTTCATCCGGAAGCACTCTTACTTGGGATCCTTTGTTATCCTATTGCTTCCTAGGCACTTGGTCTAATCCTCTACATTTTAGTCTTCATCAAAACTTAAGATTCTAACATTCTCCCCCTTTTTGATGATGACAAACCTAGTTCTATTAATTAAGTTCATATGAAAGGATTAGCTGAAGAATAAAAGCAATAGTTCAGAATAAGTAACTTAGACAAATATTATTGATAAGCATAGGTTACAGGTCAGAGCATATAATTAGATAACATTTACAAGCAGCGAGCATATAGTAGGCAGATATGAGAACATGCATGAAAAGATGAACATTTCTAAGTAAAAAAAAATTGGGCTGGGGGTTGTTTCTTTGTTTCTTCTTTCTCTCCCTCTCGCTGAAGCTCTTCTTCATCAAGGAACTCCCAGGGTAGCAAGGCTAGTGGTCAATGCATTTCTCCCCCTTTTGGCATCATCAAAGAGTGTTTTCCATATTTGATCGCCGCAGCCTCCTCCTTAGGGATGGACTTCCTCTTCTTAGAACCCACTAACAGTTCTGCCATTCTACCAGAAGTTTCAGGCTGACCTTGAATATTTTCATCCTGCCCTAGGGCAATTTGCCGAGAAACTTCATGATGTTCTTGATGTCTTTCACGATGCCCAGATTTTCCAGAATGTTGATGGCTTGATTTCCCAGATTTGGACTTGTGTTTCTTAGATGAGGAGGGTTTCCTCGAAACTGGGTTTGCTTCAGAGGGTTCGGCCATTTTTTGTGGGGTTGATGAAATGTTTATATGAAGAACATAGATGAAAATGAAGAATGTGTGAAATGAGATGTCCCTTTTATAGGTAAAGTCATTAAGGGCAAAAAGGTCATGCTCCTTCACATTATCACACATTGGGTAGCGTAAACGCCTTAAGTTGGATCGATATACCTGATGACACGTGTCGCTTCATATTGTCAGAGAAGTCGAAACGTCTCATTTGGAAGTTGAAGCGTTTTCTGAAGTGACGTGTCTTCTTGGACTTGTGCTGGCGCTCTCTTGGTTTGATCATCCAGCGTCAGTGTGTAATCATTCGGAAGTGGTTTTGCTTCCGGTTGCACTTACTTAAGATTCAACATTGAATACCTGCAAGGACATATATTGGCACTCCGATGCCTAAGTTAGTATTGTTTGAATTATTTTGAAAAACAATTAAGTACATGGAATTTACACTTCATTTGGGTTTACCATTCCCAAATCACCTCTAATAAAAGTAAATTGGTCAACCCCCAGAGGCTTGGTGAAGATATCAGCAAGCTGTTGTTGTGTGGGGACAAACTGTACTTTGACATCTTTCTTTTGAACATGGTCTCTGATGAAATGATGTCTGACATCAATGTGCTTTGTCCTAGTGTGCTGAACCGGATTCTTGGCTAGGCTGATTGTGCTTGTGTTGTCACAGAGGATGGGTGCCTCAGGGAATTCCAAGCCAAGATCTCTCAACTGGTTCTTCAGCCACAACACTTGGGCACAACAACTGGCTGCTGCAATGTATTCTGCCTCAGTGGATGACAAGGACACGCAGGTCTGCTTTTTGCTCGCCCAAGACACCAGACAACCACCAAGGAAGGCGCATTGTCCACTGGTGCTTTTCCTATCAGTTTTATAACCTGCATGATCAGAGTCAGAATAAGCCCACAAGAACTCTTGGTTACCTCTGGGATACCAAAGACCAAGTTCTTGTGTCCCCTCAAGGTATCTTAAGATACGTTTAACACATGTTAGATGTGACTCCTTGGGGTTGGCTTGAAATCTAGCACACATGCCTACACTAAATTGAATGTCAGGTCTGCTGGCTGTTAAGTATAGGAGAGAACCTATCATTCCTCTATACATGGGCAGGCTAACAGATTTACCCTTTGCGTCAGCATCAAGTGCGGCAGTGGTGCTCATGGGAGTGTCATACTCCTTGCATTCATCCATCCCAAACTTTTTGAGTAGCTCTCTGCAGTATTTGGCTTGGGAGATGAATATTCCATTCTTCTTCTGCTTAATTTGCAGGCCTAGGAAGAACGTTAGTTCTCCCATCATTGACATTTCAAACTCACCCTGCATGGTCTTAGAAAAATCCTCACAAAGCTTTTCGTTAGTTGCTCCAAAGATAATATCATCAACATAAATTTGAACAATTAGCATGTCTCTATCTTTGTGAAGGATAAACAGTGTATTATCAAGTTTGCCTCTTGAGAAACCTTTGCCTAGCAGAAAGCTGCTAAGTCTCTCATACCAAGCTCTAGGAGCTTGTTTTAGGCCATATAAAGCTTTCTTTAATCTATACACATGTTTGGGGTGCTTATGATCCTCAAAGCCAGGAGGTTGTTCTACATATACCTCTTCTTTAATATAACCATTAAGAAATGCACTCTTTACATCCATTTGATATAGCCTGAAGCCCTTCATGGATGCAAAGGCTAGAAGAATCCTTATTGCTTCAAGTCTCGCGACTGGAGCAAATGTTTCTTCATAGTCAATGCCTTCTTCTTGGTTATATCCTTTGGCAACTAGTCTGGCTTTGTTTCTTGTAATTTGACCTGTCTCATCCAGTTTGTTTTTAAAGACCCATTTGGTCCCTACTATAGATTGATGAGATGGCCTAGGGACTAGTTCCCAGACTTGACTTCTTTCAAATTGATTTAGCTCTTCCTGCATGGCAATAATCCAGTCGCAGTCCTCAAGAGCTTGTTCAACTGAAGTTGGTTCTATTTGAGATAGAAATGCACCAAACTCAACTTCATTTTGAACCTGCCTTCTGGTTCTCACACCAGAAGAAACATCACCAAGCACTTGATCAAGAGGATGATCTCTGTGATGCCTCCTAGCTGTTGGCAACTGTGCCTCATCATGCACAGTCTGCACTCTAGGTTCATCGCAGAGTTCATCTTCTTCCTTAGGATTGTTTGCTGGTGTTTCTTTTGGTGGTGAAGAAGATGATGGTAATTTTGGGAGGTTAAGTAATTCATCATCTTCTCTGGATTGTCCCCATGTAGGAATTTCATCAAATACAACATGCATGGATTCCTCTACAGTTTTAGTTCTCATGTTGTATATCCTATAAGCTTTACTCCTAAGGGAATATCCTATGAATATACCTATATCAGCCTTTGGATCAAACTTACCCAAGTTTACCTTTCCATTATTATGCACGTAGCATTTTGATCCAAATATTCTGAGGTGGCTGATGTTTGGCTTCCTTCCTCTGTATAGCTCATATGGAGTCTTATCCAAGCCTTTACGAACATAAGCTCTGTTGGAGATATAGCAAGCAGTGCTCATAGCGTCCGCCCAGAACACTTGAGAAACCTCTTTCTCGTTGAGCATGCTTCTAGCCATCTCCGTCAGAACCCTGTTCTTTCTTTCAACTACTCCATTTTGTTGAGGAGTCCTCGGAGCTGAGAAGTTATGTTCAATTCCATTTTGCTCACATAGCTCAGAGAAGCTATGGTTCTCAAACTCTCCTCCATGGTCTGTCCTTATGGCTGTGATTTTGAGATCCTTCTCATTCTGCACTTTCTTAGCCAGGACAACGAAAGCATCAAAAGCATCTTGCTTAGAGGCAAGAAACAAAGTCCACGTAAACCTTGAATAGTCATCCACCACCACTAAAGCATATAGGTTTCCACCTAAGCTTTTTACTCTTGCTGGCCCAACCAAATCCATGTGGATTAGTTCCAAGGGCCTGCTGGTGGAGACTCTCTTCTTGGTTTTAAACGAGGATTTTGTTTGCTTTCCTCGTTGGCAGGATTCACAGATAAAATCATGCTTAACCTTAAAAGGGGGAATACCTACAGCTAGCTCCTTTTTAATTAGCATGTCCAATTGAGTAAAGTTAACATGAGCTAGTCTCTTATGCCAAAGCCAGTTATTCTCATCACTAGATATTAGACATTTTTCTTCTAGCTGTTGACATAAATCTAAGGTATATAGATTCCCATTTCTAATTGCCTTAATTTTGCATTTTAGGTTGGCCTTATCTATATTCAGATCCTGCTTATCAACTATTAAGCACTCATTTGAATCAAATATTACCCAGTTACCTTTGTCCGTGCTTTGACTTACACTTAGCAGGTTGTGACAGAGACCGTCCACTAGATATACATCTTTGACTGGTCCGACTTCTCCAACTCCAGTGATCTTGCCACTTTGATTTCCTCCAAAGGTCACTGTGGCTCCATCTTTGATCACCAGAGACTTGAACTTGTCTCTGTCTCCAGTCATATGTCTCGAGCATCCGCTATCGATGTACCAATTTTTGTTCCTGGATGCCTTGAGACACACCTGAAACAATCAAGCAATTTTAGGTACCCAACCTCTCTTGGGTCCTTTGTCATTAGTGCCTAGGACCCTTGGCCTAGTTTTGGGCTTATCCTTGTGCCTATACACATTTGGAGTCTTTGGCCTAGTGTTGGCTCTAGACTCTTGGGTTCTCCCAGTGGGATGATTCCAGGCTTGGGATCCTTGTCCTCTCTTGATTTCCTTTGCAGGTGGAGGATCCTTTGTAGCCCTGGTTCCTTTAGGGACCCACTTGTATGAGCTGTTAGCTCCATGCTTTTTAGCGTTACAGGTGGACATCGAGTGTCCTTTTCTGTTGCAGTAATTACAGAAGCTGAAAGGTGAGGAGCTATGACTGGTGGCTTTATGGAAGAACTTTAAGTAAGGCTTTACTTTTGGTTCTTCCCACGTTTTCTTCCTGGGGGTATATCCCAAGCCAGTCCTATCCCTATATGCCCTTTGGTTCATTAAAAGTATATTCAGCATTTCTGAACCATTGGTGAATTTCTGCAGGGCATTTTGCAGCTTATTATTTTCTTCTGAGATTTTGCTGCAATTTGGACAGCTCTCAGGTGTTGGGATGTTGGGTTCTGCTTGAGGAGAACCCTGTCCATCCACCATTGGAGATCTTCTAGCTTCCGCTAGTTCCTCACTGAGTGAGTCCACCTTGGACTCAAGTGACTCCTTTTTGGTTTTCAAGAATTTATAGGCTTTACATAGTTTAGAGAATTCTTCATGAATCTCATTGTAAGCCTCTTGTAGTTCAGGAAGAGTTACCTCATGTTCTTCATTGGTGAGGTCAAGATCTGAAGATGCTTCCTCATCCTCTTCTCTAGCTACCAGGCAGAGGTTGGCAACTTCTTCATCATCACTTGCTTCCTCATCTGAGCTGTTTACCCAAATGGAGGAAACGAGTGCCTTTCTTTTATCCTTGCCTTTGGACCTCTGCAGGCTGGGACACTCAGCCTTGAAGTGACCAGGCTTATTGCATTCAAAGCACACAGGGACCTTCTCTTTCTTGTATCCCCTCTTCTGGCTGGTGTCACCTTTCTGATAGCCTTCCTTCTTCCTGAGGAATTTCCTGAACTTCCTCACCATCAGGGCCATCTCCTCATCGTCCATCTCATCGTCGTCATCCTCATCATTGTCCTTGATCTCTTTGCTGGGAGCAACGAGAGCAAGGTTCTTACTCTTGGATGAGGTTTGAGGAGCTCTCATAGCCAGCAAGGTTGGCTCATATTCAGCAAGTGAGCCAAAAAGAGCGGTGACGGAGTTGGTTGATTCTCCTTGCACTTCTTGCAGAATAGTGACTTTGGTGATCCAGTCACCCTTCAAGATTTTCAGAATCTTGCTCACCTGCTCTCTTTCAGGGATATCCTTACCAAGCGAGGCTAGATTATTGATGAGATGGGTGAATCTGAGCTCTAGATCTCTGATAGGCTCGGTGGGGCTTAGCATGGCGAATTTGTGGAATTCTTCCACCAGCATCTCAACACGTCTTGCTTTAACTCCCCTGGTTCCGGAGTGTGCAGCCTCAAGAGCCTCCCACATATCCTTTGCATTTTTGTGGTGGCTGATCCTGTGAAACTCTTTGTAGCTGAGAGCACACTGGATGTAGTGCATAGCCCTATAGTTGAGTTGGACTAGAGCATAGTCCTCAGCAGTATATCTGGCTTTTGCCTTAGCAAATCCTTCCTCATCTAAGGGGGTTTGATCCCCATGTTCGATCACGTCCCATAGTCTGATATCGCTTGACTTGATATAGGTTTCCATTCTGAATTTCCAGAATGTATAGTTGTGCCCATCGAAGCCTGGGGGCTTGTTGGGTTGTACAGCAACATCTGGCAGACCATACTCCGTATCCATTACTTAGATCTTTGCTTTCCGGATTCGTTGGAATCGAGTGAGAAAGACCCGCTCTGATACCAAATGAACGTAATGGATGCACAAGAGGGGGGGGTGAATTGTGCTTCAAAAATAAATACTCGAAATAAACAACACAGGATTTATACTGGTTCGGTCTATCTGACCTACGTCCAGTCCTCAACCACCCAGGCTGAGAGTTCCAATATAACTCAGGTTTTAAATCGGGTTCACCTGAAACCTTACAACCGCAAGTTTTAGACGGGATCACTTGCAACCTTACAACCACAAGTTTTGCGGGCTTACTTGCAACCTTTTTACCTAGCTCCCCCTTACACCAAGCAAGGGTTCAACCTTTACAAATAAAGGATTTTACTAACTAAGTTCTCTTTAAGAACAGATGGTGATACACACTTAAGCACAACTAATTGCTCTTATAACAAGAAGAGACTTAACTACAATGAGTACAGAATAAGTACGTGAAGAATCACTCAAAGTGTTAAATGCTCTTTTCTATTTCTGGGCAGCCTTGAATGCTTTAAAGATTTCTTGTGTTTCTCGCTCTAACTTCTCTCTAGAGTATTCAAGGATAATTGTTGTTGTAATAAATGAAGTTGAGCTCCCTTTATATAGTCTTCAAGCATTTGAACTCTTGGTAGGTGGGAGTCCCGTTTGAATTTGGCCGTTTATCCCAAGTTACCGTTTGCCCAATAAATGCTCCATTAATGCATAGCAGGGTTGACTTGCTTTATCTCTGAAAAGTAGTCCTGACACCTCTGCTCTGATATAAGCATTCTGACTTCTGAGTATGTGATTTTTTCTCTTGCACTCTTGCTGACGGATGATCATCTTTCATCCGCAAGTGGTAATCTTGCTCTGCAAGTGTTAAGCTCTGAGTCCCAATGTCAAGAGTCTTTCCATCCGGAAGCTCATTTGCATCCGGAAGCGTGACCATGTTCTGCACATACTGGTTAGTCCAACATAGCAATATATATATAAGAATTATACATGCTGTGGGAAGTTTGTTTGCTATGGGGAGTAGTTTACTTAGACTGTGTTCTGATTTGGTCTATGATGTATCTGGAAGCATTTTTACATCCGGAAGTAAAACTACTAGATGAAGGATCTTGGTTTACTATAACTCACTCTCACTTAGTGTATTTCATCCCAACACTCAGCGCTAGTCACTAAGCTATCGGAAGCACTTTTACTTGACGTAGTGAACTCACTGACGCTTAGGGTGAAATCTATTCTATCAATCTGCGCCAGTCAAGATCTAACAGGAAGTGCTTTCACTTGGCGAAGTAGACTTACTGACGCTTGGGGTAATAACTATTCTATTGCTCTGCGCCAGTCTGAGTCTAACAGGAAGCGCTTTCACTTGGGGAAGTAGACTTACTGACGCTTGGGGTAATATCTATTCTGTCGCTCTGCGCCAGTCTAATTCTAACAGGAAGCGCTTTCACTTGGGGAAGTAGACTCACTGTCGCTTGGAGTAATATCTATTCTATCGCTCTGCGCCAGTCTAAGTCTAACAGGAAGCAACTTCGCTTCCGATTGAATCATAGCTTAGTCTTAGGGTTTGTGCACCTAAAGTTCATGGACTAAGTTAAATCCCTAGTTATTTACTTGCTGACGCTGGGGGATGAAAGCATTCATCCGCATGCGCAAGTCCTAATCTAACCGGAAGTAAATCTTCATCCGGAAGCACTCTTACTTGGGATCCTTTGTTATCCTATTGCTTCCTAGGCACTTGGTCTAATCCTCTACATTTTAGTCTTCATCAAAACTTAAGATTCTAACAAATAGAGACATCTGGCAAGGAATAATCTGTATACATTACTGGATCTTTACTTTCTAGATTCGTTGGAATCAAGTCAGAAAGACCTGCTCTGATACCAAATGAAAGTAATGGATGCACAAGAGGAGGGTGAATTGTGCTACCAAATAAAAATCAAACAATAACAACACAAGGGTTTATACTGGTTCGGTCTTCCTGACCTACGTCCAGTTCTCAACCACCCAGGTTGAGTTTCACTATCCCCAGGTTTTACAAACGGGTTCATCTGGAACCTTTACAACCGCAAGTTTTGGACGGGATCACTTGCAACCTTACAACCACAAGTTTTACTCAAGGCTCACTTGCAACCTTGCTAACTAACTCCCCCTTACAACCAGCAAGGGTGAAACCTTGACAAATAAAGGATTTTCTAAACTTAGTTCTCATAAAGAACGGATAATGTTACACACTTAAGTACAATGAATGCTCTTAATAGAAGAAGAGACTTAACTACAAAGAGTACAAGATAAGTAGATGAAAAGAACTCTCAATGTGTTAAATGCTCTTTCTCTTTTCTGGGCAGCTTTGAATGCTCGAAGGATTTCTCAGTTTCTCACTCTAGCTTTCTTCAAGATGTCAAAGATATTAGTTGTCTTCATAAATGAAGGTGAGCTTGCTTATATAGTCTTCAAGTATTCTCACTCTTGGTAGGTGGGTTAGCCAGTTTGAATATGGCCGTTTTTCCCATGTTACCGTTTGCCCAATTAATGCTCCATTAATTCTTAGCAGGGTTGACTTTGCTTTATCTCTGAAAAGTAGTTCTGACACCTCTGCTCTGTCAAAAGCATTCTGACACTGCACTGCTCTGAACATTCTGACATTCTGATTGCTTGCGGAAGCAAGTCCACGTCCGGAAGCAACTTTACTCAGTGTACTGCATTTTGAACGTTAGTCTTAACAATAATAGCACATACTCACATGCAGTGGGAGTTCACTTTGTCTAAGGGAGCTCTTTTACATCCGGAAGCAATTTCACATCCGGAAGCACTTCTACTGGATGTTGGGTTATTTTCATATTATACTCACTGACGCTCAGTGTTATCCATACCAACAACCAGCGCTAGTCACTAAGCAATCGGAAGCAAATCCACTGGACGTTGGGTTATGTTCACTGGCGCTCAGTGTTATCCATACCAACAGCCAGTGCTAGCCTTAATACAATCGGAAGCAAATCCACATTCGGAAGCTTCCTAACTTAGTCTCGAGGATTTTATACAACTAATGTTCTTAGACTGAGTTATTACTTAGTGAAGTACTTACTGTCGCTGGGGGATGAGACGTTCATCCGCGAGCGCTAGTCCTAGTCCATCTGAAAGTAAATTCACATCCGGTTG
Source organism: Mimosa pudica (assembly GCA_029929735.1). Taxonomy (NCBI): domain Eukaryota; kingdom Viridiplantae; phylum Streptophyta; class Magnoliopsida; order Fabales; family Fabaceae; genus Mimosa; species Mimosa pudica. The sequence goes on along the minus strand of JAKELP010000022.1, from coordinate 400,502 downwards.
TACTCTTACTTGGGGTTCTATGTTGACCTAACTTTCTCTAAGTGTTTAGCTCATTCTTTCATATTTTAGTCTTCATCAAAACTTAAGATTCTAACACTTACTACCTGTAAGGGTTCAACCTTTCAAACAAAGGATTTTCTAACTTAGTTCTCTCTAAGAACAAATGATGTTACTCACTTAAGTACAATGAATGCTCTTAATAAATGAAGAGACTTAACTACAAAGAGTACAAGATGGATAATAAATAAAACTCTCAATGTATTAAGTGCTCTCTGTCTTTTCTGGGCAGCTTTGAATGCTTGAAGAGTATGCTCGGTTTCTCTCTCTAGTTTCTTCGATGATCTTCATAAATGAAGATGAACTTCTTTATATAGCATCTTCAAGGATTCTCTTTCTTAGTAGGTAACAATGCCGTTCGAAATTAGTCGTTATTCCCTCGTTACCGTTGAACCAATTAATGCTCCATTAATGCTCAGCAGGGTTGACTTGCTTTATTTCTGAAAAGCAACTCTGACAACTCTACTCTGCCAAAAAGCAATTCTGACTTCTGACTGTTGTACGTTCTGACATTCTTATTGCTACCGGAAGCAAGTCCACATCCGGAAGCAACAACACTCAGTTCTGCACTTAAACGTTAGTCCAACAACACATAGTCACATGCAGTGGGAGTTCAATTGCCTATGGGAAGCTCTCTTACTTCCGGAAGCAATTCCACATCCGGAAGCACTCCTACTAGAAACTATGTTATGACTTAGAGTTATATATCAACTGACGCTCGGTGTTGTCTAATCCAATAGACAGCGCTAGTCACTCAATTTATGCTAAGACTTCCAGAAGCAATTCTGCATCCGATTTTGTCCTAACTTAGTCTCAAGGATTTGGTACTCTAACACTCTTAGACTTAGCTCTGACTTAGTGACTTACAAGCTTCCGCTGTGGGATGAGCCTTTCATCCGCGAGCGCTAGTCCTAATCCATCCGGAAGTAAATCCACATCCGGTTGTACTCTTACATGGGGTTATATATTAACCTAATTCTTTCTAAGTATTTATCTGGTTCTTTCATATTTTAGTCTTCATCAAAACTTAAGATTCTAACACAACAAAAGTGAGAAGTGAAAACCCTTCAAATGTTACTTCATCACTGCGCCGCACACAATTCCTTCAATCATCATCTTGCTTCTGTTCCTTCGGTCCATTGCTTTCTTCCCTCTCACAGTACAAGTTTTGTCCCATGTGTAAGTAACTTTTTCTTATAATACTATTACATTATGCTACATCATCCTTTACTACACTTCATTACACACACATATATAAAAGTCATTCACTCCACTGTTATGGTCATGGGTATGGCATCTTCTTTTATTTATAATTTTCATAAACCAATCCCACGTTTTTTTAGGTATTATATATATAAATGTATATTATTTTGTTCTCTCTCAACTATTATTCGATCAATTTGGGTGCAGATTTTGTACCTCCTCTTTTTATCACTTTCGATATTTATGAGTATATTTTATTATAAAAAATATTATTTAAATGATGGAATTTATTATTTAATAATATTTTACCCAAGATTTAAAGAGTACTGTGTGAGCGTATAATTAGGGATAGCTTTAGGTATGATCCTATTAAAATACCTTTAAATGGTATTAAGCCACATATTAAAATATTTATATTGCTACACTGAGAGTCTTATTAAGAGCTTTAGAGTGACTTTGTTTGATTAACTGTGAGCTAAGGAGTACCAGGTAACTCTGAATTATTCTTTCGTATGCTTGTAAGTTATGTATAATTATAATCTGATTGATTATTGATTACCTCTTAATTTAAAAATGTGCGCTGTTATGAGTAGTTTGTTCCTTTTCAAGCATGCTTGTTGTTAAATTAGTTTGTTCCTTTTAAAGCATGCTTGTTGTTAACTGTTTTGATATGTAATATGTGAATGATAAGTACTTTGATTCCTTTCAAGCATGCTTGCTTATATGATGATGTTTTATTGTGTTAAAGAGTGTGTTATGGTAATTTAGTTCAAGTATATTTTAATTGTTGGTGAATGTATATATCTGTCATTGCATGAGCATCTGTGATGGGATAGGGATTAGAGGAGAATTATGTGATGATGAATGTTTATACCAACCACTCGGTGCACAGTGGCAGTGGTACTTGTCAGGGCCCTTTCTTCTATGCTTCCTTTGCCAGGGATTGCATGGAAGTTATGGGACATGTGACACCTCCTTATATTTGTTCTTTAAGGAGGGGAGTCATAGTCCATGCTTGAGCTCTGTACCTTTGGCAGGGTACATCTCAAGTAATGGTGAGCTTGGAACAATCTAGTTACTTGGATGTGTTTCTGTTTGGACTATGTGTTAGCCTATGGCTCCTGTCAGCGGAATAAAGGTGGAGGCGATATAAGGGAGGCATACTGCATTTATGCATAAGTGAAATCTTAATGTGATGGTACCATTTTTGAATTAAGAGGTCTAAAGAGTTGATTTGTATGAACGAATATGAGAAAGACTTTTGTATTGTAATTATATATAATTTGCTTGTGTACGTTAGGAGAGTTCAGTAGTTACTGAGATGTCGATCTCACCCTATTATTAACATTTTTAGGTGATAGATCTAATAATAAGCAAGGGAAGACACTTGAGGAGTAAGCACATTTATTTTATATTTATTTTGTCATTGACCTCAACCTTTACTGTTTTACTTTGTTTTATTTTAAAAGATCTATTTTGGAGTGTAAATGTAATTTTTTTTTATAAATTGTACATAATATTTTGTTGGGTGTTACAATTTGGTATCAGAGCAATACGATTCTGTGACCGTCTGTCTTACGATTTTGAAAAGTATTTTCAAAGAAAAATGTGTTTAGAACTTTTGGAGGTCATGACAATTTAAATATAATTTGTGATCTTCCCTTATTAGTCATTCTTATGATAGAGTATATTGTTGCATTTTAATTTTGTTGATGTGGAATTATATCTAGGAATGGATAAAGGAAGATAAGAAAAAAAAGTTGATACATAAATATTATGCATAGATGATTAGTATAGTTAATTCTCAATGTTGGTGTAATACTTGAGGAAATAATAATTAGGAATGGATGAAAGCATATAGAAATGCTTAGTATTATATTGTGGTTATATTTCATATTTTTATGGTGTTTGGTGATAGTATATATACGTAGCCTTGTCTTTTATTTATTTATTTATTTATTTATTTATTTATTTATTTATTATAAAGTGTGTTTGCATCAAAATGTGATATTGTACAAATGATATAAGTTTTTTCGTCAAAGCCATAAACTTGATATTAAAGTGATATATATGATTGATTAGTAAGTACGTATATGTTTCTAAGAGAAGTGAAATTGTAAAAGACTGCATGAGCAAAATTTTTACTGTAAAGCAAGGATTTTCAAAATATAAGTGCTAAATTATATATTTCTCCTAATCAACCCCTTAGTTAACAAAGTCAGAATGGTTGTTATTACTCAATCATATTATTGAATATTTTCTTCTCTTAAGGAAGAGAACTATGAAAGATATGCTGATAAAGTAAGGGAACAAGGCATGATCAGAAATGTTTATAAGAAAAAAAAGGGAGTTGGATCGTACATGTCATGGGAATTGAATGCTTAAGGGAGTATAGACTATAGAGTAGTGTTATGAGAAAAGTAGACATTTTTCTGTGATCATTAAGAGAATATAGCTTTAAGTCGATATAAGTAATAAAGAAAGATAAGCATGGATTGATTCTCTAGGATTGAGACTGAGAGATGTTATAACGAAGGTAGTTGATTAATTAGTTTTGATCTAAGAACTATGTTATAGAAAGCCTTACATATAGCTTGGCTCATTGATGATCAAGGAATGATAGAGAAAGGTGAGTTTGTGTACTTCGAACCAATTCATTATGGAGAATTCATTATTCAAAAAGGGGGATCCCGTAGAATCCGTCAAATACTCCACCTCCTAATTATTAATGGGAAGTTTATGACAAATTGTTGACCGACTATCTAGAATTTTTAAGAGAGGCATTGAGATGAGAGAATAAATCAGAATCTAAAGATGATAAACTACTGGTTTATAGAAGAGTAGAATTAGTAAAGTTTAGAGCTCATATAAGGACCTAATATATTAACTAAAATTTTTACTATTTTTCTGGATTCTATAAATGTGAATAGCATGGACTATGAAAAAGGTATCATGTGTGAGAGGTTAGGTTACAAATGATATTTTGAAGATAGTAACTTTTGTAGTCATGGGTACAGTTGTTGCTTGAGGATAAGTTTTGATATCATAAAGCATTTGAGTTTGAAAGAATGTTTTTGTTATTTAAATAGGAGCTGGATTAATATAATATGTTATTTGTTTTTGTATGATGTTGTATAACCAAGGTTTTGAGGATGATAGTGGTTGTTTAGCTCATGGGGGTGTTTAACCATTAAAAAGTTAAACAAATATGAGAGTTACATGTAATCAGATATTTATGTTCGTGAGTTTTGAATTAAAAATTATTGTGTGCCTTGGAGAGATACTAACAATCTTATTGTTCATCAAAACGATTTAAATATGATTTAAATATATCGAGTATCACCTTAAGGAATTCAATGATAATATTTTTGGATCGTATTGTCAATAGTTATTTATTTTTCAAAGCTAAATTAACTTCTAGTGTGGGTCTGGAAGGAGCAATGTTTAGAAATATGTATTTTAAAAAAAAACATGAGTATTGGTAATAATATCATTGGTATGGATTATCATTGTGCCGAATACTAAGGATGGAGTGATGTATGAATATAATAGTTTTAGAAACTATTATATTGGTGTGTGGCAATGAAACCGGGTGTACTATTTAGTTTATTTTTAGTAACTGAATTTCAAATTTACTTGATGGGTTAAATTTTTGGAAGGTAATTACTCAAAAACTAGAATGGTTTAGTGACATAGATATATTATATTAGTATGAACCAAGGACTATATTGAGAAAATTTGTTAAAAATTGAGATTTTGATGTGATTTTAATAAGTGGATGTAGGTTTCTCATAAATTGAGGAGTATTGTACATATGAGTGATTTCATAGGCTTGCTAGTGTGGATCAAGCTACTAGGAAGATAGGGAGAGTGACAAGGAATCATTGAATAAAGTTACTTAAACAGATTATGCACTCATTCAGGGATTTTTTTTTTTGGAGATATTGAAATTATGTTTAAGGAAATATTTGAAGACAAATAAGGATTGAGGTTGATATAGTGATTAGAATATAATATTTCAGTATGGTGATCTATTCATAGGATTAGGAATATAGAATTTGAGATGTTGTAAATGTTTGAGTTATTTAGTCTTTCTTAAGGTTATGAAGAAATTTCATTTTAGTGTTTAAATTAGAAGTTATGATTATGATTGAGTTAGTAAATGGTGACGCTAGATAAATTTAAGATTCCATGGTTGATGATCTAGTGAAGGTTTTGTTGATTTATGAATGTTATTGTGAACGAATTGCACTGTATTTGATTTTGGCTTATCTTGAATTGAGGTCATGAGTCGTGGAGAGGAATAAACTTTTAGGGAATTGTTATCCAATAGTAAAGGAGTTAGAAATATTATTTTAGAATATGAGATTATGATTGAGTATCATTGTGATTCTGAAAGGATAGTAGAAGTTGAACTCAATAGGGAATGTATCGTTGACAAGTAATGTTGATTTTAAATCACCCAACTGTAGAGCTCAAAGCAGATAAGGAAGATTGAGGCATTATGAGTTTTATGATTGAATTGAGATGGTGAAATATGATGTTTTAGAGGATTTCAATGGCAAGTTCATGCGTATAGTATTGGGATGTTTTTGAGTTAGTATAGAGTTAAGTGACATTAAAACTTGAAAATAGTAGCTGAAGAGTGTAGAGAGTTATACACAAAATTTTTGATAATGATTATTCAAAGTAATGATGAGTATCTATCTTGTTTTATCGGAATAAATCAATTTGAGTGCTATTGTATTGTGAATTAATTGTTAGAGTTGTATGATTTAGGAAATCTTGAGGACAAAATGTTTTTTAGGAGGGGAGAATTGTAACATCCCATATTTTAATACTTATAAATAAATTGAGTTTGTGACATTTAAAATTTCTATTTAAGAATAGGGCTTTTAAGAAGTAATAATTAGAGTTAAAACTTAATAAAATGGTAAATTATGGGGTCATGAGATATTCTTAACTTTTTTTAAAAAAATAATGTTTGTCTAGTTAGTTAGATCTTAATAAAAGAGTTGGTGGTGTATAATTAAACTAGATAATTAGATGATTAAGAATGATGATCTTGATGTTAAAAAAAAAGATGAACTTAATAGCTCATTTGATAAAAGCCCAATTGTGAAAAGTGAGAAGTGAAAACCCTTCAAATGTTACTTCATCACTGCGCCGCACACAATTCCTTCAATCATCATCTTGCTTCTGTTCCTTCGGTCCATTGCTTTCTTCCCTCTCACAGTACAAGTTTTGTCCCATGTGTAGTTAACTTTTTCTTATAATACTATTACATTATGCTACATCATCCTTTACTACACTTCATTACACACACATATATAAAAGTCATTTCACTCCACTGTTATGGTCATGGGTATGGCATCTTCTTTTATTTATAATTTTCATAAACCAATCCCACGTTTTTTTTAGGTATTATATATATAAATGTATATTATTTTGTTCTCTCTCAACTATTCTTCGATCAATTTGGGTGCAGATTTTGTACCTCCTCTTTTTATCACTTTCGATATTTATGAGTATATTTTATTATAAAAAAATATTATTTAAATGATGGAATTTATTATTTAATAATATTTTACCCAAGATTTAAAGAGTACTGTGTGAGCGTATAATTAGGGATAGCTTTAGGTATGATCCTATTAGAATACCTTTAAATGGTATTAAGCCAGGGTAAAGGTGCATTTTTAGTACTGTAGAATATAGCAAAGTGCACTTACCATAATACACAATATTGTGGTCCATTTGTGGTAACCAAGAATTATTTTCGTGGCTTATTTAGTAACGACGTTAAATAAGTTAAATTTGACCGTTATGTGTCAAATTTTGACCATTAAATTGTGCGTAAAGGAGCATTTTCAGTACTCTAGAATATAGAAGGAGCACCAAACATAATATACAATATTTTGGTCCATTTGTGATAACTAAGAATTATTTTCATTGCTTATCTAGTAATTCGTTAGCTAAAACTCACTTTTATAAGATAAAATCTAATGTGACATAACGATGTAATATATGTATATTGAAATGACAATTTAACGAACATTATTTTAAGTTTATAACTATGTAATCAGATAGAAGTAACTCTTCTTCTATTACATCATAGGGTCGTTAATTTGGGACAAACCAGTATGATCAACCCGTTTTAATTTGTGTCGAGCCAGTATGACCAGCCCGTTCTAACTCAGTAAGACCAACCTGTTTAGTTTATGATTCTCAGCTTACATTTTTTATATATGTAAAATACTAATGACTTATTAGTTTATACATGCATGATACTAGGATAGTCTATGGATCTTTATAACTTTGTAGTGTTTAATTATTTGACACTTTGAATAATATTGTGACTTAGTTGTTTATGGTGTTTAAATATTGTATATTATGTTTGATGCCCTTTCTATATTCTAGAGTACTGAAAATGCTCCTTTACCCCACAATTTAACGGTCAAAATTTGACACATAACGGTCAAACTTAACTTATTTAACGTCGTTACTAAATAAGCCATGAAAATAATTTTTGGTTACCACAAATGGACCACAATATTGTATATTATGTTAGGTGCACTTTGCTATATTCTAGAGTACTAAAAATGCACCTTAACCCTATTAAGCCACATATTAAAATATTTATATTGCTACACTGTAGAGTCTTATTAAGAGCTTTAGAGTGACTTTGTTTGATTAATTGTGAGCTAAGGAGTACCAGGTAACTCTGAATTATTCTTTCGTATGCTTGTAAGTTATGTATAATTATAATCTGATTGATTATTGATTACCTCTTAATTTAAAAATGTGCGCTGTTATGAGTAGTCTGTTCCTTTTCAAGCATGCTTGTTGTTAAATTAGTTTGTTCCTTTTAAAGCATGTTTGTTGTTAACTGTTTTGATATGTAATATGTGAATGATAAGTACTTTGATTCCTTTCAAGCATGTTTGCTTATATGATGATGTTTTATTGTGTTAAAGAGTGTGTTATGGTAATTTAGTTCAAGTATATTTTAATTGTTGGTGAATGTATATATCTGTCATTGCATGAGCATCTGTGATGGGATAGGGATTAGAGGAGAATTATGTGATGATGAATGTTTATACCACCACTCGGTGCACAGTGGCAGTGGTACTTGTCAGGGCCCTTTCTTCTATGCTTCCTTTGTCATGGATTGCATGGAAGTTATGGGACATGTGACACCTCCTTATATTTGTTCTTTAAGGAGGGGAGTCATAGTCCATGCTTGAGCTCTGTACCTTTGGCAGGGTACATCTCAAGTAATGGTGAGCTTGGAACAATCTAGTTACTTGGATGTGTTTCTGTTTGGACTATGTGTTAGCCTATGGCTCCTGTCAGCGGAATAAGGGTGGAGGCAATATAAAGGAGGCATACTGCATTTATGCATAAGTGAAATCTGAATGTGATGGTACCATTTTTGAATTAAGAGGTCTAAAGAGTTGATTTGTATGAACGAATATGAGAAAGACTTTTGTATTGTAATTAAATATAATTTGCTTGTGTATGTTAGGAGAGTTCAGTAGTTACTGAGATGTCGATCTCACCCTATTATTAACATTTTTAGGTGATGGATCTAATAATAAGCAAGGGAAGACACTTGAGGAGTAAGCACATTTATTTTATATTTATTTTGTCATTGACCTCAACCTTTAATGTTTGGGCAAAGGTGCACCCAGTAGCATGTTAAATTCAAAATGGTGCATCTAGTAACATACTAAATTTGAGGGTGCAAATTTAGCAGTTATAACATAAAATGGAGCAAATTTAGCAGTTATAACATAAAATGGGGCAAATTTAACATCCCCGTTAAAAATAACAAACCACTGTTACTGAGAGGTGCATCTTCATTAATTATCACCACCAATTTTCATTTTTCGAGCTATTCTGATGTTGTTGCTGCTAGTTCTTTATGCTGTGTTTCTTTATGCTACTGCTAGTTTTGCAAATTTCATATGCAAGTGTCTTCAAATTTAAGCGTTCTTCAAATTTCCATTTTTCTTTTTATTCAAAATGCAAACTATTGTCACATTGTCATGCCACCTGTATGCCATGTCAATTAAAAACTTGTTGAACCCACCTGTCAGTAACAATGGTTTGTCATTTTTAACGGGATGCTAAATTTGCCCCATTTTATGTTATAACTGCTAAATTTGCCCCATTTCATATTATAACTGCTAAATTTGCACCCTCAAATTTAGTATGCTACTAGATGCACCATTTTGAATTTACCATGCTACTGGGTGCACCTTTGCCCTTAATGTTTTACTTTGTTTTATTTTAAAAGATCTATTTTGGAGTGTAAATGTAATTTTTTTTATAAATTGTACATAATGTTTTGTTGGGTGTTACACTATGTCACAGTCTGTACGTGAGATTGTGTGGATATATCAGTTGTTAAAGGAGGTTGGCCTCAAAACCTCTCTCCCTGCAAAGCTATGGTGTGACAATTAGGCAGCGTTACATATAGCCTCAAACTCAGTGTTCCATGAGCGTACCAAACACATTGAAGTTGATTGTCATTTTGTTCGTGATAAGCTAAAGGAGAATTTTATTTCTACGGGACACGTGCGATCTAGTGATCAACTTGGTGATCTTCTCACTAAAGCCTTAGATGGGAACCGGGTTAATTATCTTTGTAACAAGTTGGACATGATTGACATATATGCACCAACTTGAGGGGGAGTGTTAAGGTTTGTTGTAAATATGTGTAGTTAGGGTTTAGTTAGTAGTGGGCCTTATTGGGCCTTATTTTACTTTGGGCTTCCTAGCCCCTATATAATGTAATCATACATGCTTAATTCAATAAGATATCATTATTCTATCTTCAATTTCTACAGATATGAAGGGTCCTATTTATAGGAGAAATGAGGCATAGATAATCCTCAAGTCACCACCCTCATTGCCCAATAGCATGGAGATTTCATTCACCTATCTTATCCTACTTTAGACTACCTTAGACTAGCCCATCCTATTACTCCACTCATTGAGTTTGCTTTCTTTTCTTGCCTTCCTTTCTATTTTTCCTTCCTATTCGCCATAAACCACTCTCAGCCAATTAGAGGAAAAGATAAGTTTATTCATAAGAGAAAATATAATCATTCTTATGGACACCTTTTTCATGCATGTCTTCTCATTGGTCACTTATTATTTTATTTTTCTTCATGAGCTCTTTTCCATGAGATTCCCTATTGGCTCTCTCTTTTGTATTTACTTTTTATTTTCAACAAATTCATTCCTTCTTCCAAAGATTAGTTTAAGAGGAAAATACAATCATATAGGGGATAAAAATTTCTTATTTAAATTCAAAGCTCACTTCTCAATCTCTAACTCAAACTAGCAAATAATATTATCATGTTATTATGAAATTCTTACTTGATCTTGTGAATTTTCCCTAAATGTGTTACAGGCATTTTAAATAAGTCTTTCTAACTAGCTCTTATTTAAATCTATGTCTAAGTGATGTGATTCTCCGAATCAATGAAATTTGAGATGTTACCACACTTGATTAACACTTGAAGTAGCATCATAAATGTAACATTCTGTTGTTAATTCCCTAATTAATTCAATAATAGCTTTACTAACTATGATAGAAAAATGATTTCTATAATATCAATAAATCTATCACAGTTAGAAAAAGAATTTCCTAATAATAATCATTATCCATGATAGAAAAGAATAAACTAATACAACCTGAACATACTATCATGGATAATTAATAGCTAACCATGTTAGAAAAGAATCACCTAACATGGTTAAAAAAAGAAGCTGCCTACTACAATTCTTCGATTAACTAACAAAATCAATACAAATAAAATATGCGGAAGCGAATGCAGCCCTATACATTTTTGGCAATATACATGTCTAAATAAACTAAACCACCTTGAAACTTAAGCCATTCCCTGTTGCTCGTGCCTGTGCATGATCACCTGCAAAAATGTGAGTAATCGTGGGTTGAGACAAAATTGTCCCAGTAATCACCGCTTAACTCACTATAACAGTGAGATGTGCGGTAGTAAGGGCGTCTAAAGGGTACCACAGTTTTAAAATCAATAATACATATATATATCAAGTTTTCTCCCAAACGTCATTCAAATCTCTGTCACTTCTCAACAATAATCACATCATCTCTATCTCCAATCCATGCGTATTACTACCCCAACTCTCACACTCCCCTATAGATACATCGTGCCATCACGGAGGCATTCATTCCAGCATCCAACTTTACTATATGATTTGACACTGTGTCCCTCTCCACAATGAGGGGGCAAATTTCCCTCCCTGGCAATCTCCAGAAAGGGAACCCCAGTTCTGTTTCCATTACAGAACGGGAACGGTTGGGCTCTTTAATGTCAAACAACCGTAGGTCACTTACTTTCTCTAGTAAGTAGACCCATGATCCCCGGTCTCTAGTCCGAAAAGGATAAGTACAAATAACTGTCGATTGGCCTATCGACAGTTATCATCGCGCGATGGTACATAAATAACAGTGTCATGCAATGCTCACCATATCCATCAATTTCAATTCCATTCAATATCTCAATTTCCATCAATATCATGCAATCTTATCATTCCCTTCGATATCTCAATCTCAATTATTCAACTTCTCCCCTCAACCTAATCTCAATATCCCTGCAGAGTACTACACTAATCTCTCACACTATTCCCCAGATCATCATTACCAACTAGAGTACCATTTAAATATAAAACAAGTAACAAGTTGATTTAAACCAAAATAGTCGTGTTTGAAAGGCACCCGATAGCCTGTTTTGTATAAGAATAACTTTTCAAAGATAATAATATATATATATATAGAGGGTGAGAAAGGATTTTAGAAATCCCAGCTAACGTCACCCTCAATGTTATAGCAAGTTTAAGTGTGATTACCTGTCGCCCTTTAGCACTCTTTTGTTCTTCCTTTTCCTTACCATACCTTGAGAAATCTATGCATATCGCATCCTTTCCTATTATTACACCATGTAGTAATAGGGGTTAAGAATCACTCTAAGTAATAAACAACTAACGTCTCTCTCGTTCCTGTATTACTACCCAATCTCTTTTCTTATATGTTTAATTCTAAGGTAAACATCTTCAATCAATCAAAGCCAAAGCCAATAACTAAATTCACATTCATGAACAAAAAGCCAAGGAACAACAAGCATACATTTTCCATTTAAAACACTATACAAATCAACACAGATAAATTCACCCAAATACAACCATAATCAATCACAAGTTCACCAAATCAATACCTTATTAGGTAGAATCAAAACTTCAAATAGACATTCGGATTTTATTCATGTACTCCCTAAATAATTTCATTAAACAACATTTTAAAAATTTTAAACACATATTCAGTTACAATGCACCACAAATCATCCCAATCCCCTTTTTAGCCTTTAATTTAAACATCCTCCCAAATCATATTTCATACACACACACACACATATATCTAGAACATTTTGTAAAGGAAATTATAGACTTTCAACACGTACATGTATAGCAAATACGTCTACACTTCAAGAATTCTTTAATAACTTGAACCAACATGTCTCATTGATTACAAGAAAGCAATAAAGCTTGTTTGCACTTGGAACTCATGAAATAAGATATTAAAGTCAGATTTAAATTCTGATTTCAAACCTTAAAGGCACACCAGAATGTTGTTTAACATATATATAGCATAATGTACTTTTACACTACCATTTGAGACTCAAACTTGTTACTCATAATTATATTGACAATAAAGAATGACTACGTCATTTGAATTCCTAAAAATTTCATTCCTTCACACCTTAAAACATCAAGATTTCTTTTCAATCTCTACAATATAAGAACCACTCCTACACCCTGAAATCAAACCATTGGAGCTCAAATTTCCCCTAGGACCCGTCGGCCAAGACAAGAAAGAAAAGAGAAACCCAAAAATATTCACACATAACTAGTACACATACAGAAAGCATATAACTTTCATAATCATTCTAACTAATCATTTGATCCCAAGCTAAATCCTACCCTTCTTTAGTACTTAGCAATCATTAAATTCCAACATCTAATCATGATTTATACCTTCAAGAACCAATTTCAACAACTCTCAAATTGACAAGCAACTTGGAAATAAACATGTACAAAATCAATAACCATTTTCAATCATACTTTCACAAAGTTCCTAAACAATTCTATCATACTTTTGCCGCTATTTGTAGGAGAACACTAGAGAAGTCTAATATTCACATACATCAGCCACTCACAAATCCTTCCTACACCAACCACATGTGCCCCAACATTCATGGGACTTTAATTACACACTTATATACCCAGTTTTAACCCAACCACTTAACATACCATTCATCAAACAAACATTATGCTCTTATCGCAATCATAATCAATGCCCCGGACTTGCACTACGGACCACAATCAAATTGTTCTCATAAACTTAATTCCTTAGTCAGCATACAATAATAAATATATTCTGCATAAATTCTTCATCCTAAACCAACAATCCAGAACAAGCAATCAAAACAAAACAAAGGAAACATACAACGCAAAGTTTCTTGAAGTTTCCAAACATGATGAATTATAATCCTACTTCCAGCACCATAATAACATTTAAATAAACTCCTACATCAATAAATTTAAAAGTTTGAACCCAAAATACCCGTAAAGTCATTGGATTTGAAACCCCCAATTTCTAGGGTTTTGTATACACTTCACAAAACCTGAATCAATATTCAAATAATCACTTAGACTACTCTAACCCAAATCTTAGGATGTTCTTTGGATGATTTTAACCCAAAACTCAAACTCCATTTTCGGATTTCACTCAAATCTCGCCTGAAATCACAAATAAAAGTGAGGTTTGAGGAGAAAACTCACCAATAAAGTTGAACCCGAGGTTGCAGGTCCCAAAATAGCTCGCCGATGCCGGAAAACTCGCCGGAAAATGTCATAGCAATGGTAGCCCGAAAAAGAAACCAAGAAAGGAGGGGAAAATATGAGAAATCAACAATACAAGAAGTATAGCTCGAGAGGCTCAAGAAAGGAGGGAACTTTACCGTTTTCCCGTTGCCGACCGCCGCTTGTTCGCCGGAAATGAAAAGAACAGCGAAGAAATTGATGAAGAACGGAGAAGAGTGAGAGACAGCCGAAGAGAAGAGAGGGTTCGGTTTTTGGGGACCCATGCAGCCGGAAATCGGCGGCTGCACCGCCGGAATTCGAAGAACAGTGGCGGAGGAGGGAGAGAACGAAAATGGTGAGGGGTGGGGGAAGGCATGCGTGAAGGGAATGAGGAAGGAGGAGGTTAGAGTTTTATTTATGTATTTATATATATATTTAGAGAAAATTCCCTTTAAGTACCCTATTGTTTATCCTTAATTATATTTCTAGCCCAAAAATTTGCATATGATACTACCCCTTTCTCTATATAGAATTATCCTAAATATCATGAATTCTTCCATAAGACTTCAAATTTATTAAATAACATCCTAATAATTTCTTATTAGTCTTAATTAAAAATTTGGGAGGTTACAATAAAATTCTGGAAATGATGAATGATCATTAACCAATCTAAATGTGATAAAATTGCTCTTAGCTAGAACGAATTCCAACAATTTGTGCAATAGTTAGAATCTATGCTAATTAGGTGTCATTATCATAAAAACAGTTATTACTTCAATGAATTTGGCCATGAAAATGTACGCAAAATTGTGGTGCACTTGATGACCCAAACACTAATAATTAACTTTAAATTACCCACTTTAGTTTTGCTATCCATTTTCTAGCATCAACAACAATAGAGTTTGAGTAAAGTTGGTCAAGGACCTTGTGCTTTGTTATAGTGAGTTGGCCTACAAGAGATAATGATTGGACCGAATTTCATACCTTTAAGCATGTGCAATTGAGGTTAATTAGTGTGGTTTAATTGATATATTTGGTCATTATTGGCATATTTTATTGCGCATGCTTATTGGAATTAATTGGTGAATATTAGCCTTTTTCTTGCATTATTAAGAAACCAAGGGTATTTTAGTCATTTTGACTATGTGATGATATTTTATTGTAAGGGGTCCCACGTGGGCCCTACACACCCTTGGTGGAGCTTCGGTGGAGATAATTTGGTAAGGAGGAAGGCTAGATGACAAGGCATGTGGCATAAAGCAACAATTACCATTTTTGGTAAAAGGACAAAGGCACTTTTGGAGCATCTTGCTAAAAGAGGAAAAAATGGCTCCAAGTTCAAATTCAAATTTGGAGTTGATGGAGAGCTTCATTAAGGGCAAAAAGGGAAGCACAATCACTTGGAGAAAAAGGAGGAACCTTTAGAAATGCATGGAGTCAAGATCAAGACCACATTCATCCTCACCTTTCACCAAATTCCAAAAATACCCCTTCCCCCTTCACTAACCTAACCCACGGCCTAACCTCCCTTCTTACCCATCAAAATATCTTCTTGACAACTCATTCACACCACTTGACAGCTCATTAACTCCCTAAGCCAACTCATCATCTAACTAACTCACTTACTTAATCCCAACTAACTTCACTTTTGACATATCCTTCCACTTTTACTTTCTCTCTCTTCTAACAAACTCTCTCAACTCCATCTTCATCTTCTTCACCTTCTCCACTTCGCAAATCACCTCCATGGCCACCATAAACTCACGCCTTCCTCCATCCTCCATCTCCATGAGCGGCTAGACGTCCTCTCCTCTCTCTCCAAAGGAATGTGCTTGTAGAAATTCAACATTTGGCCTCATGTATTTGTGATATACTCTTTTAGGTTTCAAGCTAGATGTAAGTCTTTGCCTATGTAATGACCTTGATTTAGGCTTGTATAGGTTAGAATACCTTGAATTAGGTGTTCTACTTAATTGTGGCTTGGAATCTCTCTTTTGTGTTTAACTCATGAAAACCTAAAGCTATACGTTTGTAATTTCATGAATGTATTTGTGTGCGATTAGCTTCTAGTATATTTGTGGAATGAATGTTTTTCTTAGGTGCTTGATTAGTATCTAATGTTGCTTAAGGTATGAGTTCAACTTGAAAGAGCATAAGGTTTGGTTAACCTAATTAAACTCTCTTAGATTTCTTAGATTTAAGAGATCTTGAGAATTTAGTTAGATTATATCAAGTGTAACAAATATATGAGGTCCGATTAACCAAAAGCACAAAGTACTTTGGAGAGGGAGGTACTTCTCATCTCATACTTTCACATTTCTTTTAATTCGGTTAGTTGTTGTTTTTGTTAGATTTAATTAGTTGTAGACATAAAAATCACACTCCAACTGTTTGTTAAATTGCGTGACTAAATTTCCTTTTACTTGCAAGAATTGAACCTAGACCGTGAGAAGACCTATACTCACTGCTATCTTCTTAGTTGATTAGAGTATTGAATTGTATTGATTAATCTTTTAGGAGACAAAAAGGTTAAATCACTCGGTCTTGTTCTACATAACTCGGTCTTGTTTATGGAGTTCTGTCAACTTAATTTGACTTTAGGTTGGTTTGTTAAGAAATCATTTTGAAATGTTATTTCTATATTAACAACGTCTTTTAGAATGTTGTACTTGTGAAATATTTTCAAAACTCTATTATTTGATATCAAACTGAAGGGAAACTTGTAATTTAGTAGAGTTATTGTGAATGTTGGTTTTATGCATATGTTACGTTGCATTTGAATTATGAGAGCATATGATATCATCATGTGATGTAACCCTTGATTAATGGTCATTTGTACACTTTCAAATTTCTTACAAATGGTTCAAGAATGTGTATTTCGTTTTGTGTAGATGAATTGAGTGGGTACATCATCTTAATAACAGAGTACCTGTCTTATGTGTAGATGAATTGAGTACTTCATCTTGGTGGTACAGTACCTCTCTTATAGATAGATGTATTGAGTGGGTACTCCATCTTGGTGACAAAGCACCTCACTAGTGATATGGTAACTTTCATATGAGCGAATGAACACCTATGTTATTAGAACTCTTGAGAGTATTAGGAAATCCTACAAGTGATTGTTCATGGACTACCCCCTTCTACATTACCTTGCTTATTCATAAGTTGGGTATAATAAAGGTTGTTATGCGATTCTTGGCACCTTGCCTTAATGCTTATTTAGATTCATTCGTTAATCATTTAATCTTAATCATGAACCTGCAATTATTGTGATGCTTATAATCAATTGATTAAGTACTAGTACAATGGTTAGATCGACTGGGTATAAATTCCCCCGAGTGGACTTATATTGGGCCCAAAGAGTGCACCTTTGCCCTTATGGGTTAATCCACAAGTGGGCGAAAAGGATATATTTTTGTCCCTAAGCATACCATACCATTGTATTATGGAGTGGTTTGAAAGAGGTTAATTGGAAAAGGATTTTACATATAGGGAAGTTAATAATCAGCATTTCTGCCTCAACTAATGTCGAGTTTCAAATTCACATACATCTGTGCATAAGCAATTAATAAACAAATGGGCTAACTCTCAACTCAAGCCTGCAAAATTCTTGCCTAAAATAAAGAGCTTACAGTGATGGCTATAAATGCCTCAAAACTCAAATAAGCGTAACTCAACCATTCCTTCTTTCCTTTTTGGAGAATACCAAGCAACAACCTTACCAGACTGCAACAGCCTAAAGGAGTAGCTCAAGCTGCAAACATAATCCTCTATTTGAAACATCTTGGAGAAAGATTCAAGGGATATTCTTGAATCTGTCCGGAAGATAATGGGCCCTGCGACCTACAAGGAGAAAATTCACACATCAGCTTTACTTTCTGAGAACAGCTATATTTTTTGAATCATTTTTGAGACCTATCACATGAAAATTTGCACAAGTAGAGAACTTCCAAGAGTAACTGTTTTCTAATTCTACCAATTTAGATACTTCCTTTAGCCATCAATACTTGAGCTAATTTACATATAAAGAAAATAGTCATATAAAAGGTCATCCCAGTTCGAGTCCCCATTTAGTCGGGGTGTTGGGGAAGGAAATATATTAGGCATCCTTACCCAATCTTTCATGTTAAGAGGCTAATCAAAAACCTTACGACAAGCAAGCTTATCACTGAGCTAAGCCAGCCTTCACAGAAAATTAGTTATATACTCCTATTTAGAAGAAATTTGTGTTGGTTTCCTTAATCAGCCCTCTATTCATTAACCCCATTGATGAATAGGTGACTTGGAAAAATATTCATAAATGAGCGCTAGGTTTGAGAGGCAATGTCGATTGAGATCTCATATTTAGGACTAATGCAAATCCGTCAACTAGCTGCTAGGTTTGAGAATGAAGGGAATATTTAACAAAAATGAGCGCACATGAAGCATTTGTGGAGATACTAACAAAAGAAGATAATAAGAAAGATTTTTTGAGAAATAAAGAATGAGCCGTAATATTTTATGTCATTCTCTAATCAACCTCATGAATAGGGAAGATCCAATTTGGTAAACCACTAATTTTTAATTTCAGCAGCTCAGAATAAGTTATACATACATCCAACCTCTGCCATCAATCAGTTAATAAGCATTCATATTTTATAATTGAATACTTCCGCCTTCAATTCAAAAAATTAACCAAGCCCATGTCAACGGATTTGCAGCTCAGTTCTATTAGCTCCCTCTGAACTAGAATATAAGAACATATAAAACCAACCAACCAGTATTAAGAATAGTTAAAATTAGTTTTGTCTTAAGTTTGATGAAATGAAAATTATTTTTAGAAATGCACTCCAATAAGTGTTTAGGTCTATACCTTTGAGTTAATCATAGATGTTTAAAAGTCCTAATTAATGATGGGTAGAAGTGTAAAGTTATTTAATTCATTAGACACAATCTAGATTTGTTTCTTAAAATTTGGACATACATTCAAGACCAGAGAGGGCACACTTAAACAATTAGTCTTTCTACCCAACAAATATATGTGCCTTAGTGTGTTTCTTTAACTGTATCTACAAATGAATCAATAAATCAGTAAGATTACGTAGGTGAGATCTATTATATCATGTTTTTCTCTCAAGCCAAATCAAATGTTAATACAGACCAGTACTCCATTAAAAGACAAATGCAAATCGAAAGGTGATACCTGCTGTTGAAAGGTTAAATTCAGCCGAGGTGAGGCTGATGGATGTTCATTAACAACAGCAGAACTTCTGAAACCATTCAGAACCTTCTTTGCAAAGCCTGATGCTGAGCAAATATCTAGGCGTGCATCTAACCTTGTCAAATCCCAGTAATTACTTGTGAATTTTCCATGCTGGAAAGTATAGCAAACTGAACCAAATAAATCAGCATTCAATGGAGATCTCTTGTTTGGTCTAGACATTTCCTCTTCTCTTGAATGGCTCCTCCCATTCCAAATCCAGGCAGTGCAGGCACCACCTACAGTACATAGCAAACCATTAGCATGACAAAGACATGCATATCTTTATTCTTGGGACAAAGTAAAGGCATATCATAACATGAAATTGAGAATAAGCATAGCAAAAAAAGGGCAAAAATCTTCAGAGTAATTAAGGCAAAAATTTAGAAATCTCAAGCCGGATACACCAAAACTCCACAGAAACGCATTGCCAAAGTACAGCCTGCTATTTCTTCCTCCCAAAATCAACAAAAAGCTTATGAAAAGTCATATACTTGTGAGGGCAAAGGTGCACCCAGTAGCATGGTAATTTTAAGGGTGCAAATTTGGCACTTGTAATTTAAATGGTACACCCAGCATCATAGTAATTTCTATAAGGGCATCCAGTAGCATGAGAAAACTTAACTTCAATGGATTAAAAAATAAATTTGCCTCATTTTAATTTACAAGTGCCAAATTTGCACCCTCGAAATTACAATTCTACTAGGTGCACCTTTAGAAATTACCATGCTATTGGATGCACATTTGCCCTTCTTGTGAATATCCACAAAGTACATAAGAAATATAACAATACCTTACTAATGGACTCCTTTCAAATTGTTTGTAAATAGGTATAGAAGCATTGGAACAATAGTTATTACTAGATCCATTATCTCTGATCTGACTATTGTCACAAATTCCCAGAAAATAACAAAATGAAAAAAATGATGTAGAATAAGTTTTCTGAAGATTAATACTGCCAAAATATTTCAAAACAGCCTTGAAATTTCAAACTCAATATGGTCAGAGTGAAAAGGGGGGATAACAAAGAGCATAATTATATTTGAAGAGCATTTGATTAATAAGCAAGTATAGCATACCAATGACCAAATGATGCGGCATATAGTTATCTGAACATTCATTTTATCATCACAAAGAGTTATAGTAACACGAATTTAAGGAATTTACCAATAATTCCAGATATTGCAGACTGGGGTACCATAAGACGCACATCATATGGATAAGAAGTAGCCGGCAGATCTGTTCTTTGATTGAGACTTTCTGCCTCATTGTCCCTCCAGAGGTATTTTACACTCTCGTAAGACATGGCAGCCTTAGCACACAACCCAGGCAGTAATGAAAGTGGCGGACTGCCATCTACAGCATTTACTACCTCAGGGTCACCGCCATTCTTATGTATCCCAAAACGGTATCGAAGACCAGAATCAGACTTAAGGGATGACAAATCAAGGGATATGAACTCAGGCACATCCCAGTATTTTCCTTTGTGGTCAATAAATAGTTGAGGCCATGCAGCCTCCAATGTGATATCATGATCAGGAAGCTGTATCCAACGTGAGTTAAATGTTTCAGTATAGGCTCAAGCATCATATTAGGACAATAATATAAGGGAAATGAAGGATAAACTATGGACATGTCATGCAACTTAATAATATTTTGTATTACATGAATTAATTCATGTAATACTAAATAAATAATTTTAAAAACAAAAATTATAAGGAAAACAAGAGCAAAAGGCAAAAGCCACTTTAAAATAATATCTATACCAACATAAAGTGAAAACTTATATTAATTAGTCAATACAATTTTGATTTTAAATTCTCTTAAGCAAGAAGTTTCATTACAGATGAAGGAATGAGCAAAAACAGAGAAGATTCAATAAAAGAAAAGGAGAAAAAAATTCAATAGTGTCCCAAATTCAATGCATAACAAGGTGAACTTATCAATTCAATAATGCTTTCCAATCGCTCCACAGATGTGGGAAGCAGAATTCCTTGAAACAAGAGACGCAGCCCACATATATTTATTACAGAGAGCTGATAGGGATCATAACTAATCCAACTGACAAAATGTGTACTAGATAACTCAAGTGTTCTACCACGGTGAGGATTAGCAATAATAGCACACTACCAAATACCATTTCATGTTCTATGTGTATGTCCAACATTCAGAAAAATATCATAAAGAACATTGCCAAATAGAATTAGTTGAGCTTTGACACAAACCAGACATACAAGGAAAAACAGATTGGTCAAATTCAACAAACTGGCAGTGTATTGATAGCACTAGAATATTGAAATTTGATATTAAAAAAAGGTTCTCAAGAGGATGTTGAAATTTTCAGAGGGGTTTATGAAGGAGAATTAATCAGTTTGAGGAGTTTTATAAATTAAATAATTCACCAGCAAAATTACATCCCAGAAAACCCAAGAGTTAGGTCTTTCCTTCACAATATTGTAAGCATTCAAAATCACCCTTTCAAGACAAAAGGGAAATAGCACAGCAAAATGGAATCAAACAAAAACAAATATAAATTCATTTGAATTTATTCAATTAATTCCTTCACTACCCTCTACATTTTGTTAGGTAAAATGACAAATAAATACCTCCGAATGTCCAAAAGTTCAAGTAAAGAACTCAAACATCCAAAAGGACAAGTAAGGAATTTCAATAAAAATTAATAATTGGAATATAGTTATTAACATTTGGAACATAGCAATTAACAATTGTCTAGTTCCATAATTGTCCTTTTGGAATTCGGAGTTTCTTACTTGTCATTTTGGAAGTTTGAGTTCCTTACTTGTCCTTTTGGATATTCGATAGTATTTATTTGTCATTTTCCCTTTTGTTTTTTAAGAACTCCCACAAAATAGCACAGTAATTACAGTTGGTCAGCTGACTCTGATACTTATAGATAAAAAGGTTGCCCTATAGAGACTAGACTAGATTATTTTCTAAAGAGTTAAATATAATTCTAGCCAATAAACTAATTTGAAAGAATCAATTTGGTCAACGAACAATGAAAGGTCTCGTTTTGGCCAATGAACAAAATAAATTTTCATTTTAGCCAATAGACTATTAGAAAATACAAGAATACCCATTCTAAAATAAAAAAATATTAATTAAAATCTGAGAGGGGCCCACTGCTTCTCCTCCGCTGCCATGGATGCTGTCTATATAAATCCTCCCTCCTCTTCCTTGTTATGAATGCGAGATTTGGCCTCTCAAATGGCCTACATGTGTGGTGACAGTGGCAACCTCATGGCCATTGCCCAGCAAGTCTTCAAACAAAAAGAACAGCAAGAACAACACAACCATCACCACAACCACCCTCTTTAGAAGATTCACTCTCTACCTCTCCCCCACCACCATCCTCCCTGGCCCACCAACACCAACATTGCTCCACCATTAGCCTTTGATTTCTCTGACACCTTTCACCTTCCCTCCGACCCCACCTTCCACCACCACCCCTCCGCTTTCCGGTTTTCTGATTGTGTATTATAAATCTAATTCCTTACTAACACTTATGCATGGACCATAGTATAATCAAACCACTTGACTAGTTTGTATATATCGTCGTTCTGTATAAACCTGATCTGGAAGCTTAACTTTGAAATTCTTAAACTAGTCAATAACAATTCACATAACTAGGTCCTTGGAACAAAGCATGTGGTATAGCGTGAATAACGGTAGCCAGCGGCGGAGGAGTAGTGGAGGGAGGAGGAGAGGTTGCGTTGGTAGATGTGGCCAGCCCCTCTCAAATTTTAATTAATGTTTTTTTTTATTTTAAAAAGGGTATTTTAGTATTTTGTTAAATAGTCTATTGACCAAAACAAACCATTTTTTTATTGGCCAGAATGAGACCTTTTATTGTACGTTGGCCAAACTGATACTTTTGAAAGAGTTAATTTGCCCGAATAATATTCAACCCTTTCCTAAATCATTTTTATTATGTAATCAGCCCAATCCAATTCCATAAAGTAAGGAAACTAATCAATAAATCAACCAGAAAAATAATCATCAACTAGTGAGAACATATAGAAAATTTTATAAGTTCAAAGCATGAAAAAAAAAAAGACAAGAAATCAAAATTCATGCCTGGTGGTAAATCATCATTTTACTGCGACGCCTTTTTTTCTCACCATGCCCCTCTATGGAGAGTAGAATGGATGTTGAGTCAGAAACAGAATACTGTGAGAATAATCCAAGTGAAAAAAGTGACTTGTCAACAAAATGCTTTGCAACATCCTTGGCTGTGGAGAGGTCAAATTCATCAGCTTTAGAGACCTCATTTTTTATATCAGCAAACAGTTTCATAGGACGAAACTGTCCAATCAGTCCAACCCACCTATATTAACAATTTTTATGCAAAAGCATGTATAAGAACACTAAAAACTTCAAATATTATAATGATGCTATGAATCATAAAACTGTTCATTGCAAGTTTCAGTTTTATCATGATCATTGGCTCTCAAAGCACCCATTACCCTGATCAGCTCTCCAATGACCATCAGTTCCATCAATCTTCACATAATGCACAGATTATATTATGAAGGAACTTTCAGGATTCATTGAGAGTATGCCATGGACAATTTTATAAACTCATAATTGAAAAAAAAATGAAAGTAGACTGCAAATACTCTACTTGCATAATCAATTAGAATGTTGATATAAAACATTAGAATTCAAGAGAAAATTCAACTAATATCAAAGGGGAAAATTTTCAGAGTAGAGAACCAAAGTAAAATAAACACATTTTGCTACACAATCCACAACATAGAAGAGGGGATAAAGAACTTAGGGAAGATTAAGAGAAATGAAGACATATGTTTAAGAAAGAGGATAGCACCAACACACAATCAACTTGACCAAGGAGATCAAATTTAGAGATATTTTCAGAAGTAACATAACCAACATTTTTTCTTTTGAAAACAACAGAACTAAATATGAAATAACAAGTCTAAGAAGTCAAATGCATGATTAAGTTCACGAGCAAATAACATCAATGTGGAAAGAATTTCATTAAATCTTGAATCCAAGGTTTTAGTTTTCTTCAATGAAACCAATTTAAAGCAACGTGAAGGGTGGAGTGAGGAACATATATTATGACTACAAACTAAGACTAATTGATCTAACTGAATGAGTTAAGGTACTATGGAAACAACAACAAAGCTATGTGGGTTAACCAACATGGATTGACGTTATTATGCTCTATTAATAATAAAATCTTTTAATATATTCACCAATAGATTCTGCTCTATAAGTTCACCAAGGTTCACTTTGGCCTCCCTCCCTCTTTAAATCAGACTCCATACTATTTGGTCTACCCTCCTCGCTGGTGCATCTATTGGCCTTCTTTGAACATACAAACTATTTCAAATGATTTTCTACATTTTTCTCACTAATAGGGTCATTCCAACTCATTCTCATATATGGTCATTTCAAATATTATTTTTTCTTGTATGACAACACATCCACCTCAACCTCCGCCTTTCAACTCCCACATTTTGTGTTCATGTTGTCCATTTAGAGCCTAACATTCACTATTAAATAATATTGTTGATCTTATCATAGTGTAGTGAAACTGCTCTTTTCCATTGTGGGATACTTTCCTGTAACAAATAACTCCAATAGCTTTTCTTCACACATAACACCCAGCTTGAACTCTATGATTGATTTGTCATCAATTTCATTCTTATAATTGTTCTTAAGAATTTAAATTTACTAAATTGAGGTATTGTTTGTCGTCTCAATTCAACACCTAAATCGCCTCTAAGTTGTTTATTTGCGAAATTGCAATGCATATATTTTGTCTTACTCTTGTTTTGACAGAAACCCTTTAGCTCTAGAGTGTTTCTCCATATTTCTAATTTAACATTAATCTCTTCTCTTAATTCCGCCAAAAATATTATATCATCACCGAAAAGGATGCATTTGATACATCTTATTTGATACTCTCATAGAACATCAACTAAGGTCTGATGGGAAAAGGGGCATTTTTAATGCATAAATTAACACTTAAAGGTGCCAATATGGCATAAAAACTTGTTATCGTTCACTCAATGATTTAGAGATCAACCACCCAGAATTAAATCAATTTGAATTTAATATGAACTCAATGATTGGGTGGCACATTGCATTTCTTTTTGCTCAAAAGGCACATTGCATTTCCAACCAAGCATCAGCTGGTAGCAAATGAGTATGTCAAATATAAAGAAGCAGAACAAATTAGCGTTCTGTTTATTTTCAGAATTAACATTAGAAGAACTAAATACTCCCTATATTCCTAAATATAGGCCTTTGTTAACTTTTTTAAAAGTAGTTATTTAGTTGTCATTGACAATCAACCTAGCTGATATTAAATCTATTACTTGAGACCTCAATGATTGTCCATTTATTTAATTATAAACTATCAAATAAAATAATGATACACAAAAAAAAGCATTATGATTAAGCTGCTAAATTCGTTTCTTTAATTTCTAAAAAAAGTCAACTCAGCTCATATTTATTAACCGACCAATAATACAAAATGAAAGAAAAACATTGATACTCTCTCCGGTCCTAAATATAAGACCACTTGACTTTTTCTAGAAGCTAATGAAGAAAATTATACTACTAAATTAAAACATACGACACATGTAATTAGATTATATGATACAATAAATTAATTAATTTTTCGAAGAAAAAAATAACTAATAATTTTTTAAGTGATTAATTTTGCCTACTTAGTTTCTAAAGAAAATGGTGTTATAATTAGCATTGAATGCAGTAGCTAAGAAGCAGAATGAGAAACACAATCCTGTACAAGAGAAGTGAAAACTGTAAGGGAATGAAATATTACCACGGATGGCTAGAGAGTTGAAGAGCGAGAGACTGAAGAGAAAAGGAAGAGAAGCTCTTTTGGGAAGAGGGAGAGAGGGAAGGAACAATGCCCAAAGGAAAGCCATTTGTGAAGAATGAGAACTGCTGAATGCGAAGGGCTTTGCTTGAAAGGGTGGCGTCCATCGGAAAAGGGTCGCCAGGAACGGCCTTCGCAATGCCTTCTATGGTCTGAGGAGACGACACGTTGACGTCCCAGAAGGCGGAGTCCATGGCAGTCCTTAGGTTCGCCATGTTTTCTAGCTCAACCTCTTCGGTTCGGTGTGTACGTGTGAGCCTTATCAACTTCAAATAGAGTAAGAGAGTGAAGAGTGGTTTCTCTTTCTCAGGGTTTTGGGTTTTAAGGTTGACTCACATGGATAGTTTCAAGGTATCTTAAATATAAGAATTAGTTCACTTTTTTAAAATTCTTATAACAGAAAAATAAGTTAACTATAAATTGATTTACCTAATTTTTTTATTTTTTCACTTATGCTAGTTTATTTTATTTATAAACTAATGGATAATCTAAAAATATATCAAATATTGTCTTAATTTAATAACCTACTTTGCAACCTTAATCTCTCCAAAAAAAGTCAACTAAGGTCTTATATTTAGGACCAGAGGTAGTAATAAATAGGAGAACTAGTTGGCTTTTTTTGTGGGAGATTAAAGTTGCCAAATAGTAGGTTATTAAATTATGACATGTTTAATATATTTTAGATTATTCATTAGTTTATAGGTAAAATAACTATTATACTGAAAAAATTAGGTAAATCAATTTATGATTGAATTATTTTGTTTTTTTAGTATTTTCCAAAAAAAAAGTTCAATTAGGTCTTATATTTAGTACTAGAGGGAGTACTAAATTATTGATACATGGGGTTAGAGCAAGCAAACAAATATTGAAAGTGACGTAATATTGTGCTAGTTATTCCAAAATATAGGTTTAAGTACACTTTCAGTACTTTATGTATGCATTGAAATTCGTGGCTGTCACCCAAGAGGGGGGGGGGTGAATTGGGTGAGGGAATAAAACTTAAACTCTTTTCGAAAGACTGCTTGTGCTCGGTGATGATGATAATAAATAATGCTATGCACAAGTCAGTATGCTATGTGATGCAAAATAGAATGATCAAGTATAAGTATATGCACACATAACTTTATCCTGGTTCGGTCACCCAGACCTACATCCAGTCCCCAGGCTACACCTGAGATTTCCAATCCACTATTCTTGTTTAAACCGGGCACAAGAGAAGCCTTTACACTTTAGGTTTTACGAGCACGGGTTCACCTAACAACCCACAGGTTTTACAACGGGTTCACCTGCAAACCTTACAAACGCAAGTTTTACGGGCTAACTTGCAACCTATGGAGATTTAGAAAACTTCTAAATGCTCCCCCTTACAAAATGTAAGATTACAATTAAGTTCACTCTATGAACTGATTTTGTTAAACACTTAAGCTCAAAACTAACTCTCTCAAAGAGTGGATGATGTTACTCACTTAAGTACAAATAAATCACTCTCTAAGAATATTACATATCAAAGTCCGAGAGTAGAAGATGAGAGGAATGTAGAATAGTGTTTCAGACAATAAGCTCTGTTCTCTCTCTCTTTTTCAAGCCCCTTCTTCAGAAATGAAGAACATCCCTTTTATACCAGCCTCTGAATATCTAACCGTTGGAGAGGCAATAAGACCGTTTGATTATAGACGTTGGGGCCTTGTTTACGTTGTCCTCATTAGTGCACAGCAGGGTTGACTTTGCTTTATCTAAAAAGGTGCTCTGACCAAGCTGTTCTGTCTACACTGTTCTGGCAATACTATTCTGACAAAAGTCGTTCTGACATCTGAACATTTTGTACGGTCCGACTCTTGCTTGCTGTCAGAGAGGACTTCGTTCCTCAAGCATAAGTCCAGGATGTTAAGAGACTCATTATCGGAAGCTCTCTTGCTATCTGAAGCTCGTGGACTCTAACATTTTGCTTGCTATCACATAGAGGAACTTTGTTCTTCCAAGCACCTGTCCATGAATGATAAGAGTGCTTTGCTATTGGATCCTCTCTTGCTATCAGAAGCTCTCTTATGGACTCTGTCTCTTGTGGGCAGTATGAGCTTTGACACCTTGAGTGAATCTTCAGATTATGTTCTCATACTCCTTATGCTTGGTAGGTAACAATGTTGTTTGAATATGTCTGTTATCCTCTTGTTACCGTTGCAAGGAACATCTTCTTAAATGCTTCAGCAGGGTTGACTTGCTTTATCTCTGAAAAGTAGTCCTGACACCTCTGCTCTGACATAAGCATTTCGACACTGCATCTCTTGAACGTTCAGACATTCTTTTTGCTTGCGGAAGTAACTTCTCATCCGGAAGCAACCTTACTGAGTGTGCTGCACTTGAACGTTAGTTTAGCAATATAATCATATAGTCTCATGCAGTGGGTGATCCTAAATCTAAGGTGTATCCGGAAGCACTTCTACATCCGGAAGATTCACTTGATGAGGGATTTAGTTCCCCATGACTTGCTCTCGCTTAGTCTATTTCATTCCACCACTCAGCGCTAGTCACTGAGCTATCGGAAGCACTTTTACTTGACGTGGTGAATTCACTGACGCTTAGGGTGAAATCTATTCTATCAGTCTGCGCCAGTCAAGATCTAATAGGAAGCAACTTCACTTGATGTTGCATTTCCGCTGACGCTCGGGGTTATATCTAGTCTATCAACCTGCGCCAGTCTAAGTCTAATAGGAAGTGCTTTCACTTGGCGAAGTAGACTTACTGACGCTTGGGGTTCTAACTATTCTATTGCTCTGCGCCAGTCTAAGTCTAACAGGAAGCGCTTTCACTTGGGGAAGTAGACTTACTGACGCTTGGGGTAATATCTATTCTGTCGCTCTGCGCCAGTCTAATTCTAACAGGAAGCAAACTCACTTCCGATTGAAACATAGCTTAGTCTTAAGGTTTTGTGTACCTAATTCTCATGGACTAAGTTAAATCCCTAGTGATTTACTTGCTGACGCTGGGGGATGAAAGCATTCATCCGCATGCGCAAGTCCTAATCTAACCGGAAGTGATCTTGCATTCTCAAGTGATCTAACTCAGGATTCTAACCATGTCATCTAATCCCTCCTAAGTGTTGATTATGTTCTCTTAAGTACTAGACCATATCATACCTTAGTCACCATCAAAACTTAAGATTCTAACATTCTCCCCCTTTTTGATGATGACAAACCCATAGATGACTAGAGAACATAATTAAACTTAGATCACTCCCAGAGCACTCCCAGAGCTATAATTAAACTTAGATATCTTATCTATCTCTCAGCTCTAGACATCTCATGTCTCATCTCTCGCTAGACATCTTATATCTCATCTCTAGACATCTCATCTCCATCTCTAGACATCTCATCTCTATCTCTCTCCCCCTTTTGGCTTCATCAAATTCCAACAGGTGCAAGCTAGCCTTAGGGATGGGGATACTTTTATCGTTCTCCTCGGAATGGGCTTTCTACCTAATATTTCTCCCTATGTATCGTTAATAAGGATTTGTTCTAGACTATTCAATACAACGTACGAGAGTTATCAAGGAAAACAATAATGATTCATGATCCTAAATGATTGTATTCGCCCTAATCATTATGTCAAAACATGTTTTTCAAGGATTAAGTCAAGAGCAGAACATACAAAACATATCAAAAGTAATTTTGATCCTCTCGATTTGATTAACGTGATATCAAAAATAATTTTGATGTGTTTAAAAATGGTGATTATGATATCAAATGAAATATGTGATTTTAAATTCAAATGAGATGAAATCTGATACCAAATGTAATCAAATGAGATCTGTGAGTTTGAACCTGTGGTATCAAATGAAATAATTGAATGCCGAATGAAATTTGTGATACCATATGAAATGAAATGAAATCAAATGAAATTTGTGATTTTAAAAGTGCCAAAAATAATTTCCAAACAAATTTCATCACAGCATCTTAAAAGTTTATTATCGATGACAGCATGTGACTCTCTATTTTCAAGGGATCATTAACAGGTAATGTCCACTTACTTCTCTTCTATATTAAGATTAATCATCATTAAATCAAGAAGGGAAGCATATAAGAGAGGTATGTTATCAATTACTTTCCAGCATGTCATTTAGAGGATACAGATGTGTGAGCTAGGATGATTTTCTAAGACAGTGAATGATTTTGAAGTCAATGCAGATTGAGAGAAACATCCTAAGTTGACACCCTTACCAATGCCATGTATGCATCATATGTAAGAGATGGTAAGGTGTAGATGTTACCACAGATGAGGGGTACTCATACTCTATTAGACTCAGGAATCTGAATCATACGCAGATAAGCATGCTTCCTGACATCTTCAAGAGATGTGCTATCTCAAGTGGAAACCCCTAGCGCAAGTGCTTTGATGATTCGCTTCGGCAAGCTGAGCTACAACCACAAGCAGACATGACTGGGCAGTCACTCTACTCTTCCCATGGTTCAATAGTTGGCCTGCTATCGAAGGCGCTGATTGTTGTGAAAGCAACCTTGCTCAAACTTGATGAATGGTCCTGCATATGCTTGAGGAAACAGATGCTTTCTGATGGTCAGTGAAAGAACTTAAGATTTAACATTGAAGACCATCCTCAGGACATTCAAGTCAATCTGTGTTAATCAGCACAAGCTAATAATTTTAAGAAACCATGCTTGCTAATTGGTTTAAGAAAATATGAGCAATGATTATGTGAAAACTAATTTTGAAATTATCTATACATTCACATAGTTTCACTATCAAGACATGAACTCTATTTATACTCTCATGGATAAATATCAATGTGATAGTACAGAGAATATTAAACAGGTGGCATATTTTCAGAGTTTCATAAGCAGGTATAGTTCAATACATATGCCTCAAGGATGTTCATGTTAGATCATGAAGACATGTGAATTAATAACATAATGAGATTTTGAAAAAGAGAATCTTCATCCTTACAAAATAATTTGATTAGAATTGAATTCGTTTTACAAAAACAACCAAATTTCAGCATATGATTACGAGAATAATTTCCAAATTTTAGCTCAAGTTCTTCTAGATATGGTCAGTGTGATCTCATTGTTCTTAGGATATCAACAAGCTCGAAATTAATACAGATTATAGCATGCTTGTGATACTATGCCATGTTTTACAGATCTAGCAGAGTTTAATTCAAGGCATTTCCTAAGATTTCTAATGCATGTCAGACAAGAGAGAGACTATCCATTAAATTTCACAACAGAATATGTGAGGGATAGAAATGCTCATGTGTATTGGCGAGAGTTTCTCAGGTTTAGTATAGCCATTCCACACATCTTGATAAGAGGCATTTTCGTTGCCATTCTCTCTTGGTCATTCTCATTGTTCAAGCTTCAATAATCTGTGTCAACATTCCTAAACCACAAACTTGAATCGAGATCATTAGTAGATTGAGAACTTAAGATGTAATTAAGAGGGATGTATTGTTCTCGAATCCCATAGCTGCTTATGCATTGAAAAACTTGATGCAAGAGATACCATATGAAATGGAAAATCAGAAATAACTTTTGAATGCTATCATGAGGAATGGTTGTCATGTAAGTTTAAAGAGGATCGGAATCTGTTTTGAAAGTTTGCATTTCAAAAAGGATCTTTCAAAAATCAAGGTGAATGTATAAACTGTTTTCTTTTCTGAGCGGCGCCCCAAAAAAAAATTGCTAAGCATATATGAGTAAAACGATTTAGACACCATATGAAAAACTCTGAAGAAGGTTTTTTGTTTGTGTCAAAATTCTGAAACTAGTTCTGAATCTTCTTAACAATGTCAGAAATCTTGGAACACAATGATTCAGTATGCACAAATTTAGTAGGTTTTGAAGAAGGTTCAGTTTCAAAGTGTCAGACTTCTTGAATCTGTAAAATCAGTATGCATTATATCAGAAAATGAATTTGATATGATAGGATCATTTTTACAGAAAATAAGGTTATCACAGATAAGGGAAATCATATCAATTTCAGAGAAATAAAATCTGTTAAGCTCATCATGCATTTACTACCCAAAAGATTATTCAAGTAAAGAGGAGGGTAAGAATGATATCACCATAGCTCCATTCGCATCAAGCAGTAGCTCGCTTGATTTTGGTTGACAATGCAAGGATTCTATTTTCAGAGCAGCACCAAAATCTATGCGTGACGAATGCTTATCAAGACTTGACTAATTGTTCAGATGAGGTACAGTCCTGAGTCCTGTTGAGGCTAATAGGATGAATTGGAGCTGGTGCAGAGGGATGAATTCACTTGGTGATCACTACTACTCGCATCTCTCGCCTCTTGAACCCATACTTCTTACACAGCTCTTCACTCAGATTAGGTGCTGGCGCAGAGAGAGACACAGGTTCAGCAGAGGGTATCTCCGCAGGTTGATCACTCAGTGCTATCTCAAGCTTGCCTCTGTGCCAGCAGACTGTTGGGGGCACATGAATCAGATGGCTTCCCCAAGGGCGAGCCTTCCTGCTTGGGCAATCCGCTTCATTTCAATTTCCCTTCTGAGGGCAGCAGTGACATCCTGGTCAAGTCCGAGGGGTGGCTATCTTAGCCTATCTCTCTCTGATTTTGTTCATGTTCCTTGTTCATTTTAGCCCATAACTCATCTTCACCCTTGTCTTGCTGAACCTCCGGATTGCCTTTCCTACAAAATATCAGATAGTTCCTTCCTTTTGTATCCAAGTCTGGATCTGAAGGTCAGTTTGTAGGTTATATGTAATTCACATGCACTTAGAGATTACTTGCTATGTGTATGGCATGGTGAATCTATCATGACTATATGCACAAGGATATACAAGGTTTTTGATCAAGATAGTCATGGATCTCATGTAGATTATGAACATTACTTATTTCTTTAAGCTTTCTTCAATGATGAATATAATGTTCACATCTTAGGATGCTTAATGTAAAATCTCAATAAGTCCATCTAATATTAGCATAGGAGATTTTACTATCAAATGCTTCGTTGCTAAGTGATCCCTTGTTTACCCAAGGAGATCTTCTATACTTATCCTTGGTTCGAAGCACTTTCTTCTGAGAGGTAGGATTCAAGAGCCTTTCCAACGATGATCGAGGAATCCACTCTCTCTTGTTCTTCTCAGGATAATTGAATGGAACTTTGTGATAGCTCATCCTTGAGACAGAACCATTGTCCCTTGTGGTGGCCGACAGCTTCTTATGATTGTACCAGTGGGTTTCAGCAGTTGCATCACCACGAGTTCTCTTCTTTGGGATAAGAGGAACTCTTGATTTTTCCTGCACAAGTAAGGCACTAGGAGGATGTTTTGGTACCCATTTGTACTTGGGTCCTACATGGTTAGCACTGGACCTTACTTGTCCTTTAGGAATCCATACAAACTTATTTCTCACATTTGAATTTCTTCTAAGACTGCATGTGTGAGAAATATGTCCTAATCTACCACAATAATGACAGATAATGGAATGATAATCAAAATGAGGCTTCCTATCATTATCATGATTAGTTTTCTTTAGAAAAGCTTTTTGTTCCTTTGAAATTTCAGTTTCTTTTGAAAGCTTTTCTTTTTCCTTCAACACGTGTTTACAATCAAAACATTTTTCAAGACATGTTGAAGTTTTCCCTACCGATAGTGGGCTAGCTATCGGAACCACTAGTTCTTTAAAAGAATCCTCGGAAACTTTAGATGTAGAAGAAGAAATTAGTTTTTCAAGTTTCCTATCTTTTTCTTTTAAGCCTAGAAGTTCTTTTGCAAGTTTACAATATTCAGTACATAACTCATTGTATGCATCTTGCAAATCAGAGAGTTCAATTTCAGATCCAGATACCTCACTTTCTGAATCTTCTAGGCAGAGATGGATACTCTCTTCACTGAAGTCTGCTTCCTCAATATCAGCTTCCAGAAGCTCATCAGTAGGTGATCCACAAAGAGCACGAGTTGAGCTTTGGGCAGCTGTGCTTTCAAGAGATGGGTTAGAAGCATATATCACATCAAGAGTATTCCAAATATCTCTAGCACTAGAGCAATGTTTGATTTTCTGGAAATCATTTTCAGTTAAGCCTTTGTATAAAGTTTGCATTGCTCTAATGTTTAAGGAAAACAAATTTTTCTCCCTTTCAGTCCAGTTTCCTCTTGGTTTGAAATCAAAATCATTTTCAAAAATATCCCACACTTTCAAACTAGTGGATTTTATAAAACTTTCCATTCTTGCTTTCCACCAACAAAAATCAATATTTTCTAACACAGGTGGAATGGTATGATCAAAGCCTTTGGAAAACATTTTAACCCAAATCAGCCAAGGTCTTTGCACTTGAGATCGTTTGATCCTTTAAACAAGTGACCTGCTCTGATACCAAATGAAATTCGTGGCTGTCACCCAAGAGGGGGGGGGTGAATTGGGTGAGGGAATAAAACTTAAACTCTTTTCGAAAGACTGCTTGTGCTCGGTGATGATGATAATAAATAATGCTATGCACAAGTCAGTATGCTATGTGATGCAAAATAGAATGATCAAGTATAAGTATATGCACACATAACTTTATCCTGGTTCGGTCACCCAGACCTACATCCAGTCCCCAGGCTACACCTGAGATTTCCAATCCACTATTCTTGTTTAAACCGGGCACAAGAGAAGCCTTTACACTTTAGGTTTTACGAGCACGGGTTCACCTAACAACCCACAGGTTTTACAACGGGTTCACCTGCAAACCTTACAAACGCAAGTTTTACGGGCTAACTTGCAACCTATGGAGATTTAGAAAACTTCTAAATGCTCCCCCTTACAAAA
Organism: Mimosa pudica; assembly: GCA_029929735.1. Classification (NCBI taxonomy): domain Eukaryota; kingdom Viridiplantae; phylum Streptophyta; class Magnoliopsida; order Fabales; family Fabaceae; genus Mimosa; species Mimosa pudica. The sequence goes on along the minus strand of JAKELP010000022.1, from coordinate 365,412 downwards.
TGTAAGATTACAATTAAGTTCACTCTATGAACTGATTTTGTTAAACACTTAAGCTCAAAACTAACTCTCTCAAAGAGTGGATGATGTTACTCACTTAAGTACAAATAAATCACTCTCTAAGAATATTACATATCAAAGTCCGAGAGTAGAAGATGAGAGGAATGTAGAATAGTGTTTCAGACAATAAGCTCTGTTCTCTCTCTCTTTTTCAAGCCCCTTCTTCAGAAATGAAGAACATCCCTTTTATACCAGCCTCTGAATATCTAACCGTTGGAGAGGCAATAAGACCGTTTGATTATAGACGTTGGGGCCTTGTTTACGTTGTCCTCATTAGTGCACAGCAGGGTTGACTTTGCTTTATCTAAAAAGGTGCTCTGACCAAGCTGTTCTGTCTACACTGTTCTGGCAATACTATTCTGACAAAAGTCGTTCTGACATCTGAACATTTTGTACGGTCCGACTCTTGCTTGCTGTCAGAGAGGACTTCGTTCCTCAAGCATAAGTCCAGGATGTTAAGAGACTCATTATCGGAAGCTCTCTTGCTATCTGAAGCTCGTGGACTCTAACATTTTGCTTGCTATCACATAGAGGAACTTTGTTCTTCCAAGCACCTGTCCATGAATGATAAGAGTGCTTTGCTATTGGATCCTCTCTTGCTATCAGAAGCTCTCTTATGGACTCTGTCTCTTGTGGGCAGTATGAGCTTTGACACCTTGAGTGAATCTTCAGATTATGTTCTCATACTCCTTATGCTTGGTAGGTAACAATGTTGTTTGAATATGTCTGTTATCCTCTTGTTACCGTTGCAAGGAACATCTTCTTAAATGCTTCAGCAGGGTTGACTTGCTTTATCTCTGAAAAGTAGTCCTGACACCTCTGCTCTGACATAAGCATTTCGACACTGCATCTCTTGAACGTTCAGACATTCTTTTTGCTTGCGGAAGTAACTTCTCATCCGGAAGCAACCTTACTGAGTGTGCTGCACTTGAACGTTAGTTTAGCAATATAATCATATAGTCTCATGCAGTGGGTGATCCTAAATCTAAGGTGTATCCGGAAGCACTTCTACATCCGGAAGATTCACTTGATGAGGGATTTAGTTCCCCATGACTTGCTCTCGCTTAGTCTATTTCATTCCACCACTCAGCGCTAGTCACTGAGCTATCGGAAGCACTTTTACTTGACGTGGTGAATTCACTGACGCTTAGGGTGAAATCTATTCTATCAGTCTGCGCCAGTCAAGATCTAATAGGAAGCAACTTCACTTGATGTTGCATTTCCGCTGACGCTCGGGGTTATATCTAGTCTATCAACCTGCGCCAGTCTAAGTCTAATAGGAAGTGCTTTCACTTGGCGAAGTAGACTTACTGACGCTTGGGGTTCTAACTATTCTATTGCTCTGCGCCAGTCTAAGTCTAACAGGAAGCGCTTTCACTTGGGGAAGTAGACTTACTGACGCTTGGGGTAATATCTATTCTGTCGCTCTGCGCCAGTCTAATTCTAACAGGAAGCAAACTCACTTCCGATTGAAACATAGCTTAGTCTTAAGGTTTTGTGTACCTAATTCTCATGGACTAAGTTAAATCCCTAGTGATTTACTTGCTGACGCTGGGGGATGAAAGCATTCATCCGCATGCGCAAGTCCTAATCTAACCGGAAGTGATCTTGCATTCTCAAGTGATCTAACTCAGGATTCTAACCATGTCATCTAATCCCTCCTAAGTGTTGATTATGTTCTCTTAAGTACTAGACCATATCATACCTTAGTCACCATCAAAACTTAAGATTCTAACATGCATTGATTTTCAATTTAGTCCTTTATGTTTAGAAAATATATTTTTAGTCTTTTTTATTAATAGAGTTAGTTTCCCTCATCAGAAATGCTAATTTAACAATTTTAAATTTTTATCTAAGATTATGTAACGAAAAAATTGTTTAAATCAAAATATTTTATTGAAATTATTTTTAAAAATTATCATTTTTCACATTTATTCAATTATGAAATAATGTTTTAGATTTAAGTCAAATAAATTGTCTTAACAAAGAAGTTCTAGAAGTGTACTTTCTAAAAATAAAGAACTAAATTAAAAATTGATGTGAACATGATTTAACCGGTTCCTAGTCACCTTAGGGTTAAATGCAAGTTTATTTATGACCAAGGATTGTAATATAGTAGCACAACCTTGGGTCGTCTCTCTTAAGGAGTTTTCTAAATATCCTAAGATGAACTAAGTGCAAATTAATAATGACAAAAGTAAAGGGTAAAGGGGTTTGTTTGGTTTTTGAAATCATTCAGAGGAATCAAGTAAAAGAAAACTATACTTGTTTTTGGTATTTTTAAAGTGAAGTGAGTGTGAAAGGATTGATTTGAAAATAATGATGAGAAAATGGGCTTTGGTAGTACATTGGTGGTCCAATTGCTTCTTCAAAAGATATTTGGATTTAATTTGCCAAGTATTTAATTGAAAAACCTCTAGCAATCACATAGAGTCTACTAGCCATAATTATTAATGATTATTCTAACAATCATTATCATAATCATCACTTAGGGTTAACACATAAGTTCACTTGGTTTGTAAAATATTTGAAACAAAAGTAATTTGGCTCTCATGAAGTGCAACCACAACAATCATGGGTGGAGAAAAATGGATATAATCACTAGAAACAACTAAAATGACAAGTAGATAGGAAAATATCTCTACATCACAATTTATTCGAAGCATTCATAAAGATGTTCACAAAAATAGATAGGTCAATAAAGGAACAACAATCAATTATGATCAGCTCTTATATTTGTTGCAGTTCACTAGCACAATCTAAGAATTAATATGAATTGTGTATTGAAAATTTTTAAGAATCAATCAGCCTATTTGTAACAACCACAATTTTTTTAACCGTTTTCCTCTATTTTTTTCTAATCCTTAATAAAAATAGTTTGAGGTCTAACTATGTTAGAAAAAAAATCCAGTTAACATAATACTAACTAACATAGTTAGAAAAATAACTTTTCTTATTTTCCATAAAATATAAGTTAATAGACTAGCCATGATAGAAAAATAATTTCAGGTACACAAATATAGAATGAACTATCATGGTTAGAAAAAGACTTCATGTAATTTGAAAATAAATAATTTTATAATCAAATATAAAGTTAACAGTTGAAAATCTTTCACTCAGAAAATATCAAATATGATTTAACCATGTTAGATAAAAATTGACTAACATGGATATTTAAATGCACTAATAATACCTAATTAAATCCTTTCACAATTATTTACAAATAAGCACATAAGCATGTATTAAGAAATAATTTCAGTTATCCAGCCTAAACTTATACAAAGACATACAGTAATCCAAAATAAATTAAAGAGGTTTACAAATTATTAACAAAAATATGAAAGCATGATGCTTAGTTTCTAGGTCTCCAGATCCTTCCCATCACTCCTGCCCCGATCTCGTACCTGTAAAATGTTCAACCACGAGGGGTAGACCCTGATGTCGTAACTAACAACTATTTGCCTACGCACATTTTTGCACTACATGCATGTGCATGACGGCAAGATGGTGTGTGCTAATGTCGTGTTTGGTGGTGTGCGCTACATGCTGTGTTGCATGAACATGTTATCTATTTTCAATTTCAAGTATCTGTCAATTACCAAATATAACAACAGTACAAATATTCATTTACGGACATAACACAGACTTAAAACATCACAAACTCAAACATCAAGAATAATAATAATCACAACACCTATAATAATAATCACCATCAAACACAATACACAAGTATACCGATAATATGAGTTCAATAGGGACTCACGACTCGATGGTCGATATACCCTCGCTTGAACAAACTATATCAGTTCAATAGGGACTCACGACTCGATGGTCGATGTACCCTTGCTTGAACCAGGGGCACTCTCCCCAATAATGTTTTTCTCTTTATTCATTTTAGTCTCTGCTGTCCAGGCAAGGGAACCTCATTGCAAAATGACATAATTATAATTATATTAACCGGTGTACCACAACAAAATCAAAAATTCCAATCAAAAGCATTCCATAACCACATCAGCAATAATCATATACATATACACTACCTAAATGCTTATTAACATAAACACACAGAGACAAGTGAAGTAGTTACCTCCTTACATTCAAACCAAAAATAAAATGTAAGCTCCCACGTGCTCAAGTGTCAATAATCTCTGAAGCTACTTTCGTCATTACATGTGAGATTAGAGCCGTCTTCCGCCATGAATCACCGGCAACACAGCTGGACTTGCCGGAAAACTAAAGAGACCACGAAGAGGGATGAAGAAGGAGAAGACTGAACTGAGATAGTGAGGAAACAGGAAGAGAAAGTAAGAAACTGAAATTCGTGGCTGTCACCCAAGAGGGGGGGGGGGTGAATTGGGTGAGGGAATAAAACTTAAACTCTTTTCGAAAGACTGCTTGTGCTCGGTGATGATGATAATAAATAATGCTATGCACAAGTCAGTATGCTATGTGATGCAAAATAGAATGATCAAGTATAAGTATATGCACACATAACTTTATCCTGGTTCGGTCACCCAGACCTACATCCAGTCCCCAGGCTACACCTGAGATTTCCAATCCACTATTCTTGTTTAAACCGGGCACAAGAGAAGCCTTTACACTTTAGGTTTTACGAGCACGGGTTCACCTAACAACCCACAGGTTTTACAACGGGTTCACCTGCAAACCTTACAAACGCAAGTTTTACGGGCTAACTTGCAACCTATGGAGATTTAGAAAACTCCTAAATGCTCCCCCTTACAAAATGTAAGATTACAATTAAGTTCACTCTATGAACTGATTTTGTTAAACACTTAAGCTCAAAACTAACTCTCTCAAAGAGTGGATGATGTTACTCACTTAAGTACAAATAAATCACTCTCTAAGAATATTACATATCAAAGTCCGAGAGTAGAAGATGAGAGGAATGTAGAATAGTGTTTCAGACAATAAGCTCTGTTCTCTCTCTCTTTTTCAAGCCCGCTACTTCAGAAATGAAGAACATCCCTTTTATACCAGCCTCTGAATATCTAACCGTTGGAGAGGCAATAAGACCGTTTGATTATAGACGTTGGGGCCTTGTTTACGTTGTCCTCATTAGTGCACAGCAGGGTTGACTTTGCTTTATCCAAAAAGGTGCTCTGACCAAGCTGTTCTGTCAACACTGTTCTGGCAATATTATTCTGACAAAAGTCGTTCTGACATCTGAACATTTTGTACGGTCCGACTCTTGCTTGCTGTCAGAGAGGACTTCGTTCCTCAAGCATAAGTCCAGGATGTTAAGAGACTCATTATCGGAAGCTCTCTTGCTATCTGAAGCTCGTGGACTCTAACATTTTGCTTGCTATCACATAGAGGAACTTTGTCTTCCAAGCACTTGTCCATGAATGATAAGAGTGCTTTGCTATTGGATCCTCTCTTGCTATCAGAAGCTCTCTTATGGACTCTGACTTTTGTGGGCAGTATGAGCTTTGACACCTTGAGTGAATCTTCAGATTATGTTCTCATACTCCTCATGCTTGGTAGGTAACAATGTTGTTTGAATGTGTCTGTTATCCTCTTGTTACCGTTGGAAGGAACATCTTCTTAAATGCTCAGCAGGGTTGACTTGCTTTATCTCTGAAAAGTAGTCCTGACACCTCTGCTCTGACAAAGCATTCTGACTTCCGAGTATGTGACATTTACTCTTGTACTCTTGCTGACGGAAGATCATCGTTCATCCGGAAGTGGCAATCTTGCTCTGCAAGGGTTAGTCTCTGAAATCCAATGCCAAGAGTCTTTCCATCCGGAAGCTCATTTGCATCCGCAAGTGTGACTAAGTTCTGCACATACTGGTTAGTCCAACATAGCAATATATATAATCAGATATAGTAAAAACTATACATGTTGTGGGAAATTTGCTATGGGAAGTAGTCTTACTTAGACTATGTTCTGATCTGGTCTATGATGTATCCGGAAGCATTTTTACATCCGGAAGTAAAACTACTAGATGAAGGATCTTGGTTCACTATAACTCACTCTCACTTAGTGTATTTCATCCCAACACTCAGCGCTAGTCACTAAGCTATCGGAAGCACTTTTACTTGACGTAGTGAACTCACTGACGCTTAGGGTGAAATCTATTCTATCAGTCTGCGCCAGTCAAGATCTAATAGGAAGCAACTTCACTTGATGTTGCATTTCTGCTGACGCTCGGGGTTATATCTAGTCTATCAACCTGCGCCAGTCTAAATCTAATAGGAAGTGCTTTCACTTGGCGAAGTAGACTTACTGACGCTTGGGGTAATAACTATTCTATTGCTCTGCGCCAGTCTGAGTCTAACAGGAAGCGCTTTCACTTGGGGAAGTAGACTTACTGACGCTTGGGGTAATATCTATTCTGTCGCTCTGCGCCAGTCTAATTCTAACAGGAAGCGCTTTCACTTGGGGAAGTAGACTCACTGTCGCTTGGAGTAATATCTATTCTATCTCTCTGCGCCAGTCTAAGTCTAACAGGAAGCAACTTCACTTCCGATTGAAACATAGCTTAGTCTTAAGGTTTTGTGTACCTAATTCTCATGGACTAAGTTATTTCCCAGTGATTTTACTTGCTGATGCTGGGGGATGAAAACATTCATCCGCATGCGCAAGTCCTAATCTATCCGGAAGTAAATCTTCATCCGGAAGCACTCTTACTTGGGATCCTAAGTATACTATTGCTTCCTAGGCACTTGGTCTAATCCTTTATATTTTAGTCTTCATCAAAACTTAAGATTCTAACAGAAACAAGAGTGGGGAAGTGAAGAAGAAGAAGTTCGATGATAAAGAAGAAGAGATCATCGGTGAAGAATGGAAGAGAAAAGTGTTTGTGGGTGTGTGGTTGTGTTATGCGGCTGAGAAGGGAGGGGAGGAAGAGTTGAAAGTATGTATATATGTATGAAGAGAGAAATCTAGGGTTTAAGGCCCAACAAGAAAATTATAAAAATGTCCTATAAAGTTTTCTATTTTTATGGAAGAGTAAACATCATTTTATTTTTCTTTAATTGGACATTTTTTTGAATGAAAGGTATTTGTATTGATCAAAACACATATACAAGCAGGTCATAGTAGGTCATAGTGACCAATTACATGTGGGACAAAAGGGAAAGAAACAAAACCTGGCCCTTGACTAAGTAAGACTCTTCCTAAGAAAGGCAGAAAAGGTGTTAAGGGAGTGTAACACTATGGCTCTAATCTGGGCAAGTATACCATCAACTGTAAAGGTATCATTTGTAAAAATGCTCAGGTTTCTGACTTTCCAAAGTTTCCAACATGTGATAAGGACTCCAATCTTCCAAGAAGTTGGCCAATTATCGCCCAAAAGGAGGGAGCTGATCCAAGTAGTTATCGGGGTATTGACAAAAGAGACATACAGATTGGGAGGGAGGAGGTGTCTCCATATGGCTGCGGCGGTCGGGCACCTTTTGAAGACATGGTCAAGGTCCTCTTCAGGTTGAGTACAAATAGAGCATGTCAGGTCAGCTGTCAAATGTCTCCTGTGTCTCTCCTTGTTGGTGAGGAGTTTCTCTTTAAGAAGTAGCCAGGCAAAGGAGCGGATTCTTTGTGCCATGGGAAGTTTCCACACTATTCTCCAAATTTTGGCAGAATTGTTCCACTGGAATGATTGCCAATACTGGTATGTGGATTTAACTGTGAATTCACCATTCTCTGTAAGATCCCAGGATACTCTCTTAGTAGAAGGGGAAAGTGGAATGCGCATGGCAGCTATGGCATCAAGAATGGACGGAGGGAGGAGGTCTCTAAACGAGTTCCATTGCCAGTTGCCATTGCAGTCAAGATAATCTTTCACCGTCTTGCTCATATCACTTTCAGAAATAGGAGAGAAGGCTAAGTGCTTGAGTGGGCCTTGCTCACCAACCCAGTAGTCATCCCAAAATAAAGTATTTGAACCATCCCCCGGGTTTTGTTTGACATGGAAGCTAGTTTCTTGCCAAAGGCCTTGGAGGTTTCTCCAAAAAGGGGAAATTGATGTCATTGGGCGTGTGCCCCCACCCAGCCCATATTTCCCTGTCAATATGCGTACCCAGAAAGCATCTTGCTGTGAATGCAGTTGGAAAATAAGTTTAGCAATGAAAGCCTTATTTTGGGTTTCCAAGTTTAGAAGCCCACAACCGCCATTCTTCAAAGGTTGGCACATGTCTTTCCATTTGATCAAGCTTATGCCTCTTGAACCATCCGGTTTGCCCCAAACGAAGTTCCGGATTGTCTTCTCAATTTCTTTGCAACACGAGACCGGCAAGAGAATGGTCTGCATAGTGTAGAAAGGAATGGTGGTGAGCACGGATTTGGCCAATGTGATCCGCCCTGCCAGGGATAGAGAGTTTCTTTTCCAGCCAGCAAGCTTACTTTTGATTCTTTCAAGGATGTATTTGTAGGTATTGGAAGAGCCACGGGATGAGAGGAGTGGAACTCCCAGGTAACGGCCAAGGGAGTCGGTCTGCTGGAACCCTAGTAGATTACTCAAGGCTGCCTTTTCCACGCGGGAAATATTGTTTGAGAAGAGGACAACTGTCTTATTCTGATTAACTTTCTGCCCAGAGGCCTTGCTAAAGGTAGTCAGGATTTGCTTAATAACTTGGACCTGCTGAGAATTTGCCTGGCTAAAAACAATGAGATCGTCAGCAAAAAATAAGTGAGATAAGGGAACACCTCTACGGCCCATTTTAATTGGCTTCCAATCTCCTTGACTTACAGCCGCTGTTATCATGTGAGATAGTCTTTCCATGCATAAGACAAAGATATAGGGGGATAAGGGGTCACCTTGCCGAATTCCCCGTTGGGGCCTGAAAGTGGAAGAAGGCTTACCATTCCAAAGGACTTGCATGGAGGAAGAAGTTAGGCATTGCATAATTAGATTAATCATAGGTTGTGGCAACCCGATGTCAAGCAGTGTATCTTCAATGAACTCCCATCTCAGCCTGTCAAAAGCTTTTTCTAAGTCTATCTTGATGGCCATCCAACCACCCTTACCTTGTTTGTGTTTCATGGAGTGAACAGCCTCTTGAGCAATGATAATGTTTTCAAGAATACTGCGCCCCTGAATGAAGCTTGTTTGATGATGGCTGACTAAGGATGGAAGAGCATCTCTCAACCTGTTAGCTATCACCTTGGTGACAGTCTTATAGGCAACCGAGCAGAGGCTTATTGGACGAAATTCAGTGATTTTGATTGGTCGGTCGGTTTTGGGGATGAGAGCAAGCAACGTTTGGTTAATGGTGGGGTCGAGAGGCTCACCTCGCCAAAGACCCTGAGCAAGGTTAACAAGGGAACCCCCAACAATACTCCACTGAGATTGGTAAAAAGCAGCATGGATGCCGTCAGGTCCGGGGGCTTTAAGGGCCTTCATTTCAAACAGGGCTGATCTGACCTCATCAACAGAAATATCTCTGGCTAGGCAAGCCAGGGTGGCTTGGTTGAGTGTGGGGAAGGCACCATGGATGGCAAGAGTAAGGTCAACAGTGTCAGAGATGGAGAATAAGTGCTTAAAATACCTTGCAGCATGGGACTGGAGGTCAGCTTCATCAGTAAGCCATACGCCATCATCATTCTGGAGTTGGGAGATATGGTTCCTACTCTTCCTGATCAAAGCTTTAGTTTGGTAGTAGGAAGTATTCCTGTCGCCCAGACAAACCCAATCAGAGGATGATTTTTGAAACCAAAGAAGTTCCTCCTGAAAGCAAGTTTCCTCAAGGTCCTCTTGCAAGGAGCGCTCCAGGTTAAGTAAAAACGGAGAAAACGGCTGAATGTCCAGGCTTTTCTGAGTACCCTGGAGGCGGCGGAGAAGCTGACGTTTCTTTCTGCCAATGTTACCAAAAATATCTTTATTCCAAGATGTAGCGGCCTGAGAGAAGGCCAAGATGTTGGAAGATAAAGGAAGAGACTGGTTCCAATGAGCTTTTACAAGAGCTTCAAAAGAGGGGTGAGTGAGCCAGCTGGCGAGAAACCTAAAATGTTGTGTGGAAGTGTTGGTACCAGCCAAGTGCCCTAGAACAGTGTGGATTGGGCTATGGTCAGACTTAGCTCGAGGCAGAGTAGAAACCAAGCACTGGGGAAAGGTGGCAAGCCAAGACTGATTGGAAAGAGCCCTGTCAAGACGGGCTAGGGAGGTCCCACGACGCCAAGTAAAACGAGGCCCATTGGAGCCAAGGTCAATAAGGCCCAACTGATCAATAAAAGATGTAAAGGAGCGGCAACCCATACTTCGGTGATTGGAACAGCCAAAACGCTCTGAACTATTAGTAGTAGCATTGAAATCACCCGATAACAACCAGGGGACAGTAGGATCAGGAGCAAGCGGCAGCAGGTCTTGCCAGAGTAGCTTGCGGTAGGTAGGATGTGGAAAACCATAGACCACCGTGAGGATGAAAGGGGGGGTATTGGTGGAGTTGAGCTTAACCTCTGAGTGGATGAATTGGGAGTGGTTGGCAATAATAGTAACCTGAACCGAGTCTCGCCATAAGAGCCAAATACCGCCAGAAAATCCATTAGCCTCCACTCTATGAGAGTTATGGAAGCCGAGACGCCTAATCACTTTGTCTGCACTGGCACCCGAAATTCTTGGCTCAAACAGAGCGACAATAACTGGCTTATAAGTAGCAACATAAGATTTAAAGATAGAGGGAAACTTCTTATCTGAAGCACCCTGACAATTCCATGTAAAGATAGACATAAAAATTATAAGGAAGGGAAAGAGGAATCAAAATTAACTCCCTCTAATAACTGATCAATATCTTCCCTCGTCATCTCCGGAGGCCTATCTCGAGCCAGATTTCTGATGGACTTGATTGAAGTGTGCTGGGAGGGGCCATTGGACCTAGCTTCAACATTATGGATGTGGAGACGGCTTGAGACACGAACTCCATTATGAGAAGCAGCAATATCGGGAGGCTTAGAGTTGAGCTTAGCAGGACCTTTATCAATTTGGAGGCTCAAAGGAGGAAAGTGCTCCCAGTTGAGAGGTGGACTTGAGGGGGAAGGCGGGGGCCTATGAGGAAGCCTGGGGTCCTCAATCCTGATAGCGGAGTGGCGGGAGCCGGAAAATGACGAGGCAAGGAGGGTGGTTTGGTGGGGCTGGGATGCAGATGTGCTAGGCTCAACCTGCACTTTTCCTTTAGACCTCGGAGCATGGCCAGTAATAAATGGAGTCTTGGGCGCTCTGCCCTTCCTTTTCTCAGCAGCAGTTTCACAAGGAAGGATAGGCTGGTCCGGCCCAACCCTCGGAATCTGGTCTTCAATAACATCCTCTGAATCCTGCAAGACAGTGAAACGAGAAGTCACCGGAATATCTTTCTGGCTTACCTCCTTCCGGCCAGGTCTAACAGGAATCCGCCGGCGATTTTGAACTTGCATCCAATCCCCAAACTCAAGAGATTCCCTGTTGTCAATAGAGGTGCCTTCCGGTGGGCATGCAACACCAGTGGATTTCAGGGGGCAAGCTTCCACCAAGTGCCCATATCTACCGCAACTGAAGCAAATTGTCGGAAGGCCTTCATATTCCACATATAAGGTTTGGCCATCAACTTGGATCTTAGAGGTGAGGGGTTTAGACAGGTCAAGGACCGCAGCAAACCTGGCAAATCTGGCTCGGTCTCCAGAGTCAGTGTTAAAGTCAACTTTTAGGATTTCACCAAAAGCACTTCCAATGGTGCGAATCACCTTCTTTTGGTAATAACGAACAGGGAGCATTGGAAGCCTAATCCAAGCAACAATCTCACTTATCCTATGATTTTGAGGGCTGAATGATGGAGTCCAAGGCTGAACAGATAAATAATGCCCAAAAATGACCCATGGACCCCCAGAGAGAGCATTGTGAAAGTCCATGTCATCTTTGAACTTGACAAGAAAGCAGTCATCATGAAGATCGGTAAGCTGAAATCTGCCTTTGGGTTTCCACAGGGAGAGAATTTTGGAGCGAAGAGCACCATACCCAATAGAGCGACCAAGAAGCTTAACAACCACGGCAAACCCCATACGTTTGTTGAGAGAGTCCAAAATGTGAGAGGCAAAATCAACAGTAGGAATGTTGCCATTTAAACCAAAAACAACATCTTCCTGATTGAGAACCAAGTCATCGGCGTCATCCTCTAAAGGGCCAAGGCCAGATCTGAGCATATCCTTGAAGGAGGGTGGGACACTAGGCTGGCCGTGGCTAAGGTCAGAAGGCTGAGCAAGGGAGTTGAGGGGAGGGGAGATCTGAGTTTCGGGAACAAACTCAAGGTCATGGAGAGAGTCTGGGGCAGGAAGAACGACGGCGGCGACGGCGGCGGTCAGCGGTGGCGGTGGAATGTGGGTGTCTAGAGGGGAGGCGGAGGAAGGGTGGTGGTGCTCGGGTGGTGGGACGGAGGGAGGCTGGTTGGCGGTGGGGTGAGATGGGAGATGAGGAGAGGTTTTGGGAAGGTTAACAGAGGGGGTGGAGGCGGAGGGAGGCGCAGTCATGGTGGAGGTAAGAAGGTTAGTGGGAGGTGGTGGGTTTCTCTCTCATCTCTCTTCCGCACGCGTTTTCCAGTGTCTTTCTTTTTTGCAATGTTTAGACTTTAGTAAGGAGGAGGGGTTATGGATTTATGTGGGAGGGAGGTTGGAGCGTCACGGGAATCACTGGCTCTTTAATTGGACATTGAATCATACTCATTTAGATTTATTCACTTTCATTCTATATCACATTCTAAATAAAAATTCCCTAAAAGTAAACTGAACTTTCTAAATTAATTGTAAGGTTAAATTTCACGTATTTATTTATTAATTTGCTTTACAATTTTATAATTAAAAAAATTCAGGATGTTACACTATTAATTTTTTAATTCGTTGATTGATATTTGATGCCTAATTAAATTAGTAATTAAAGATATGTAAAATGAAAATCAAATAGGATTGTTGAAATTAAATTTTATAATGATTTTTAAGTTGAAATTAATAGTCTGAATATATAGTATTTCATTAGCAATTAATATAAATGAGTGTATTGAAATTTGTGAAGAAAATATTTACCCACCAACCTGCAGACTATTAATTTTTGATTCATTGATTTACATTTAATGCCTAATGAAATTAGTCATTACAGAGATTTAAAATGTAAATCACACAGGATTTTCGAAATTAAATTTCATTGTGATTTTTCATTTGAAATCAATAGTTCGATTGTAGAATATTTTAGTAGGAATTAATATCAAGGGTTAAATCAACTTTTAGTCTCTATAGTTTCATATGATTTGGGTTTTAGTCTCTATAGTTTGAAAGTTCAGGTTTTGGTTCCTTTAATTTGCACTGTTTAATACAGTTTGTCCCTATAGTTTTAAAAGGACCTAACAGAGTTAGTTTGTACTGATGTGTCGCTAACACCGTTAGACTTGCTTCTTCTCACACACATACACAAACATCACATTCACAATCAAACATCACTATGTCTTCCCTTCATCATATTCATAAAAAAACACAGAAATCTATTCCTCCATTTCACAACAAATAAAAGAATTTATCACCACTAGAAATCAAATTTAAGGCATTTACATTGCATCACATGTTTTTTTTTAAAGAAATCGACATTAAGGAGAATGTGTGCTCTCACATTTCTGCCTCTAATGACAATAAGGATCTATTTATAGAATTGAGAATTGGAAATTAATATGGGAAATGAAAATCGTAATTTACATTAAGTTGGGGTCCCACAAGTTTTCTCTCTCTATCTCACACTTTTCCTGGCCCCACAAATTTTAATTTCTCATCATTATCTATTTTACCTATATTTTTCCCCTTTACCCTTTACACTCATTTCTATTTCCATTTCTATTTTCATCATCCACTTTCCTACTGGCTAATAGTATTATTTGTCATCTTTGCATTGATTGTCAATTTAATATATAAAAAAGTAAAACAGATATGTGTTATTCTATCTATCACTTCTTTATATATGTTTTAGATAACTATAGATGTGAACACATTTATCATTTAACTATGGATAAATGTACAAAAATGGGCATGTAATTATCACAAAGGTTCACCCAACACCATGCAAAAGTTTTTGAGCGAAACTACCCATGAAATTTTAAAAGTGGGGCAAAAATATTCATAACCGTTAAACCAAAATAACTGTCATTTAATAAACCAATAAGTGTCATATGATTGTTCATGTGTCATTTGACATGGACAAAATTATGAAGAAAAGTTTGCACTGCAGTCCCAAAGAGGAGATTTACTGTCATAAGTTCAAATGAGCGAGAAAAAGTCAAAAAACTATTTTACCTCTCATTAAAACAAAATGTTGTAGTCCCCATAAAATAATTTTCAGATTATTTGAGCCTTTTAGTAGTAACATCCCTTTATTGAAAGTGCATTGCAAATTTCCTTTCATAATTTTGCCCATGTCAGATGTTACATGGACACCCAAATGACACTTAGACTTATTAAATAATGGTTATCTTGAATTAACAATCATTTGAATTTCAATACCACTTTTGAAATTCCATGAGTACTTTTGCTCCAAAAAAAATTTACGGCGAAAAAGCAAAAATGATACTAAACTTTGCCTCGAGAAGCGTTTCTAATACTAAAGTTTCGTGAGGTGTAAAAAGAGTACCCAACTTGGGGTTTTGGTGCAAATATATTATTTTAACTTAAGCAAAATAAAATTTAGATATGAAACGACTTTTACGCCCCTCATTATATTATTTTCTTTTTCAATTTAATGAGGGGCATAAGAGTCTTTTCATATCTAAATTTTATTTCCTTTAGGTGAAAATACTATATTAGCACCTAGACTCTAAGTTGAGTATTGTCTTTGCACCTCACGATAATCTAGTATTAGAAACGCACTTTTGGGTAAAGTTTAGTACTCCCTCCGGTCCTAAATATAAGACCTAATTGAATTTTATAAAATCCTATAAAAAAAAGCAAAATAAGTTAATTATAAATTGATTTACCTAATTTTTTCCCTTAGATTAGTTTATTTTACCTATAAATTAATGTATGATATAAAAATATATCAAACATGTCATGATTTAATAGCCTATTTCGCAACTTTAACGTCTCCAAAAAAGTCAATTAGGTCTTATATTTAGGACCGGATGTAGTATCATTTTCCACTTTCCCCCAAAATTTTATATGATACGAAATGTATACCTCGGTGACAATTACATGAGTATTTTTTGCATCATTATCATATAAAATATGAAAAACACTAAAATAGTTATAAGTAAAATAGGAAAAACACATTAAATGGTGAGAAAATATAAAGACGCGCTCTTATATTTTATATCAAAATCATTCAAATTTTGGTTTCTTTTTGTTACCCAAGGGTATCTACCCGCGTATCAAGTGTGACTAATAACTCATTGTTCTGAAGTCCCATATAGGGGTAGACAGCTGGCATGTCAATTTGCTCAATTTGGAAGAGTTAGGGATGAAACCCCAACTACTTACTTAAGGGACCCACCAGGTTCAAATTTTGGTGTCTAATATTGAGGAAGAAGGATGTTTTCTGAAAAGCATGTGAAGAGCACGTGAGATTTCTCTCAAGCCCTTTGCCTTGCATAATTAACATCTCACTTCATACTTCATACTTCATACGCACTCACCAACAACCATTCCGTACAGAAATGGCGTTCAGAGCAGCCATACTCCGCCGTGTGAAGGTTCCAGTGCAGGCCCTTCCTCTTGCCGCTCCAAATTTGCAGCTCTGGAATGCTTCCCTGCGCTTCATGTCTTCGCACGATGATCACATCACCAAACACGAAGTCACCCAGAGAGTCCTCGCTGTTCTCAAAGATTTCCCCAAGCTCGATCCTTCCAAGGTTTCACTTTCCACTCCTTTTACTACCTTCATTGTGATTAACTATATTCTTTAGATTAATTTTGGGATCAAATATCTAATGTGTCGATTGATTTTTGTGGTACGAGCGTTTCCTGAATGTGGGTGAAATAAATTGAAGGGGCTTGTTGATTATCTGAATTGGGTAAATGTTATTCTGCTGAGAATCGATTGAATTTTGATAACTTCTTTATTTCTGATAGTAGATGTTACTAGTGAATAATGCAGTCAAGTAAATAGTGTGAATGAGGGTAAATGTGACTGCATTTTGTTAAGGTTTAGCTAAATGTTTCGACTGCGGTATGTTGATTAATGCTCCCTCCTTTCTTAAATATATGACCTATTTAACTAATTCAATTACGTTAAAGATTTTAGTTATTTTTTTCCTTAGAGCCTTGGTATCCGGCACTCTTTGAGTACCGACTAATCCGGAGTTTGCCCAAGGAGGACGCGCCAAGTATTGAACCCAGGACCGCGGGGAGATATCTTATCTCTCCTTTTCTAACCAGGTCACTAGTCCCTTGGCTAGAGATTTTAGTTATTACTCCCTCCGATCCTAAATATAAGACCTAATTGACTTTTTCTGGAAAATCCTTAAAAAGCAAAATAAGTTAATTATAAATTGATTTACCTAATTTTTTTCCCTTAAACTAGTTTATTTTACCTATAAACTAATGGATAATCTAAAAATAAATCAAATATGTCATCATTTAATAACCTATTTCGCAACCTTAATCTTTCCAAAAAAAAAAGTCAATTAGGTCCTATATTTAGGACCTGAGGTAGTATTAATTAATATGATGTGCTTTTTTTAAAAACACCCCAGTCATTTTCCTTATTTCTTCTCCCATATCTTACTTGATTATTGTTGGAGGACACGAATAGGGGTAATTTGGAAGAGGTTGACAAAAAATAGATTGGGTTTTGTATTTAGGTCCAAGATCAACTCCCCAAAGAAATTTTATATTTAGGACTAGAGGGAGTATCTTGGTTCATATGCTGTACTTCTTAGTCTGGCTTTCCTTTGAAGTTGAGCCTTAAATTCAATATGCTTGTCTCTCTATGCTACTTTCATGTTTATAGATGAATCTATTCGTAAAAGTTTCTGACTTGAATAGTCAAGAATGTTTTGGTTGTTGTACGATTTTTGTTATGTTTGGGAACTCTTGGTTACTCATACCTGTGTGACTTGACAAACAATAATGTCTGATGGCACTGGATTACTGTGTCAATTGTATGTCTTTGGAGGTTATAATTGTAGTTGCATCATTCTCAATCTAAGTTTGACACTTTTTTGCGAAAATGAAAATCTTTTAAGCTCTTCTCATCTTTGTTTGGATATTCTCCGACATTTGTTGAAAAAAAAAACAATCTATATTCCAGATTCTTGTTTGTGTCCTTTGAATAATTTTTCCTTCTTTGGTATAGCCCTCCTGTGCCGATGCTTTCCTTTATTTTTTCCCTTTTCTTTGCTGTTTCCCTACTCTGAAGGGATTTCTAATACTTCACTTCAAAAGTTTTCTCTATTTCTTGGGCATTTCTTAGTTTTGGTGGTAAATGACTTGTGTGCAATATGAATAACAATTAAGTTGTAACTTTGTGGACTGGTATAACTTTTTAAATTAACCACTGTTTCTATACATACTGAGTTAAGGAAATATCATCACATGTTTCATTCTTTCCAATACAAAGTAGTTTAGTTACAGTGCTCTAGAAGGCTTCTCAATTCCTTTTTATTTTTTATATCTCTGCCCTGAATATAATATTTAAGCTGATGTCTTCATTATGCCTTTTTATTCATCTGGGGTTCACTTTTAGTGATAATGGGTTCTTTTTTTTTTTGGCCAACAAGTGATAATGGGTTCTGTTTCTATAGAAGATGTGAAAAGAGTGATGTAGGTGACAGGCTGAAGCGTCATTTACATGAAACAAAATTAAGGCTATTATGAGTTGTGATAGATTATTTCTGTTTGAAACAGACAAGTATAATTATTAAATTGTGGTGCTTGTTGTGAAACTCGATGGTTTAATGACTGGAATGGATGAAATAGTCGAAACATTTCAGCCACCAGCTGCTCTAATATTAAAAATGGTCTAGTGTCATGCTCAGACCAGTTTTTGTGTTCTAACTGCTCAGTCTTGTTGTTTAGTAGTTAATGAGACAGAAACAGGACTAAGTCGCTGAGAGACAGACTCAATATTTCTTCCCTAAAATGTCCTTATTATATAATTTTGGGGTTTATTTATGCTTTGGATTTTTGTTTTTTTGACTACAAAATGACTTTGCTAACTCATTATGAAAATGGATTTTTAAAGTTTTTTTTGTTAATTAATAATTCGACATTTTTTTGTTAATTTATGTAATTGACCCTGTCTAGTGAGATAAATGTTGTTAATGTTGTTGTAAAAATGTAATATTTTGTTGCCTACACACACACACCACAACAACAACAACAACAGAGTCTTATTCCAACTAGATGGAGTCGGTTACATGGATCACACGACGCCATTGTGTTTGATCAATAGTCATGCTTTAAGATAAATCTTTATTTAAAAGCATGCTATATTGTTGTAGAAAGAACTGGACAGGAATATTAAACAGACAGAAAGGGAGAACCAATCATCTAAGTAATTCTTATGTCTATTAGACACATAATATTATATTATTTTTCATATTTAGTTGCCACTTCCTTGGTTCCATCACCAACTGAACTGACTTGATCATTAAACTCATGTTCTAGTGGAATTTCTAGTTCAGTATCTTGTTCAGATTTCAAAACACCTGTGAAGCTACAAAAGGTATCCAATATTACCAAATAATTGGACAAGGTTGAATTATAAATGTTTCCATGCTATACAATTGGGATTTATTGTTATATTTTTAATGCAACTACCTCAAATGACTTTGTAAAGCATCGCCTGGAAGTGGAAACACGTGGCTATTAAAAAGCAAGATACAAGGAACATATAGATATTACTATATATCAATCAAACCTTGTGCTTTTGAAGGGAATTAAGTGTAAAAGGCTAAAAGCCTCAGCTTTTGCAAATGAGGCTGCCAAATATACCGTCTTTTGTTCTGCACATTTGCAAAAATGTATTTTCATTTGTCTGTTTTCCATAATCATTTCCAAATTATTTTCCTAGCATGAAAGGTGACTAAGATCTTGCTTATGCCACTTCTTAAATTCAATGTCCACCCTCTTTCTTGTTCATGTATGTCTCCCATGTTGATGTTTCCCTTTCATCATGTAGCATTCTTGCACGTTGTAATAATGAAGGCATGGAAATATGTATGGGATTTACCAGCTTTTATCTGAACCCCAGGTGACTCCAGATGCACATTTCCAGAAAGATTTGGGTTTGGATAGCTTGGACAATGTAGAAATTGTGATGGCTTTGGAAGAAGAGTTCAAGCTGGAGATCCCAGACAAGGAAGCTGATAAGATTGATTCATGTCATCTTGCTATTGAGTATATCTCTAATCATCCCATGGCGAGTTAGATGATATGTTTTTTCTCATGCTTTTGTTGCATGTATGATTTAATTCCAATGCATGCTTCCACCCACCTTGTCTTGTAGAAGTTCCTGGGACTTGGTTGTTTGTTTTTTTCCTTTCCTCTTTTTAATTAGAATGAAGGGGGGTTGGTCGTGAAAAATAATGTGAATCTGGTTTAAGAATGGATTGTTCTGTGAAGAATTGTGTTTCAACTGATTGTCCTTTTTATCTATGGAATTTCGATTTCCACCCTGATGACCATGTCTCAGGTCTTGGCTCTAAACTATTATTATCTGAGCTTAATGCCATGTGATATTTTGCCCATTCTCACTCTGCTATTAAGTATCTCAAACCATGGTATTGAGTACCTTTTGCTTAAATAAGTTGATTCAGAAACCTCTAAACTCTGTATAAAAGAGAATAAAGTTTACCAGAAGTTTGCTTGACCAACTTCAGAACAGTTTTGCCGGCACACAAGGTGAGTTTCCTCACAAAGATAGTAAATGGGCTCGGTATTTATATTGCTCTGTTGGGTGCCAGGCGATTTTAGGGTCTTTAAGGGAGAATCTCAATAAAATACTCTGAATATGTAAAAAGCTATTGAAGGTACTCAAATTTGCAAAACGATAAATTGGGTACTAGGACCCGAATTATGGTTATGAAATGTTACATAATAAATCAAATGTCCTTCTCCTCATAAGTCACATCTATTAACAACACTTTCATAGGGATTAACATATTCATGATACGTATTTAAATTTTATCATAGTCATTAACAAACTCTAAATTGTGCTATACAACATTTATATTTGTGGATTGATGTGATCCCACTGATTAACAATTCTATAATTTCGATTGACAATACCTTTACAAATATTAACAACTTTAAGAAAGACAAACTACATCAACATATGTTAGAATCTTAAGGTTTTGTGTACCTAATGCTCATGGACTAAGTTATTTCCCTAGTGAGTTACTCGCTGCCGCTGGGGGATAAATCATTCATCCGCGTGCGCGAGTCCTAGTCTATCCGGAAGTAAATCCACATCCGGTTGCACTCTTACTTGGGATCCTATGTTATCCTATTGTTTTCCAAGTACTTGGCCTAATCTCTTATATTTTAGTCTTCATCAAAACTTAAGATTCTAACATTCTCCCCCTTTTTGATGATGACAAACCTAGTTCTTTCAATTGAGTTCCTAAGGAAGGATTAGCAAAAGAATAAAAGCAATAGATAAGAACAAATAACTCAGACAAATATTATTGATAAGCAGAAGTTACAAGTCAGAGTTATACAATCAAATAACATATACAAGTAAAGAATGTATACAAATAAATTTCACTAAGTATGAATGAAAATATGCATGAAAACAAAACACAAAGAAAAACTTTCTAAGTTAAAAATGTTTGGATTGGGGGTTCAGGGTTTGTGTTTCTTTTTCTTCTCCCTCTCTTTTTGCCTCTCTTCATTTTCTTTTTGTAGTTGGGCTAACTCGGCCTCACGCTCACTCTGGTTTATCTGGGCAATGATCTCTTGAAGCTCTTCTTCATCTTTTTCCCTTCTGAGCCTCTCCGACTCGATAGACTCCTCGAATGCCCTTTTTAGGTTCTCCACTTCTTCATACCCAGGGAACCCAGTAGCATCGTCGAAGTAGAGGACCTCTCCATTGGGATAGTGAACAGCCCGGATTTTCACGTTCCATACAGGGAAGTTGGGATCCTCCTCAACTTCCTGGGCTTTCCTTTTCCCTTTCCCCTTACTCTTCCCTTTGCTCTTGTTAATTGGAGGAGTGGGCATGGCACTAGCTCTGTCACCATCGAGGCACGCCATCTGACCAAAGGATAGCTTGTCTGTGAATCCAAACTTCTCAAATTCCTCAGGAGTCATGTCTTCAATTTCCAATTTGACTTCCTTCAGAATTGGAACCGCTTGAACCACTGGATTTTCTTGCTCAACCTGAGCAGATGAAGTTCCTTGCTCAGGTAGGTCAGATGGAGTCTCTTCCTCAGACTCATCAGATTCAGTGAAGGCAATTATCTTTCTGGCACGTCTCCTAGCAACGGCCTTCTTTCTAGGCTCACTAATTCTGACCACTGGCTTAGATGAGGAAGGAGGGACAGATGATTGCTCAGATGAAGGACTCTCAGACACTTGCCCAGAAGATGCAGGAACAGGCTTGGCTATCACTATGGGAGGATGGTTGGGTCTCTTGAGTCCCCACTTCATCATGATCTCCTCAACAATCTCTCTACTTGTTTTAGTTGGAGGAGGCTCTGATGATGACTCAGGTTGTGAGGATTGTTCATTCTGCCCAAACACAACCATCTCCAAATGTGATCCTTGCTCAGCCGTTTTCTTGTGCTGCATGAAACGGATGGCCTCTCCTCTTATGAGGCTTTCTGCACCACCCAGCCTCTGAGACTCAAATGCACGACGCAAGGCGGCCGTGATGTCTTCATCAATCCAGAGTGATGGCTGGCTGAGAACATCCCTTGTGGCCATACTTAGGCGAAGAGTAGACATAACATTTCTCCCCCTTTTGTCATCATCAACAAGGGTGAGTGCCAGGGATGGAGTGGATGAGGAGGAGGATGGAGGTGGCTCAGGGCCAAATCTCTTAGGAGGGGAGGGTGAGAGGGTAGAGGTAGAGGATGTGGGAGAGAAGATGGGTGTTCTGGAGTTTGAGGAGGGTTGGGAAAGAGAATGGAGTTCCTTTCGAAGAAGGTAGGGTGGGTAAAGAGGCAATCATAGGGGTAGGTGGAGTAGTAGATATCAGGTTGTGGTTCCTTCCACCTGATAGGGGATTGGTCCCGGAGGTAATAAATTTCATCTGGGTTATCTCGAGAGATAAAAACTGTGGGGGTTTGAGATGTGGTAGGGTTAGAGAGGCGGAGTGGAGAGCGTGTAGGAGCGCCAGGGCGTGAGAGAATGGGTGAAGGAGGTGGAGATGGAGAATTTAGTGGGGTTTGGCGTGGAGAGTGGTGAGGTGAGTCTTGGGTTTGCTGGTCATGGGTAGGGGAAGGTTGGGATTGGTGGTCATTGTTTGGTGATGGTGGGGGTTGCTGGTCATTCTGTGGTGGTGGTTGAGGTTGTTGAGTGTTAGGTGGAGGAGGAGGGTTTTGAGGATGTTTAGGAGGTGGAGGAGGTGGGTTTTGAGGAGGAGGAGGAGGTGGTAGATTACCTTGAGATGGATTACCTTGAGATGGTTGGGGAATTTGTAGGTGTTGGAGGATGAGATCTAATTTGGCATCCACCCTGGCAAGGTGATTCTCGAGCTGTCCCACTCTGTCCTCGAGCCGCTGGATCCGCTCCCCTTGGTGCTGGAAACCAGCATCACACTCAGCACGGAGAGGACCCACCAAGGATTCAGGCAGCCTAAACAGAAGCTCTTCCTTTATTTCCTCAGCAAAGGCCCTAACGGAGGCTGGAACTCTTGCAGCACGGCTTGGCCCAATATGCGAGTCAACTTCCTGATCCCCTGCTCCAGATGCAGAGGGGGCTGAAGTGCCAGAAGCACTACTGGCTTGTGAGCCTGAGCGAGTGGGCTTAGGAGCCCTGAAGTACTTAATGCCTATCTTCCCAATATTGGTTGCTCCCACAGGCTTACATTTCACATTCTCTTCCTCCACAACAGATGTGGCCTTGATTAGATGCTTCTCAAGGAGGAAGGCAATGATGGTGGGATAGGGAAGATGGCCAGACTTGTCATTGTTCAACCATCTCTGAAGCTCTAAGCAGATCAACTGGCCGGGATTGATAGGTTGTTGGTTGAGAAGTCTGGGGAACCAAGGGTTGTCAACGTTGGCGAACTCATTGAAGTTACCCCCTTTGTGAGTCATCATTCGGGAGTAAACATAGTACAGCAGTCTGTATGAATCAGACATTTTGGACACCTTTTTGCCATCGGTGCCATATAGTTTCACAAGATCCTCCTTGCTGTACTTGTGCGCCTCTGGATATAGCCACTCATTCATGCTTTCATCCGTTATCCCCATTATCTCATTCAACGTCTTCCACGTGAACCTGAAGGTTCTCCCCCTTACTGTGGCGGTGAAGGAGAGTTTGTGGATTTGCTCTTTCCCATCAACCTTCCTGTACTTAGCCCTGCCAGAGAGGGATTGGGAGAAGACTCGCAGGACGTTGACGTTGTAGTCCTGGTTGATGCCCAGCCAAGGCATATACTTCTCCAAGTAAGGGCGCAGATGGGGAAACCCTAGTTCATCAATCTTGTCCAGATCGATGAACAGGCCATGGTTGAAGATGGGAGTGGATGTCTCAAATTTGGCGGCCACACTCTCCAATGCCCCATCTCTATATATTGTGGGATCATCTTCTTCAACCCTCTGCCTCTTGGAAGAAGGCTCCTCAGCAAATTGAACCTTCTTCTTCTTTCCTTTTCTCTGAGCATCCCTCTCTTGTTCAGAAACCACTAACTGTTCTACTCGACCAGAAGTTCCAGGCTGACCCTGAATGTTTTCATCCTGCCCTGGTGTTTGCCCAGAAACTTCACGGTGTTCATGATGTTCATCGCGATGTTCTTCATGATGCCCAGTTTTACCAGAGTGCTTGTGACTTGATTTCCCAGATTTCGACTTGTGTTTCTTGGATGAAGAGGTTTTCTGGGTAACTGGGTTGGATTCATGGGATCCGGCCATTTTTGTATGAATGTTGTGGTAAAAAGGGATGAAATGCGAGAAGTGTGTAAAGAAAAATGAAGAACACGATGGAGAAGATGAAGAGACTTTTCAGAGAAAATGATGCGAGTGAAAAAGATGCAGTAAAAGATGAAAGTGAAAAATGACATCTATTTATAGGTAAAACTTCTGAGGATAAAATGGGCATCTTCTTTCAAATTTTTACACATTGGGTAACGTAAGATTTTAGGTTGGAACGACACACCTGATGACACGTGTTGCTTCAATTAGTCAGAGAAGGCACAACGTTTCATAGAGGAAGTTGAAACGTTTTCTGAAGTGATGTGCCCCTTTGTTTGGCACTGGCGCTCTGGCTTGCTTTATTTCAATACTCAGTCCCAGCAAATAATCATCCGGAAGTGGTTTTGCTTCCGGTAATATAGGTGCTCTGGGTTGTCCTGAGGGATCATCCAGCGCCAGCAAAAGAGTATCCGGAAGTGGCTTTGCTCCAGGTTGGACTCACTTAAGATTTAACATTGAGGGACCTGCAAAACTTAAGGTTGGCACTTCGATGCCTAAGTTAGCACAGTTGGCAGGTTTTAATAATTAAGTATAGATGTTTTCTGAAGATTTAAACTTCATCTTAACATTCCCAAATGTCTCTTTATAAGAATAAATTAATCAACCCTTAGTGGTTGTCTGGCGACTATATCTGTAGTTGAGAGGCCATTCTTGCACATGCTTCCGGAAGTACACCTGCTTCCGGATGTGAGGGCTTGAGGTTTACCATTGTGTGCTCATGTGATCCTTTTACAAGGGAACCTGCGTAAGAAGTTCTTGTGTTTCATAATCATGGAGAAGTTATCTTCTCTGCCATGTTGCATGTGGGAAGTTGAATATAATTCTATCAAATCTCCTCATTTTCAAGTATGGATGAAACTTCATTTGAGTTGTATCAACTCCATGCCACACATCTGCTCCCAGCCCAGTTAAGCCAATTAAATTTGGCTTTGCCTTTTTGTACTTCCTCACAACTTCAACATTAGTGTCAGGAGAAGAGGCAACAATGTTGAGAGTTATCTTTCTTCTCCATCATCATCCTTGTTGTTGAAGGCCAAAAAGAGTATCAAGAGAGAAATCTTCCATTGATTGATTTAGTATGACTAAGCATCATTTGTATTGTGATGAATGTCAATTCTTTCTTTCCCTCCTTGTTGCTTTTTGGTGATTAAGCTCTAACTCTAGATCCCTAGTATGTCATTCAAGTGAGAAATGAACAGACTTGCACGATCAATGACTTTTGTGCATTAGGAAGCAGACATGAGGGACGACTCATCAAAATACGACAAATATCTCAGCTGATGTACAGTCTTGAATCTTGTTGATGCTTCCAGTCTTCTTTCCTACAATATATCAAATAACCCCCTTTTTCTCTTTTCAGTATCCAGACTTGGATCTGACTTGTCAGTTTGTAGGAAATATGTGATTCACATGCACCTAAAGATTATTCACTATGAATATGGCATTGCAAATCAACTATGACTATATGCACATGGTTATACAAGGTTTGATAATGATAGTCATAGATAACATGTAGACTATGAACATTGTGATAAACTCTTATAAGGCATATAATGTTCATATACATGATGCTTGGTGTAAAATCTCAATAAGTCCATCTGACATTTGCATAGGAGATTTTACTATTGCATGCTTCAACCTTAAGTGATCCCTTGCTTACCCAAGGGAATCTTCTATACTTATCTTTGGTCTGAAGCACTTTCTTAGGAGAGACAGGATTCATAGGCTTTCTCCATGTTGGTTGAGACATCCTCTCTCTCTTGTTCTTCTCAGGATAGTTGAATGGAACTCTGTGATAGCTTATCCCTGAGACAAAGTCTTTGTTCATTATGGTAGCGCACTGCTTCTTATGATTGTACCAGGTGGTTGCAGCAGTGACATCACCACGAGTTCTCTTCTTTGGGGCAAGAGGAACTCTTGATCTTTCCTGCACAAGTAAGGCACTGGAAGGGAGTTTTGGTACCCATTTGTTCTTGGGTCCTACATGGTTAGCGCTGGACCTTACTTGTCCTTTAGGAATCCACACATATTTATTCCTCACACTTAAATTCCTTTTAAGGTTGCATGTGTGAGAGATATGACCTGTTCTACCACAATAATGACAGATAATGGGATGATGTTCAGAATGAGATTTCTTGTCATTATTGCGTTGGTCAGTTTTCCTTTCAAAGACACTATGTTTGTTAACTTTTGAAATCTCAGGGTCTTTTGAAAACTCTTCTTTTAAGAATGGAACTTTGGACTCCTTGGTTGTAGAAGAAAGGATAAATTTCTCAAGTTCCCTATTCCTTTTTCTCAAGCCTAGAACTTCTTTTGCAAGTTTACAGAATTCAATATGTAACTCATCATAAGTGTCTTGCAATTCAGAAGGTTCAAGTTCAGGTACCTTATTTTCTTCAGTTTCTGAATCTTCTAGGCACAGATTGACACTCTCTTTACTGATGCTAGCTTCCTCTATATCACCATCCAGTAGCTCATCAAAGGTGGATTTACAGGGAGCACATAATGAGCTTTGGACAGCCTTAACTTCAAGAGATTGATTAGAAGCATACATAGTGTCAAGAGTGTTCCAAATATCTCTAGCCCTAGAGCAATGTTTAATTTTCTGGAAATCATTTTCAGATAAACTTTTGTGCAAAATTTGCATTGCTCTAAGGTTTAAGTAAAATAAATTTTTCTCCTCTTCAGTCCAATTTACTTTTGGTTTGAAATCAGAGTCCTTTTCAAAGACATCCCACATTTTGAAATCCATGGATAGTATAAAACTTTTCATCCTTCCCTTCCATAAGTAAAAATTAGTATTTTCTAACACGGGTGGGATAGTATGATCAAAACCTTCAAAACACATTTTGTAACCCAAGTCAGCCTAGGTCTTTGCACTTGAGATCGTTGGATCCTTTAAACAAGTGACCTGCTCTGATACCAAATGAAATGCGTGGCTGTCACCCAAGAGGGGGGGGGGTGAATTGGGTGGCAGAATAAAACTTATGATTTTCCCGTTGTAAAACCTGTGGGTTGTTAGGTGAACCCGTGTTCGTAAAACCTAAAGTGTAAAGGCTTTCTTGTGCCTGGTTCAAACAAGAAGTTTAGTGGATTGAAAATCTCAGGTGGAGCCTGGGGACTGGATGTAGGTCTGGAAGTGACCGAACCAGGATAAACTCGCTTGTGCATATTCTGCTTATTTAGATCTCACACCAAGCACCACACCACTGCATACTCACTTGTGCTTGGGATGATTCATCATCACTCTCATCAAGCACAAGGAGTAAAGTTTTAAAAAGGGAAAATCATAAGTTTTATTCTGCCACCCAATTCACCCCCCCTCTTGGGTGACAGCCACGCATTTCAACATAGTCATTAACAATATCCTTGATTAGCAATTTACAAGTCTCAAATTTGTAGATTTAAAATAGAGCAAAGGTGCAAAAATAGTCATCATAAATTTAAAAAAGAGCACCCTGCTATGCATTGATGAAGCATTTAATGGGCAAACGGTAACAAGGGATCAACGGCTATATTCAAACGGTCATATTCAACCTGCCGCCCAAGCCTTTGAAGCCGAGTATAAAAGGAACATCTACATTCAGAAGATGAAAAAAAAAAGAACAGAGCATATTATCTGATATATTATCTTCTACATTCCTCTTATCTTCGGCTCTCAGATCTAAAGTTGTAACATTCTTAGAGAGTCATTCAATTGTACTTAAGTGAGTAACATCATCTACTCTTAGAGAGAGTCATTTGTACTTAAGTGTTTATCAAAATCAGTTCATAGAGTGAACATATCATTAAATCCTCTAATTGATAGAGGCTGTTCTAAAGCTTGTGCTTGAAGAACAGGATTATTATCTTACAATAGTAAGGGGGAGCATTTAGAGGTTTTCTAAATCTCCATAGGTTGCAAGTTAGCCCGCAAAACTTGTGGTTGTAAGGTTGCAGGTGATCCCGTTGTAAAACCTGTGGTTGTAAAGGTTTGCAGGTGAGCCCGTTGTATAACCTGTGGGTTGTTAGGTGAACCCGTGTTCGTAAAACCTAAAGTGTAAAGGCTTTCTTGTGCCTGATTCAAACAAGAAGTTTAATGGATTGAAAATCTCAGGTGGAGCCTGGGGACTGGATGTAGGTCTGGAAGTGACCGAACCAGGATAAACTCGCTTGTGCATATTCTGCTTATTTAAATCTCACACCAAGCACCACACCACTGCATACTCACTTGTGCTTGGGATGATTCATCATCACTCTCATCAAGCACAAGGAGTAAAGTTTTAAAAAGGGAAAATCATAAGTTTTATTCTGCCACCCAATTCACCCCCCCCTCTTGGGTGACAGCCACACATTTCAACATAGTCATTAACAATATCCTTGATTAGCAATTTACAAGTCTCAAATTTTTAGATTTAAAATAGAGCAAAGGTGCAAAAATAGTCATCATAAATTTAAAAAAGAGCACCCTGCTATGCATTGATGAAGCATTTAATGGGCAAACGGTAACAAGGGATCAACGGCTATATTCAAACGGTCATATTCAACCTGCCGCCCAAGCCTTTGAAGCCGAGTATAAAAGGAACATCTACATTCAGAAGATAAAAAAAAAAGAACAGAGCATATTATCTGATATATTATCTTCTACATTCCTCTCATCTTCGGCTCTCAGATCTAAAGTTGTAACATTCTTAGAGAGTCATTCAATTGTACTTAAGTGAGTAACATCATCTACTCTTAGAGAGAGTCATTTGTACTTAAGTGTTTATCAAAATCAGTTCATAGAGTGAACATATCATTAAATCCTCTAATTGATAGAGGCTGTTCTAAAGCTTGTGCTTGAAGAACAGGATTATTATCTTACAATAGTAAAGGGGAGCATTTAGAGGTTTTCTAAATCTCCATAGGTTGCAAGTTAGCCCGCAAAACTTGTGGTTGTAAGGTTGCAGGTGATCCCGTTGTAAAACCTGTGGTTGTAAAGGTTTGCAGGTGAGCCCGTTGTAAAACCTGTGGGTTGTTAGGTGAACCCGTGTTCGTAAAACCTAAAGTGTAAAGGCTTTCTTGTGCCTGGTTCAAACAAGAAGTTTAGTGGATTGAAAATCTCAGGTGGAGCCTGGGGACTGGATGTAGGTCTGGAAGTGACCGAACCAGGATAAACTCGCTTGTGCATATTCTGCTTATTTAAATCTCACACCAAGCACCACACCACTGCATACTCACTTGTGCTTGGGATGATTCATCATCACTCTCATCAAGCACAAGGAGTAAAGTTTTAAAAAGGGAAAATCATAAGTTTTATTCTGCCACCCAATTCACCCCCCCCCCTCTTGGGTGACAGCCACGCATTTCAACATAGTCATTAACAATATCCTTGATTAGCAATTTACAAGTCTCAAATTTGTAGATTTAAAATAGAGCAAAGGTGCAAAAATAGTCATCATAAATTTAAAAAAGAGCACCTAAGACTCTGGTAAATTTAAGGGGGCAAAACCGTATATTGTAAACCAAAATGGGGCAAATGTAACCTTTCCAAACATAGGTGTTAAGTTTGACCATTAATTGATTAGGAATTCTGATGGGACTTATTGACATGACAATATGTGGCATTAGGTGTCAATTTTTTTGATGTGGCATAAATTGAATGTGCATATTGAAACTTAAAACCAGCCCAACAAAACACACAACACACAACGCATCGAACCCCTTCAGTGATCAAACCAGCCCCATTCCAAATCCTAACCTTAGATCCCTCATCAGAATGCTTTTTGGGTTTAGTATTCAGATGATTTGGGGTGGATTTCATATGATTTGGGGAAGGTATGAGTTCTAGTAGAAATGATTTGAGGGTTTGTTTTAGATGATATAGGGTTCAACTAGATGCATTTCAGCTTCCACAGTGGATTTCGGAATTGACACGTCATTTACTGATGGTGGGGCCCACGTCTAAAAGGTTACATTTGCCCCATTTTAGTTTACAATGTTTGTTTTGCCCCCTTAAATTTACCAAAGTCTCAAGTACTCCTTTTTAAATTTATGGTAGCTATTTTTGCACATTTTCCCTTTAAAATATGTTAATGACTATAATGGAGTTGTTAATTACTATCTAGATTTGTTAATACCTATGAAAGTGTTGTTAATAGGAAGTGAGTTTTGAGAGGTAGGGGTATTTTGACATAAAGGGCATTTAAGTCAATGTGCAACATGTCATAAACCTAATTCAAGTTCTCATACCTGATTTTCCTTTTATAAATTTAAGTATCTTCATTATCTTTTATATATTCTGAGTAATTTATTTGGGATTTTCTCATTCTAAAATAGTAGGCCATTAATTCTTTTTCTTAATAAAAATAATGTAGGTCCCAATTGTTGCATTGAATATAAAAAATATACCTAATGATTCATAATAAGAATTACATAGTGGTGTAGTAGGGGACCGACTAGAAGACAAGTGAAATGAAGACAAAACAAACCGACGAAGGGATGAAAAGTTCTCGTCATTTACAACCTGTTGCAATCGATAATCAACGCAAACAAGAGTGCTCATCTCTTATAACTATAGACAATGGACACCACAAGAATGATTAGATCTTAATACAGTCTAGTATTCTCAAGAATGTACAAAGATGCAATCAAATCTCAACAAAGAGAAATAATTCTCAATTCATCCAAAGTGTGAAAATTAATAGAAAACTTAACCTATATAGGCAACATGGAATTTTTAAATAAAAGAAAACCTAGAAATAATTGTTGTTGAAGGGAAAGTAAAAAAGTAGCTTATTCTTGAAGGAAATGTAAAAGATAGCTTATTCTAGAAGTTCCTTATCCTAAAGCACATGTTGGTCACATGTATTTTAAGTGAATTATTCTAAAAGAACACTACTTAGGCCTTGTACATCTTGTTCGACTTCTATTATTGTGACCACTTTTCTTCGGCTCTTGCTGAATATGTTAATAGTAAGAAGCAATTCATGGTCTCCTTCATGGCTTTGGTCCTTGTTCTAGTCATGAGTCTTTGATGCCTTGTAAGATTTTTCAAAATATTGGTCTCCAATCCTTGAATAGCTGTCATGTCATTCCTTCATTCCCACTGTGCTTAAAAGGATTCATCTCCGAATCTTTAATATTAAAGGGAGATAGATAGACCACAAAATATTGGCGCTAACATTCCCACAAGAGTTAGACAGATCTATTTTGTATGCATTCTCCTTTCACAAGTGTACCCAAACCCAATTTCTAGGATTAAAGACAATCTTTCAACGACCTTTTTAGCTTCTCTTGCATATTTCTCATTCTTCCTTTCAATGTTGGCACCTTGCTTTAGCATGCAACCCATGCAAAAATTCAGTCTTTTTCTTGCCACCAAGGTTAGTTTACTCATTAGAAGGAATTTGCGGGATATCCAATGTAAAAGAGGTGGATGCACAAGAGGGGGGGTGAATTGTGCTACCAAATAAAAACTTAAAACAATGAAACACAAGATTTTAAACTGGTTCGGTCTACCTGACCTACGTCCAGTTCTCAACCACCCAGGTTGAGTTCCACTATCCCCAGGTTTTACAAACGGGTTCACCTGGAACCTTTACAACCGCAAGTTTTAGTACGGGATCACTTGCAACCTTACAACCACAAGTTTTACACAGGTTCACTTGCAACCTTTCTGACTCACTCCCCCTTACAACCTGCAAGGGTTCAACCTTTACAAATAAAGGATTTTCTAAACTTAGTTCTCTTTAAGAACGGATAATGTTATACACTTAAGTACAATGAATGCTCTTAATAAATGAAGAGATTTAACTACAAAGAGTACAAGATAAGTAGATGAAAAGAACTCTCAATGTGTTAAATGCTCTTTCGCTTTTCTGGGCAGCTTTGAATGCTTGAAGGATTTTCTCAATTTCTCACTCTAGCTTTCTTCAAGATGTCAAAATTATCTTCATAAATGAAGATGAGCTCGTTTATATAGTCTTCAAGTATTCTCACTCTTGGTAGGTGGGTTAGCCATTTGAATATGACCGTTTATCCCATGTTACCGTTTGCCCATTAATTGCTTCATTAATGCTTAGTAGGGTTGACTTTGCTTTATCTCTGAAAAGTAGTTCTGACAACTCTACTCTGCCAAAAAGCACTCTGACACTGCACTGCTCTGGACGTTCTGACATTCTAATTGCTTGCGGAAGCAGGTCCATATCCGGAAGCAACACCACTCAGTGTACTGCACTTTGAACGTTAGTCTTAACAATAATAGCACATACTCACATGCAGTGGGAGTTCACTTAGTCTAGGGGAGTTCTCTTACATCCGGAAGCAATTCCACATCCGGAAGCACTTCCACTGGACGTTGGGTTATGATCATATTATACTCACTGACGCTCAGTGTTGTCCAAACCAACAGCCAGCGCTAGTCACTAAGCAATCGGAAGCAAATCCACAACCGGTTGCATCCTAACTTAGTCTCAAGGATTTTATGCAACTAATGTTCTTAGACTGAGTTATGACTTAGTGAAATACTTGCTGCCGCTGGGGGATGAGACATTCATCCGCGAGCGCTAGTCCTAGTCCATCCGGAAGTAAATCCACATCTGGTTGTACTCTTACTTGGGGTTCTATATTAACCTAATTCTCTCTAAGTGTTTAGCTTGTTCTTTCATATCTTAGTCTTCATCAAAACTTAAGATTCTAACATTCTCCCCCGTTTTGATGATGACAAATTAAGTTATCTAATTAAGTTCATATGAAAGCAATAGTCAAGTAAAGGGCACAACTGAACTCAAAGATAATTATCATTGATGAGCAAAAGATTACAAGTTAGAAGTATAATAACAGATAAAATACACAAGTAATAATCAAAGCTGTGCAAAGTGAACTATGCATGAAGGAATATGAAAAAAAAATTTCTAAGTTAAATGCATAGGGTAGAGTGGGGTTTATAGGTATTTCTTTTTCCTCTCCCTCTCCAACTGCCTTCGCTCATTCTCTTTTTGAATTTTGGCTATGTGGGCATCCTTCTCTCTCTGGTCAATCTCAGCAATTATACTCTGAAGCTCTGCCTCTTCCTTCTCCCTTCTGAGTCTTTCAGATTCAACGGATTCCTCAAAGGCTCTCTTCAGATCTTCAACTTCAGCATACCCAGGGAACCCAGTTGCATCGGAGAAGGGAGTGACCTCGCCATTGGATAATGGACAGCCCTAATCTTCACATTCCAAACAGGAAAGTTGGGGTCCTCCTCAACTTCCTTGGCTTTCCATTTCCCCTTGCCTTTACCTTTACCCTTGCCCTTGTCTTTCACTTGGGTAGGCTTGGCACACTCTCTTTCAGCATCTAGACAAGCCATCTGGCCAAACGAGAGCTTGTCAGTCCATCCATACCACTCGAACTCTTCAACAGTCATATCCTCTATTTCCAGCTTTACTTCTTTTAGTGGCGGAGGGGCATATGACTCTTGAGAGGGTGACTGAGTCTCAGGCACAATTTCAGCTTGAACAGATTGAACCTCTTGCTCACTTTCAGCAGGCGCAGTAGTAGTAGCACTCTTGTTCGCACCCTTTCTAGCAACTGCTTTCTTCCTTGATTCGTTGTACTTGACTACTGAAGGAGGAGGAGCAGAGGTTGGCTCTGAAGGAGGGACTACTGGAGGAGGAGGAGCAGAGGTTGGTTCTGAAAGAGGGATTGGCTTGGCTATCACTATAGGTGGATGGTTTTGCCTCTTCAGCCATACTTCATCATAATCTCTTCAATTATGTTTCGGCCAGGCACGGAGGGAGGAGGCTCAGAAGATGAAGGCTCTGGCTCAGGCTCTGGCTGTGGGATGTCACCAGGTTGCTCAAACAAAACCATTGCCCATTTTGACCTTTGCTCATCTGATCGCTGCTGTTGCATAAATCGGATGGCTTCCCCACAGATCAGACGTTCAGCACTACCCAATCTTCTCATATCCATGGCTCGGCGAAGGGCAGCAGTGTTGTCTTCATTTAGCCAGAGGGAAGGTTGAATCAGGGCATCCCTCATATACATGGTACGGCAGAGGGCAGTAGCACCATCTCTCCCCCTTTTGTCATCATCAATGAGGGCGAGGGCCAGGGAGGAAGGATTGGGTGAAGTGAAAGGTGGAGGGTCAGAGCCAAATGTTCTGGGTGGTGAGGTTTCGGACGAGGATGTGGGTGAGGTGTTTTCTGGTGAAGTAGGAGGGTTAGGGAAGAGGGCTGTGTTTCTTTCGAAGAAAGTGGGGTTGGTGAATAGGCCATCGAAGGGGTAGGTAGAGGAGTAGGCGGGGGGTTGTTTAACTCTCCACCGAATAGGGGGATGGTCTCTGAGGTAGAAGGTGTGAAGTGGGTGATCAGCAGAGGTAAATCCAAGAGATTGGGCTATGGTGGGGCGAGTGTTAGGAAGGGGATTGGAGGGCCTTATGGGGTTTGGGGGTGGTGAATGGTTTGGGGAGTTATGTGGAGATGAAGAGTTATTTGGTGATTGGCGAGGGGAATGTTGGGGTGAGTTCTGAGTGGAGTTGTGAGGTGATGGTTGATGGTTATTGCTGGGTGAAGTTTGGGGTTGTTGGTTATTCTGAGGAGGGGGTTGTTGTGGCTGTTGAGCATTAGAAGGAGGAAGTGATAGTTGATTAGGTGGAGGAGGTGGAGGTGGGTTAGGAGGAGGAGGTGGTGGTAGGTTACCTTGTGGTGGAGGGATTTGAAGGTGATTGATGATGAGGTCTAACTTGGCCTCTACCCTTGCTAGCTGAGCCTCAACCCGACCTACTCGATCCTCGAGCCTCAGGATTCTCTGCCCCTGCTGCTGGAAGCCAGTGTCACACTCATCACGAAGGGGAGCCACCAAAGAATCAGACAACCGAAAAAGAATCTCCTCCTTTACTTCCTCAGCAAAGGCCTTTACTGCGGCTGTCACCTTCGGAACACGGCTTGGACCAGGATGAGAATCGACATCTTGATCCCCTGCACCAGAGACAGAGGGAGCCATGGTATGTGAGGCACTTCCTGCCTGAGAGCCAGATCGAGTAGACTTTGCTGGCTTGATGTACTTGATACCCATCTTGCTGATGTTCATTGCGCCGACGGACAAACACTTAACATTTTCAGCTTCCTCAGTGGATGTGGATTTGATCAGGAATTTTTCCAAGAGGAAGGCGATGATCGTTGGGTAGGGAAGATTTCCAGACTTCTTGTTTTCAATCCACCTGTGCAGCTTTAAACTTATTAATTGCCCTGGGTTAATCGGCTGCTGGGTAAGGAATCTGGGGAGCCAGGGGTTGTCAAGAAGAGTGAACTCATTGAAGTTTCCCCCTTTGTGAGTCATCATCCGGGAGTAGATATAATGAAGGACCTGTTTGAGTCAGACATGCCAGACACCTTCTTCCCCTTGGTGTCATAGACTTTCTCAAGCTCTGCCTGGCTGAGTTTCTCAGGGTATAGCCATTCGTTCATCTCTTGCTCAGTGACCCCGAGCAGGCGGTTGATATCTCTCCAAGTAAAGGTGAATGTCCTCCCCCTCACTGTGGCTGTAAAGGTGACTCTGCGAACGGTCTCCTTCTCATTCACCATCTTGTACTTGGCTTTGGCTGTGAGCGACTGGCAGAACACCCTCAGTACGTTGATGTTATACTCATTGTTGATCCCCAGCCAGCACATGTACTTATGGAGATGTTCCTTCAAATGCCCAAACCCTAGTTCCTCAAGTTTCTTCAGGTCGATGAACATGCCATGAGAGAAGTAGGGCTTTGCAATCTGAAATGTGGAGGAAACAGCCTCCAGCGGCCCATCCTTGTATTCAAGTGGATCATCCTCCTCTACTCGCTGTCTTTTGGATGAGGACTCTTCGCCAAACTGAACCCTCTTCTTGCCCTTTTTCTTTGACTGTTCATGATGTTGCCCAGAATGTTCATGCTGTTCTTGGGATTGCCCAGATCTTCCGGATCGCGAATGCCTAGATTTCCCAGTTTTGGACTTCTTCGAGGCAGAGGCTATCTCAATGTTTTGGTTGGATTCGTGTGAGCCGGCCATTTTGTGTAGGTTAGGGTTTAAGTGGAATGCATGGTATGTATGTGATGAAATGCAGAAGAAATGTAGAAGAAGAAGAGGATGCGATGAAGATGAAGAATGATTTCAGAGAGTTTTGGGTGTTTGATTTGTGTGAGAAATGAAAAATGAATGACAATGGCCTATATATATATGCGAAGTGATAAGCGATGTGATGATTCATAATGACTCTTCATTGAAAATATGTACCTTTTGTGGGAAACGTAAATATTCAAATTGAAACGTCGCACCTTTGTGACACGTGTCTCTGCACAATGTCAGAAGAGGCACAGTTTTTGGGGGGAGAAGGTGAAACGTTTTCTGAGGTGACGTGTCCCTTTGCCCAGACACTGGCGCTCCCGCTCACTTTGATTCAACACTCAGCGCCAGCAAAAGATCATCCGGAAGTGGCTTTGCTTCCGGTTGCACTTACTTAAGATTTAACATTGGGGACCTGCAAAACTAAAGATTGGCACTCCGATGCCTAAGTTAGTACAGTTGCAGGTATTAGACATTTAAGCACAGGTTTGATTTTGAAGAATTAAACTTCATTTGGGTTTACCATTCCCAAATCACCTCTTATGAAAGTAAATTGATCAACCCCTAGAGGCTTGGTGAAAATATCAGCAAGCTGATGCTGAGTGGGGACAAACTGCACTTTGACATCCTTCTTCTGAACATGATCTCTGATGAAGTGATGTCTGACATCAATGTGCTTTGTCCTTGTGTGCTGAACCAGATTCTTGGCAAGGCTGATGGTGCTTGTGTTGTCACAGAGGATGGGAGCCTCAGGGAACTCCAAGCCAAGATCTCTCAGTTGGTTCTTCAGCCATAGCACTTGTGCACAACAGCTTGCAACAGCAATATACTCAGACTCTGTGGATGATAAAGACACGCAGGTTTGCTTCTTGCTAGCCCAAGAGACCAGACAACCACCAAGGAAGGCGCATTGTCCACTGGTGCTCTTCCTATCAGTTTTATAACCTGCATGGTCAGCATCAGAATAAGCCCACAAGAACTCTTGGTTACCTCTGGGATACCAGAGACCAAGCTCTTGTGTTCCCTCAAGGTATCTTAGAATACGTTTAACACAGGTTAGATGTGACTCCTTGGGGTTGGCTTGAAATCTAGCACACATGCCTACACTAAATTGAATGTCAGGCCTGCTTGCCGTTAAATACAGCAGGGAACCTATCATTCCCCTGTACATAGGCAGGCTGACTGATTTTCCCTTTACATCAGCATCGAGTGCGGCAGTGGTGCTCATGGGAGTATCATACTCCTTGCACTCATCCATCCCAAACTTCTTGAGGAGCTCTCTGCAGTACTTAGTTTGGGAGATGAAAATGTCATCCTTCTTTTGTTTAATTTGCAGGCCTAGGAAGAACGTTAGTTCTCCCATCATTGACATCTCAAATTCTCCATGCATTGTCTTAGAAAATTCTTCACAAAGTTTTTCATTAGTTGCCCCAAAAATAATATCATCGACATAAATCTGGACAATTAGCATGTTTCTATCTTTGTGCAGAATAAACAGTGTATTATCTAGTTTGCCTCTTGAGAAACTCTTTCCCAGCAAAAAGCTGCTGAGTCTCTCATACCAAGCTCGAGGAGCTTGTTTCAGGCCATACAAAGCTTTCTTTAGTCTATACACATGTTTAGGATGCTTGTGATCCTCAAAGCCAGGAGGTTGTTCTACATAAACCTCTTCTTTAATGTAACCATTAAGAAATGCACTCTTTACATCAATTTGATATAATCTAAAACCTTTCATGGATGCAAAGGCTAGAAGAATCCTTATTGCTTCGAGTCTAGCGACTGGAGCAAAAGTTTCTTCATAGTCTATGTCTTCTTCTTGGTTATACCCTTTGGCTACCAATCTGGCTTTGTTCCTT
Source organism: Mimosa pudica (assembly GCA_029929735.1). Taxonomy (NCBI): domain Eukaryota; kingdom Viridiplantae; phylum Streptophyta; class Magnoliopsida; order Fabales; family Fabaceae; genus Mimosa; species Mimosa pudica. The sequence continues at coordinate 327,426 of JAKELP010000022.1, read as the reverse complement.
GTTATTTGACCTGTCTCATCCAGTTTGTTTTTGAAGACCCATTTGGTCCCAACTATGGATTGATGAGACGGCCTTGGGACTAGTTCCCAAACTTGGCTTCTTTCGAACTGGTTTAGTTCTTCCTGCATCGCAATAATCCAGTCGCAGTCCTCAAGAGCTTGTTCAACTGAAGTTGGTTCGATCTGAGATAAGAAGGCTCCAAACTCAACTTCATTTTGAACCTGCCTTCTGGTTCTGACACCAGAAGAAACATCACCAAGCACTTGATCAAGAGGATGATCCCTGTGATGTCTCCTAGCTGTTGGCAACTGTGCCTCATTAGGCACCGTCTGCACTCTAGGCTCATCACTGGGTTCATCTTCTTCTTTGGGATTGCTTGCTGGTGTTTCTTTTGGTGGTGAAGATGATGGTGGTTTTGGAAAGTTTGGTATCCCATCATCTTCTGTGGATTGTTTCCATGTAGGAGTTTCATCAAATACAACATGCATAGATTCTTTTACAGTTCTAGTCCTCATGTTGTATACTCTATAAGCCTTACTCCTAAGGGAATACCCTATGAATACACCTATATCAGCTTTTGGATCAAACTTACCCAAATTTACCTTTCCATTGTTATGCACATAGCATTTTGATCCAAAGATTCTGAGGTGGCTGATGTTGGGCTTTCTGCCTTTGTACAGCTCATAGGGGGTCTTATCCAAGCCCTTGCGAACATAGGCTCTGTTAGAGATGTAGCAAGTAGTGCTCATAGCGTCGGCCCAGAACACTTGAGAAACCTCTTTCTCATTGAGCATGCTCCTGACCATCTCAGTCAGAACCCTGTTCTTCCTCTCGACCACACCGTTTTGCTGAGGAGTTCTGGGAGCTGAGAAGTTGTGATCAATGTCATTCTGCTCACACAGCTCAGAGAAGCTATGGTTCTCAAATTCTCCTCCATAGTCTGTCCTTATGGCTGTGATCTTGAGATCTCTCTCATTCTGCACTTTCTTAGTCAGGACAACAAAGGCATCAAAAGCATCTTGCTTAGAGGCAAGAAACATTGTCCAAGTGAACCTAGAATAGTCATCCACCACAACTAGAGCATACAGGTTTCCACCCAAGCTCTTCACTCTTGCTGGCCCAACCAAATCCACGTGGATTAGTTCCAAGGGCCTGCTGGTGGAGACTCTCTTCTTGGTTTTAAACAAGGACTTTGTTTGCTTCCCTCGTTGGCAGGATTCACAAATATAATCATGCTTAACCTTAAAAGATGGAATCCCTATAGCTAGCTCTTTCTTAATCAGCATGTCAAGTTGAGTAAAATTAACATGTGCTAGCCTTTTATGCCAAAGCCAACTATTCTCATCACTAGATATTAAGTATTTTTCATCTAGTTGTTGACATAAATCTAGAGTGTATAGGTTTCCATTTCTATTAACCTTAAGTTTGCACTTTAGGTTGGCCTTATCTAGATTCAGATCATGCTTGTCTATTATCATGCACTCATGTGAATCAAAGATTACCCAATTTCCTTTGTCAGTGCTCTAGCTCACGCTCAGCAGGTTGTGACAGAGACCATCCACCAGATAGACGTCTTTAACTGGTCCAACTTCTCCAACTCAGGTGATCTTTCCACTCTGATTTCCTCCAAAGGTTACTGTGGCTCCATCTTTGATCACCAAGGATTTGAATTTGTCTCGGTCTCCAGTCATATGTCTCGAGCATCCGCTATCAATGTACCATTTTCGATTCTTGGATGCTTTGAGACACACCTGCAAGAATCAGACAAGCTTAGGTACCCAACCTTTATTGGGTCCTCTGTCATTAGTTCCCAGAGCCCTTGGTCTAGTGTTAGTCTTGACCTTGGGCTTATGATTAATCTGTGCCTCTGGCCTAGTGTTGGCTCTAGGCTCTTGGGCTTTCCTTGAGGATTGTTTCCAGGCTCTGGATCCCTATCCTCCCTTAATTTCTTTTCTTGGGGGAGGATCCTTTGTTGCCTTGGTTCCTTTTGGGACCCACTTATAAGAGCTGTTGGCTCCATGCTTCTTAGCATTAGCATTACAGGTGGACGTAGAATGTCCCTTCCTGTTACAATAATTACAGAAGCAAAAAGGTGTGGAGCTGTGATCAGTGGCTTTATGAAAGAATTTTAAGTAAGGCTTCACTTTTGGTTCTACCCACTTTTTCCCTTTAGGTTTGTAGCCTAATCCAGTCTTGTCCCTATATGCCCTCTGATTCATTAAAATAATGTTTAACATTTCAGATCCATTAGTAAATTTCTGCAGGGCATTTTGCAGTCTATCTCTCTCACCTGAGATCTTGCTGCAGTTAGAGCAGCTCTCTGATGTTGAGGCTCTGGGTTCTGCTTGGGAAGAACCCTTGCCATCCGCTACCGGAAGCTTTTTGGCTTCCGCTAGCTCCTTACTGAGTGAGTCCACCTTGGACTCAAGTGATTCCTTTTTAATTTTCAAAACTTTATATGCTTTACATAAGTGGAAAAATTCTTCATGGACCTCATTATATGCTTCTTGTAGTTCAGGGAAAGTTACCTCACTATCCTCCTGGATGGGATCAAATTCTGAGGATGCTTCCTCATCATCTTCTCTGGCAACGAGACAGAGGTTGACAACCTCTTCCTCATCACTTGCTTCCTCATCAGAACTATTCACCCAGATAGAGGACACAAAGGCTTTTCTTTTGTCCTTCCCTTTTGATCTTTGCAAGCTTGGGCACTCAGCTTTGAAGTGGCCAGACCTCTTACACTCAAAGCACACTGGGGCCCTTTCCTTCTTATATCCTTTCTTCTGGCTGGATTCACCTTTCTGAAAGCCTCCTTTCTTCTTGAAGAACTTTCTGAACTTTCTTACCATCATAGCCATCTCCTCATCATCAATGTCCTCCTCATCATCCTCATCATCATCATTATCATAATTCTTCTCCTTGCTGGTAGCAACAAGAGCAAGGGTCTTGGTTTTAGATGTAGCTTGAGGAGCTCTCTGAGCCAGCAAGGTTGGTTCATATTCAGCCAGAGAACCAAACAGGGCAGTGATAGAGCTGGTTGACTCTCCTTGGACTTCCTGCAAGATGGTAACTTTGGTGATCCAATCACCTTTCAAGACTTTTAAGATCTTGCTGACTTGTTCTTCTTCAGGAATGTCTTTACCCAGGGAGGCCAGGTTATTGATAAGATGAGTGAACCTCAGCTCCAGCTCTCTGATTGGCTCAGTTGGACTAAGCATGGCAAATTTGTGGAACTCCTCAACCAGCATCTCGACCCGTCTTGCCTTCACTCCCTTGGTGCCAGAATGAGCAGCCTCAAGAGCCTCCCACATATCCTTCGCTGTTTTGTGGTGACTGATCCTGTGGAACTCCTTAGGACTAAGGGCGCATTGAATGTAGTGCATGGCCCTGTAGTTTAGCTGTACTAGAGCATAGTCCTCATTAGTGTATCTGGATCGCTGCTTTGCAAGACCTTCATCATCTAGAGGGACGTTATTCCCACGTTCAATCACATCCCAGAGGCGGGTGTCACTGGACTTGATGTAGGTCTCCATTCTGAACTTCCAGAATGGATAGTTATAGCCATCAAAGCCAGGAGGCTTGTTGGGCTGAATAGAAACGTCTGACAAGGAATAATCTGTATCTATTACTGGATCTTTACTTTCTAGATTCGTTGGAATCATGTCAGAAAGACCTGCTCTGATACCAAATAAAAGAGGTGGATGCACAAGAGGGGGGGTGAATTGTGCTACCAAATAAAAACTTAAAACAATGAAACACAAGATTTTATACTGGTTCGGTCTACCTGACCTACGTCCAGTTCTCAACCACCCAGGTTGAGTTCCACTATCCCCAGTTTTACAAATGGGTTCACCTGGAACCTTTACAACCGCAAGTTTTAGTACGGGATCACTTGCAACCTTACAACCACAAGTTTTACACAGGTTCACTTGCAACCTGTCTGACTCACTCCCCCTTACAACCTGCAAGGGTTCAACCTTTACAAATAAAGGATTTTCTAAACTTAGTTCTCTTTAAGAACGGATAATGTTACACACTTAAGTACAATGAATGCTCTTAATAAGTGAAGAGATTTAACTACAAAGAGTACAAGATAAGTAGATGAAAAGAACTCTCAATGTGTTAAATGCTCTTTCGCTTTTCTGGGCAGCTTTGAATGCTTGAAGGATTTTCTCAATTTCTCACTCTAGCTTTCTTCAAGATGTCAAAGTTATCTTCATAAATGAAGATGAGCTTGTTTATATAGTCTTCAAGTATTCTCACTCTTGGTAGGTGGGTTAGCCGTTTGAATATGGCCGTTTATCCCATGTTACCGTTTGCCCATTAATTGCTTCATTAATGCTTAGCAGGGTTGACTTTGCTTTATCTCTGAAAAGTAGTTCTGACAACTCTGCTCTGCCAAAAAGCACTCTGACACTGCACTGCTCTGGACGTTCTGACATTCTGATTGCTTGCGGAAGCAGGTCCACATCCGGAAGCAACACCACTCAGTGTACTGCACTTTGAACGTTAGTCTTAACAATAATAGCACATACTCACATGCAGTGGGAGTTCACTTAGCCTAGGGGAGTTCTCTTACATCCGGAAGCAATTCCACATCCGGAAGCACTTCCACTGGACGTTGGGTTATGATCATATTATACTCACTGACGCTCAGTGTTGTCCAAACCAACAGCCAGCGCTAGTCACTAAGCAATCGGAAGCAAATCCACAACCGGTTGCATCCTAACTTAGTCTCAAGGATTTTATGCAACTAATGTTCTTAGACTGAGTTATGACTTAGTGAAATACTTGCTGCCGCTGGGGGATGAGACGTTCATCCGCGAGCGCTAGTCCTAGTCCATCCGGAAGTAAATCCACATCCGGTTGTACTCTTACTTGGGGTTCTATATTAACCTAATCCTCTCTAAGTGTTTAGCTTGTTCTTTCATATCTTAGTCTTCATCAAAACTTAAGATTCTAACACAATGGAGTTAGATGATTAAAACCATAAACAATCTCAAAAGGAAGCTGGCTCGAGATCAAGATCGGGTATGACATGTCATTCAGGCCACATGACATGTTTTGTTGGCCCTATAACATTTAAATTTAAATCCTAAAGAAAATAATTAATTAATAATGAAATTAATTGAAAAAAAATTGGAAAATAAATTAATGAAATATTTTTGTATGATGGTGGTGTATTAAATGTTAATTATTAAATAATGTATTTTTGAATTAGAAAATGAATTATTTATTTATAAAAATAATTAATCTAAAGCCTATGCCCTAGTTATATCGTGGTCAATTTCTGCCCAATGGTCATGTCCTCATCAATCTAATCTCTAGAAAGAAATGAAATAAAGTAACAAATCAAATAACATTGTTAAATGTTAATTATGAAATAATCTGAAGCCTATCAGAAGGTCATGCCCTGCCATGGTCGAGTTGGCTTTATCCTAATTGTTTTAGACTTGTAGTTATGGGCCATTTTGCCCCATGACCAAGTTTCTTCGGGTCAAGTCGAGTTCTTGGCGGACAATTGGGCCTCCGGGTCACTGTCTTAACCGACGACAACTACTTGGCCAACCGAGAGAGGAAGTGGAGTAGGGTGAAATAAAAATAAATTAAACAAGTAAGAGAATAAAATTATTAGGTATAATAGTTTGCAATCAATCATTATTCTCATTTTTAAATTTCAATGTAACTAACAAGTTGATTACCCATTATTGGGCAGCAAACACCACTTTAAAACTTTCAAAAGTATTATTCGATCAATTTAATGCATTTCTCACAATTCAGAAATAGTGGACATTAGCAATTCAAATATACATCAAGTAAGCAAGAACAACAAAGCACATTCTTGTAATTATGCAGCCCATGCAACTCATCCATATTTCACACTTTATTTCAATTGTTATTGCACCATTCATCATCAAATCCAACACCATGGCATTTAAGGAACATTTATTTTAAGTTTATAACTTTGTAATAAGATAGAAGCAACTCTTCTTCTATTACATCATATAGCCATTAATTCGGGTCGAGCCAGTATGACCAACCTGTTTTAACTCAGCATGACCAACCTATATTTAGTTTATGATTCTTTGCTTACTTTTTTATATATGTAAAATACTAATGACTTATCTGTTCATACATGCATGATAGTAGGATAGTCTATGGATCTTTATAACTTAGTGGTGTTTAATTATATGACACTTTGAATAATATCGTGATTTAGTTGTTTATGATGTTTAAATATTGTATATTATGTTTGGTGCTCCTTATATATCCTAGAGTACTAAAAATGCTCCTTTACCCCACAATTTAACGGGCAAAATTTGACACAACGATCAAACTTAACTTATTTAACGTCGTTACTAAATAAGCAAAGAAAATAATCCTTGGTTATCATAAATAGACCACAATATTGTATATTATGTTGGATGTACTTTGCTATATTCTAGAGTACTAAAAATGCACCTTAACCCAAATTATTAATTGGTCCTTAACGATTCAAAATAAGATAATTTCCATATAATAAAATCCCCCGTGCTCACTCAAAATTTCACAATAATTATCTACTTAGATTTTCCTCCCAATTGAATATCTTTTGGTTCTAAAAATAATTTCTCTAACTTAATGTTTCGTTAGGCCTTTCAAATCTTTAAAAAAAATCGAATTTCCATAATTTTTTTAATCCCTCCAAATTCCGTTAATAATCTCATTTTAATTTAAAATTATCACTAATCTTCAAATTAAACTTTTGAGATGTTACACTATCAAACCATAACAACCTCAACTTTTAAGGTTGTCATAGATGTCCTAGATAAATGATGAATCATATTCCACAAGCAATTGGCACTCAAATCATAAGAAGACATAACATTCCAACTGATCCTCATATGTGAGGGCATGGTTGCCACAAACCGAAGAACATCAGGGCTCGTGCTATTGGAAGGTCTTGATCGTTGAGAAGCATGCAAAAACATGGATATGTTGGGGAGCACAAGTTCTCTGCAGTGAAGATGCAACAGGGGAACCTTAGACAACACGCTTCCCTTCTGAACCTCCAGGCCTTGTGGCCTCCTTAACCTGTATGGCTGTCCAGATATTGGCTCAATATCGACCCGAGGCATCTGTTTCCATCGGTTGTGCACAAACCAGCCATACTTGTAGTCACCAACTATGGGTGTGCCAAGAGCTTCAGCACAATGCACTCGCAACTGTGAAAGAGGAAGTAAGATCCATCAAATAAGCTAGCTGCATTAAATGACCATATATGTCTATAAATCATTAACGCGGATAATTGAAGTGATAATGACGTAATTCCTGTTTGTGAGAAGGAATCCCAAATGAGATCAACTAATTCTAGGATTTGATAACCAGTAAAAAAGCATAAAAACTGAAAACAATCTGCTATTGTTCCCATGGCATTTCATTGCAAGCCTAGTACATACAGGGATCCCTTTGACCATGTAGTTTAAGATATTGTTCAATTTAGTATAGTTCAAATACATTCCTAAGGTAGACTTTTCCAGAAATCTCAAATTAGGCACATTATAAGAAGTCCATAAATTAACAGAAACATTTGACACTTGACTGACCCAACAAATTCCCCTAGAGTCCAGATATATTGGCATATAGTGGAATTTCACATTTTTCTTACAGCACCTTAATTACCTCTAGCCAACTTGACACAGCATCAAAGTCTCTTATATAATTTCTTTATCCCTAAATATAGGACATCTTTACCTAATTTGAAGAGATTAATAAAGATAAAGTTTGTTATAAAACATAATATTATCAAAACACCTTGTCAACTTATTTGTATTCCCTACCTCACTTTCTTACTTGATTATCATTAAAAAGTATCAATAAGGATAATTTAGGAAAAAATTGAAAAGAAATTAAAACTAGGTCTAATATTTAGGAGGGAGCAATTCTAGAACATCCCAAAACATACCCTAAAACCATATATGATCTCTCTTGACTTAAAAGATACTCCTTTTGTTCCTAAATATAAGATTACTTTCCCTAATTTGATGAGATTAAAGATGTTAGTTAAATTAGTTGTTAGCACATGATATTACCAATTCACCCTAACAATATCTTTATTCACCAAAGTTAGTTATTAGCACTTGATGTTAGTTAAGTTAATTATTAACACATGATATTAACTCTCGACCAAAAAAAAACACATGATATTACCAATTATAGAAAAACCAGAGTGATCTTATATTTAAGACCACGTTGAAATCTGAAAGTGATCTTATATTTAGAAACGGAAAATGAACAGAAGAGCTTAGCAATCAGGTAGAAGTGAACAGTAGTAACACATACAACCACCAACTCAGTAAAAAATGAAAATGCCAAATTCCCCTGATTCATTAGCCAGTCAATAAATGATCATAAGTGAGCCCAAACGCTATTGGGGCCACATATACAAAAGGAGGGCCAATAAAAATAGGCCCAATATAATTTTGCACTCTAAGGGGACAGAAGAGGATGTGAGGGGGGGTAGTAAAGGGAGAGGTGCCTGGTCTCTCGAAAACTAGGGTTTCTTTTCTTGTATTTTGGCTTTCTTTTCATTCAATCAAGCTCTCAAACCTATGAGTGAGCATCAGTTGCATCTTACTTTTCTATCAATAAAAGTGGATATCACTGTTTCTTGCTAGCTTTCCTGTCTATTTTCTCGGTCTAACTTGCAAGTCCTATCATTCACAAAGTATTCCGGCTACTTAATCCACCCCCAATAAAGGCCCATTGTTCCTCAAATAGTTATCTATGGCATAACCACACAGAACATAATTTCCACTGATGTGTTTCATATGTACAAGGGTGCATAACAAGCTGTTGAATGATATGTACAAAACAAGTCACAGAAAACATATACGTATAATTTTTTTATTTTCCCACTACTATTATGAATAGTAAAGAAAAGCCCTAAAAAGACAACGAAGGAATCTTATCTTTAACCTACCTACCAACAAAAGTGTTACTCAAACCTGCATTTGAGATTTGTATAAGCATGTTGGACATGAGATCCAACTTGAGGAGGGGTGTGGAAAGTGTATTAATTGTCAATATTTGTTTTGTTTGTATAGGCTTTATTAGTATTTATTAGTTGTTATTAGCCTTAATTAGTAATTAGTAATTATTAGGCTTACTATCTAGTCTCCTTTTCAAGGCTATAAATAAGCATTTATACATCAAAATCCATAGTATGAAATATACATTTTTCTGTCAAATCTGTCCACAGGCTACAAGATACCTGATGTTTCCGGTAAGTAAGTGGGCGTAACTCAATCCAAGAGCAACCATTTATCTTTGGACCAAGAACCCGATACTCAGTTATAGCTTCCTGTTGAGGTTCAATACCAGACTGGTGGGCTAGTACTACTCTCTCTGTCTTGCCATCATCTAGAAGAACCTATATTCAGTCATGTGTTTAAAAAAAAAAGAGAAACAATATAATGAGGCAACCACTTCTAAAATGAATAAATATATAAATGACAGCATTGAAGCAGAAATAAGCCTACAGAATAATATTACAATAACCTTTGAAAGAGGTGCACAAATTACACCTTCCCTTTCTTCAGGAGTACCAATGACCAATGCCCAATATCTCAGATATGTAGCTTCACAAGCATCATTCCAAGCCTAACATTCCCTCAATGAATTAGTTTAGGAGTTGAAAAAAAAACAGAAAGTTATTGTCTATTGTGCTTCCTTTTTTCAAAACAGAAACCTCAAGTGACAAGCTGATATTTCTTAGAGATAATAGTATATGATATCATGTAAATAAGGCACCTTAAAAGAAGATTTCGCCTGGTTTATGTTACTGAACAACCACTGTAGATGTTCTACACTATCTTTTGTTCTTCCAAGTAAATGGATGCCACTGGTCTCCCTGTCGAGACGGTGAACCTGACAACATAAAAAATAAGAACATAAACAAACATATTCAACAAAAGGAAACCAATTCAAGAAAAAGTTCTTTGAAGAAAATCCAGATCAACATAAGACACTGTAGACAATATTTAAATAAACCATTTAAATAAGTCAAACAATGTCATTGTACATGTTATTATGAAGAAAATCCAGATCATAAGTTGTCGTTCAGCCATGCCTCAAACTCATGACTTTGATACTTAATATGTGAGATACAATAATGCTTTCAACAGCAAGCTAGATGTTCATTAGGCAGAAAATTCAGATGATAATTCATATAAAATAATTGACAAAGAAAAATTATAATTTAACAGCTTGCCATTGATTCATGAAAAGAGATAAAATTAAAGCAACAACCATATCCTTAACTATAATTTCAAGAAAATTACAATATGAAACAGAGATCGCCAAATTGCAGCCTATGAAATCAAATAATCCAAAAGGAAATTTGAGAGATCCGTTTTCCCTCAAAACCCTTATCAAGGTTCTTCAAACTCACAAATATTGTCACTCACTCGCCCTGGTTAGAGCATGATAAGCTATACTAGAGTTACTCACAACTACGCTGGTAGTTTACCTTCATTGCACCTACATCCATCAGTCAACTCTATCATGTTGCTTTTGTTATACAATTTAAAGTTGGTTTTTTAGGCCCAATAAGCTCACCGTTCCCTTGTTTCATAAGTACATCATTTCAGCCCTTTGAGTTCTTCTCTGCTTGAATAATTTACATATTGATAGCAAACACATTTTTCTCTTATGAGAAATGTTTTTATGTGAAGGTAGCACTGTAAGTTTGCATTCAAAAACTACAAGGTCAAATTAATACATGGGAGTATGGCACAATTTCCTTTCCCTCCTAAGCAAATAAATTAAATAAGTAATAATAACATAACTAATTTTAAACGGTATTGTTTACTAAACGAGATCAAGGAAGGATAAGTGAGCTTGAAAGTTGTAAGGTTCAAACAAAAAAGGTGGCAACTTCTCAACACAGTCAAGACAGGTCGTGAGCAGAAGTTGATTAGAGGTTTAGATTCTGGTACCCTCAACAGGTGGGAGAATTTGAAGTGAGTGAAGTCGATTCTGGTACCCTCAACAGGTACCCTACAAAACTATCGAATATTCCAGGAAGGAAAGAGCTACACTAGCCAAATTATAGTCAACATTCAAGATAATGCTGAAATGGAACTTCCATAGACCATTAATGGATAGATGTCCACCCACCCATAGCATGATAATGCGTGATTATCAAAACTCAAAAGTCACTCAAATTGTTTTGCAGGAAAGGGGAGCTCACCAACTTAGGACCCTCATCATAATCATAGGAAAGTGCTGCAGCCGCCAATGCGTCCATGCTATTATGAATTGGAAGATTTCCCTAACAAGGTTGCAAAGAAAATAAAAGAGAGAATTCAAAATGAAAGAACATTGATGCATAGCAATTGAAGAGCGTGGGAAAACAAATGCTTAAACCTTAACAGGCAATTTTGGAGGTTTATTTAGCACAATTATGGAAGCATCCTGAAAGAAATACATTGAACAAAGTGTAAAAATAAATAACATATAAATAAATCTAATTACAGAAAAATAGTCAAATTGAATAATTAAGATTTAAAACACATGCCTTGTAAATCACAAGCCTCTGCAGATACCTAATTTCATCAGCATTTGGGTATAGAGTTCCACTGGGAATAGTGTCATATCTTTTAGAAATCCGAGTCTCAGCAACTGATACAGGGACATGTATTCTTGTACCAGGCTTCATCACTTCATTATGTTTAATCTGTAATTAAGCTGCATGGTTGTAGTATATTAAACCTACAACACATTATAAGCAATTGACTATTTCAAAATAACAAACTCACACAGAGGCAGTTTTCATGGGTAAAAAACAAGATTTACAGCTCAATATATGAACAAAAAGCTACATTAACGCATAATTAAACTCACTACCTTTCTCAAAGGTCCGTGCCCTTCATTTTGAGTAGAAGAGTAGTCAGAAATTGGATCTTCCATCTTGACCTTAAAGCAAGAAAATAACATCAAAGCTTATAAATGTAAGCTTTTTAATCCCTGAACTTGACCATGAAACAAACTACATGCTCCCCCTTCCTAATTATTTATAAGAAGACTTTGACTCTTTTGGAGTAATTAAGGATACAAAATTAATCGCTTTAAATTGTTTATAGTTATCACTTTTCATTAAGCTAATTTATTCTACTTAAAAACTAACCAATAATCTATTTACATGTGGTATATGTTATAATTTAGTGGTATAACTTGCTTCCTAAGCTTCGACAAAAGAAGTCAAAATGATCTATCTGTAACCGTTATATTTGCAATTTAGTCCATCAAATTTCATCTATCAATTCACACTTTTTTTGCAATTGAAAATGGTAATTTATATATATCCTAGGCCTACAAGTTTTTCTCTCTCCATCTCACAAACTTTACTTTCTCATCATTACCTAATTTATCCCTGTTTTTCATCTTTACCCTCTTATACTCAAATTTCATTTCTATTTCCATTACACGCTTCCAGTCTAACCAAACGGGCCCTAACAGTGTCAGTGAAGAAAGAAAGTAGTGTATAATACTTACAAGGCCATCCCTGAAGTGGGACTCAATGACAGAATTCCACATCCCCTTGAAGTAATACTTGACCCAGCTGATAGCCGTTAAATGACCAGACTGCCCCGAAGCAGTGGCTGAGGTTTTTCCGGGAAGAGGGCGAGAAGGGAAAGGAGGCAAAGAGAGAAGCTGCCTGGGTTTAGGACCGTCTTTAAGGGCACCAAGGCGAGCAACATTGTTGGAAACTCTAATCACAGGCTCAACGGCGACGGCTCGCGGAGGCCGAATTCTGGAGTAGCGTCTCACTGCTGCATATATCCGTTGCCTGCTGCCATTATTATTGATCAAAACCACCATCGTACATTCTGCTTAAATTAAAATAAAGTATTCTTCTTCCTCGCGGGTATACTGTAGGTACTGTAGGGAATAGAACAAGATGACTAAAACCCTTCCTTCCTACACCGTACAGGGAAAGATACGGATAAGACTGCTGTTGATGCTTGGAGAAAGACTGGAAAGATTCCTGCTGAGGAAAGGAGGGAAGGAGGGAAGGTTAGGGGGTGTGCACAAATTTTCCTTTACAAATGGAGTTATTGGATATATTTCAAAAGCTATTATGAATCTCAAACTAGCTTTGAGACAAACACACCAAACACTCAATTTTTTTTATAAACTATTTTGTGAACAAAAGCTAGGTTGGGGTTTCAAAAGTTATTTTGAAAACAAAATACATTTTTCTCCTTTTCTCATTTTTCTCCTTTTTATACAAAGGCAAGCTTCCGCTTGATGCTTATGCGTTCTTAGGCATTACGCCCAAGCTGTCATGCACTACGCAGCATCTCTTCTTGGTACCATCTGCAGCATCCCTAAGGGGTTAGCAGCACAATTCTGGTTCTTTCGTCTCCACCGTGAGCTGTTCTTCGATCTCTAATTTAGCGAAAATATTTATTTCAAATAAAGGCGAAGACCCAAAAATGATACATAACTATTCGTCAAGAAACAAAAATAGTACATAACTATTTCAAGGTATAAAAATATACCAACTCAGTGTAATGAAAACCGGACCGAGCCGGACGGTCCAACCGGCCGGACCGTCAATCGTCCACCACAGCGGCTCGGCCCACGTGCAGAAGCCGTTTCCCCAGTTCGGCCGCTTTGGGCCGCCTGAAGCCGGCCAACGAGCCGGAAGCCGGCGAAAACCGGAAGCCGGAACAGCTTTCACTGAACCAGCCACACTGCTTCATTAGACAAAAACGAGCCCAGCCTTTTCCGATGACAAAAAATGGTCATGATGGCTTTTTCCGATGACAAGAAGAAAAACCATAAGGAGGAGGAGAATGATAGGAGAAGGAGATTGAAAAGCCCATGATGATGCAAATCCATCAAAATATTTATGGGAAAAAACTTATAGTATATCTTATTTCGTTATATACTCGATTGGAGTGTTTGAGAATTTGATACAGGATTTGATCAGAATATGGTACTTGCATGTCATACTATTCAAGAACTACCACCACCACCAGGATAATATATATAAAATGTAAGTCAATCCTTTATATAAAATAATCGTGTTTAAAAGGCACCCGATAGCTTGTTTTATATAAAAATAACTTTTTAAAGATAATATATATAGAGAGTGAGAATGGATTTTGAAAATCTCAGCTAACATCACCTTCAATGTTATAGTAAGGTTAAGAGTGATTACATGTCGCCCTGCAACTACGCATTAACTCATCCTTTCTTTCTTGACGCCACAAAAGCTATATCGCAATCATTCCTATAATGTATTGCAGAATGGTAAATTAGTATCATTCTATTTCATGTTTAACATCTCTCTCGTATCCGCATTACTACCCATTTTTCCATACTTCATTCCAATTCTCAAAGTTAAATATTAGATAATTCATGTTCAGTTCAAGTGTCACACAAAGACAAACCATTTCACCAAATACAAAGCAAGTACATAAAAGTAACCTAAATTTCTATTTTAGGTTTATCAAATAGAATTTCTAAATTGCACCATTCAGCCAATTGCCAAAGAGGAAACAGTAAATCCAAAAGTCACACTGCAAATACCCAAGCCAATCCATTCTACTCTGTAAGGTACTAAAAGAAAAACATAACATTCCCTTTGTTTTGTTGTTTACTTTTCTTTTCCTAGCTACAAACATATGGCATAATAGACCCACGAACTCAATTAAACACAACTTCAAACTGAAATCAAAGCCATCACTCTCTCTTACTACTACTACAAAACTGGATCGAACTTAACTACGTCTACTTGTCTAGATAAAGCATGTTATCTCAAGTTCCCATAACAATTCAGCTTCTCAAATTCATTGAAATTCAACATGTAACTCTCTAATATCTTTACTTTCAACCTTAGAACTGGCAACCATTTATGTGGAATCACTACCAAGTTAATTAACCATATATTCAAATTTCACCTCATATATTTAGAATTTCAAAATCATCAATATATCAAAGAAACTATAAAACGAAGACATTAAAGTAAATGTTCAACTATACTAAACAAACAATATTCTCCACCCATTCAATCAAATTCAATTCAAAGAAATCAAACCAATCACTTATTTGCAATCAGCCCCATATACATTAATCCTTCAATTAAATTCACAGGAACTATATCAAGCAATTAGGTATAATAGTTTGCAATCAATCATTATTCTCATTTTTAAATTTCAATGTAACTAACAAGTTGATTACCCATTATTGGGCAGCAAACACCACTTTAAAACTTTCAAAAGTATTATTCAATCAATTTAATGCATTTCTCACAATTCAGAAATAGTGGACATTAGCAATTCAAATATACATCAAGTAAGCAAGAACAACAAAGCATTCTTGTAATTATGCAACCCATGCAACTCATCCATATTTCAAACTTTATTTCAATTAATATTGCACCATTCATCATCAAATCCAACACCAGGGCATATTTCCAAGAATTAAAGTCAATCTCATAATTCACAATAACTACATAATCGACTCTTACAAGAATTTCACTAACATTCCCCATGTCTTACCCAATATCAACTATTTCAATTATTCTAATATTTTCATAACCCTTTAATAAGTATTACCAAATCACAAGTTTTATTGTCACAACCTTTCACATCAACAAATACCAATTTTAAAGCACTTAAAAGGCTAACAAAATTTCAAAACAACTTGCCCAAATCTTCAAGAAACACTCATTACTCATACCTTTCTTTTTCTCTTACCCTATTTGATTATATCCCTAAACATTTAACTTTCCACCATTTCTCATTGTACTTGGCAACACTAACCAATCATCTAAACCCCACCAAAATCACCTCATTCATATCAATATGACAACTAAATGTGCCTCCCAACTTCACAAACCTTCCAACAAAATCCCATAACTTTACCTAACCAATTTCCTCTTTATCCAACTCTTTAATTACCAAACTTCTTCCTAAACACCAATCCAACCATAAATTAACATTCCATTGGCATAAAACAACTTCAACTAATGTCGAATAACCACCAATTCATCCCAACACATCATGCATCAACCAAAACCTAACTCAAAGAGTCCAACAATGCTCATCCACATGCTCAAATTAATTAATTTCCACCTTCAACTAACTTAAATACTAAGAATAATCAATTTCCCACTTATACATAACATAAATTCACATTTGAAGCTCCAAAGGTTTATTCATGTTCAAACTCTAACTTAAAAGAGGAAGCTTTATGCGAAAAATCAACTACACAAGAGGCTAGAGGCTTACAAAATTCGAAAATGTGAGGAAAGGAAGTCACCCGCCGTCGGCCACCGTGTAGCTCGCCGGTAAACAGCCCCTAGGTGGTCATGTTTACCGGCGAGCTAAGAAAAAGACAAACTGAAGTTGGAAATGGAAGAACAACACAAGGGCTACAAGAAAAATCAAATCTTTACCTTTAATCCGCCGTTCAAGTTGCCGGAGTACGAAGCCGCCGGAAAAAGGGAAAGAACAAAAAGAAAACATACACGCACAGTTTGAACGCGTTCTTCACAAATCCATGGAGAAGAGGAGAAGAGAAACGAAAATGAGCAAGCTTTTTGGAGAGGGAAGGCCGAATGGGTGAGCTTGAAGAAGAGGAAAGTTGACAATGGAGGGAGGAGGGAGGAGGGAGTACGTCGTTTTTTATCAAGAAAGAAGGATGGACATGTTTGGTTAAGTGAAATAAAGGGGCTTCATTATAATTTGTAGCAAAACTTCACTACTCTTTTAATTTAAATCCACTAGAACCATTCTCCATTCTCTTTAATCTTTAAAATATTTTGGATTCCATCATACTCTCATATTTCTAATTTTTCATTTGCTTAATTAATTATTTAGACAGTTATTATCCCAAAACTTCCAAACATATCTCCAAAAAAATTCTTAAGTTCCAAAATTTCCATTTTCTTTTCCATTTATTATTTCTCAAACACTCTCAAATCCTGTATCAAATTCTCAAACACTCCCATCGAGTATATAACGAAATAAGATATACTATACGTTTTTTCCCTTAAATATTTCAATCTCCTTCTCCTATCATTCTCCTCCTCCTTATGGTTTTTCTTCTTGCCATAGGAAAAAGCCATCATGACCATTTTTTGTCAGTGGAAAAAGGTTGGGCTCGTTTTTTGTCTAATGAAGCAGGGCGGCTGGTTCAGTGAAAGCCGTTCCAGCTTCCAGTTTTTCGCCGGCTTCCGGCTCGTTGGCCGACTTCAGGCGGCCCAAAGCGGCCGAACTGGGGAAACAGCTTATGCACGTGGGCCGAGCCGCTGTGGTGGACGGTTGACGATCCGGCCGGTTGGACCGTCCGGCTCAATCCGGTTTTCATTACACTAAGTTGGTTATCATTTTTATACCATGAAAAGGAGACTAGATAGTAAGCCTAATAATTACTAATTACTAATTAAGGCTAATAACAACTAATAAATACTAATAAAGCCTATACAAACAAAATAAATATTGACAATTAATACACTTTCCACACCCCTCCTCAAGTTGGATCTCATGTCCAACATGCTTATACAAATCTCAAATGCAGGTTTGAGTAACACTTTTGTTGGTAGGTAGTTTAAAGATAAGATTCCTTCGTTGTATTTTTAGGGCTTTTCTTTACTATTCATAATAGTAGTGGGAAATAAAAATTATACGTATATGTTTTATGTGTCATGTTTTGTACATATCATTCAACAGTTTGTTATGCACCCTTGTACATATGAAACACATAAGTGGAAATTATGTTTTGTGTGGTTATGCCATAGATAACTATTTGAGGAACAATGGGCCTTTATTGGGGGTGGATTAAGAAGCCGGAATACTTTGTGAATGATAAGACTTGCAAGTTAGACCGAGAAAATACAGGAAAGCTAGCAAGAAATAGTGATATTCACTTGTATTGATAGAAAAGTAAGATGCAACTGATGCTCACTCATAGGTTTGAGAGCTTGATTGAATGAAAAGAAAGCCAAATACAAGAAAAGAAACCCTAGTTTTCGAGAGACCAGGCACCTCTCCCTTTACTACCCCCTCACATCCTCTACTAGTTCCCCTTCTGTCCCCTCAGAGTGCAAAATTATATTGGGCCTATTTTTATTGGCCCTCCTTTTGTATATGTGGCCCAATAGCGTTTGGGCTCACTTATGATCATTTATTGATTGGCTAATGATTTTTTAATCAGGGGAATTTGGCATTTTCATTTTTACTGAGTTGTGTTGGAAGTGCCTCTTGAGGCCTGAGGGTACTAAAAATGTACCTTAACCCAAATTATTAATAGGTCCTTAACTAAAAATGCACCTTAAGCACCCTCAGGCCTCAAGAAGCACTTCCAACACAAATGGAAGATATTTTGACATCAGATTTCTTTACCACAGTCGACAAATGGAAGAGTAACCACCAAGGATGATCAGTAACCCGAAATTCATCATCGTTGGGACAAAATTGAAAGTTCTCAATAATACACCTCTCCCTCTTTTGGAATCGTCCTATAACGTTCAATCAATGATTGGATTGTTGCGTAGGCCTCAATCCTAGTTCCCTGAAATGAAATAATATGTATGAGTATGGATAGTATAAAACTTGAAACAAATAGCACCAAAACACTTCTTACTATCAAAAACCAATGAGTTATACCTCTTCATCCATCAGCATTAAAGAATGCTTCCACACAGGGAAAGGAGGTGTCCTCCTATGCACTTCCCACTTTTTTATGACACACACTGCGATGGCCCATGTCTCTTTGGAGGCATTTAACTTCTTCAGCAATGTTGTTTCCATTGGTGTCAAATGATAAACGTGGCTGTCACCCAAGGGGGGGGGTGAATTGGGTGAGAGAATAAATTAAATCTTTTGAATCTTCTTTTCGAAAGACTGCTTGTGCTTGGTGATAATATTTACGAAGTAGTGATATGCACAAGTCAGTATGTTATGTGATGCAAAATAGAATGTTTGAATGTAAATTTATGCACACATAAATTTATCCTGGTTCGGTCACCCAGACCTACATCCAGTCCCCAGGCTCCACCTGAGATTTTCAATCCACTATTCTTGTTTAAACCGGGCACAAGAGAAGCCTTTACACTTTAGGTTTTACGAGCACGGGTTCACCTAACAACCCACAGGTTTTACACCGGGTTCACCTGCAAACCTTACAAATGCAAGTTTTACGGGCTAACTTGCAACCTATGGAGATTTAGACAACCTCTAAATGCTCCCCCTTACAAATTGTAAGTTTACACTATGTTCACTCTATGAACTGATTGTGCTAAACACTTAAGCTCAAAACTAACTCTCTCTAAGAGTGGATGATGTTACTCACTTAAGTACAATAAAATTACTCTCTGAAAAATATCACAAATCTGGATCTGAGAGTAGTAGAAGATGTGTCGAATGATGAGTATGATATATCAGATACTTTGTTCTGTTCTCTCTTTTTCTTCCATCATTCTTCTCTTCTGAATGAGTGTCTCTTTTATATTCGGCTTCATAGGCTTAGGTGGCAAGTTGAATATGAACGTTTGAATAGTGCCGTTAATCCTATGTTACCGTTGAGAAGTACATCTTCATTAATGCTTAGCAGGGTTGACTTGCTTTATCTCTGAAAAGTAGTCCTGACACCTCTGCTCTGACAAAAGCATTCTGACTTCTGAGTATGTGATTTTTACTCTTGCACTCTTGCTGACGGATGATCATCTTTCATCCGCAAGTGGCAATCTTGCTCTGCAAGTGTTAAGCTCTGAGTCCCAATGTCAAGAGTCTTTCCATCCGGAAGCTCATTTGCATCCGGAAGCGTGACCATGTTCTGCACATACTGGTTAGTCCAACATAGCAATATATATACAAGAATTATACATGCTGTGGGAAGTTTGTTTGCTATGGGGAGTAGTTTACTTAGACTGTGTTCTGATTTGGTCTATGATGTATCTGGAAGCATTTTTACATCCGGAAGTAAAACTACTAGATGAAGGATCTTGGTTCACTATAACTCACTCTCACTTAGTGTATTTCATCCCACCACTCAGCGCTAGTCACTGAGCTATCGGAAGCACTTTTACTTGACGTGGTGAATTCACTGACGCTTAGGGTGAAATCTATTCTATCAGTCTGCGCCAGTCAAGATCTAACAGGAAGCAACTTCACTTGATGTTGCATTTCCGCTGACGCTCGGGGTTATATCTAGTCTATCAACCTGCGCCAGTCTAAATCTAATAGGAAGTGCTTTCACTTGGCGAAGTAGACTTACTGACGCTTGGGGTAATAACTATTCTATTGCTCTGCGCCAGTCTAAGTCTAACAGGAAGCGCTTTCACTTGGGGAAGTAGACTCACTGACGCTTGGGGTAATATCTATTCTGTCGCTCTGCGCCAGTCTAATTCTAACAGGAAGCGCTTTCACTTGGGGAAGTAGACTCACTGACGCTTGGGGTAATATCTATTCCGTCGCTCTGCGCCAGTCTAAGTCTAACAGGAAGCAACTTCGCTTCCGATTGAAACATAGCTTAGTCTTAGGGTTTGTGTACCTAATGTTCATGGACTAAGTTATTTCCCAGTGATTTACTTGCTGATGCTGGGGGATGAAAACATTCATCCGCATGCGCAAGTCCTAATCTATCCGGAAGTAGATCTTCACCCGGAAGCACTCTTACTTGGGATCCTATGTTATCCTATTGCTTCCTAGGCACTTGGTTTAATCCTCTATATTTTAGTCTTCATCAAAACTTAAGATTCTAACATTCTCCCCCTTTTTGATGATGACAAACCTAGTTTTATCGATTAAGTTCCTAAGGAAGGATTATCAAGAGAATAAAAGCAATGGATAACAACAAGTAACTCAGACAAATATTATTGACAAGCGGAGGTTACAAGTCAGAGTTATGTAATCAAATAACATATACAAGTAAAGAATGTATACAAATAAATTTCACTAAGTATGAATGAAAATATGCATGAAAACAAAATCAACAAATATTTGGATTGGGGGTTAGAGTTTGTGTCTCTTTTTCTTTTCCCTCTCTTTCTGCCTCTCTTCATTTTCCTCACGCTCACTCTGGTCTGGTTTCTGAGCAATGATCTCTTGAAGCTCTTTTTCCTCTTTTTCCCTTCTGAGCCTTTCTGATTCAATGGACTCCTCGTATGCCCTTTTCATGTTCTCCACTTCTTCATACCCAGGGAAACCTGTAGCATCATCGAAGTAGGAGATCTCTCCATTGGGATAGTGGACAGCCCGGATTCTCACATTCCATACAGGGAAGTTGCGATCTTCCTCAACTTCCTGGACTTTCCGTTTTCCTTTCCCTTTGCTCTTCCTTTGCTTTTGCTAATTGGAGGAGTGGGCATGGCACTTGCTCTTTCAGCATCGAGGCAAGCCATCTGACCAAAGGATAGCTTGTCAGTGAATCCATACTTCTCAAATTCTTCAGGAGTCATGTCTTCAATTTCCAATTTGACTTCCTTCAGAATTGGAACCGCTTGGACCACTGGATTTTCTTGCACAACCTGAGCAGATGAAGTTCCTTGCTCAGGTAGGTCAGATGGAGTCTCTTCCTCAGACTCATCAGATTCAGTGGTGGCAACGAACTTTCTGGCACGTTTCCTAGCAACGGCCTTCTTTCTGGGTACACTGAATCCGGCTGCTGGTTCAGATGAGGGAGGAGGATCGGAAGATTGCTCAGATGAAGGGACCTCAGACTCTTGCTCAGATAGTGTAGGAACAGGCTTGGCTATCACAATGGGAGGATGGTTTGGTTTTTCGAGTCCCCACTTCATCCTGATCTCCTCAACAATTTCTCTACTTGTTTTAGTTGGAGGAGACTCTGATGATGTCTCAGGTTGTGAAGATTGTTCATTTTGCCCATACACAACCATATCCCATTGGGGTCCTTGCTTAGCCGCTCTCTTCTGCTCCATGAGACGGAGGGCCTCTCCTCTTATAAGGCTCTCTGCACCACTCAGTCTCTGAGACTCATATGCACGACGCAGGACGGCCGTGACATCTTCATCAATCCAGAGTGATGGCTGGCTGAGGACCTCCCTTGTGGCCATACTTAGGCGAAGAGTAGACATAACATTTCTCCCCCTTTTGTCATCATCAACAGGGGTGAGTGTCAGGGATGGAGTGGATGTGGAGGAGGATGGAGGTGGTTCAGGGCCAAATTTCTTGGGAGGGGAGGGTGATAGGGTAGAGGTAGAGGATGTGGGAGAGGATAGGTGTTCAGGAGTTTGAGGAGGGTCGGGGAAGCAGCTGGTGGTGACAAAGATATCCCCATAAGGATGAGTGGAGGAGTATTCTTTGTAGTTGGCGGAGTCAGGGGTAAAGGGTAGATGGTCATCGGAGAGTGGTTGAAGGCGGGGATATTCGCCGTATGGTTGGCTGAGGGGGTGAATGGCTGTTTCAGATCCTATGGGTCTAGGGCTTGGATGGGTAGGGTTGGAGAAGCGGAGTGGAGAGCGTGTAGGGGCACCTGGTCGTGTGGAAATGGGTGAGGATGAGGATGATGAAGGTGAGGATGAGAAGTTTCTAGGGAAAGGCGTGGAGAGTTGTGAGGTGAGTCTTGGGTTTGGTGGTCATGGGTAGGTGAAGGTTGGGATTGTTGGTCATTGTTGGGTGATGGTGGGGCTTGTTGGTCATTTTGTGGTGGAGGCTGAGGTTGTTGAGTGTTAGGCGGAGGAGGAGGTGGTAGTTGAGGGTGATTAGGAGGAGGAGGAGGGTTTTGAGGAGGAGGAGGAGGAGGTGGTAAGTTACCTTGTGATGAAGGTTGGGGAATTTGTAGGTGCTGGAGAATGAGGTCTAATTTTGCATCCACCCTGGTAAGGTGATTCTCAAGTTGTCCTATTCTGTCCTCGAGCCGCTGGATCCGCTCCCCTTGGTGCTGGAAACCAGCTTCACATTCAGCACGGAGAGGACCCACCAAGGAATCAGTCAGTCTCAACAGAAGCTCTTCCTTTATGTCCTCGGCAAAGGCCCTAACAGAAGCTGGAACCCTTGCACTACGGCTTGGCCCAGCATGTGAGTCAACTTCCTGATCTCCTGCTCCAGATGCAGAGGGAGCTGAAGTACCAGAAGCACTACTGGCTTGTGAGCGTGAGCGAGTGGGCTTAGGAGGCTTGAAATACTTAATTCCCATCCTTGCCATATTAGTTGCTCCTACAGGCTTACATTTGACATTTTCTTCTTCCACAGCAGATGTAGCCCTGATCAATGTTTCTCGAGGAGGAAGGCAATGATGGTGGGATAGGGAAGATAACCCGACTTGTCATTGCTTAACCAGCGCTGAAGCTCTAGGCATATCAACTGCCCAGGGTTGAAAGGCTTGAGCGAGAGGAGTCTAGGGAACCAAGGGTTGTCCAGCAGTGTGAACTCGTTGAAGTTGCCTCCCTTATGAGTCATTATCCGGGAGTAGACGTAGTACAAGAGCCTGTTAGAATCAGACATCTTTGACACCTTCTTGCTGTTGGTGCCATACAACTCCTCGAGTTCCTCCTTGCTGTACTTGTGAGACTCAGGGTAGATCCATTCATTCATATCCTCTTCTGTGATTCCCATCATCTCATTCAGGGTTCTCCAAGTGAACCTGAAGGTTCTTCCTCTTACAGTGGCAGTGAAGGAGAGTTTGTGGACTTGCTCTTTCCCATCCACCTTCCTGTACTTAGCTCTGCCTGAGAGGGATTGGCAAAAGACTCGCAGGACGTTGACGTTGTAGTCCTGGTTGATGCCCAGCCAAGGCATATACTTTTCCAAGTAAGGGCGCAGATGAGCAAACCCTAGTTCATCCAACTTGTCCAGATTGATGAACAGGCCATGATTGAAGATGGGAATGGATGTCTCAAATTTGGCGGATACACTCTCCAAAGCCCCATCTCTATAAACTGTGAGATCATCTTCTTCCTCAACCCTCTGTCTCTTGGAGGAAGGCTCCTCAGAAAAATGGACCTTCTTCTTCTTTCCCTTTCCCTGAGCATCCCGCTCTTGTTCAGAACCCACTGCCTGTTCTATTCTACCAGAGGTTTCAGGCTGACCCTGAACGTTTTCACCCTGTCCCCGTGATTGCCCAGAACCTTCTTGGCGTTCATGATGTTCTTCATGTTGTTCTTCATGGTGCCCAGATTTACCAGAATGTCTGTGAGAGGATTTCCCAGATTTCGATTTATTTTTCTTAGAAGAAGAGGTTTTCTGGATGACTGGGTTGGGTTCATTCGTACCGGCCATTTTTTGTATGAATGTTGTGAAAATAAAGATGAAATGCGAGAAGTGTGTAAAAATGAAGAATGCAATGAAGAAGATGAAGTAAATTTTTCAGAGAAAAGATGCGTGTGAAAATAATGCAAGTAAAAAGTGAAGGTGAAAAGTTACATCTATTTATAGGTAAAGCTTCTGAGGATAGAATGGGTATAGTCTTTCAAATTTTCACACATTGGGTAACGTAAGTTTTTAAGTTGGAACGACACACCTGATGACACGTGTTGCTTCAGAGAAGGCACAACGTTTCATAGAGGAAGTTGAAACGTTTTCTGAAGTGGTGTGTCCCTTGGTCTGACACTGGCGCTCTTGATCATATTGAATTATCATCCAGCGCTAGCAAAAGAGTATTCGGAAGTGATTTTGCTTCCGGTTGGACAGACGCTCCTGGTTGCCTTGAGTAGTTATTCAGCGTCAGCACGAGAGCATCCGGAAGTAGTTTTGCTTCCGATGGTACTTACTTAAGATTTAACTTTGAATGACTCGTTGATGTTCTCTCTTGTGCATCCACAGCGATCAAGCTTTCATAACTAAAGCCATATTTGCGTCAAGTAGAATTTGTTTGATCTTCTCAATTTCAGGAGCAGTAGCTCTCGGAGCCCAGTATGAACAACAACTCATTCAGATTTGATACATTGCTCTGATCAGGTATGATCATGAAAATTGTTGTTCCTTCGTACCTTCTTTCCTACAAAATAGCAAATGATTTCTCTTTCCCATTTTTCAGTCTCCAACCTTGGATCTGACTGGTCAGTTTGTAGGAAGTATGTGATTCTTATGCACTTAAGAATTATTCACTATGAATATAGCATTGCGAATCAACTATGACTATATGCACATGGCTTCTGATAATGATAGTCATAGATAGCATGTATAGTATGAACATTGTGTGAAATATCTTATAAGCCATATCATGTTCATGCTTATGATGCTTAATGTAAAATCTCAATAAGTCCATCTTACATTTGCATAGGAGATTTTACTGTTGCATGCTTCAACCTTAAATAATCCCTTGCTTACCCAAGGAGATCTTTTATACTTATCCTTGGCCTGAAGCACTTTCTTAGGAGAGACAGGATTCGCAGGTTTTCTCCATGTGAGTTGAGACATCCTCTCTCTTTTGTCCTTCTCAGGATAGTTGAATGGAACTCTGTGATAGCTTATCCCTGAGACAAGGTCTTTGTTCCTTGTGGTAGCGTACTGCTTCTTATGATTGAACCAGGTAGTTGCAGTAGTGACATCACCACGAGTTCTCTTCTTTGGGACAAGAGGAACTCTTGATCTTTCCTGCACAGGTAAGGCACTAGAAGGGAGTTTTGGTACCCATTTGTACTTGGGTCCTACATAGTTAGCGCTGGACCTTACTTGTCCTTTGGGGATCCATATATATTTATTTCTCACATTTAAATTTCTCTTAAAATTGCATGTGTGAGAAATATGACCAGTTCTACCACAATAATGACAGATAATGGGATGATGTTCAGAATCAGATTTCTTATCACTATTATGGTGGTCAGTTTTCTTTTCAAAGACTCTATGTTTATTAACTTTTGAAATCTCAGGGTCTTTCGAAAAATCTTCTTTTATGAGTGGGACTTTGGACTCCTTGGTTGTAGAAGAAGGAATAAGTTCCTCAAGTTCCCTATTCCTTTTTCTTAAGCCTAGAATTTCTTTTGCAAGTTTACAGAATTCAACATGTAGCTCATTATACATATCTTGCAATTCAGAAGTTTCAAGTTTAGGTACCTCATTTTCTTCAGCTTCTGAATCTTCTAGGCGGAGATCCACTCTCTCTTTGCTGATACTAGCTTCTACTACATCACCATCCAGTAGCTCATCAACGGTGGATTCACAAGGAGCACATAGTGAGCTTTGGACAGCCTTAACATCAAGAAATTGGCTAGAAGCATACATAGTATCAAGAGTGTTCCAAATATCTATAGCCCTAGAGCAATGTTTAATTTTCTGGTAATCATTGTCAGATAAACTTTTGTGCAAAATTTGCATTGCTCTAAGGTTTAAGTAAAATAAGCTTTTGTCCTCTTCTGTCCAATTTACTTTTGGTTTGAAATCAGAGTCCTTTTCAAAAAATCCCACATTTTGAAATCAGTGGATAGTATAAAACTTTTCATCCTTCCCTTCCATAAGTAAAAATCAGCATTTTCTAACACAGGTGGGATGGTATGATCAAAACCTTCAAAACACATTTTGTAACCCAAATCAGCCTAGGTCTTTGCACTTGAGATCGTTGGATCCTTTAAACAAGTGACCTGGCTCTGATACCAAATGATAAACGTGGCTGTCACCCAAGGGGGGGGGGGTGAATTGGGTGAGAGAATAAATTAAATCTTTTGAATCTTCTTTTCGAAAGACTGCTTGTGCTTGGTGATAATATTTACGAAGTAGTGATATGCACAAGTCAGTATGTTATGTGATGCAAAATAGAATGTTTGAATGTAAATTTATGCACACATAAATTTATCCTGGTTCGGTCACCCAGACCTACATCCAGTCCCCAGGCTCCACCTGAGATTTTCAATCCACTATTCTTGTTTAAACCGGGCACAAGAGAAGCCTTTACACTTTAGGTTTTACGAGCACGGGTTCACCTAACAACCCACAGGTTTTACACCGGGTTCACCTGCAAACCTTACAAATGCAAGTTTTACAGGCTAACTTGCAACCTATGGAGATTTAGACAACCTCTAAATGCTCCCCCTTACAAATTGTAAGTTTACACTATGTTCACTCTATGAACTGATTGTGCTAAACACTTAAGCTCAAAACTAACTCTCTCTAAGAGTGGATGATGTTACTCACTTAAGTACAATAAAATTACTCTCTGAAAAATATCACAAATCTGGATCTGAGAGTAGTAGAAGATGTGTCGAATGATGAGTATGATATATCAGATACTTTGTTCTGTTCTCTCTTTTTCTTCCATCATTCTTCTCTTCTGAATGAGTGTCTCTTTTATATTCGGCTTCATAGGCTTAGGTGGCAAGTTGAATATGAACGTTTGAATAGTGCCGTTAATCCTATGTTACCGTTGAGAAGTACATCTTCATTAATGCTTAGCAGGGTTGACTTGCTTTATCTCTGAAAAGTAGTCCTGACACCTCTGCTCTGACAAAAGCATTCTGACTTCTGAGTATGTGATTTTTACTCTTGCACTCTTGCTGACGGATGATCATCTTTCATCCGCAAGTCAATCTTGCTCTGCAAGTGTTAAGCTCTGAGTCCCAATGTCAAGAGTCTTTCCATCCGGAAGCTCATTTGCATCCGGAAGCGTGACCATGTTCTGCACATACTGGTTAGTCCAACATAGCAATATATATACAAGAATTATACATGCTGTGGGAAGTTTGTTTGCTATGGGGAGTAGTTTACTTAGACTGTGTTCTGATTTGGTCTATGATGTATCTGGAAGCATTTTTACATCCGGAAGTAAAACTACTAGATGAAGGATCTTGGTTCACTATAACTCACTCTCACTTAGTGTATTTCATCCCACCACTCAGCGCTAGTCACTGAGCTATCGGAAGCACTTTTACTTGACGTGGTGAATTCACTGACGCTTAGGGTGAAATCTATTCTATCAGTCTGCGCCAGTCAAGATCTAACAGGAAGCAACTTCACTTGATGTTGCATTTCCGCTGACGCTCGGGGTTATATCTAGTCTATCAACCTGCGCCAGTCTAAATCTAATAGGAAGTGCTTTCACTTGGCGAAGTAGACTTACTGACGCTTGGGGTAATAACTATTCTATTGCTCTGCGCCAGTCTAAGTCTAATAGGAAGCGCTTTCACTTGGGGAAGTAGACTCACTGACGCTTGGGGTAATATCTATTCTGTCGCTCTGCGCCAGTCTAATTCTAACAGGAAGCGCTTTCACTTGGGGAAGTAGACTCACTGACGCTTGGGGTAATATCTATTCCGTCGCTCTGCGCCAGTCTAAGTCTAACAGGAAGCAACTTCGCTTCCGATTGAAACATAGCTTAGTCTTAGGGTTTGTGTACCTAATGTTCATGGACTAAGTTATTTCCCAGTGATTTACTTGCTGATGCTGGGGGATGAAAACATTCATCCGCATGCGCAAGTCCTAATCTATCCGGAAGTAGATCTTCACCCGGAAGCACTCTTACTTGGGATCCTATGTTATCCTATTGCTTCCTAGGCACTTGGTTTAATCCTCTATATTTTAGTCTTCATCAAAACTTAAGATTCTAACATCAAATGAAGTGTCGCTAAAAAGATTGAAAAGAAAGCGATATCTGAAATCAAGTTAGGGCCATTAAGAAAAAGAAAAGAACTAAAGAAAGCACAACAGTGTTTTAAGACTGATAATACCAACACGCAGTAAGGTGAAACTTATTCAGGGCTAATAACACGAATGATACTTAGAATGAGATGAAGTCTATTTATAAATGTGACAACAGTTCATTTATGGTCAGAATAATAAGGGTGGTTTTCAAATAACATTATGTTAATATGTTAAAGTACATACCAAAAAATAGGGAAAGCATAACTGCAAGATATGCATTTATTTTTGCTCATAACTGCTACATATGCATTGAAACCAATAAAGATGATAACTAAAAAAGTAGGGCATGCATAAATGAGGCCCACCAATATTGAGATGGTGCATTTAATCTTACTCATAGATATAGGGGCATCATGAGTCATTTAATATTTTTAGGCGTGGCTAAATGTCAGGCATGCAGGGAAAGACATACTATGTTCACAAATTTAATCTAACACTTGATAAATGATAATGACCTGCATGTTGAATACATGATAAATGATAATGGTTACACTCATTTTCATTATGTATTCCTTCTGTTTTAAGTGTTATTAGATGACATTTGTTAGAATACCATTCTCTATTTTTGTTTGTTACACAATGACCTGCATGTTTTTATCTTATGGATGTTATTTTTAAGATTATAAACACCAATTAAGCCTTTCTGCTGTATTCCTACATATCAGCTAATGGGCGTGTGCATCTCTAACGATATGTTTAGCTATATCGTGTTTAAGATAATGTCAGGCATGCAGGGAAAGACATCCTATGTTCACACATTTAATCTAACACTTGTACCAAAATTTATTACTTAGGCATGGCTAAATATCAGGCATACAGGGGATACATAACAAAAGACTTTAAGCACATGATCAATTTATTCCACTGTAAGCATTTTCTAAACACTGCAGCCCTTTAAATATGTGAGTTGAATGTGATTACATTTTTGGGAACTCAACTATAATTAATAGGTGTGCAGCAACGCGGACCAATTAGCACACTCATTTGGATGTCTACCCATAAAAAATCACTTCTGTCATAACACCAGTGAATGACTTGGACTGAATATAGTCGACAAAAAATATTGGGATTGAACAACATTTAATATTGGGCAAAGGGGCAAAAATAGCAACCGTAATTGCCAAAATGGACAACTTTGGCACCCGTAATTTCGAGGGTGCAAAACCGTACATGATAAACCAAAATGGGGCAAATCTAGCACTCTCAAACAGAAGTGTTATGTTTGACCGTTAGTTGACTGGGAAGGGTGATTTGGCATGCTGACATGGCGAAATAAGAGATTATGTGGCACATTGAAGATGACGTGGCAAAAAAACAACAACATGTCAAACCATTGAATATGTCGTGGCAAATAAAACTAAAACAACATTGCCCCAAAAACAAAACAATTATCATATGCCCCAACAAAAACAACACATAACACACTCAAACCACAAACACAACACACAAACATGCTCGAACCCAAACCCAAACCCAAACCCAAACCCAAACCCTAGCCACCCTCATTGAAACCCAGCCACCACGCGAACCCAGCCACCACGCGAACCTAGGCCCCACGCGAACCCAGCCACCACGCGAACCACGTGAGCGAAGCACTCTACCATCGGACCCACGCGAGCCATTGAAGACCACACCGTGTTTGACCAAGAAAAAACACGTGCAAAGATTCGATTTTATAGCTAGCCGACAAGAGTATTGCCAAGTAAGTATCAAATGGGACCACATCTTTGCTGTTTGTGCCATGCACAGTGATTTTTTGTGAAACCCTATTTTTTTTTTGTAAACATGTAATGGGTACCACTAATTTCGCCCACCCCACTTTAGCTTAGCCTCATTTAAGTATTCTAGAGGGCCAATTTCAGAGTTTGACTAACGTTTTGCTTACGTTTGTGGATAACCCTAACTTCTAAGTGTATAGAAGGCGACGAGTTTAGGTGTAGCTGACAATGTCTTAGTGGGTATTGATTGATTTTCTTATTGTAGCTGACAATGGCTTACTGGGTATTGAGCCTAAAGTTTCTATATATGATTGTGTAGTCTAAAGTTTCAAAAATACTGTGAAGTTGCATTATTTCAAGCTGACATATATGAGTTCATTGTTGTTTCAGGTACAATGGATCGAAAGGGGAAGGGTAAGATGGTTGATGCGCAAGAAGAGCCACAGGTCAGCGATGATTCGTTTGACAAAATGCTCCAGGAGGCTAATGACATGTTTGCAAGGAAAAGAATGGACTCCGGTGGAAGTTCGTACATCACTAACGAGGTTCAAAGTGAGAAGCTCACAGACGTGGTGCAAGAAGATGTGACACAAGGGTTAGAATCCATTGAAGATGATATCCGTGAAGTTGAGTGTTCAAGTGATGATGCGTCATATTCAACAGCCACCGAAAGTTCTGACACTGATGAAAGTTTAGAAACAGAGTCCGAAGTTGCGGGTAGTATTGAACAAGAGGTTGAGGAAGGGAATGTCAGTGTTGATGAGGACAACTATGTTGAAACTCCAAGAGAAGTCAGAGCCTGCCGTGGGAATGAGCCTGCATTCAGAGTGGGCCAAAAGATTAGCCAAGTCTACTGCTCCTAATCACAGTTATTCACAAGTTAGCAGGCGGATTCAGCTAAGGCAATCACAAACTGCACCCTCCAATCCTTTCCAGTCACCAAACCTTGCCAAAGTTGGAAGTCGAATCATCACAACTCGTCAACTCCTTGCGCAGAGAGATGGCATGGTGTCCAAGACAAGATCCGGCACAAAGTATCATGAGGGCATTTGAAGCTCTTCCAAGTTTGGTGTAATGATATTTTGTAAGGCTATTTTGGTGTAATGATATTTTGTCCCAACTAAACAATATGGGAATTTAGGGTGCTTTTGGTCCCCCTTTGCTTATGTACAAATATTTTGTCCCAACCAAACACTATGACCATTAAGGGTGGTTTTGTTCCACCTTTGGGCCCCACGTCAAAAAAACACGTCTGTTACAAAGCACTTAACGGCGTGGCTAGATTTGCCCCATTTTGGTTTATCATGTACGGTTTTGCACCCTCGAAATTACGGGTGTCAAAATTGTCCATTTTGGCAATTACGGTGGCTATTTTTGCCCCTTTGCCCTTTAATATTTGTGGGCTGGAAATAATCTCACCTCTGTCAACTTAGTAGTGAATGTCTGACCTCGAAAGCACTTCTCCTCATAAGTTTGAAATCTCATTTTTATCTCATGTCATAATAACATTTCATGGAAAAGTGTTATGTGCAGAATAGAGAGTGGCAGGGAGGATTGAACTAACAAAAAATAGAGCCGAATAATGTGATTTTCATTGAGTCCCACTTTAATATTTGTGTGGTGGAAAGATATCAGGACTTAATGTGCAGAAGAAAGTGTCAGGCAGGATAATTACAACTAAGATTAAACTAACAAAAAGAAGAGCCGAGCAAAGCTATTTTCATTGAGTAACATTTAATACTTGTGTGCTTGAATTATTTCAAGACCATAGATATATTGGATGCATCAAAAAGAGTTTCCCAAGCAACAGAAAAGTCAGACCACACTTGAAACTACAACACTCATAATTACAAACGCATGCATTTAAAACCATAAGTGAACTGTAACCAATAATTTCAAGCAGTAAAAAAGCAATTCACTACTCTCATCTGGTCAGTCAGTGGGTTATTGATGCAGCACATTGATTGGTACATTCTTAACCATGAACAAACGTGGAGGGTCAATATATCCAGCATCTTCTCAAGCTGTAATGGATTCACTATTACCGAAATTGTCAAATCCCTAACAAATAATGTAGGAGTATAAACCTCTAGGTGAAATGTAAAGCCCAAAAACTAGGGAAAGCATAACTACAACATATTCATTGGAACCAATAAAGATGATAATTAAAAAAGTAGGGCATGCATAAAAAAGTAGGGATGGTGCAATCACCCTAACACGCAAATATATGGGCATCATGAGTCATTTAATATTTTTAGGCATGGCTAAATGCCAGACATGCAGGGAAAGACAACCTATGTTTACAAATCCAATCTAACACTTGTACCAAAATGTATTACTTAGGCGTGGTTAAATATCAGACATGCAGGGTATACATAATGAAATATTATAATTTGTTTTGGAACTCAACCACATGTACTATATGTTTCCATCAAATATTTCAAGAAATGAAATTTTTCTCTAAAGAAAACTATTGGAAAAAGGTCACCTCTCTCATTTGAGCAGTAAATGCATGTCCCCAAGAGCATGTGTCTTAGTGTTAATGACAAGTGGTGCTATCATTCTGATTGGCCTCTTCATGTAAATCCATTATTTTCTGTAGAGGAAAGAGAATAAAGCACTATCATAGCAGTTTAATAGGTAGATATCAGTGACTATGATATAAAACGGATATCTAAAGTAAGGAATACTTAATACTAACATCATATATATGAGGGTATGACTGATTTAGCATTTATTGTTGCAGTATTCTGAGTATGATAATTTAAAAAGATAATAAATAGACAACTGAGCAAATATTGGATACATCAAAAAGAGTTTCCCAAGCAACACAAAAGTCAGACCACCCAAGTGAGTAGGTGATTAATACAACACATTGACTGAGGAAACCAACCATGCAATTAAACCAACAGATATAATATATAATATCCATAGAAATAAAAATTACATGCTATTGTGAAATATCAGCCGAATAAACACAAAAAACCTAATAACTAATTGTTAGAATCTTAAGTTTTGATGAAGACTAAAATGTGAAAGAACTGAATGAACACTTAGGAAGAATTAAATTAAAAGTAAATCCTAAGTTAGAACACAATCGGATGCAAAATCACTACCGGATGACTTAGAGCTAAAACAACGTAACTAGCGCTTGCGGATGTAGTACACATCCCATAGCGGAAGTCAATAAGACGCTAAGTCAGAACCTAGTCTAAGTAGGATTGCTTCCCATAGCGAAAATGCTTCCCAAAGCGAAAATGCTCCCCATAGCAAAAATGCTTCCCATTGCACTTGATTATATATTACTCTGTTGGACTAACATTTATGTGCAGAACTTAGTTTCGCTTCCGATAGCAAATGAGCTTCCGATAGTGAATGCTCTTTTCACTGGAATTCATAGACTAACACTTGCAGAACAAGGTTCCTACTACCGGTAGCATAAACACATCCGATAGCAAGTACAAGAGTCATAACGTACAAGTGCTCAGAAGTCAGAGTTGCTTTTGACAGAGCAGAGTTGTCAGAGTTGCTTTTCAGAGATAAAGCAAGTCAATCTTGCTGAGCATTTATGGACATTAATGAGGACAACGGTAACAAGGGAATAACGGATACATTCAAACGGATTTATTACCGTTCAAACACTTGGAGTATTTGAAGATGCTATAAAAGGAACAACTTCAACATTTATGAAGGCACCGAACAAATCTGAACAAATATCAATCAAGCATTCAAAGCATCATACTCAAAGAATATCCAGAGAGCAAAAAGTTCAAGAGAGCATTTAATATTTGAGAGTTATTCTTTTGTTATCATCTTGTACTCTTTGTATTTAAGTCTCTACATTTATTGTGAGCATTTATTGTACTTAAGTGAGTATCCCAATCTGTTCATTAAGTGAACTAAGTAGTAAATCCTTTGTCTAAAGGTTGAACCCTTGCAAATTGTAAGGGGGAGCTAGTTAGGTTGTAAAGGTTGCAAGTGAGGCCAGAAAACTTGTGGTTGTAAAGGTTGCAGGTGAACCCGTTGTAAAACCTGTGGATTAGTGGAATTCAATCAAGGAATTGAGAACTGGATGTAGGTCAAGAGTTAGACCGAACCAGTATAAAAGAACTTGTGTTAGAGTTTTATTTGATAAGTTTTATTTTGTAGCACAATTCACCCCCCCTCTTGTGCATCCTCACTTTCATTTGGTATCAGAACGGGTCTTCCTTACGTGATTCCAACGAATGTGGAAAGAAAAGATCTAGTGATAGATGCTGAACAGAATATCCTTCCAGACATATCTACCCCTCCCAACAGACCTCCTAGTTTCGATGGGTACAATTATCTGTTCTGGAGATTCATAATGGAGAACTATATTAAGGCTCATGGCCTTCGTATTTGGGATGTTATCGAAAGTGGGAACAACGTTCCAAAAGATGATGAAGACAACGTGAAGGCCAAGGCTAAATTCTCTGATGATGACTACCTCAAAGTAGAACTGAATCATAAGGCCATCCTAATGATTCAGTGTGTGTTAAGTCAAAAGGAGTACTTCAGAATAAGTCATCACAAGTCTGCTAAAGAGATGTGGGATGCTCTCCAGACAGCTCATGAGGGGACCTCTGGGGTCAAGGATAGAAGAGTGGAGATGCTGGTGGAAGAATTCCACAAGTTCACGTTGCTTCATAAACAACCTTGCTTCATTGGGAAAAACCATCCCAACATCTCAAGCTCAAAGAGCTGCACCAATTGTAGCAAAGTCTCTATTGAAAGAGATAGGCTATACAATGCCTTGCAAAAGTTCACCAAAGGTTCTGAAATGCTAAATGTTATTTTAATGAACCAAAGAGTGTATAGAGATAAAACAGGTTTAGGCTACAAGCACAAAGAGAAAAAGTGGGTGGAACCTAAAGTGAAACCCTTTTTAAAATTCTTTTACAAAGCCACTGGCTATATGTCTTCACCTTTCAGCTTCTGTAATTATTGCAACAGGAAGGGACACACCACGTCCACCTGTAATGCCAAGAAGCATGGTACCGATAGCACTCATAAGTGGGTTCCAAAAGGAACTAATTTGCCTAAGACCTTTCCAAGGCAAGAGGCTAAGGAAGTACATAAGCCTAGAGTCAATCATAGATCTAGGACACGGAAACCTGTCCCAAAGGAAACTCAAACGCCTAGAGCCCAACCAAGGCCAAAGGCACAAGTCACTCACAAACCTAAGGTCAACACTAGACCAAGGGTTCCGGATACTAATGAAAAAGGACCCAATAAAGGTTGGGTACCTAAGTCTGTCTGATCCGTGTAGGTTTGTCTCAAGGCATCCAACAACCGGAAGTGGTACATCGATAGCAGAGGCTCGAGACATATGACAGGAGATAGGGACAAGTTCAAATCACTGGTGGTCAAGGATGGAGCCAAAGTCAACTTTGGTGGGAATCAAAGTGGAAAGATCACTGGGGTTGGTGAAGTTGGCCCTATCCAGGATGTCTACCTTGTAGATGGTCTCTGTCACAACCTGCTGAGTGTGAGTCAAAGCACAGGCAAAGGAAACTGGGTAATCTTTGACTCTCATGAATGCCTGATAGTTGATAAGCATGATCTCAACATAGATAAAACCAATCTGAAATGCAAACTTAAGGCTAATAGGAATGGAAATCTATATACCCTAGATCTATGCCAACAATTAACCGAAAAATACCTAATCACTAGTGATGAAAATAGTTGGTTGTGGCATAAACGGCTAGCACATGTGAATTTTACACAGCTGGATATGCTCATTGAAAAGGAGCTAGCCATAGGAATTCCATCCTTTAAAGTAAAGCATGATTTTCTCTGTGAATCTTGCCAACGGGGTAAGCAAACAAAGGCCTCGTTCAAAGCCAAGAAGAAAGTCTCCACGAGCAGGCCCTTAGAACTAATCCACATGGACTTAGTTGGGCCAGCGAGAGTCAAGAGCTTAGGTGGAAACCTTTATACTCTAATTGTGGTGGATGACTATTCAAGGTTTACTTGAACTATGTTTCTTCCCTCTAAGCATAATGCGTTTGATGCGTTTGTTGTCCTTGCTAAGAAAGTACAGAATGAGAGAAATCTCAAGATAGCCGCAATAAGGACAGAGCACGGTGGAGAGTTCGAGAACCATGACTTCTCAGAGCTGTGTGAGGATAATGGGATTGATCATAACTTCTCAGCTCCCAGAACTCCACAACAAAATGGCGTGGTCGAACGGAGAAACAGGGTTCTGACCGAGATGACCAGAAGCATGCTCAATGAGAAGGAAGTTTCTCAAGTGTTCTGGGCTGACGCTATGAGCACCGCCTGCTACATCTCCAATAATAGAGCCTATGTTCGCAAGGCCTGGACAAAACACCGTACGAACTGTACAAGGGAAGGAAGCCTAATATCAGTTACCTGAGAATCTTTGATCAAAATGCTACATCCACAACAACGGAAAGGTAAACTTGAGTAAGTTTGATCCGAAAGCGGATGTAGGAATTTTCATAGGATATTCTCTTAGAAGCAAAGCCTACAAAATATACAACATGAGAACTAAAACTGTTCAAGAATCCATGCATGTTGTATTTGATGAAAACCCCTCATGAGAAGCATCCACAGGAGATGATGAAATTCTAAAAATTTCAAAACCATCATCATCTTCACCACTCGAAGAAACACCAACAAGTGATCCAAAAGGGGTGGATGATTCCATTGATGAGCCTAAAGTGCAGACGGTACCTGATGAGGTACAGTTGCCAACCGCTAGGAGACATCACAGGGATCATCCACTAGACCAAGTACTTGGTGATGTTTCTTCTGTTGTTAGAACTAGAAGACAAGTTCAAAATGAAGTTGAGTATGGAGCATTCATGTCTCAGATCGAACCAAATTCAGTTGAACAGACCCTAGAAGACTTGGATTGGATCATTGCCATGCAGTAAGAACTCAATCAATTTGAGAGAAGTCAAGTCTTGGAACTAGTACCTAGACCGTCTCACCAATCCATAGTTGAGACCAAATGGGTCTTTAAAAACAAACTGGATGATACCAGACTAATTACTAGAAACAAAGCCAGACTAGTAGCAAAAGGATATAACCAAGAAGAGGGCATAGACTATGAAGAAACCTTTGCTCTAGTCGCAAGACTTGAGGCTATAAGGATTCTCCTAGCATTTGCATCCATGAAAGGTTTTAAATTATATCAAATGGATGTAAAGAGTGCTTTTCTTAATGACTATATTAAGGAAGATGTGTATGTTGAACAACCTCCTGGCTTTGAGGATCCTAGACATTCCAAACATGTTTTTAGATTGAAGAAAGCCTTATATGGCCTGAAACAAGCTCCACGAGCTTGGTATGAGAGACTTAACAACTTCTTGCTAGGGAAAGGTTTCTCAAGAGGCAAACTGGATAATACACTGTTTATACTGCATAAGGATAGGGACATGTTAGTTATTCACATATATGTTGATGATATCATATTTGGAGCAACTAACGAGAAACTCTGTGAGGAGTTTTCAAAGACAATGCAGGAGAATTTGAAATGTCAATGATGGGAGAATTGACTTTCTTCCTAGGCCTGCAGATCAAACAGAGGAAAGATGACATCTTCATCTCCTAAACCAAGTATTGCAGAGAACTTCTCAAAAAGTTTGGGATGGATGAATGCAAGGAGTATGATACTCCCATGAGCACCACTGCCGCTCTCGATGCTGAGGTTAAGGGAAGTTCTGTTAGCTAATCAATGTATAGGGACATGATAGACTCCCTGTTATATCTAACTGCTAGCAGACCTGACATACAATTTAGTGTTGACATGTGTGCTAGATTTCAGGTCAATCCTAAGGAGTTTCACCTAACATGTGTTAAACGAATTCTGAGATACCTTGAGGGAACTCAAGAACTTGGTCTCTGGTATCCCAGAGGTAACAAAGAGTTCTTGTGGGCTTACTCTGACGCTGACCATGCAGGTTACAAAACAGATAGGAAGAGCACCAGTGGCCAATGTGCTTTCCTAGGAGGCGGTCTGGTGTCATCGGCAAGCAAGAAGCAGACTTGTGTGTCACTGTCATCCACAGAGGCAGAGTATATTGCTGCTGCAAGTTGTTGTGCCCAGGTGCTATGGTTGAAAAATCACTGTCATCTCAACTCTCTCTTCTCTCTCAACCTGTTCATCGTCATCTTCATCTTTATCTTCATCTTTACATTCATCTTTTCTGTACTTCATCATCATCTCCATACCTTCACCATTACCACATAACATGGCTGGATCTAGTGAGACAAACCCCAATCCACCAAACCCTTCCTCCTCTGCCAAATCTGGGAAACGCAAGGGTAAACAGGTTCAATTCGCTGAAGAACCCTCTCACTCCAAACGCCAGAGAATCCAAGATGATATGTCAGTATACAGACCGGCCCTCTTGAACCCATCTCTCCGGCCTTCGAACACAGAAATCCCTACCTGACCAACGGCATCTACGTCGATCTGAAGACGCTGAAAAAACTGGGCTTTGATTTGAGCGATGAACTGGGGAACTACATGAACTGGTTAGGAATTCAGAATGACTACAACATCAATGTTCTTCGCGTCTTCTACCAGTCTCTCTCTGCAAAGGTTAAGCGGAGGGAGAAAGAAAATTTGGTTGCTTGCGTTAACTTCTCAGCCACAGTAAGGGGAAGACACATCGAGTTTGATTGGAGAGTCATCAATCAACTCCTGGGAATCACGGAACCCGACTTGAACAAGTGGAAGTATCACAGGTGCTTCTCCTCAAGTAGCAGAAGCTTATGGGACAGATAGGAAGAAGGTTTCTGGGATGCCTGATTCCAAGTGAGTAATCCAGTACATCTACCCGCGGATCATGACCCACAGGGGTGGCAACTTCAGTGAATTCACCCAGCTTGACAACCCCTGGCTGCCTAGACTTCTATGCAAGGAGCTCATCAACCCTAGGCAACTCATTTCTATGGAGCTCCTCAGATGGGTTGATGGAAAAACCAAGAAGGAGAATGCCTCTCTTCCCTTCCCCCAGCTGATCGCCTTCCTGTTGGAGAAGTTCAACATCTAGTCCACTGAGGGAGTGGACAACAGGAAGTGCCTGCCCATGGACTCCAAGAACTTGGGCAAGATGGGAGTATCCTATGACAAACCACCAAGGGCTTCCAGATCCGGTTCAAGAGGGGGAAGTGCATCTCACAACACACAACCTTCCACCTCTGGCGCTGGGGAACAGGATGTAGACTCCCACCATCAGCCTGGTCCAAGCACTACTCGTGGTCCAAGAGCAGCTGCTGCAGGTGTCAATCCTGCTCTCCTGTCTGAGATAATTGAAGAGTTGATGTTCAGGCTGCCTGATGCACTGATGGCTCCCTTCCAAGAACAAATTGACAGCAGCTTTCGAAAGATGCGTCATCGGGTCAAGCACGTCAAAGCTCAGCTTGGAAGAGTTGAAGCCAAGTTGGACCTGCTCCTAGCGAATCAACAACCCCCACACAACCCAGATGTTAACCCTCCTCCACCTCCACCTCCACCAAGTCTCCAACACAACCCAGATATTAACCCCCCTTCACCTCCACCCAGTCCTCCACACCAGGATCCACCACAAAATGACTCACCTGACCACCACCAATCACACACCCCAGATCACAACCAGTCACCTAATCTAGACTCCCCCCACCATCACTCAGCAGATCACTCACCCAATCACTCTCACCACTCCTCCTCATCGTCAGACCATCCCTCTGACCATGATAACCATGACTCATCACCCCCACCTCCTCCACCAAGATATGGCCCAGAACCGCCCCCATCTATCCCTTCCTCCACTTCCTCCCTAACACTCTCCATTTTTGATGATGCCAAAAGGGGGAGAGATACACTGAGGCAGCCGTCTCTGTGGATTGATGCGGACGTTGCAGCTGCACTCAAGAGAGCAAGGGACTTGGAACGTGCTCGCCTTGTTGACACCTTTATCCGCGGCGAAGCTATCCAGTTCATGCGCCAACAGACAACAGCATCCTCAAGCCTTCAAGCAGACAAGCAGATGGTGCTGACTGTGCAACCCTCTGAGCCTGAGAACGTTCCCCTTAGGTCTCAGCCTTCTGCACCTAAGTCTACAAACGACCTGCTGGATTAGTTGTGTCAGAAGTATGTGTTGAAGAGGCCAACACATCCAAGGGTGGTCATCGCTACTCCCATTCCATCCTCTGCACCAGCTCCGACTCCTGCCTCAAGTGCACCACTTGCTC
The DNA here is from genome assembly GCA_029929735.1 of Mimosa pudica. NCBI lineage: Eukaryota > Viridiplantae > Streptophyta > Magnoliopsida > Fabales > Fabaceae > Mimosa > Mimosa pudica. The sequence continues at coordinate 286,889 of JAKELP010000022.1, read as the reverse complement.
CTCTAGCTGTTAACTTCAGTAAGACAAGATTCAAGAGGACAACAAGAAAAAGGGTCGCTCCTCCTCCCAGAGCAGTCTCATCAGATGAAAGCGAAGAAGAATCAATAGCGGCTCCAGATGAGATTGTAATTGAAAAAGTGCCTCAACCAGAGGAAGCTGAAACCTCTAAGACTCGGATTCCCACTATGACTGAGCAAGCCCAGAAAGAAGCTGAAGTCATTCCACCTGAGGTCGAAGTAAAGTTAGAAATAGAAGAATTGACTCAAGAGGAGTTTGACCACTTTGGGACCAACAACCTCACCTTTCACCAAGTTCAAGAACTGGATGCATTGAGAGTTAACGCTCAGGCTGCGAAAGGGAAAGGGAAAGGAAAGACAGACTTGTCTCATGATCCTAACTACTCAGCATGGATAGTCAAGGTCAAAAACATTCACCTTCCTTCTGGAACTATTCCTCTGGATGACTCAGCATCATGGCACGCAGCCAATTGGGATGAATGAAGCTGCGGATCTAAAGAGGGCAATCGAGGAGTCTCTTGAGCTTGAAAGGATAAGAAAGGAAAAAGCTAAGAGGGAGCATCTTGAGATCCTTGCTAAGATCAGAGAGGCAGAGGAGGCAGAGCTGAAGAAACTGTGGGAGAAGAGTGATGAGGGGAACGAGCAAATGAGGAGAGACAGAGAGCGAAAACCTTAGCCAAAACCCTTCATGCATCATTATTTTTTTGCATACTTGTAATTTTATTTTTTTTGGGACTAATCATTCTTTCATACTTGTAATATCTGTTTGTTATAATTGTAAAGTTTCTTCTTCTGATTATACATGTAATTGCTTTACACATATTCAATGAAGTTCGCTTACTTGAATTCATACTTGTGTTACTTTATTATATCTGTTTTAAGTATGCTTTCATAACTTAGCTTTAGTTTGTCATCATCAAAAAGGGGGAGAATGTTAGAATCTTAAGTTTTGATGAAGATTAAAATGTGAAAGAACTGAATGAACACTTAGGAAGAATTAAATTAAAAGTAAATCCTAAGTTAGAACACAATCGGATGCAAAATCACTACCAGATGACTTAGAGCTAAAACACCGTCACTAGCGCTTGCGGATGTAGTACACATCCCATAGCGGAAGTCAATAAGACGCTAAGTCAGAACCTAGTCTAAGTAGGATTGCTTCCCATAGCGAAAATGCTTCTCATAGCGAAAATGCTCCCCATAGCAAAAATGCTTCCCATTGCACTTGATTATATATTACTCTGTTGGACTAACATTTATGTGCAGAACTTAGTTTCGCTTCCGATAGCAAATGAGCTTCCGATAGTGAATGCTCTTTTCACTGGGACTCTTAGACTAACACTTGCAGAACAAAGTTCCTACTACCAGTAGCATAAACACATCCGATAGCAAGTACAAGAGTCAGAACGTACAAGTGCTCAGAAGTCAGAGTTGCTTTTGACAGAGCAGAGTTGTCAGAGTTGCTTTTCAGAGATAACGCAAGTCAACCCTGCTGAGCATTTATGGGCATTAATGAGGACAACGGTAACAAGGGAATAACAGATACATTCAAATGGATTTATTACCGTTCAAACACTTGGAGTATTTGAAGATGCTATAAAAGGAACAACTTCAACATTTATGAAGGCACCGAACAAATCTGAACAAATATCAATCAAGCATTCAAAGCATCATACTCAGAGAATATCCAGAGAGCAAAAAGTTCAAGAGAGCACTTAATACTTGAGAGTTATTCTTTTGTTATCATCTTGTACTCTTTGTATTTAAGTCTCTACATTTATTGTAAGCATTTATTGTACTTAAGTGAGTATCCCAATCTGTTCATTAAGTGAACTAAGTAGTAAATCCTTTGTCTAAAGGTTGAACCCTTGCAAGTTGTAAGGGGGAGCTAGTTAGGTTGTAAAGGTTGCAAGTGAGCCCAGAAAACTTGTGGTTGTAAAGGTTGCAGGTGAACCCGTTCTAAAACCTGTGGATTAGTGGAACTCAATCAAGGGATTGAGAACTGGACGTAAGTCAAGAGTTAGACCGAACCGGTATAAAAGAACTTGTGTTAGAGTTTTATTTGATAAGTTTTATTTTGTAGCACAATTCACCCCCCCTCTTGTGCATCCTCACTTTTACTAATCATATCAAATTGTTTAAAAACTATCAACACTACTTTGGAAAAACATCAGTTATGTTGAATGCCCTTTTCTGTATCATTGTTACTACCTCCTGTACTATAGTGAAAATACAATACACATAATTGCTAATTTGGCAAATTAAAACCATATGTGAATGTAATGATGCTTGTTATGGAACTTAGCACAGTGACCTGATATATAATGCTGCATTAGTGAAACCCCTTTTTATAACAACAAAGACTTAAGCAGTAAGTACATATTAAAAGGATAGAATCATAGTTAATGTACCAAACCATAATGTTGGTACCACACACTTGGTACCACAGTCAATGATCTCATTTTGAACCATACTTGTCCAATTCTTCATCCCTTCAATTCGTTTTTCATGAATAAACAAATCAGAACAGAAACATACTTAATGTACCAAATACTATCATCTCATGAAGAACATTAATTCCATAATTTAACACTAAGGATCGGATTGAACACTAAGGATTGGATTACAACAGGATCATCAAAAGCATGACATGACTAATCCAACACATTTGCATAAAATTAAAAAAAAAGTCTAGCCAGCAAATCCAAAACATTACATTGCACATAATGCGAAGCTACATCTGCAGAACAACAAAATACTGATAAACATGCTGGCAATGACACATCTAGGCCTATCTTGGTGGGTACAACTCTTGAAAAAACAACTTCTTCAACACACTACAGAAGCATGACATACTCCCTACCCATGGCCTCAACAAACCACCTCAGTTCCAAGTCCAAGCGGCGTCTCTTGCAAATTTGTGGGCGCTTGTCCATGGGATGGTGAAAAGTACATTGAGCAAAACCCCTTACGCAGAATATGTTGCCACCTGTCAACATAGGAGCGAGAACTTGAAACCAAGGCTGCAACTTGATCCTTATCCTATTGATCCTTTCTTCCTCATAGATACTACCCCACAAAGCAACAAAATTGGACTCAAGGTTATGATTAGGACATCCGACATGAGAAGTGAGCACCAAACACCAAACATAAACAGCATTGTGATACCCTTTCTTTGCAACCATCCTAAGTATCTGATAACAGTACCTAAAGTCGCCGGCAGCACAAAAGGAATGGACAAATGCATGGCGGAAAAAAGCCTGATAGTTACCAGCAAGGAGCGCCAGATCGATGACTCGCTCAATGGCTGGATTGCCTTCTTCACACAGCATGGGCAGCTCCTTAATGGACAAACTCCTGACCACGTATGGGTGTTCTCCCAAGTCCCTGAGAGTGGTACAGCTTGCCTTTGCATTAACGAAGCTCACATATGATGTTTTTCCCAGCCGCTTCATTATTGTAAGGATAATGTCAGATGGGAGGCTAGTGAGGTAGGACCCTGAGCCCCACCATTGTTGTTTGGCCGAGAGCTTGTCATTGTTTTAGAAAGAGAAGAAGGTAAAAGTGAAGTGAGTGAAGCTTGCTGAGATGTAAAGGTAAAGTTTGGGAAGGTGAATATATATAGCAGTAAAATAGACACATATAAAAAAAGTAAATGAAATAGGAGAAGTAAATAAGCCTTGACTAATCCGGTTTGTGTGTGAAAGGAAAGTGGATCAAATAGGAGTATTTAAGATATATATTAGATTCTATTCAGGTATTCTAGTAGTATACTCCTTTGTTTTTTTGATTCAAAGGGGCAAGCACTAACGGCTTGAGGTTACAAGCGGGATCGAACCCGCAACCTCCCACCTAAAGGGGAGATATCATACCACTGGGCTACAAGGCCCTTGATAGTATACTCCTTTTTTGATGTCACTATCATTGATGTTAATCGTAATATCTGAATTGTTTGAGATCTGAAGAAAACATGTGTTAACAGGTCTCTTGCGTTTTAGTTACTTGGAATAATGTTATATAGTTATGTTATTGTCAAACATTTATGTATGTTTTACTTTTTTTTTTTGAAATAAATATAATAGAATAAGGTTTTTCTTATAAACTTTGCTATAAGAAACAATTATTTTTCATCACTATACCTTATTTGTCCTTTTAATATTGGGAGAATTTGCAAATATATACATGGTAAATTGTACAAATAACACCCAACACCATGGTAATTTTGAAAATGCAAAAAATGTACATCATAAACCAAAATGAAGCAAAAATATATATATATGGTAAATTGTAAAGCACAAAATATACATGATAAATTGTAAAAAAAAATACACACAACAACATAAAGAGTTAAGAAAAAAGATAATGAGGCTCCCAATTTGGTTTACCAATTATATTTTTGCATCATTAAAATGATTTTCTTTTGAAATTTGTCATGTATATTTTTATCCCTTTGTTCTTTAATAATTATTACTCCCACCGGTCCCTAATATAAGAATCAGTCGCAAAAAAAACACTTCTTAAGAAAACATTTGAATGTTAGTTGGGTGTTTGAAGTTAATGATTTTGGGTGTAAGAAATGAAAGGGAAGAAATGGAAAGCCAAGAGGTTAAGATGAAAAGTAAGGGTCCGTTTGGTTGACAAGGAATTGGAAGAAAGAAAGTGAAATAAGGGAAAGTAACTGTTTTTTTGGTAATTTACCTATATCCCTGGACTCAAAAACTTTCTCTTCTCTTCATATCACACATTTTCTGGGGTTCACAAATTTTATTTTCATCATTACCTCTACTTTCTATAATTTCTCTTTCAATTTTCATTTGGTCATTTTCCCTTCTTACTACCAAACGTGCCTTAAAGGTAATGATCAAAAGTAAATTTTATGGACATAAAAGAATTAGAAATGAGATTTCGAGATGCAAGCAGGCTGAGCCCGCTTCCAGCCCGACACAATTCGAGCTGAGATTTTCCAACCCAGCCCAAATTTGGGTTGAATAACTCTCTCTCTCTTTTATTTATTAACACCATTATTTTCTTTTAATGGAAATGATGACTCTCAAATTGGAAAGGTGGTTTTATAATTTAATGGTTAACAAATGAGTACTTTTAATGATAGAAGAAAAATCATATTAAAGAATTTAAATTCATACATATTTTATCAGCATATAATCACAAATTAATCATGCATATCTCAAGAAATACAAAATATTTGAATCAGCATTCATGACCACCACTTACAAGATTAAAGGAAGAAAGCAAAAGTATCGCCCCATGAGGATCGACAACTCATAATTTTTATTCCAGCTTAATAGTCCAAACTGATCTTGGGGAAAGAAGAGATAGATTTTCACAAAAAGCATAAACCATTTGTGGAATAAACATAAATTGAATGGAATGAGTGAAGCTTACCTGAAAATCGTCCGAGAGGATGACGAGAAGGAGTGACAGAGAGGGTTGACGGCGGTGGTCAGGATGACGACGGTGCGTGTGTGGCTGTGGCTTGTGGGTCGTGCAGAGTGAAGAGTAAATAAAAGGAGATGGTTGATGGGTCTGGCTGAAGCACCGTGGGTCGACGACGGTGGTGATTGGCGAGGACGGCGGCGGTGCGCGTGGCCGTGGGTGGGCGTGAGTTGTGTAGAGTGAAGATTGAAGAGAAGGAGATGGTGATGGGTGGTGGCTGTAAGTGTAGTTGCTCGATGGTTTTAGTTTTAGGTTTATGAGTATTTTGTTCCTTCTTTTTAATAGCCCATATATTCGGGCTCTCAGCCCGTTTTCAGCCCGATTTATACGGGCTCAACATTTCCAAACCAACTCTTTTTTTAGGGCAGCTTCGGGTTGAGCCTGCCTGGACGGGCTGAATGTCCCAACTCTATTAAGAATAAGTGTGAGATGAGAAAACTTGTGAACTAAAGATATACATACTATACCAATGAGTAGTTGGTTGAGCTGGTAAGTAGGCTACAACTAGAGCCGTCAATATGGGCCGAGCCCGTAGGGCCGACCCGTTTTTTCTTAAGCCCTCTAGGGCCGGGCTTGGGATTTAGAGGGAAAAATAGGGGTGTGGGCCCTTAAGGGCTAGGGTTTTTGAGGGCCGGGCAGAGGGCCGACTCTGTTAGGCCTGTCCCTTTTTCCTAAACTAAAAAAATAAAGAAATAGAGGTGTTCACTCTCAAAGTCCTTAGTCTCAATGGAAGTTTGTAATAGTGTAATGGGCCAAATGTGCCAAGTTGCATCCATCTAATTAATGTTCAAGTTTTTATTTGCACAAGAAATTAATTGCATGAATTTAAATATGATTGTGAATTTTTTTATCAAATATGCTTGAAGGACAATTAATTATTTGCTAATAGATTCAAGGGCGAAGGCCCAAAAATGATACATAACTATTCGCCAAAGAACAAAAGTAATACATAACTATTCTGAGGTACATCAATGATACCTAACTTTTACTTGGGATCAAAAATGATATTTTCACTAATATGACAATAAAATTGGACATGAAAAGTCCAAAATGCCCTAATAAATAAAATAAAGGGCGAAGGCCCAAAAATGATACATAACTATTGGCCAAGGAACAAATGTAATACATAACTATTCTGAGGTACATGAAAAGTTCAAAATGCCATAATAAATAAAATAAAATAAAACATAGGGTTAAACCAACTGGTGTGGTTCTGCTGTAAGTTTGGTGCTCAAATTGAGAACTTTAATATAAAAAATGTTACTTCTTGGTGGCTTTTGATATCAATCTGGTCAGTTTGCTCTTCCTAATAAAGATCTTTTCACCACATCTCTTACTCTCTCTCTCTTTCATCCCATCATCTTTTCTCTTCCTCTCTTAGAAACCTGCAACGACATATGGTGGCAGAGAACGGTGAAGCCCAAGGTGAAGCCGCAGCCACGACTAGACCAGATTCCCCTTCGCCCACCCCAGCGAGAAGGCCCGCTGCCGCAGCCCCCACCCCTTCCACTACTCCGGCTATGTCTTCTTCGTCTACCCCTAATTCCTCCTCTCCGTCCAGTTTAGTTTGTGACAGAGATGACTTCTATTTTTTTAATTATTCCTTAATAAATAAAATCATTTATCTACCTTAAATAATTATTTCCAACTCATACTCTCCAGTCATAAGCCACATGACAAAAACTAACAGAATTAGTGCCACGTAATCATATTTAACTCTGTTAATGCCATATGTTGGTCCTTTTAAAATTATAGGGACTAACTCTATTAAATGGAGGAAACTATAGGGACTAAAACCTTAGCTTTAAAACTATAGGGACTAACGCTATGTTTTATTTTATTTTATTTATTAGGACATTTTGGACTTTTCATGTCCAATTTTATTGTCATATTAGTGAAAATATCATTTTTGATCCCAAGTAAAAATTAGGTATCATTGATGTACCCCAGAATAGTTATGTATTACTTTTGTTCCTTGGCCAATAGTTATGTATCATTTTTGGGCCTTCACCCTAGATTCAAATATGCCTGAAAGACAATTTATTATTATCTACTTTTTTTGCAAATGATGGAGGTGATAATGCTTATGGTGTAAAGAAGAAATGAAAAAACTTGATATTTTTGTCAATGGAGAAGATGAGGAGGCAACTCATAGGCAAGCACAATCAAATGTTGTCGAATGATATTTATGGTGATTTTTTTTATGAGTTGTAATTGTGTCTTGTGGATTATTAGTATTTGAATGTTTTTTTATTTCCTTATTAATGTTTTGGTTTATTTATATTAATACTTGAGTTTTATGTTGTATACTTGCGTATTAAAAGTTAAAAGTTGTGTAGTATGTGGTTGAAATTTTAAATTTTTTATATGGGCCGAAGCCCTGAGGGCCGACGCTGACCCGATTGCTCTAGGGTCGGGCTTTAGAAAACAGAGATTTGTTTTGGAAAAAAGCCCTGATGGGCTTGGCCGGTTTAGCCCTGACCCTTAAGGGCTTGGCCGGCCCGTTTTGACAGCTCTAGCTACAACCCCGTAAGGATGAGAACGCGTGTTCGAATCCCATGAAACACTCTCTGGGAGAGGGGAGCAACACTCTTATCAAAGTCCACTTAAACCAGAAGGTGAATAAAAAAAATTTATACTTACTGTAATTACAAAAAAAAAACCCTTTACTTTTAATTATCCATCTTTCAATTTTTGACAACCAAACGTCCAAACGGACCTGAGAGGACAAAGACCCCAGTCCCGCGCCGCGATTTTGTCTGCCGTAATTCGCCAGCGTCGTCTTCACCACCCAAAGTAACTCGCAATATGAATCACATTATTTAAGCATTGGAGCTTGAAAATGTCGAATCAGCACAGTAGCGGCACTAATAGCAACATTCCATTAATCGAAGTGTTCTGGACTCTCGTCCACAAAGCTGACAAGAAGTTCTCTAAGATCACGGATTTGCCTTATTACCAGCGCACCAGGTTCTCTTCAATTATCATTTGTCTTTTCCAAAAATTTCTCAGTCTTGAGCGCTCGACAAGTGTTTTTATAGGAAGCAATTAAATCAGTATTGTTCTCTTATTGTAAGACTTGCCAGCTTTTCTTACTTGTTCTATGATTAGCAGTTTTAGCAAAGTAAATTTGAGACTTGATTGTTTAAACATTGAAATGCGTGGCTGTCACCCAAGAGGGGGGGGGGGTGAATTGGGTGAGGTAATAAAAACTTTAGTTCTTCTTTTCGAAAGACTACTTGTGCTTGGTGATGATATTAAGAAGTAATGATATGCACAAGTCAGTATGTTATGTGATGCAAAATAAAATGTTTAAAGGTAAATTTATGCACACACAAATTTATCCTGGTTCGGTCACCCAGACCTACATCCAGTCCTCAGGCTCCACCTGAGATTTTCAATCCACTATTCTTGTTTAAACCGGGCACAAGAGAAGCCTTTACACTTTAGGTTTTACGAACACGGGTTCACCTAACAACCCACAGGTTTTGCTAACGGCTAACCTGCAAACCTAACCGCAAGTTTTACTGGCTCACTTGCAACCTTACAAACGCAAGTTTTACGGGCTAACTTGCAACCTATGGAGATTTAGAAAACTTCTAAATGCTCCCCTTACAAATGTAAGATTACAATTATGTTCACTCTATGAACTGATTGTGCTAAACACTTAGGCTCAAAACTAACTCTCTCTAAGAGTGGGTGATGTTACTCACTGAAGTACAACTGAATCACTCTCTGAAGATTATCACAAATCTGGATCTGAGAGTAGTAGAAGATGTGTAGAACGAAGAATATGATATTTCAGATACTATGCTCTGTTTTCTCTTTTTCTTCCATTTAAGCCACTCTCCTTCAGAAATGAAGAACATCCCTTTTATACCAGCCTCTGAATATCTAGCCGTTGGAGAGGCAATAAGACCGTTTGATTATAGACGTTGGGGCCTTGTTTACGTTGTCCTCATTAATGCACAGCAGGGTTGACTTTGCTTTATCTGAAAAGGTGCTTTGACCATGCTGTTCAGTCAACACTGTTCTGACAATACTATTCTGACAAAAGTCGTTCTGACATCTGAACACTTTGTACGGTCTGACTCTTGCTTGCTGTCAGAGAGGACTTCGTTCCTCAAGCATAAGTCCAGGATGCTAAGAGACTTACTATCGGAAGCTCTCTTGCTATCTGAAGTGAAGCTCATGGACTCTAACATTCTGCTTGCTATCATAGAGGAACTTTGTCTTCCAAGCACTTGTCCATGAATGATAAGAGTGCTTTTCTATTGGATGCTCTCTTGCTATCAGAAGCTCTCTTATGGACTCCGACTCTTGTGGGTAGTATGAGCTTTGACACCTTGAGTGAATCTTCAGATTATGTTCTCATACTCCTCATGCTTGGTAGGTAACAATGTTGTTTGAATATCTGTTATCCTTTTGTTACCGTTGGAAGGAACATCTTCTTAAATGCTCAGCAGGGTTGACTTGCTTTATCTCTGAAAAGTAGTCCTGACACCTCTGCTCTGACAAAAGCATTCTGACTTCTGAGTATGTGACATTTACTCTTGTACTCTTGCTGACGGATGATCATCGTTCATCCGGAAGTGGCAATCTTGCTCTGCAAGTGTTAATCTCTGAAATCCAATGCCAAGAAGAGTCTTTGCATCCGGAAGCTCAGTTGCATCCGGAAGTGTGATTAAGTTCTGCTCATACTGGTTAGTCCAACATAGCAATATATATAATCAGATATAGTAAAACTATACATGTTGTGGGAAGTTTGCTATGGGAAGTAGTCTTACTTAGACTATGTTCTGACTTAGTGTAATGTCTACTGACTCTAAGGGATCTCTATTCCAATAGTCAGCTTAAGTCTCGTTAGTTTACTCTAAGTCTTCCTAAGTGACTCAGTGTGTCATTCATGCTATGTATATTAAGTAAACATACAATCACATGAAGTGGGAGTTTACTTAGTCTAAGGTGTATCCGGAAGCACTTCTCCATCCGGAAGTGAATCCACTGGATGAAGGATTTTGTTTACTATTGCTCACTCTCGCTCAGTGTTAGGTCACTTCAACAGCCAGCGCTAGTCACTAAGCTATCGGAAGCACTTCTACTGGACGTTGCTTACATTCACTGACGCTTAGTGTTATCGTGTTCTATCAGTCTGCGCTAGTGAAAGTTTATCAGGAAGTGATTCTACTTGACGAGGCTTATTCACTGACGCTTGGGATTATATCTCTTCTATCAGCCAGCGCCAGTCTAAATCCATCAGGAAGCAATTTTCACTTGGCGAAGTAGACTCACTGACGCTTGGGGTAATATCTATTCTATCGCTCTGCGCCAGTTTAAGTCTAACAGGAAGCAACTTCACTTGACGTTGCATTTTCACTGACGCTCGAGGTTATATCTAGTTTATCAACCTGCGCCAGTCTAATTTCATCAGGAAGCAATTTCACTTGACGAAAGAATCATAACTTAGTCTTACGGTTTTGTGTACCTAATGCTCATGGACTAAGTTAATTCCCTAGTGAGTTACTCGCTGCCGCTGGGGGATAAGACATTCATCCGCGTGCGCGAGTCCTAGTCTATCCGGAAGTAAATCCTCATCCGGTTGTAATCTAACTTAGTATCAAGGATCTAACACTCAAGTCTGAGTTCCGACTAAGTGACTCACTAGCTTCCGCTGGGGGATGAGTCTTTCATCCGCAAGTGATCTAACTTAGGATTCTAACCTTGTCATCTAATCCTTCCTAAGTGTTGATTATGTTCTCTTAAGTACTAGACCATATCATACCTTAGTCACCATCAAAACTTAAGATTCTAACATTCTCCCCCTTTTTGATGATGACAAACCCATAGATGACTAGAGAACATAATTACACTTAGAACACTTCCAGAGCTATATTTCTTTCCCCAGTTCTCTCCCCAAATATCTAGACATCTTATCTATCTCTCAGCTCTAGACATCTCATCTCTCTCCCCCTTTTGGCTTCATCAAAATCCAACAGGTGCAAGCTAGCCTTAGGGATGGGGATACTTTTATCGTTCTCCTAGGAATGAGCTTTTTACCTAAGATTTCTCCCTATGTATCGCTAATAAAGATTAGTCCTAGACTATTCAATACAATGTACGAGAATTAACAAGGGACAGCAATAATGGCTCATGATCCTAAATGATTGTATTCTCCCTAAACATTATGTAGGATAGCTAAAATCTAATCATAATTAAGTTAAGATCAAAACATACAAAACAGTTTTCTTTTTGAAGGTGAAAATTCTTTCCAAATGTAAAAGAGATCAAAAGTAATTTTGATCCTCTCGAATTGATTAACATGATATCAAAAATAATTTTGATGTGTTTAAAAATGATGATTATGATATCAATTGAAATATGTGATTTTAAATTCAAATGAGATGAAATCTGATACCTAATGAAATCAAATGAGATCTGTGAGTTTGAACTTGTGGTATCAAATGAAATGATTGAATGCCAAATGAAATTTGTGATACCATATGAAATGAAATCAAATCAAATGAAATTTGTGATTTTAAAAGTGCCAAAAATAATTTCCAAACAAATTGCATCACAGCATCTTAAGAGTTTATTATCGATGACAGCATGTGACTCTCTATTTTCAAGGGATCATTAACAAGTAATGTCCATCTACTTTTCTTCTATATTGAAATTAATCATCATAAGATCAAGAAAAGAAGCATATAAGAGAGGTATGTTATCAATTACTTTCCAGCGTGTCATATAAAGGATACAGATGTGTGAGCTGGGATGATTTTCTAAGGCAGAGGGTGATTTTGAGGTCAATACAGATTGAAAAAAAAAATCCTAAATTGACACCCTTACCAATGCCATGTATGCATCATATATAAGAGATGGTAAGGTGTAGATGTTACCACAGATGAGGGGTCCTCATACTCTATTAGACTCAGGAATCTGAATCATACGCAGATAAGCATGCTTCCTGACATCTTCAAGAGGTGTGCTATCTCAAGTGGAAACCCCTAGCGCAAGTGCTTTGATGATTCGCTTCGGCAAGCTGAGCTACAACCACAAGCAGACATGACTGGGCAGTCACTCTACTCTTCCCATGGTTCAATAGTTGGCCTGCTATCGAAGGCGCTGATTGTTGTGAAAGCAACCTTGCTCAAACTTGATGATTGGTCCTGCATATGCTTGAGGAAACAAGTGCTTTCTGATGGTCAGTGAAAGAACTTAAGATTTAACATTGAAGACCATCCTTAGGACATTCAAGTCAATCTGTGTTAATCAGCACAAGTTAATAATTTTAAGAAATCATGCTTGCTAATTGGTTTAAGAAAATATGAGCAATGATTATGTGAAAACTAATTTTGAAATTGTCTACACGTTCACATAGTTTCACTATCAAGACATGAACTCTGTTTATACTCTCATAGATGAATATCAATGTGATAGTACAGTGAGTATCAAACAGGTGGCATATTTTCAGAGTTTCATAAGCAAGTATAGTTCAATAAATGTGCCTCAAGGATGTTCATGTTAGATCATGAAGACATGTGAATTATTGACACAATGAAATTTTGAAAAATCTTCACCCTCACAAAATGAAATACTGGAAATCTTCATGCTCACAGAATAGTTTGATTTTAAGACTGAATCCGGTTTACAAAAACAACCAAATTTCAGCATATGATTACGAGAATAATTTTCAAATATTAGCTCGAGTTCTTCTAGATATGCTCAATGTGATCTCATTGTTCTTAGGATATCAGCAAGCTTGAAATTAATACAGATTATAGCATGCTTGTGATACTATGCCATGTTTTACAGATCCAGCAGAGTTTAATTCAAGGCATTTCCTAAGATTTCTAATGCATGTCAGACAAGAAAGAGACTATCCATTAAATTTCACAACAGAATGTGTAAGGGATAGAAATGCTCATGTGTATTGGCGAAAGTTTCTCCGGTTTAGTATCGCCATTCCACACATCTTGATGAGAGACATTTTCATTGCTATTCTCTCTTGGTCATACTCATTGTTCAAGCTTCAATAATCTGTGTCAACATTCTTAAACCACAAACTTGAACCGAGATCATTAGTAGATTGAGAGCTTAAAGATGTAATTAAGAGGGATGTATTGTTCTTGAAACCATAGCTGCTTATGCATTGAAAACTTGATGCAAGAGATACCATATGAAATGGAAAATCAGAAATAACTTTTGAATGCTATCATGATAGTCATAGACAGTATGTGAATTATGAACATTGTGAATTTCTTTAAACTTTCTTCTATAAGGAATGTAATGTTCATATCTAGGATGCTTTAAAGTAAAATCTCAATAGTTCCACCTAACATTTGCATAGGAGATTTTACTATTGCATGTTTCGACCTTAAGTGATCCCTTGCTTACCCAAGGGGATCTTCTATACTTATCCTTGATCGAAAGCACTTTCTTATGAGAGACAGAATTCATAGGCTTTCTCCATGTTGATCGAGGAATCCTCTCTCTCTTGTTCTACTCAGGATAGTTGAATGGAACTCTCTGATAGTTTATCCTTGAGATAGAACCTTTGTTCCTTGTGGTTGTGCACTGCTTCTTATAATTGGACCAGGTGGTTGCAGCAGTGGCATCACCACGAGTTCTCTTCTTTGGGGCAGGAGCAACTCTTGATCTTTCCTGCACAAGTAAGGCACTAGAAGGATGTTTTGGTACCCATTTGTACTTGGGTCCTACATTGTTAGCACTGGACCTTACTTGTCCTTTAGGAATCCATACAAACTTATTTCTCACATTTGAATTTCTTCTAAGACTGCATGTGTGAGAAATATGTCCTAATCTACCACAATAATGACAGATAATGGAATGATAATCAAAATGAGGCTTTCTATCATTATCATGATTAGTTTTCTTTAGAAAAGCTTTTTGTTCCTTTGAAATTTCAGTTTCTTTTGAAAGCTTTTCTTTTTCCTTCAACACGTGTTTACAATCAAAACATTTTTCAAGACATGTTGAAGTTTTCCCTACCGATAGTGGGCTAGCTATCGGAACCACTAGTTCTTTAAAAGAACCCTCGGAAGCTTTAGACGTAGAAGAAGAAATTAGTTTTTCAAGTTTCCTATCTTTTTCTTTTAAGCCTAGAAGTTCTTTTGCAAGTTTACAATATTCAGTATATAACTCATTGTATGCATCTTGCAAATCAGAGAGTTCAATTTCAGATCCAGATACCTCACTTTCTGAATCTTCTAGGCAGAGATGGATACTCTCTTCACTGAAGTCTGCTTCCTCAATATCAGCTTCCAGAAGCTCATCAGTAGATGATCCACAAAGAGCACGAGTTGAGCTTTGGACAGCTGTGCTTTCAAGAGATGGGTTAGAAGCATATATCACATCAAGAGTATTCCAAATATCTCTAGCACTAGAGCAATGTTTGATTTTCTGGAAATCATTTTCAGTTAAGCCTTTGTATAAAATTTGCATTGCTCTAATGTTTAAGGAAAACAAATTTTTCTCCCTTTCAGTCCAGTTTCCTCTTGGTTTGAAATCAAAATCATTTTCAAAAATATCCCACATTTTCAAACTAGTGGATTTTATAAAACTTTCCATTCTTGCTTTCCACCAACAAAAATCAATATTTTCTAACACAGGTGGAATGGTATGATCAAAGCCTTTGGAAAACATTTTAACCCAAATCAGCCAAGGTCTTTACACTTGAGATCGTTGGATCCTTTAAACAAGTAACCTGGCTCTGATACCAAATGAAATGCGTGGCTGTCACCCAAGAGGGGGGGTGAATTGGGTGAGGTAATAAAAACTTTAGTTCTTCTTTTCGAAAGACTACTTGTGCTTGGTGATGATATTAAGAAGTAATGATATGCACAAGTCAGTATGTTATGTGATGCAAAATAAAATGTTTAAAGGTAAATTTATGCACACACAAATTTATCCTGGTTCGGTCACCCAGACCTACATCCAGTCCTCAGGCTCCACCTGAGATTTTCAATCCACTATTCTTGTTTAAACCGGGCACAAGAGAAGCCTTTACACTTTAGGTTTTACGAACACGGGTTCACCTAACAACCCACAGGTTTTGCTAACGGCTAACCTGCAAACCTAACCGCAAGTTTTACGGGCTCACTTGCAACCTTACAAACGCAAGTTTTACGGGCTAACTTGCAACCTATGGAGATTTAGAAAACTTCTAAATGCTCCCCCTTACAAATGTAAGATTACAATTATGTTCACTCTATGAACTGATTGTGCTAAACACTTAGGCTCAAAACTAACTCTCTCTAAGAGTGGGTGATGTTACTCACTGAAGTACAACTGAATCACTCTCTGAAGATTATCACAAATCTGGATCTGAGAGTAGTAGAAGATGTGTAGAACGAAGAATATGATATTTCAGATACTATGCTCTGTTTTCTCTTTTTCTTCCATTTAAGCCACTCTCCTTCAGAAATGAAGAACATCCCTTTTATACCAGCCTCTGAATATCTAGCCGTTGGAGAGGCAATAAGACCGTTTGATTATAGACGTTGGGGCCTTGTTTACGTTGTCCTCATTAATGCACAGCAGGGTTGACTTTGCTTTATCTGAAAAGGTGCTTTGACCATGCTGTTCAGTCAACACTGTTCTGACAATACTATTCTGACAAAAGTCGTTCTGACATCTGAACACTTTGTACGGTCTGACTCTTGCTTGCTGTCAGAGAGGACTTCGTTCCTCAAGCATAAGTCCAGGATGCTAAGAGACTTACTATCGGAAGCTCTCTTGCTATCTGAAGTGAAGCTCGTGGACTCTAACATTCTGCTTGCTATCATAGAGGAACTTTGTCTTCCAAGCACTTGTCCATGAATGATAAGAGTGCTTTTCTATTGGATGCTCTCTTGCTATCAGAAGCTCTCTTATGGACTCCGACTCTTGTGGGTAGTATGAGCTTTGACACCTTGAGTGAATCTTCAGATTATGTTCTCATACTCCTCATGCTTGGTAGGTAACAATGTTGTTTGAATATCTGTTATCCTTTTGTTACCGTTGGAAGGAACATCTTCTTAAATGCTCAGCAGGGTTGACTTGCTTTATCTCTGAAAAGTAGTCCTGACACCTCTGCTCTGACAAAAGCATTCTGACTTCTGAGTATGTGACATTTACTCTTGTACTCTTGCTGACGGATGATCATCGTTCATCCGGAAGTGGCAATCTTGCTCTGCAAGTGTTAATGTCTGAAATCCAATGCCAAGAAGAGTCTTTGCATCCGGAAGCTCAGTTGCATCCGGAAGTGTGATTAAGTTCTGCTCATACTGGTTAGTCCAACATAGCAATATATATAATCAGATATAGTAAAACTATACATGTTGTGGGAAGTTTGCTATGGGAAGTAGTCTTACTTAGACTATGTTCTGACTTAGTGTAATGTCTACTGACTCTAAGGGATCTCTATTCCAATAGTCAGCTTAAGTCTCATTAGTTTACTCTAAGTCTTCCTAAGTGACTCAGTGTGTCATTCATGCTATGTATATTAAGTCAACATACAATCACATGAAGTGGGAGTTTACTTAGTCTAAGGTGTATCCGGAAGCACTTCTCCATCCGGAAGTGAATCCACTGGATGAAGGATTTTGTTTACTATTGCTCACTCTCGCTCAGTGTTAGGTCACTTCAACAGCCAGCGCTAGTCACTAAGCTATCGGAAGCACTTCTACTGGACGTTGCTTACATTCACTGACGCTTAGTGTTATCGTGTTCTATCAGTCTGCGCTAGTGAAAGTTTATCAGGAAGTGATTCTACTTGACGAGGCTTATTCACTGACGCTTGGGGTTATATCTCTTCTATCAGCCAGCGCCAGTCTAAATCCATCAGGAAGCAATTTTCACTTGGCGAAGTAGACTCACTGACGCTTAGGGTAATATCTATTCTATCGCTCTGCGCCAGTCTAAGTCTAACAGGAAGCAACTTCACTTGACGTTGCATTTTCACTGACGCTCGGGGTTATATCTAGTTTATCAACCTGCGCCAGTCTAATTTCATCAGGAAGCAATTTCACTTGACGAAAGAATCATAACTTAGTCTTACGGTTTTGTGTACCTAATGCTCATGGACTAAGTTAATTCCCTAGTGAGTTACTCGCTGCCGCTGGGGGATAAGACATTCATCCGCGTGCGCGAGTCCTAGTCTATCCGGAAGTAAATCCTCATCCGGTTGTAATCTAACTTAGTATCAAGGATCTAACACTCAAGTCTGAGTTCCGACTAAGTGACTCACTAGCTTCCGCTGGGGGATGAGTCTTTCATCCGCAAGTGATCTAACTTAGGATTCTAACCTTGTCATCTAATCCTTCCTAAGTGTTGATTATGTTCTCTTAAGTACTAGACCATATCATACCTTAGTCACCATCAAAACTTAAGATTCTAACAAACATTGGCCTACCTATACTTGACGATCAAAAGCAAATTTATTGATAATATATAGGGAGGTTCTCTGTATGATATGTTAGTTGCAACTTGCATATATGGAAGGCTTAACATTTGTTAGTGGCTTTGGTTTCAGGTATGACACATACTTTTATAAGGTGTTTAAGATTTACACGCAATTGTGGAAGTTTCAACAAGAGAATCGACAGAAGCTGGTGGAATCTGGGCTTAAGAGGTGGGAGATTGGTGAAATTGCGTCTCGCATAGGGCAACTGTATTTTGGTCAGTACATGCGAACAAGTGATGGGAGTTATCTATCTGAGTCATTTGTATTCTATGAAGCCATATTGACTCGGGAGTATTTTAAGGAGGGATTATTTCAGGATGTGAATATTGCAAACAAACAATTGAGATTTCTAGCTCGATTCCTGATGGTTTGTTTGGTTTCAAACCGTAGAGAATATGTGCAGCAATTGGTGAATCAAATGAAAGTTTTAGCAGATGAATGTAAGCGGACATTCCAGGTTTGTAAAATTCTAATGTGCACATGTATTTCTGTATGGTTTAATAGATTGTTAATACCTCTTTCTAACCCTTATTTTTATCATCTCTCTTATAAAAGATAAGTTTATCTATCTAAAATTTACAAGTACATCATTACAATGTTGTCAACAGGATGTTCATGACAAATGTCATTATCTTAACTGATGATAAATTTGTGTAACTCAACCTCTGTTTATAGCTAGTCCCAATCCCAGGTAAGGGAGGAGGGTTGTGTTAGGCCCTGACAGCTAACACAAAACTTTGTCGAATCTCATTAACATGGATAAACGGCAATAGCGTTATATAAGCCATGTAGCTGAATCCACCTATTATGATAAGTCTTTGTGTTGTGGATAATAAATTTCAAACTAAATAAGAAATTTGCATTTTCCCTTCTCTGTAAATGCAGCATAAATGGGGTTGTTCTTTCACATTTGTTTATGTTTATAGTTTACTCTTGTTGATAACTGCGTAAGCTTCTTATGAGTAAACTTTCTAAACTAAGTATTAGAGCTACACAAAAGTAACATAGTAATGCATCTTTAGAGCATCCAAAAGGAAAAACTTTGTGGCAATCTATTTGAACAATAACCTGTGGCTTTATGGAGCCTGGTTTATTAGATACACATTTGCAGATTTATTGGAAATGATCTTGAAACTTTTTCTGGCAGGAAAATGACTTTAAAGAATGGAAGCTGGTGGTTCAAGAAGTAATCAGATTTTTGAAAGTTGACACAAATTTTATGAATATCAGGCCTTTGAGATATAGTCTTGTATTGGATCCTCATCCAGATACCTTGCAACATGTTGCTCCATCAATTACTAAGAGATATCTAAAATTACAAGATGCTCTATTGAGCAGCTTCCATCAGAATGAGGTAAAATATTTCAGGATATCATTCCTTAAAATGAAGAAGAATATTGAGGGAAAAAGTAATGGCTGTGAAAAATATTACAAAAATAGAAGTGAATTTATTCTTTGCTCATAAGTTGTTTGTTAATGTTTTGATTGATTCTCTATGGCTAATTTGAATTTTATTCCTTAACAGGTAAAATTTTCAGATCTCACTATTGACTCATTTAGAATGCTTCAATGTTTGGAGTGGGAACCTGGTGGCTCTTTTTATCAATCTAATTCAAAACCTAGTCAAAATGGGGCTCCTGGATCAAGTCGAATTGGTGTTTCTCAAGATATTGTTGATCCTACTGTACCAGCTAACCCACGGAAAGCTGTTTTATGTCGTCCTTCACTTACAAACTATATAGCAGTAAGTATAAAAATGTGTTGAAATTATGCTTCATTTCAAATCCCCAACCAGTGGGATAGTCAGTTAGGTCTGTTGTTGTATGTTCCATTATAATAGTTTCAATAAGATTGAATTGAAACTGTGATCACAAGTGTTCATCATCTTTCAACCTGTTGTGAAAAAGGTATTTTTGAATATTTTCCCCAGATTTTAACCAAAGATTTTAAAAACATGAATATTAGTATGAAATTGGTTCTTTATCAGAATGTAAGAAATACATGTGATACCTCAGACTTGTCCTTGAAAAGGTAAACCCAAGAGAAGGGTATGGTAATTGAATGTGACTACCTAGTCAACAGAGTTACTGAGAGTAAATTGCAATCAAGCTTGGGAACATGAAGAATAGACTCCAACTATAAAATCTGAAAAACTAAAAATTCTAAGGAAGAATTTGCAATTTTCACCTTTCGATTCCCAACACATGTAATGTAGAAGGTAAACAACTTGTGGCAATTAGAGATATTATCCGATGCTCCTGATGATCCGACAACAAATTGGCAGTATTTATTTATTTTTGTTGGAGTGTATTGGCATTTGGAGTTGTTGCAAGGAAGGATAGGAGTGTTCATGTCATTGTTATGATATTTTACTCAATGTCTTTTTAAGTGTGTGGTCTTTTTGATTGACAAAGTTAATGGTAGCTTCTATGCAATTTGATATAGATTTGATGATTATTCTGTATGATTTTATAGTATTTCCCTCTAATTTTAACTTGGATTTCTTATCTTTTTTATCTAAGAAAAAACAATGTAACGATTGAGTTCTTTTTGCTTTATAACTCCCTACGTTCCAATAATATAAGCTTCACTTTTAGGAGGTGTGCCCTTAAATATTTTGCTTCACTTACCATTTGTCTTGGTGTTTCATTTTTCCAGTTTTGCCTTTTGTTGGCAACACTCTCTCATCTTCCCCATATACACACTTTATCCCATTTTTTTCTCTTCCAATCACTATCTCACTTATTCTCTTAATAAATAGGCATAACAAAGGGTCAACTAAGTTCTACTTCCCACTTGTTGAGGGTCCATGTGAGCAACCTTACCCTGTTATGCAAAGAGGCTGATTCGAACTTGCTACGTCATACCCTATGGCAAATGAATTTACCATTGAGCCAAGCCAAGCCAAGCCAATCGTTCAATGAATAGGCGTAACAATGGGAAAAAAATGTGACATTAATTGCTTTTAACAGTTTTTTTGAATACAATGAAGCTTATATTATGGGGTGGAGGGAGTAACTGACATGAAAACTGGTTTATATCATTACGTCCATGATTATACATCATCTTTTTTGTTTTCAACAAAGTACGTTAAGATTGTTTTGCTTCTTATCATCAGGTTCTAGCTACAATTTGTGAGGAGCTTCCTTCTGATGGCATTATTTTGGTATATTTGTCAGCTTCAGGTATGCTCTTTTGTTATTCAGTCAATGAATTTTCTTGGGATCCTTACAAGAGTATTTTATACATATTTTCAGTTTTTTCCGAACTTTTCATGGGGTTCTACAATGGTACAAGAACTGGTGGATTTTTGTTTTGGGAGCAGAGAGGAGAATTATTTTAAATAGTGCACTTTATCAATTAAACTCACAAATTTGATCTGAACACCCAAGGGACTGTGAACTTTGAGAGAAAGACATATTCTCATTAATTAAATGATTGTATACAAGGAGAGCCTATTTATATGCTAGAGAGATAGACATGATAATAAACATTATTAAAACTAACAATGCCTAATAATATGAGAAAATAAAGGACTAACCCAATTCTAGTCCCCACATGGTGAGGGTGCTGGGGAAGAGAATATACTAGGCAGTCTAACCTCTCCTTTGTGCAAAGTGTTGATTCAAACCTACGATCTAAACCTCCGATGATACAACCGGAGATGAGTAAAGGTGTCACCGTGTCGGAACCGAAGAAGAATATCGAACATGAGACTGTGAGAACAAAGGATGGGAAAAGTCTGATGATTATTTCATTGATGTGAGTACATATTTATAATACAAAAGTTTCTTAAAAGATAGTAAACTTCTCCTACAAGTTTACTTAACATGATTACATAATATAACATAACATTCTTCTACTCTAATTATTTCCTAATAATATAATTCACAATTATGACTTAGATATACAAATATATTTTCCAACACTCCCCCTCAAGTTGGAGGGTGGACCAACTTGCCAACAAATATTTATAATCTTCATTCTTCAAAACTTTTTCAACGGATCAACTAGCCCTCTAATGGTGAGACTCTTCTCTACATAGAGAAGGAACAACGAACACAACCAGAGAAGGAACAACGAACACAACCACTGGATGAACATAAAAACATAATCTCTGCGTGGGGAATGACCATCCCATCGTAAACAATGTGAGGAATGACCATCTCACTAAGACAAACAATGTGTGGGGAATGACCATCCCATCGCAATTCACATACGCATGTACGTGGGGAATGACCATCCCATCGTACTATGCTCTTCAACATATTGAGTTGAGCTGATTGCTCATTATTGACACAAACAATAGTGTCATCAACAACTGGAGCACCTACTCCATAATAATTTTTCTCTCCTTTTTTACTATTTTTTCTCTCCCACTTAAAATAAAACTCTTTTTTTTTTACACTTTTTTTCGTTTTCTTTTAACTCTAAAAAATAAAAGCCACTTTTTTTTCTGACTCTCTTTTTTTTTGTTTTTTTAATAGAAACTAAAAATAGGGAAAAGAACAAACAATACTCAAACAAACAGAGAAACATGAACACGGAAACGGAAAGAACAAAAGACAACCAAACAGTAACCACAAATAGCACCCACGATGAACAGCAACCACGGACAACAGCAACTTTGGGGGTGGTTCAAATTAGAGAGGAGTGTATTTTTTTTTTGTGACTGGTTTTGGGAGAAACAAATAGGAGACGAGAAGAGACACCCTTTTAGGGTTTCAACTACAAAGGCAACTTCAATGGGGTTAGCTAGGGATCAGACTAAACCTAAACTTCTTTAACCTTCTTCAACCTAGCTCTGGTACCATGTGAGAACAAAGGATGGAAAAAGTCTGATGATTATTTCATTGATGTGAGTACATATTTATAATACAAAAGTTTCCTAAAAGATAGTAAACTTCTCCTACAAGTTTACTTAACATGATTACCTAATAATAACATAACATTCATATACTCTAATTATTTCCTAATAATATAATTCACAATTATGACTTAGATATACAAATATTCTACAATTCTACAAATACACAATAGGAAATATTCATATTTTCCAACAGAGACAAAAAGATCCAAAGTTGGAAAGAGTCAAAGTCAACCGAATTGTAAGGAAAAAATGAGGCAAGGAATTAATTATGGACCTGAGATGCTTTTTAAGCGGAGAATGGGGAAGGAGGATATGAAGGGAGCCTCAAGCTAGGGTGTGGGGAAGGAGGGGTTGAAAAAGGCAAGAAATATATGCCAGTTATTGCAGAATGATTTGAAGTATATGGGGAAGTCGAAAGTTGGTGATTTGGAATTAAATGAGGCAGTTGAATCCCGTCCTTCTGGGATTATTATTTGAACGTAATGGATGCACAAGAGGGGGGGGGTGAATTGTGCTTCAAAATAAATACTCAAATAAAACAACACAAGATTTATACTGGTTCGGTCTACCTGACCTACGTCCAGTCCTCAACCACCCAGGCCGAGAGTTCCACTATAACTCAGGTTTTAAATCGGGTTCACCTGAAACCTTACAACCGCAAGTTTTGCACGGGATCACTTGCAACCTTACAACAAGTTTTACACTGGCTCACTTGTAACCTTTCTAACTATCTCCCCCTCACACCAAGCAAGGGTTTGAAGTTTACACTTGAAGGATTTTCTGACTAAGTTCTCTCAAAGAACGGATGGTGTTACACACTTAAGTACAATAAATGCTCTTATAACAGAAAGAGACTTAACTACTGTGAGTACAGGATAAGTAGATGAAAAATCACTCAAAGTGTTAAATGCTCTTCGCTTTTCTGGGCAGCTTAAATGATTGAAGATTTTCTCGCTCTAACTTCTCTCAAGAATATTCGAAGATCATTAACTTCTCATAAATGAAGTTGAGCTCCCTTATATAGTCTTCAAGTGTTTTGAACTCTTGGTAGGTGGGCTAGCCGTTTGAATATGTCCGTTTTTCCCATGTTACCGTTTGCCCATTAATTGCTTCATCAATGCATAGCAGGGTTGACTTGCTTTATCTCTGGAAAGTAGTCCTGACACCTCTGCTCTGACAAAAGCATTCTGACACTGCATCTCTGAACGTTCTGACATTCTGATTGCTTGCGGAAGCAAACTTCTCATCCGAAAGCAACCTTACTTAGTGTTCTGCACTTGAACGTTAGTTCAGCAATATAATAATCACATAGTCATATGCAGTGAGTGTTCTCTTAGCTTATGATGTATCCGGAAGCATTTTTACATCCGGAAGTAAAACTACTGGATGAAGGATTTTGTTTACTAATACTCACTCTCGCTCAGTGTCCCTCAATCCAACAGTCAGCGCTAGTCACTAAGCTATCGGAAACACTTTCACTTGACGAGGTAAACTTACTGACGCTTAGGGTTATATCTATTCTATCCGTCTGCGCCAGTCAAAGTTTATCAGGAAGCTATTTCACTTGACGTGGCTCTTTCACTGACGCTTGGGGTTATTCTATTTTATCAGCCTGTGTCAGTCTAAGTCCAACAGGAAGCATTCTTACTTGACGAAGTGAGCTTACTGACTCTTGGGGTGATATCTATCTTATCAGTCTGCGTCAGTCTAAGTTTAACAGGAAGCTATTTTACTTGATGTTGCATTTTCACTGACGCTTGGGGTTATTCTATTTTATCAGCCTGCGTCAGTCTAAATCTAACAGGAAGCACTTTCACTTCCGGTTGAATCATAACCTAGTCTTAAGGTTGTGTACCTAATGCTCATGGACTAAGTTATCTCCCTAGTGAGTTACTCTCTGCCGCTGGGGAATAAATCATTCATCCGCGTGCGCGAGTCCTAGTCTATCCGGAAGTAAAACCACATCCGGTTGCACTCTTACTTGGGATTCTAAGTTATCCTATTGCTTCCTAGGCAATTGGTCTAATCCTTTATATTTTAGTCTTCATCAAAACTTAAGATTCTAACATTCTCCCCCTTTTTGATGATGACAAATTTAGTTTTATCGATTAAGTTCATAAGTAAGGATTAGCGAAAGAATAAAAGCAATAGATAAGAACAAATAACTTGAACAAAATATTATCAACAGGAATAAGTATATCATCAATTATCATTTCGAAGTAAAGAGCATTTACAAGTAAGTAACACCAAGCAATTGTGAAGGTATGCATGAAAAGAGAAACAAAAATTGGATGGGGGGTTTAGGGTCTATGTTTCTTTTTCCTCCCCCTCTCCTTTTATCTCTCCAGCCTGTACTTCATCATGGTTTCCTCAACACTGTGGTCCTTGCTCAGCTGTTCTCTTCGCGAGACATCCCTCGTGTGAACATAGAGCGAACATTACATCTCTCCCCCTTTTGGCATCATCAAAGAGGAAGATGAGGTAGTGGCTGAGGGTGAGATCGCTGCAGCTCTAACAGAGGCTGGTACTGGTACCATGCATTTCCGGCAGATTTGATCGCTGCAGCCTCCTCCTTGGGGATGGACTTCCTCTTCTTATCAAGCTTCTCTTGATAAGAACCCACTAACTGTTCTGCCATTCTACCAGAAGTTTCAGGCTGACCTTGAATAGTTTCATTCTGCCCTGGTGTATTCTGCCCAGAAAACTTCATGGTGTTCTTGATATTCATTGCGATGTTCTTCACGATGCCCAGATTTTCCAGAATGGTTAAGGCTTGATTTCCCAGATTTTGGCTTGTGTTTCTTAGATGAGGAGGGTTTCTTTGAAACTGGGTTTGTTTCATGGGATCAGGCCATTTTTGTGTGGGTTTTTGGCAGAATGCCAAGGAATGTATGGAGAAAATGAAGAACATAGACGAAGATAAAGAGTTTTATATGCAGAGAATTTGTAAGTAAACGTGAAAAGTGAAGGTGAAAATGATGTCTTATTTATAGGGGCAATTACTAAGGGTATAATGGCATGCTTTTTCATATTTTCACACATTGGGTAGCGTAAACGACTAAAATTGGAACGACACACCTGATGACACGTGTCGCTTCATATTACCAGAGAAGACATAACGTCTC
Source organism: Mimosa pudica (assembly GCA_029929735.1). NCBI lineage: Eukaryota > Viridiplantae > Streptophyta > Magnoliopsida > Fabales > Fabaceae > Mimosa > Mimosa pudica. The sequence continues at coordinate 260,960 of JAKELP010000022.1, read as the reverse complement.
ATTGGAAGTTGAAGGGTTTTCTGAAGTGATGTGTCTTTTGACTAGTGCTGGTGCTCTCTTGGCTTGATCGTCCTGTGTCAGTGAGTGATCATCCGGAAGTGGTTTTCCTTCCGGTTGCACGTGCTTAAGATTTATCATTTGAGCACCTGCAAAAACATATATTGGCACTCCGATGCCTAAGTTAGTATAGTTGTAAGTGATAAACAATCCAGTATAATGATAGAATTTAAATTTCATTTGGGTTTACCATTCCCAAATCACCTCTAATGAAAATAAATTGGTCAACCCCCAGAGGCTTGGTGAAGATGTCAGCAAGTTGTTGTTGTGTGGGGACAAACTGCACCTTGACATCCTTCTTTTGAACGTGGTCTCTGATGAAGTGATGTCTGACGTCAATGTGCTTTGTCCTTGTGTGCTGAACTGGATTCTTGGCGAGGCTAATTGTGCTTGTGTTGTCACAGAGAATGGGTGCCTCAGGGAACTCCAAGTCAAGATCTCTTAACTGGTTTTTCAGCCATAGCACTTGCGCACAACAACTCGCAGCAGCAATGTATTCTGCCTCAGTGGATGACAGGGACACACAGGTTTGCTTTTTGCTAGCCCAAGACACCAGACAACCACCAAGAAAGGCGCATTGTCCACTGGTGCTCTTTCTATCTGTCTTATAACCTGCATGGTCAGAGTCAGAGTAAGCCCACAAGAATTCTTGGTTACCTCTGGGATACCAAAGACCAAGTTCTTGTGTTCCCTCAAGGTATCTCAGAATACGTTTAACACATATTAAGTGTGATTCCTTGGGGTTGGCTTGAAACCTAGCGCACATGCCTACACTAAATTGAATGTCAGGCCTGCTGGCTGTTAAGTATAAGAGGGAACCTATCATTCCCCTGTACATGGGCAGGCTGACAGTTTTACCCTTTGCATCAGCGTCGAGTGCGGCGGAGGTGCTCATAGGAGTGTCATACTCCTTGCATTCATCCATCCCAAATTTTTTGAGTAGTTCTCTGCAGTACTTAGTTTGGGAGATGAAGATTCCATTCTTCTTTTGTTTGATTTGCAGGCCTAGGAAGAATGTTAGTTCTCCCATCATTGACATCTCAAATTCACCCTGCATAGTCTTAGAGAAATCTTCACAAAGCTTCTCGTTAGTTGCCCCAAATATAATATCATCAACATAGATTTGGACAATTAACATATCTCTCTCTTTGTGAAGGATAAACAGTGTATTATCTAATTTGCCTCTTGAGAAACCCTTCCCCAGCAAAAAGCTGCTGAGTCTCTCATACCAAGCTCGAGGAGCTTGTTTCAGGCCATATAAAGCTTTCTTTAATCTATACACATGTTTGGGGTGCTTATGGTCCTCAAAGCCAGGAGGTTGTTCTACATATACCTCTTCTTTAATATAACCATTAAGAAATGCACTCTTTACATCCATTTGATATAACCTAAAACCTTTCATGGATGCAAAGGCTAGAAGAATCCTTATTGCTTCAAGTCTAGCGACTGGAGCAAAGGTTTCTTCATAGTCAATGCCTTCTTCTTGGTTATATCCTTTGGCTACTAATCTGGCTTTGTTTCTGGTGATTTGACCTGTCTCATCCAGTTTGTTTTTGAAGACCCACTTGGTCCCCACTATGGATTGATGAGACGGCCTTGGGACTAGTTCCCACACTTGACTTCTCTCAAATTGATTTAGCTCTTCCTGCATGGCAATAATCCAGTCGCAGTCCTCAAGAGCTTGTTCAACTGAAGTTGGTTCGATTTGAGATAGAAATGCTCCAAACTCAACTTCATTTTGAACTTGTCTTCTAGTTCTGACACCAGAAGAAACATCACCAAGCACTTGGTCAAGAGGATGATCCCTGTGATGTCTCCTAGCTATTGGCAACTGTGCCTCCTCAGGCATGGGTTGCACTCCAGGTTCATCACTGGGTTCACCTTCCTTTTTGGGATTGCTTGTTGGTGTTCCTTTTGGTGGTGAGGAAGATGATGTTAGTTTTGGGAGATTAGGTGCTTCATCATCCTCTGTGGATTGTCCCCATGTAGGAGTTTCATCAAATACAACATGCATGGATTCCTCTACAGTTTTAGTTCTCATGTTGTATATCCTATATGCTTTACTCCTAAGGGAATATCCTATGAATATACCTATATCGGCCTTTGGATCAAACTTACCCAAATTTACCTTTCCATTATTATGCACGTAGCATTTTGATCCAAATATTCTGAGGTGGCTGATGTTTGGCTTCCTTCCTTTGTATAGCTCGTATGGAGTCTTATCCAAGCCTTTACGAACATAGGCTCTGTTGGAGATATAGCAGGCAGTGCTCATAGCGTCCGCCCAGAACACTTGAGAAACCTCTTTCTCGTTGAGCATGCTTCTAGCCATCTCCGTCAGAACCCTGTTCTTCCTTTCAACTACTCCATTTTGTTGAGGAGTCCTCGGAGCTGAGAAGTTATGTTCAATTCCATTTTGCTCACATAGCTCAGAGAAGCTATGGTTCTCAAACTCTCCTCCATGGTCTGTCCTTATGGCTGTGATTTTGAGCTCCTTCTCATTCTGCACTTTCTTAGCCAAGACAATAAAAGCATCAAAAGCATCTTGCTTAGAGGCAAGAAACATAGTCCACGTAAACCTTGAATAGTCATCCACCACCACTAAAGCATATAGGTTTCCACCCAAGCTCTTTACTCTTGCTGGCCCAACCAAATCCATGTGGATTAGTTCCAAGGGCCTGCTGGTGGAGACTCTCTTCTTGGTTTTAAACGAGGACTTTGTTTGCTTCCCTCGTTGGCAGGATTCACAGATAAAATCATGCTTAACTTTAAAAGAGGGAATACCTATAGCTAGCTCATTTTTAATTAGCATGTCCAATTGAGTAAAATTAACATGAGCTAACCTCTTTTGCCAAAGCCAGCTATTCTTGTCACTAGATATTAAACATTTTTCTTCTAGCTGTTGACATAAATCTAAGGTATATAGATTCCCATTTCTATTTGCCTTAATTTTGCATTTTAAGTTGGCCTTATCTATGTTTAGATCCTGCTTATCAACTATTAAGCACTCATTTGAATCAAATATTACCCAGTTTCCTCTGTCCGTGCTCTGGCTCACGCTTAGCAGGTTGTGACAGAGACCGTCCACTAGATAGACATCTTTGACTGGTCCAACTTCTCCAACTCCAGTGATCTTACCACTTTGATTTCCTCCAAAGGTCACTGTGGCTCCATCTTTGATCACCAGAGATTTGAACTTGTCTCTGTCTCCAGTCATATGTCTCGAGCATCCGCTATCGATGTACCATTTTTTGTTCTTGGATGCCTTGAGACACACCTGAAATAATCAAACAACTTTAGGTACCCAATCTTTCATGGGTCCTTTGTTATTAGTGTCTAGAGCCCTTGGCCTTGTTTTGGACTTAACCTTGGGCTTATGAACATTTGGAGCCTCTGGCCTAGTGCTGGCTCTAGGCTCTTGGGTTTTCCCTGTGGGATGATTCCAGGCTCGGGATCCTTGTCCTTTCTTGGTATCCTTTGCAGGTGGAGGATCCTGTGTAGCCTTGGTTCCTTTAGGAACCCATTTGTAAGAGCTGTTAGCTCCATGCTTCTTAGCATTACAGGTGGACGTGGAGTGTCCTTTCCTGTTGCAGTAATTACAGAAGCTAAAGGGTGAGGAGCCATGATTGGTGGCTTTATGGAAGAACTTCAAGTAAGGCTTTACTTTTGGTTCTTCCCACTTTTTCACTTTAGGGGTATACCCCAAGCCAGTTCTATCCCTATATGCTCTTTGGTTCATTAAGATTACATTTAGCATTTCTGAACCATTAGTAAACTTTTCCAGGGCATTTTGCAGCTTATTATTTTCCTCTAAGATTTTGCTGCAATTAGGGCAGCTCTCAGGTGTTGGGGCGTTGGGTTCTACTTGGGGAGAACCCTGGCCATCCACTACTGGAAGCCTTCTAGCTTCCGCTAGTTCCTCACTTAGTGAGTCCACCTTGGACTCAAGTGATTCCTTTTTGGTTTTCAACACTTTATAGGCTTTACATAGTCTAGAGAATTCTTCATGAACCTCATTGTAAGCCTCTTGAAGTTCAGAAAGAGTTACCTCATGATCTTCGTTGGTGAGGTCAACATCTGAAGGTGCTTCTTCATCCTCCTCTCTAGCTACCAGGCAGAGGTTGGCAACTTCTTCTTCGTCACTTGCTTCCTCATCTGAGCTATTTACCCAAATGGAGGAAACAAGAGCTTTTCTTTTGTCCTTGCCTTTTGACCTCTGCAGGCTGGGGCACTCAGCCTTGAAGTGACCAGGCTTATTGCATTCAAAGCACACAGGGACCTTCTCTTTCTTGTATCCCTTTTTCTGGCTGGTATCACCTCTCTGATAGCCTCCCTTCTTTCTGAAGAATTTTCTAAATTTCCTCACCATCATAGTCATCTCCTCATCGTCCATCTCCTCCTCATCATCTTCATCATTGTCATTGATCCCTTTGCTGGGAGCAACGAGAGCAAGGTTCTTGTTTTTGGATGAGGTTTGAGGAGCTCTCATAGCCAGCAAGGTAGGTTCATATTCAGCAAGAGAGCCAAATAGTGCGGTGATGGAGCTGGTTGATTCACCTTGCACTTCTTGCAAAATAGTTACTTTGGTGATCCAGTCACCCTTTAAGATCTTTAGGATCTTGCTCACTTGCTCTCTCTCAGGGATATCCTTACCCAGCGAGGCCAAATTGTTGATGAGATGGGTGAACCTGAGCTCCAGCTCTCTGATAGGCTCGGTGGGACTCAGCATGGCGAATTTATGAAATTCTTCAACCAGCATTTCAACACGTCTCGCCTTTACTCCCCTGGTTCCAGAATGTGCAGCCTCAAGAGCCTCCCACATGTCTTTTGCATTTTTGTGGTGGCTGATTCTGTGAAATTCTTTGTGTGTGAGAGCACACTGGATGTAGTGCATGGCCCGATGATTTAGTTGGACTAGAGCATAGTCCTCAGCAGTGTATCTGGCTCGTACTTTTGCAAATCCATCTTCATCTAGTGGAATATTATCCCCTCGTTCTATAACGTCCCAGAGTCTTAAGTCGCTTGACTTGATATATGTCTCCATTCTGTACTTCCAGAACATATAGTTGTACCCATCGAAGCCTAGGGGCTTGTTGGGTTGAACAGCGACATCTGGTAGGGAATAGTCTGTATCCATTACTTGATCTTTGCTTTCTGATTCGTTGGAATCGAGTGAGAAAGACCTGGCTCTGATACCAAATGAACGTAATGGATGCACAAGAGGGGGGGTGAATTGTGCTTCAAAATAAATACTCAAATAAAACAACACAAGATTTATACTGGTTCGGTCTACCTGACCTACGTCCAGTCCTCAACCACCCAGGCCGAGAGTTCCACTATAACTCAGGTTTTAAATCGGGTTCACCTGAAACCTTACAACCGCAAGTTTTGCACGGGATCACTTGCAACCTTACAACAAGTTTTACACTGGCTCACTTGTAACCTTTCTAACTATCTCCCCCTCACACCAAGCAAGGGTTTGAAGTTTACACTTGAAGGATTTTCTGACTAAGTTCTCTCAAAGAACGGATGGTGTTACACACTTAAGTACAATAAATGCTCTTATAACAGAAAGAGACTTAACTACTGTGAGTACAGGATAAGTAGATGAAAAATCACTCAAAGTGTTAAATGCTCTTCGCTTTTCTGGGCAGCTTGAATGATTGAAGATTTTCTCGCTCTAACTTCTCTCAAGAATATTCGAAGATCATTAACTTCTCATAAATGAAGTTGAGCTCCCTTATATAGTCTTCAAGCGTTTTGAACTCTTGGTAGGTGGGCTAGCCGTTTGAATATGTCCGTTTTTCCCATGTTACCGTTTGCCCATTAATTGCTTCATCAATGCATAGCAGGGTTGACTTGCTTTATCTCTGGAAAGTAGTCCTGACACCTCTGCTCTGACAAAAGCATTCTGACACTGCATCTCTGAACGTTCTGACATTCTGATTGCTTGCGGAAGCAAACTTCTCATCCGGAAGCAACCTTACTTAGTGTTCTGCACTTGAACGTTAGTTCAGCAATATAATAATCACATAGTCATATGCAGTGAGTGTTCTCTTAGCTTATGATGTATCCGGAAGCATTTTTACATCCGGAAGTAAAACTACTGGATGAAGGATTTTGTTTACTAATACTCACTCTCGCTCAGTGTCCCTCAATCCAACAGTCAGCGCTAGTCACTAAGCTATCGGAAACACTTTCACTTGACGAGGTAAACTTACTGACGCTTAGGGTTATATCTATTCTATCCGTCTGCGCCAGTCAAAGTTTATCAGGAAGCTATTTCACTTGACGTGGCTCTTTCACTGACGCTTGGGGTTATTCTATTTTATCAGCCTGTGTCAGTCTAAGTCCAACAGGAAGCATTCTTACTTGACGAAGTGAGCTTACTGACTCTTGGGGTGATATCTATCTTATCAGTCTGCGTCAGTCTAAGTTTAACAGGAAGCTATTTTACTTGATGTTGCATTTTCACTGACGCTTGGGGTTATTCTATTTTATCAGCCTGCGTCAGTCTAAATCTAACAGGAAGCACTTTCACTTCCGGTTGAATCATAACCTAGTCTTAAGGTTGTGTACCTAATGCTCATGGACTAAGTTATCTCCCTAGTGAGTTACTCTCTGCCGCTGGGGAATAAATCATTCATCCGCGTGCGCGAGTCCTAATCTATCCGGAAGTAAAACCACATCCGGTTGCACTCTTACTTGGGATCCTAAGTTATCCTATTGCTTCCTAGGCAATTGGTCTAATCCTTTATATTTTAGTCTTCATCAAAACTTAAGATTCTAACATTATTTTGAATAATATCGTTGTGTGGACCCAAGTGGGGTAAAAAAGAATAGCACTTGGGAACAAACTCGAGAGGTAAAGAGAATATTAGAGTTATTAAAGCTCTAGCAAGAAATAAAGAAAGTGATATTGGGATATAAATGTCATGTCCCAGAATTTATTTAATATTTTGCAAAATGTTCCTTTTGTTGATGTGGAGAATAATAATGAGGAGAATATTCTGGATGGTAGAGAGCAAAATGATATGGGCCCTCATGTGAACGTGGTTGGGCATATGGTGATAACGATCAAATTTAACAGCATTACTAAAATTACAACAAATTATATTTTTCATGCCCAAAATTGAGATCGAATACACTTTATTCTGCCCAGTGCTCCTGGCGTAATAGTTTGTTCCCAAAATTGTACGTCTACCCTACAATATGGTGGTTTGGTTAATAATGTGAAATGGGTTCCCCCAATAGTAGGTTGGGTGAAACCACCCAACATGAATATAGATTGTGGAGGTTTGATGGGTGTGGAGGTTTACTGAGAGACTCAAATGGTTTTTTGGTGACTGGGTTTGTGCATGAACTCCAAGGGTTTGGGAAAATTCTACGAGCAGAATCATGAGCTACTGCACTGGTCTTCGAATGTCCTGGGAGCAAGGTCAGTGTGTGGTAATGGAGACCGATGCTGCTGATGTAGTAAGAATGATTAAAGACCATCATGATGAAGATCATCCAAAAATTGATTTGATCATGGAGTTTAAGTCTTTCTTGAGTCGTGATTCGGAATTGAATATCTGTTAGATTTCAAGAGATGTGAACGGTTGTGCTAACTTCATAGCCAAACATGCTCTTCAAGGAATGCCTGGTTACATCCTATTCTTTACGCCATTCGATCGTCTTGGCTCGATGGTTCAATCTGAGAAGGAGGAAGCTGATCTTTTTGATCCTGATTAATAACTAAGTAGCTTTGGATTCCTATATGTATAAAAAAAATATCAGCCCCATCATGAATGCACCTGAATGAGTCTACTCTATTTTTTTCTTTCTTGATGCTATCATTCATTCCATTTCCATCATTTACCTTTTCAGATTGTCGATTCTTTTATAAGTTGATTGAGACTTGAGAGCTTTTTAAGTGTGGTTTCAATTCAAGGGAAAATCCCAAATAAGGGACTCTTGAATTTCAAATCATTTTAACTAGTTGAATAGCAGGATTAACTAGTGGAGTAACGGACATTTACTACTCAAAATCCCCTTTCGTGGATTTTGAAATTCAACTGTAATTTATCTGAGTTTTCCCCTTCATTTATCTTATGCTTCCATATTGCTTAAGTCAAAGGGGGGCACTAAAGTGCTTCTAATGCAGGATCTTTTGGTGCTGCGGAAAATGAATCTGGTTGCTTACATTTTGGTTCACGTGAAGATGGAGGTACATCTTTAATAATATCTTGGTAGATTTCAGTTCTTGCATTGCCTGGTTTCTGCTATATTGTATTTCTCAGTTTTTTCATTTGCTGTATTTGTTTTTTTATCATTTCATTTTTTTACATGTGCTTTCACGAGTTCTATGGGATGATATTAAGCTCAACTTTGTGATCATGTGGTTAGATCAAATATTTTATGAACCATAGCAATGTAAACTCACGATTTAGAAGAAAGTTTGATTTCCATGTCTAAAAGACATGGTTCTCTCTGTGGTCAGTCATATTCTGCTATACTCTACTTAATCTTCTAACCTAGGAAATTATAGCAACATAGTTTTTCTCTCTATTTTTATTGTCTAATTTTTCTAGAAGATAATATTTGGGGAATGAGAACACATGCGGGATAGAAGAACAAGACATCTCTTCTAATATATTCTGATGGAAACCCCGCATTCAGGATATTTGTAGTATGGAATTAAAAGTAATAACTGAAAATTATGACGTCATGAAGTGATTCTTTGGAGTGACTTGCTTTAGTGCTGAGGAAAGTTTTATATCTTATAGTCTCATCATGGTTATATGTTTGGATTTTATGAAATTGTTCATTGGGGATGTATATATATAGGGTAGAGCTTAATGTTATTTTTCTTGATGTCAAAAAAGTTTGGGAAGGTTGGAGAGAATACTCAAATACTCAAAGGTAATAACTAAAACAATTAGGATGTGAATGCCCTTCTTGATATCTAAAAAGTTTGGGAAGGTTGAAGAGAAGACTCAAATACTCGAAGGTAAATTGATTGGGAAAAGAATGGATCGTGATTATTTTCTGTCATTTGACCTTCTTTTAAGTTTAGGTCTGTCGCTTTTTCTCATCATAATAGTTCTCCTGTTTATAAATTTAGCTTGGGATAATATATGAAAGCTTGTTTAGATAAAAGTTTTTGTGCTATGCTTGGTTCCCTTGGACTTGTGTTATTTACCTCAAGTATTTTCAGGACTAAACTGCATTTATCCATCTGACTTTCTACCATTTACGAGAAGACCACTTCTATTAATCATTGACAATGAAAGCAGTGAGGCATTCAAGGCAAGCATTACCTCTATATTTTATTATACATATCACTTTAAGATCATGACATACACTGGTGTAGAAATGATAGATTTACTCAAAAACTCGGTGGGATGTGCATGAATGAAAACATTGCCCATAAAGAGATTCATAAAATAACTTTTGCTGATATATAAATTGTAATGCAATGTCTTCAATAATTTCTTTTCTGATATTTTCTCTACGTTTGCTGCACCCATTATGTTTTTGACTTGTCTTGATTCAGATTGAATTAGAGGCAATGAGAAGGGTAAAATTGGTTGTTTCGGTGAAGTTCAAGTAATCATAAAAAATGTTTATTAATAGAAGAAACATCCCGTGTGTGCTGGTTCTCTATCTTGAGTTTTCATAAATCATGGTTGTATGTTCTTTCTTAACCTAAAATCAAGCCAGATTCATTTAGAACATTTGAAAATTAATCAGAATCAAATGCAGGACATATCTGGAAAAGAGAAAGGAGAGTCAGTTGCTATGCTCCTTTCTCCTTGCGGTTTACCTCCATTTGCTACTGCCAATTGGTCAAGATATTCACATGGGAGCCTATTCACCATGTTTCTGACAGCTCCATTGCAAGCTTTCTGTATTCTGCTTGGTCTTTCCTGCAATGATATCGACACGGTGCTCAATAATTGGCCTCATTTTATCATATTTGTATTTCTGGTTTCTTATTTTTTGAGGTAGGAAATTTCTCCAATTCCATTCAGGACACATATGACAAAGCTGAGAAGCTGCTTTCATCATTATTAAACGACTGGGGACTGGCTCTGATAACATCAGACACACTTAATCCTGTTTGGGGACAGATTTTAGATGATCCATTCATAAGACGGCTTCTTTTAAGGTAAGAAAAATCTTCCTCACAAATCCTCTTATTTTTGTTTGCTGTTGGAAATATGAGAAAAGTCAGTGAAATCGTACTATATAGTGAAAGAAGGTCCTCCATAGTGTGTAAACCAAATGGAGGAATACCCTAGGCAAAGAAAAACATCCTCACTGCATTTTATAGGTAGAAACCTCCCCAATTTTTTCACACACGGATTCCTTTCCCCTTTGCAATATTCCGCTCCTTTATTTTATACCCAAAGTCCCTTCCTATCCATTACACTTGTAAATATCAAAAATACCTTGATGAAACATGAATGTGGCATATTCTGAGAAAATGTGGGAAATTTTATTGTAGAAAGAAATTACCTTGCTGTTTTGGTTTCAATCATATTTTTCTAAGCTTCCCTTGCAAGTTTCATTCTAGTTAAGGAAATCAATATGCTGTTTTTGCTTTTATCATTATTGCAGCAAGGTTACTCAATGAGTAGGATACCTTGCCGTTTAAAAAGTGGTTAGGAACAATGTTAGCCAGACTTGGATGAGTGAAAATTGTAATGGCTTAGCTGATCTCTCCCTTCCCTCTCCTCGTTCCTATGTCTCCCCCTCCTTCTCGTTCAATCCATATACTAATCTTCATCCTCAACCAAATCTTTTCAGCATCTATTTTAACTGTGTGGGATTGTTTCCTAATCGGTTGAACATCAATTTAGTTCTAGAGCTCAAGTTTCTACGCTCCAAGGCAGCTTTCTTCAGTGGTAAAATGAGCACTTACCAAAAAACCATAAGTGCAATGTTTTTACGCTATTAACCCCTAAAATCCCTAGTTTGGGATGTTGAATTCAAACAACAAACACCAACATATGTGCAAAGATGTTAGAATTTTAAGCTCAAAATAAAATCTCTAATGATGAACAAGCATCTTATGTGTAGAAGATATGAGAAATGTCAAGAAAGGTTGATAGAAAATGATGAAGAGGAAGAAGAAAAATGAGAATTAGAGAAGAAAGAGAGAGATCCAACAAGTAATCACATTATGGCTAACAACTCCAAAATCTTAATTATAGTAGAGAGTAATATCATATTTATAGAACTCTGAATAATTGTTGCCAGTGAAGCAATATGTAACTTGAACAGTTGAAACCAAAAGCTAATTGCTTCATATGACTAGTCCCATAGCACAATTAACATCTTCTCTTGTCTTTCCCACTAGGAGAATATATCCTTCTGAATATGTTATAGAATTAATATTCCATAATAAAGAATAAAGAAGTTAATAGTAGAGGGTAGAAGAAAGAATTATAGAGGATTCAAGACAAAAATTATAGAGGGGTTCAAGAAGAAGAAAGGGTTTAGAAAGGGAGACACCGAGCTGTCGGCTGTGAAACACAATCTCAATTCAATATGCAAGTCTACCAAAATATGAAACCCTAAGTCAAGTTATATAGTTCTTGACCTAATTAATATTGGGCCTCACTAAACCTAAGCCCAACATATACTAGAAATAGTAACAAAAAATTCAAAATATAATCATAACCCCAAAACCTAATTAACTAAATAACTAATTATTCATAATTATATAATCATAACAATACCCCTTTCCCGAAGAGATCCTTTCCCTCAAGGATCACGTAAAAAGCAAACGGCAAAGGTGCAAAAATAGCTACCGTAAATTTAAAAATGAGCACCTAACACTCTGGTAAATTTAATGTTGCAAAACCGTACACTTTAAACAAAAAGCGATAAATTTCAGACGTGGGCCCTACCATCAGTAAATGAAAATTAACTATTGCACTCCCATAATCAATGGCAAGAATTTTCGAGGTGAAGAAGTTGTACGTGGGTTGCAAAATCCACTCCCAAATCCAAACACTGCCAATTCAGATCCTTGTGCTCCTGTTTTTAACTTGCTATTCCCATTGATTATGTATGGGAAATCCATAGGCTGTTCTTTCTCACAGTCATCGTTTCTTGTAATTTTGTTCAAATTCTTTTCGAGGCATTGAATCAACTTCAATGTAGTGGAGCTAAAACTTTTTTCTTTGGATACAATTATGTTGAGGGGGAAGTTTCTCATGGCAATAGAAACACAAATCCTTTTTGCGGTGTTCTACGTCTTCATGGAAGGTAAAGCACCTTAGTAAAAGTTGCAAGTCGAAGAAACATTAGATGAAGAATCTGCAGTCAAGAAAGAAACGACTGTGATGAAGTGGGTTTTAGTTGAGGCCCTATTAAAATAAGGGTGGTTTTGTAATTCTCAACGGTCTTTGAATTGTGTTGACCAAAGAAGTTGAAGTCACATGAGCGAATATGTGAGCATTAGCAGAACAATGGCATTGCTTCAGCAATTCTTTCATGCATTTTTGCCAGCCTCTGAGCATAGGTCAAGTTACAAGGGTTAAACATATGCACGGGTCCTTCAATTTCCGGCTTCAAAGCGCGAAGATAAATGTCCACCATATAATTTTCAGATAGATTCACCTTTGCAGTAAATAAATCCCATGCAATGTGAAAATCCTCCAACAAGCCTGTTTGGCTGATATGGGTAAAATCATATCCATTCCTTTTTCTTCTATTATCAAGCCAATCAAAGGAGGCATCAAGTTTCCCTCATGTCATTTTTTCCTTAAACATGCAGCGGGAAGACCCAGAAAAGAAAGACTTTGGTACCACTATTAAAGAATTAATATTCTATGATAAAAAAATTAATAGGAAACTTTTTTGTGCTCACTAATGAAACTTTTTTCCTTCAGAGATCACTTAGCAAAAACTCTTTTTCTAGTTTTTGATTATTTCTCTTGATGATAAAGTAGAGTCACTACATTCTAAGACAAAGGAATTGCTTTAACTTTTATCTTGTATTTAGAGCAAAGAGTTTATCTTTTTGTACTTGGGTGGCTTGCTATTTAATCTCAATACCAAAAAATGTTTTGTTCAGTAGTATGAAGATTAAACCCTTCACACTAGAAGTTTTATAATTTGTAACAAAAAGACAGAAAATAGTAGAGAAAAGGGAAAAAGAGGTATCAGCTGATAAAAGATAATTCTCAGATCAATGTTAAAGTCTGATTACATTTGGGAACCCTTGTTATATTTATAGGCATGGAAAAATAACAAATTATTCATTTGTTTTAATGAAATTTTATATCTCAATAAATTCCTATTGAAATTTGAAAATGATAATATAGGAATCTGAATTAAATTTTGAATGTGAATTTTGAAAAGTAAATCTAAGAATCCATAATCTGGCAAATAACTCTAATATGGTGTCATCATTTTAGTTTTTCTGTCATTAATTTAATTTATCTATAGGAGACTATATGAATTTCTCTCACGTGGCTTGGTGAATTTCTTCTTTCACATTCCATTTTATGCAGATTCCTCTTTTGCCAAGCGGTGCTAACACTATATGCTCCCATCCACAATGAGAAGGAATTCGTTCCAACATGTGTCCCATCTCTACCGACTCTGGTGCCCTCAAGTTCTTCATCAAAAAACTTAATTGTGCAGCTAGCTAGCTTATTTGGCGCCACGGAAAGTTTCATCCCCTCATCGGAGTCAACTCTTCCTGAAAATCAAATGCCACCTCAATAAGGATCGTTTCTGGGAAGAAACTTCGGATGTGTAATCTTTTAGATTCTTGTACAGTTATATCCATCAATATTGATTATTGTACCTAATCAAGGGGGTATAAAATGTTAAAACTAATTGTTAGTTAAAGTTTTCAGAAATTTGCATTAAAAGTAAAAAAAAATTATCTAAAACATGTTCCTTGAGTATGAACCCCAAAATGATATGCTTTCATGATTTGATGCAACTTTTGAGGAAACATTAATGACTAAGGAGTATGAAACGTTTTAAACTAATTGCTAGTAAAATCTTTTATAAGATTGCATTAGAAATAAGGGTCAAACAAACTTTTGGTCTCTATAGTTTCCCTCATTTTGGGTTTTAGTTCCTATAGTTTAAAAGCTGACCTTTTGGTCCCTATAGTTTCCCCTTGTTAAAAAAGTTAGTCTCTATAAGTAGAAAAGGTTTTATAAATCCTCAACTACCATCACTCTTATATCACAGTCAGTTAAGTGTGATTACTTGTTCAAGTTTAGAACAATAAATATACGCTGTTGAAATCGTCCTCAAGCTCCACTCGAAACACTATTGTCTACAATAAAATCACAATTCATAAATGGGTCAAATCACAATTCATAAATGGGTCAAGACACTATGTAAGTGACTTTGACTTAACTTTTTTAAGCATTTCCAATAATAATGAAGTAATAAATTACTTCCAAAATCTATACAATTTATATATTTTCCACCGCCAAAATTCCCTTAACCATTCACAAATAATCTCTAAAGTACTAGTTTCACCATTTTTCATAACTCTTGCAAAACTAACATATCATGTTAATATCCATCAAAACACCTCATCAAATATATCCTATAATTGCGCGTGTTGAATCTTTCTTGTGTTCACACTTGGAACCGGTTCTCGAGGTGGTTTGACCTAAGTTAAAAATGTTTATTTGCCGTGTACAAAAGTTTTTTGCCATAGTTATGTATGTTGTACCGTGCCCTGCGACCTGTTCATCATCCCAAGCGTCTTAGCATTAAATTTGTGGTGGGGTGTTCTCGAGGTTAGCCCCCTATATTGCATTTTAAGTGATGTGACATTGAATGTAGTGGCTTTTCATGATTAGTGGGTTTTAATGGTTTGGGTGGGATATATTATTTGTTTTGTTCTTATTAGAGTTGTTGGTTGATCTCAGTTGCTACTTTTCCTGCTTCTTTTCCTTCTTTGCTCTCTTCATTCAGTGTTTCTTCCTCTTGTGTGCTTTCAGTGTTTGGGTTAATGTATTTTTCCATCTGCCCTAAGTATTGCGGTTGAGCATTGGCGGGAAATACATTTTCGTGTCACCTTTCTAATCAATGATATCACCTTTTTAGCAAAGAAATTTTGTTCTTTTGTTTGCTCTTTTCCTTTTTTTCCATATTCATATATGTTGTACCGTCCCCTGCGATTTTTACTCTCCATTTCTTAGATTTGTTGTTTGTGAGTTTGGTGTTGTCTGCTTTTTGTTGGTCTGTCTTTTTTTTCCGTATTTAGATTTGGTTTCTTCTCTTGCTTCTGTTTTTTTGGTGTATTTAGTTTTTGTTTTTGTGGTTTTACTAAATTAACATGACTCATTCAATATTTGGTTGCTATTTCCAAAAGTTATTTTGTTAAAATTATGGTGGGTTTACATGCGTAGTGGGTTTTAGTGTGACGTTTTTAGTTGGTTTTGCTCGAGGTTTTTTTGTACGTCTTTGATAATATACATTTTTTACAAAAAGGAAAAGTCTTTTTACTTCTGATTTGGTGCTAAGAGGTTTATTTCTAGAGGTAAACAGTATGACAGTTGATAAAGGTCGATTTGAATTGTATATTTTTGTGTTTGGTCATTTTTTGATGGTCAAACTTCAAATGTACTATCGTTTGAAGATAAACATGCAGAGGAAAGGATGAAAGATTAAAATGGAATTCTTATCGTAAACTTCATTTTGTGTATATTAACTGAATTTAATTTTGTATTGCTTCTGTTCCTCAATATAAGATCACTTTGGGGAAGTGTATAAGTTATTGAGTTTAGTATCATTCCTTATTTTTTCTCAAGTTTTGACCTGACTACCCTTATACTCACTAATTTATATTTGAAATCTTTCCTCCTTTGAAAGTTACATAATTGAACGGATTTTGGGCAAATCATGTAATTTTATTGTCTTCCTTAATCTTCCCAGATTAACCAAAGTGGTATTATGTTTAGGAACGGATGGGGTATTTAGTTGTTGATTTTTTATTTCATGAGTCTTTCGTTGTTGTTGTTCCATTCTTTCATTTTGTCCTTTTTCATTGTGTGCACTGCGCACGACTTTGGTTTGTGAAATGGAAGTGCTCTTTAAATTGCTTTTCGATGGGTTGCGTCTATTTGTAAGTCCACTTTCTGACATTTCTCTTTTCGCTCTTGGAATTGCATTATTTTTGTTACTACTAGGGTATGCTTGTCCTTGATAATGTTGTGTGAATGATTTTGTAAATCATTCTTTTTGTATATGTTGTATGCGCGTACGCGTTTCTGAATCAACTTGTGTGATTGCTTTTATCGTTATATTCTCGATGTATTATTCGTGTTTCATTGTTTTTTCTGTTTTGTGGCATATTTGATTGTTTTTCTGTGTTTTGATGATTTTTGCTCTTACTGTTTTTTGTTGGATTATTTATTTTCTTCCGTTTTGGGTGCACTATTTGTTGTAGAGTTGGAGGCCTTATGAATTTTTTTTTGGGTACATGTTTTTTTTAAGATTGATTTTGGGAAAATGACAAAAAATGACACTTGAATTTGAGTTGGACAAAATGAGGTCTTCAATTCCAACTTGGACAAATAAGGGATAGTCCCCAATTTTTTCCTAAATGAAATTTGTGACTGTGCAAAAACAATAAGTCCTTTTGACTTGATTAATTATTTTTGACTTTATTTAAATGGATTCTTTTTAAAATAAAAAAAAAATCAAATTAGATTAACCTTAAATATATAGAGGAAAATTATAACATCAGCCTAATATATAAGAAGGGCTATTGCAAGTATATCTGCTTCACACCATCTTAAATTTAGCCAGTTGTCCAATTCCTTGGTTTTTTTAAAATAAATTAAAAAAAATGCATCACTCTATGACTTCACCCCTTGATCTTCACTGTTCCTCTCCTATGATCCATATTTCTTGACACGTGTCTTCTTTGGAGATTACAGTTTATTTTCATTTTTGTGCTTTCCATTTTGACTTTACCTGACCCCCATTTCCGCCCTCAACGTTATTAGTTCCCCCGGTGACACCATGCACCCTTGCTCTCATTTTCTTCAGCGGGCACTCTAATTAACGACATATTTTTGTACGCATTCATCGGTTTTTTGTCCTTTTAATCGTTTTATTTTTTGGTTACTCACCAAACACCAATTCTAGATTATCGAAGAAATGGTAGGCCTAAATTATAGTGAAATGGGAACAAATATTTTGCTCTCTATAATTGTATTCTACATATTCCATCTCTGATTATTGAATTTTTTTTTTCGTGGTCTAGATCACACAAAAGTAGCAACCTGTAAGGAGACCGGTTTGGTTGTGATGGGATTTGTAGGTTTTTTTATTTTCAAGTTGATTTTTATCCACATTAACAACAACATTGTTTGCTTTGCCTTGGAATATTTTTCAATCCTTTTTTAAATGAGGCTCGTTTTTCTGTGTAATATTCTCTCTTACAAATTGGTGAACTATGGATGTGATCTGTCCTTAGGTGGAGATCTTGGAATTGAGTGATTGTGTATAATATTCTCTTGTATGAATTGTTGAATTGTGTATTTGATTAGGTTTTCAAGGTAGAGTAAGAATGCTAGCACGATCTGATCTTTGATGTCCTGGACCTTTATGTTTTTTTGAGGGTCAAATTTATATTGTAAGAATTAAATGTTGTGAGGAGTCCTGATGATTAAACGAGTGAAGTTCATTCATTCATGCTAGACTACGCAGGGAAGGTTTAACAATTTTGGGTGTACTTCATAGTGTCAATTGATTATAGTCAAACCAAATGTTACACTTAGTCTCTATATGTCAGAAATTCAATAGTGACCTGAATTACCCTTCCATGTATTGTATGATTACTAGCAACCAACATTTTTGGTTATTTAAAAATGTGATTTAGTTCGGCTCTCAAGTTGGATTTTTCCTTGGCGTGGTTTGATAGAAGTTTCAAATTTTTTAATCAGGAGAGTGGAAAGTCCTATGTTGCAATCGGCTTGGAATTTTAGTTTTGTAGATAGTGGTGTACTCCCTCCGTTCCTAAATATAAAATCACTTTATCAAATTTGGAGAAATTAAGGAAGACATTCTAATGAGTTAGGATTACATGAAATTTCCAAATTAACCCTCACTTAAGTTTTAAAAATATCATCTCACCTTTCAAACCACTATTTTTTTGGATGAAGGGAGTATAGGGGTAATTTGGGGAAAACTTGAGTCAAATTAGAAAGTGATCTTATATTTAGGAACAAGCTCTCCTCCCTAAAATGATCTTATATTTAGGAACAGAGGAAGTATTTGATATATGCTATGAAACTACTAAGTTGATATGATTTGGAAATTATGTGCTCAGTGTATTTGAAATTCACATTTATTTCTCACTCACACACCACATTATAACATTATAGTATTAATGGTAATTATTTGAAACCAATATTTATGTTTATTTATCTAAGTTTATGTTAAGTTCATGACTTTTAACATTTCTAAAGTTATTATTTATTATTTTCATTGCACATTTTTTAATCTCGTTAATACAAAGTGCTACAACTTTAGTATGTGTAAAGGAGTTTCTTGTGGATTTAGAAAATTGTGCATCTTTAAATGATTTCAATGAACAAAATTTTAATGATGTTTTTACAAGGATTTCTTTTAAAATTTTGTCCCTCCTTCAAATAATAGTCATGCATACATAACTGTCATCTATTTAAATGTTATTTGTGTCCGTGCATTGTGCGTGTTCTACACACACATAATTAAGACTCATATTTGACCATTTAATCTACTATAACTCATAACTACGTTACTTAAAAACATTTTTGGTCTACTAATCCAATATGTTTTTGTTAGAATCTTAAGTTTTGATGAAGACTAAAATATGAAAGAACAAGCCAAACACTTAGAGAATATTAGGTTAATATAGAACCCCAAGTTAGAGTGCTTCCGGATGTGGATTTACTTCCGGATGGACTAAGACTAGCGCTCGCGGATGAACGTCTCATCCCCCAGCGACAGTAAGTATATCACTAAGTCATAACTCAGTCTAAGAGCATTAGTGCATAAAATCCTTGAGACTAAGTTAGGAAGCTTCCGGATGTAGATTTGCTTCCGATTGTATTAAGACTAGCGCTGGCTGTTGGTATGGATAACACTGAGCGCCAGTGACCATAACCCAACGTCCAGTGGATTTGCTTCCGAATGCTTAGTGACTAGCGCTGGCTGTTGGTATGGATAACACTGAGCGTCAGTGAGTAAAATGTGAACATAATCCAACGTCCAGTGAAAGTGCTTCCGGATGTGGAATTGCTTCCGGATGGAAAAGAACTCCCTTAGACTAAGTGCACTCCCACTGCATGTGAGTATGTGCTATTATTGTTAAGATTAACGTTCAAAATGCAGTACACTGAG
Organism: Mimosa pudica; assembly: GCA_029929735.1. Taxonomy (NCBI): domain Eukaryota; kingdom Viridiplantae; phylum Streptophyta; class Magnoliopsida; order Fabales; family Fabaceae; genus Mimosa; species Mimosa pudica. The sequence goes on along the minus strand of JAKELP010000022.1, from coordinate 241,532 downwards.
TAAAGTTGCTTCCGGATGTGGACTTGCTTCCGCAAGCAATCAGAATGTCAGAACGTTCAGAGCAATGTAGTGTCAGAATGCTTTTGACAGAGTAGAGGTGTCAGAACTACTTTTCAAAGATAAAGCAAAGTCAACCCTGCTAAGCATTAATGGAGCATTAATTGGGCAAACGGTAACTTGGGAAAAACGGCCATATTCAAACGGCTAACCCACCTACCAAGAGTGAGAATACTTGAAGACTATATAAACAAGCTCACCTTCATTTATGAAGACAACTAATATCTTTGACATCTTGAAGAAAGCTAGAGTGAGAAATCAAGAAATCCTTCAAGCATTTAAAGATGCCCAGAAAAGAGAAAGAGCATTTAACTCATTGAGAGTTCTTTTCATCTACTTATCTTGTACTCTTTGTGGTTAAGTCTCTTCTTGTATTAAAAGCATTAATTGTACTTAAGTGTGTAACATTATCCGTTCTTGAAGAGAACTAAGTTTAGAAAATCCTTTATTTGTAAAGGTTGAACCCTTGCTGGTTGTAAGGGGGAGCTAGTTAGAAAGGTTGCAAGTGAGCCTTGAGTAAAACTTGTGGTTGTAAGGTTGCAAGTGATCCCGTCCAAAACTTGCGGTTGTAAAGGTTCCAGGTGAACCCGTTTCTAAAACCTGGGGATAGTGGAACTCAACCTGGGTGGTTGAGAACTGGACGTAGGTCAGGAAGACCGAACCAGTATAAACTCTTGTGTTGTTATTGTTTGAATTTTATTTGGTAGCACAATTCACCCCCCTCTTGTGCATCCATTACTTTCATTTGGTATCAGAGCGGGTCTTTCTAACTTGATTCCAACGAATCTAGAAAGTAAAGATCCAGTAATGGATACAGATTATTCCTCGCCAGATGTCTCTATTCAACCCAACAAGCCTCCAGGTTTTGATGGGTATAACTATCCATTCTGGAAATTCTGAATGGAGACCTACATCAAGTCCAGCGACATCTGACTCTGGGATGTGATTGAACATGGGAATCACACCCCTCTAGATGATGATGGCTTTGCAAAGCAGCGATCCAGACACATCAATGAGGACTATGCTCTAGTCCAGCTAAACTTCAGGGCCATGCACGACATTCAATGTGCCCTTAGTCCTAAGGAGTTTCATAGGATCAGCCACCACAAAACTGCTAAGGATATGTGGGAGGCTCTTGAAGCTGCTCACTCTGGAACCTAGGGAGTGAAGGCAAGACGGGTCGAGATGTTGGTAGAAGAATTTCATAAATTTGCCATGATTAGTCCAACTGAGCTAATCAGAGAGCTGGAGCTCAGGTTCACTCATCTTATCAATAACCTGGCCTCCCTGGGCAAAGACATTCCTGAAAGAGAACAAGTCAGCAAAATCTTAAAAGTCTTGAAAGGTGATTGGATCACCAAAGTTACAATCTTGCAGGAAGTCCAAGGAGAGTCAACCAGCTCCATCACTGCACTGTTTGGTACTCTGGCTGAGTACGAACCAACCCTGCTGGCTCAGAGAGCTCCTCAAGTCTCATCCAAAACCAAGAATCTTGCCCTTGTTGCTCCCAGCAAGGAGAAGAATGATGATAATGATGACGATGAGGATGATGAGGAGGAATTGGATGATGAGGTGATGGCTATGATGGTGAGAAAATTCAGAAAGTTCTTCAAGAAGAAAGGAGGCTTTCAGAAAGGTGATTCCAGCCAGAGGAAGGGATCTAAGAAGGAAAGGGCCCCGTAGTGCTTTGAATGTAAAAAGTCTGGCCACTTCAAGGCTGAGTGTCCAAGCCTGCAGAGATCAAAGGGGAAGGACAAAAGAAAAGACTTTGTATCCTCTATCTGGGTGAATAGCTCAGACGAGGAAGCAAGTGATGAGGAAGAGGTTGCCAACCTCTGTCTGGTTGCCAGAGAAGATGATGAGGGAACATCCTCAGATTTTGATCCCATCCAGGAGGACAGTGAGGTAACTTTTTCTGAACTACAAGAGGCTTATAATGAGGTTCACGAAGAATTCTCCCGATTATGTAAAGCCTATAAAGTATTGAAAAGTAAAAAGGAATCACTTGAGTCCAAGGTGGACTCACTGAGTGAAGAGCTAGTGGAAGCCAGAAAGCTTCCGGTAGCGGATGGCAAGGGTTCCTCCCAAGCAGAACCCAATGCCTCAATACTTGAGAGCTGCCCTAGTTGCAATAAAATCTCAGCTGAAAGAGATAAACTGCAAAATGCCCTGCAGAAGTTCACAAATGGATCTGAAATGTTAAATATCATTTTAATGAATCAGAGGGCATATAGGGACAAGACTGGCTTAGGATACACACCTAGAGGGAAAAAGTGGGTGGAACCAAAAGTGAAGCCCTACTTAAAATTCTTCCATAGAGCCACTGAGCACAGCTCCACACCTTTTAGCTTCTGTAATTATTGTAACAGGAAGGGACACTCCACGTCCACCTGTAATGCTAAGAAGCATGGAGCAAACAACTCCTATAAATGGGTCCCAAAAGGAACCAAGGCTACAAAAGATCCTCCCCCAAGAAAAGAAACTAGGGGAGGACAGGGATCCAGAGGCTGGAAGCAATCCTCAAGGAAAACCCAAGAGCCTAGAGCCAACACTAGGCCAGAGGCACAGATTAATCATAAGCCCAAGGTCAAAACTAACACTGGACCAAGGGCTCTGGGAACTAATGATAGAGGACCCAAGAAAGGTTGGGTACCTAAGCTTGCTTGATTCTTTCAGGTGTGTCTCAAAGCATCCAAGAATAGGAAGTGGTATATTGACAGCGGATGCTCGAGACATATGACTGGAGACAGAGACAAATTCAAATCCTTGGTGATCAAAGAAGGAGCCACAGTTACCTTTGGAGGAAATCAAAGTGGAAAGATCACCGGAGTTGGAGAAGTTGGGTCAGTGAAAGACGTCTATCTGGTGGATGGTCTCTGTCACAACCTGCTGAGCGTGAGCCAGAGCACTAACAAAGGAAATTGGGTAATCTTTGATTCACATGAGTGTATGATAGTTGATAAGCAAGATCTGAACCTAGATAAGGCCAACCTAAAATGCAAACTTAAGGCAAACAGAAATGGAAACCTATACACTCTAGATTTATGTCAACAACTGGAAGAAAAATGCTTAATATCTGTTAGAATCTTAAGTTTTGATGAAGACTAAAATATGAAAGAACAAGTCAAACACTTAGAGAATACTAGGTTAATATAGAATCCCAAACTAGAGTGCTTCCAGATGTGGATTTACTTCCGGATGGACTAAGACTAGCGCTCGCGGATGAACTTCTCATTCCCCAGCGACAGCAAGTATATCACCAAGTCATAACTCAGTCTAAGAGCATTAGTGGATGAAATCCTTAAGACTAAGTTAGGAAGCTTCCGGATATAGATTTGCTTCCGATTGTATTAAGACTAGCGCTGGCTGTGGGTATGGATAACACTGAGCACCAGTGACCATAACCCAACGTCCAGTGGATTTACTTCCGAATGCCTAGTGACTAGCGCTGGCTGTTGGTATAGATAACACTGAGCGTCAGTGAGTAAAATGTGAAGATAAACCAACGTCCAGTGAAAGTGCTTCCGGATGAAAAAGAACTCTCTTAGACTTAGTGAACTCCCACTGCATGTGAGTATGTGCCTTTATTGTTAAGACTAACGTTCAAATGCAGTACACTGAGTAAAGTTGCTTCCGGATGTGGACTTGCTTCCGCAAGCAATCAGAATGTCAGAACGTTCAGAGCAATGCAGTGTCAGAATGCTTTTGAGAGAGCAGAGGTGTCAGAACTACTTTTCAGAGATAAAGCAAGGTCAACCCTGCTAAGCATTAATGGAGCATTAATTGGGCAAACGGTAACATGGGATAAACGACCATATTCAAACGGCTAACCCACCTACCAAGAGTGAGAATACTTGAAGGCTATATAAACAAGCTCACCTTCATTTATGAAGACAACTAATATATTTGACATCTTGAAGAAAGCTAGAGAGAGAAACTAAGCAAGGGGTTAACCTTTACACTTAAAGGATTTTTCTGACTAAGTTCTCTCAAAGAACGGATGGTGTTACACACTTAAGTACAATAAATGCTCTTATAACAGAAAGAGACTTAACTACAATGAGTACAGAATGAGTAGATGAAAAGATCACTCAAAGTGTTAAATGCTCTTCGCTTTTCTGGGCTGCTTTGAATGCTTGAAGATGTTCTTAGTTTCTCGCTCTAACTTCTCTCAAGAATATTCAAAGATAATTGATTGCATCATAAATGAAGTTGAGCTCCCTTATATAGTCTTCAAACATTTTGAACTCTTGGTAGGTGGGCTAGCCGTTTGAATATGGCCGTTTTTCCCTTGTTACCGTTTGCCCATTAAATGCTTCATCAATGCATAGCAGGGTTGACTTGCTTTATCTCTGAAAAGTAGTCCTGACACCTCTGCTCTGACATAAGCATTCTGACACTGCATCTCTGAACGTTCTGACATTCTGTTTGCTTGCGGAAGCAACTTCTCATCCGGAAGCAACCTTACTTAGTGTGCTGCACTTGAACGTTAGTTTAGCAATATAAGCACATAGTCACATGCAGTGGGTGTTCTCCTAGTCTATGATGCATCCGGAAGCACTTTTACATCCGGAAGTAAAACTACTAGATGAAGGATTTTGTTCACTATTACTCTCTCTCGTTCAGTGTCCCTCAATCCAACAGTCAGCGCTAGTCACTAAGCTATCGGAAGCACTTTCACTTGATGTGGTGAACTCACTGACGCTTAGGGTAATATCTCTTCTATCAGCCTGTGCCAGTCTAAATCTAACAGGAAGCAATTTTACTTGACGAGGCTGATTCACTGACGCTTGGGGTTATTCTATTCTATCAGTCTGCGCGAGTCAAAATCTAACAGGAAGCAGTTTCACTTGACGTTGCATTTTTACTGACGCTTGGGGTTATATCTATTTTATCAACCTGCGCCAGTCTAAATCTAACAGGAAGCAATTTCACTTCCGGTTGAAACATAGCTTAGTCTTAAGGTTTTGTGTACCTAATGCTCATGGACTAAGTTAATTCCCTAGTGAATTACTCGCTGCCGCTGGGGGATAAATCATTCATCCGCGTGCGCGAGTCCTAGACTATCCGGAAGTAAATCCACATCCGGTTGCACTCTTACTTGGGATCCTATGTTATCCTATTGCTTCCTAAGAACTTGGTCTAATCTTTTATATTTTAGTCTTCATCAAAACTTAAGATTCTAACAAACTCATTGAGTGATCTTTTCACCTACTTATCTTGTACTCTTTGTAGTTAAGTCTCTTCTTGTATTAAGAGCATTTATTGTACTTAAGTGTGTAACATTATCCATTCTTGAAGAGAACTAAGTTTAGAAAATCCTTTATTTGTAAAGGTTGAACCCTTGCTGGTTGTAAGGGGGAGTTAGTTAGCAAGGTTGCAAGTGAGCCTTGAGTAAAACTTGTGGTTGTAAGGTTGCAAGTGATCCCGTTCAAAACTTGCGGTTGTAAAGGTTCCAGGTGAACCCGTTGTAAAACCTGGGGATAGTGGAACTCAGCCTGGGTGGTTGAGAACTGGACGTAGGTCAGGTAGACCGAACCAGTATAAACCCTTGTGTTATTATTACTTGTTTTTTATTTGGTAGCACAATTCACCCCCCCTCTTGTGCATCCATTACTTTCAATATCTAGTGATGAAAATAGTTGGCTTTGGCATAAAAGGCTAGCACATGTTAATTTTACTCAACTTGACATGTTAATTAAGAAAGAGCTAGCTATAGGTATTCCATCTTTCAAAGTTAAGCATGATTATATTTGTGAATCCTGCCAACGAGTGAAGCAAACAAATCCAAGAAGAGAGTCTCCACCAGCAGGCCCTTGGAACTAATCCACATGGATTTGGTTGGGCCAGCTAGAGTGAAGAGCTTGGGTGGAAACCTGTATGCTCTAGTGGTGGTGGATGACTATTCTAGGTTCCCTTGGACAATGTTTCTTGCCTCTAAGCAAGATACTTTTGATGTCTTTGTTGTCCTGGCTAAGAAAGTGCAGAATGAGAGAAACCTCAAAATCACTGCCATAAGGACAGACCATGGGGGAGAATTTGAGAACCATAGCTTCTCTGAGCTGTGTGAGCAGAATGGTATTGATCATAACTTCTCAGCTCCTAGAACTCCTCAGCAAAACGGTGTAGTCGAGAGGAAGAACAGGGTTCTGACTGAGATGGCCAGGAGCATGCTCAATGAGAAAGAGGTTTCTCAAGTGTTCTGGGCGGACGCTATGAGCACTGCTTGCTACATCTCTAACAGAGCCTATGTTCGCAAGGGCTTGGACAAGACCCCCTATGAGCTGTACAAAGGCAGAAAGCCCAACATCAGCCACCTCAGAATCTTTGGATCAAAATGCTATGTGCATAACAATGGAAAGGTAAATCTGGGTAAGTTTGATCCAAAAGCTGATATAGGTGTATTCATAGGGTATTCCCTTAGGAGTAAGGCTTACAGAGTATACAACATGAGGACTAGAATTGTAGAAGAATCTATGCATGTTGTATTTGATGAAACTCCTACATGGGAACAATCTACAGAAGATGATGGGATAATAAACCTTCCAAAAACATCATCATCTTCACCACCAAAAGAAACACCAGCAAGCAATCTCAAGGAAGAAGATGAACCCAGTGATGAGCCTATAGTGCAGACAGTGCCTGATGAGGCACAGTTGCCAACAGCTAGGAGACATCACAGGGATCATCCTCTTGATCAAGTGCTTGGTGATGTTTCTTCTGGTGTCAGAACCAGAAGGCAGGTTCAAAATGAAGTTGAGTTTGGAGCCTTCTTATCTCAGATCGAACCAACTTCAGTTGAACAAGCTCTTGAGGACTGCGACTGGATTATTGCCATGCAGGAAGAGCTAAACCAGTTCGAAAGGAGCCAAGTTTGGGAACTAGTCCCAAGGCCGTCTCATCAATCCATAGTTGGGACCAAGTGGGTCTTCAAAAACAAACTGGATGAGACAGGTCAAATAACAAGGAACAAAGCCAGATTGGTAGCCAAAGGGTATAACCAAGAAGAAGGTATAGACTATGAAGAAACCTTTTCTCCAGTCGCTAGACTCGAAGCAATAAGGATTCTTCTAGCCTTTGCATCCATGAAAGGCTTCAGATTATATCAAATGGATGTAAAGAGTGCATTTCTTAATGGTTACATCAAAGAAGAGGTTTATATAGAACAACCTCCTGGCTTTGAGGATCACAAAAATCCTAAACATGTGTATAGGCTAAAGAAAGCGTTGTATGGCCTGAAACAAGCTCTCGAGCTTGGTATGAGAGACTCAGCAGCTTCTTGCTGGGAAAGGGTTTCTCAAGAGGCAAACTAGATAATACACTGTTTATTCTACACAAAGATAGAAACATGCTAATTGTCCAGATTTATGTCGATGATATTATTTTTGGGGCAACTAATGAAAAACTTTGTGAAGAATTTTCTAAGACTATGCAGGGAGTATTTGAAATGTCAATGATGGGAGAACTAACGTTCTTCCTAGGCCTGCAAATTAAGCAAAAGAAGAATGACATATTCATCTCCCAAGCTAAATACTGCAGAGAGCTACTCAAGAAGTTTGGGATGGATGAGTGCAAGGAGTATGACACTCCCATGAGTACCACTGCAGCACTCGATGCTGATGCAAAGGGTAAATCTGTCAGCCTGCCCATGTATAAGGGAATGATAGGTTCCCTGCTGTAATTAACGGCAAGTAGGCCTGACATTCAATTTAGTGTAGGCATGTGTGCTAGGTTTCAAGCCAACCCCAAGGAGTCACATCTAACATGTGTTAAACGTATTCTAAGATACCTTGAGGGAACACAAGAGCTTGGTCTTTGGTATCCCAGAGGTAACCAAGAGTTCTTGTGGGCTTACTCTGACTCTGACCATGCAGGTTATAAAACTGATAGAAAGAGTACGAGTGGACAATGTGCCTTCCTTGGTGGTTGTCTGGTCTCTTGGGCTAGTAAAAAGCAAACCTGCGTGTCTTTATCATCCACAGAGGCAGAATACATTGCTGCAGCAAGCTGTTGTGCCCAAGTATTGTGGCTGAAGAACCAACTGAGAGATCTTGGCTTGGAGTTCCCTGAGGCTCCCATACTTTGTGACAACACAAGCACTATCAGCCTCGCCAAGAATCCGGTTCAGCACACAAGGACAAAGCACATTGATGTCAGACATCACTTCATCAGAGATCATGTTCAAAAGAAGGATGTCAAAGTGCAATTCGTCCCCACTCAGCATCAGCTTGCTGATATTTTCACCAAGCCTCTGGGGGTTGATCAATTTACATTCATAAGAGGTGATTTGGGAATGGTAAACCCAAATGAAGTTTAATTCTTCAAAATAAACTTGTGCTTAATTGATTAAAACATGCAACTATACTAACTTAGGCATCGGAGTGCCAATCTTTAGTTTTGCAGGTCCTCCACAATGTTGAATCTTAAGTGAGTCCAACCGGAAGCAAAATCACTTCCGGATACTCTTTAGCTGGCGCTGGATGACAACTCAAAGTGACCTGGAGCAGCACTCCAACCTGAAGCAAAACCACTTCCGGATGCTCTTCTGCTGGCACTGAGCGTTGAGTCAAAGTGAGCGTGAGCGCCAGTGTCTGAACAAAGGGACACGTCACCTCAGAAAACGTTTCATCTTCTCACACCAAAAATGATGACTCTTCTGACATTGTGCAGAGACACGTGTCACAAAGGTGCGACATTTCAATTTGAATATTTACGTTACCCAATGAACAAACGCATGCTTTCATGAAGAGTCATTATGAGCATTTACCCGTTGCGACATTGCATATAAATAGGAAGCCGTTTTCACTTTTACTTTTCACTTGCACAAATTTCTTACCCACAAAACTCTCTGCATACATTCATATTGTTCTTCATCTTCTTCATCTTCTTCATCGCATTTAAACCTTAAATCCACACAAAAATGGCCGGATCACATGAGACAAACCCCAACACTGAGATAGCCACTTCTTCCAAGAAATCGAAGTCCAAAAGTAGCAAATCTGGGCATTCACGAAAATCTGGAAAATCACATGAACATCATGAACAGCAAGCACATTCTGGGCAATCTGGGCCTCAACAAGAACACTCGAAGAAGAAGGGGAAGAAGAGGGTTCAGTTTAGCGAAGAGCCCTCATCCAAAAGACAACGAGTAGAGGAGTATGATGATCCTCGTATATGCAGAGATGGGCCATTGGAGGCTGTTTCCTCCAAATTTGAAACTGTCAAACCCTATTTCAACACCGGGATGTACTTAGATCTGGACAAGATAGATGAACTAGGGTTTCCACACTTGAGGCCATTTCTGGAAAAATACATGCCCTGGCTGGGGATTAACCAGGAGTACAATATCAACATCCTGCGGGTGTTCTGCGAGTCTCTCACTGGTAAGGTCAAGCATAAGAAGGTGGATGGGAAGGAACAGATTCGGAGAGTTACCTTCACTGCCACAGTAAGGGGGAGAACCTTCAGGTTCACTTGGAGGGACATCAACGACCTAATGGGGATCACTGAGGAAGGAATGAATGAGTGGCTATACCCTGAGACACTCAAACTCAGCAAGAAGGAACTTGAAAAGGTTTATGACACTAAAGGGAAGAAGGTGTCCGGGATGTCTGACTCCAACAGGCTCTTATACTACGTCTACTCCCGCATGATGACAGACAAAGGGGGGAACTTCAACGAGTTCACTCTCCTGGATAACCCCTGGTTCCCCAGACTCCTCTCCCAGCAGCCAATCAACCCAGGGCAGTTGATCAGTCTTGAGTTGCACAGATGGATGGTCAACAATAAGGCTGGAAGTATCCCCTACCCCACTATCATCGCCTTCCTTCTTGAGAAGAATTTGATCAAGGCTACATCTACTGAAGATTAAGATCTCAAGAAGACCAAGGCCACTCGCTCAGGCTCTCAGGCAGGCAGTGCCTCTCACACCTCCGTTCCCTCTGTATCAGGTGCAGGGGATCAAGAGGTAGACTCTCATCCCGGTCCAAGCAGAGTTGCGAGGGTGCCAGTTACTGTTAAAGCATTTGCCCAGGAGATAAAGGAGGAGATTCTCCTTAAGCTGATTGACTCCTTGGTGGCTCCTCTTCGTAACGAGTGTGATACTGGCTTCCAGCAGCAGGGGGAACGAATCCAGAGGCTCGAGGATCGAGTAGGTCAGGTCGAGGTTCAACTAGGAAGACTGGACGCCAAGTTAGACCTCATTCTCAATCACCTTCAGATCCCTCAACCACAAGGTACCTTACCACCACCTCCTCCTCCTAACCCACCTCCTCCTCCTCCACAAAATGACCAACTTCCACCTCCTCCTCCTCAGAATACCCAACAACCCCAAACATCACCTAACAATGACCATCAACCATCACCCTAAAACTCCACTCAAAACTCACCCCAACACTCCTCTCGCCAATCACCACTTAACTCCAACAACTCCCCATCTCCACAAAATTCCACAAACCCTTCACCACCCCCAAGCCCCACAGAGCCCTCAAATCCTCCTCCTAACACTCAACCCACCTTAGCCCAATCCCTTGGGTTTACCTCTCCAGATCACCCCCTTCACACCTACTTCCTCCGAGACCAACCCCCTATTCCATGGAGAGTTAAACAACCCGCCGCCTACTCCTCCACCTACCCCTTCGATGGGCTATTCACTCACCCCGACTTCTTCGAACGAAACACAGTCCTCTTCCCAAACCCTCCTAATTCACCAGACCACAACACACCCACATCCTCGCCCGAATCCTCACCCTCCTCTTCACCCACTCAGTCCTCCCTGCCCCTCGCCCTCCTTAATGATGACAAAAGGGGGAGAGATGCTGCTATCGCCCTCCGCCATACCATGGAAGTAAGGGATGTCCTGAGTCAACCATCCCTCTGGCTCGATGAAGACATCACAGCCGCTCTTCGCCGAGCCATGGATCTTCAAAGATTGGGTGGTGCTGAGAGTCTGATCAGAGGGGAAGCCATCCGATTTATGCAACAGCAGCGATCAGATGAGCAAAGGTCCAAGTGGGAAATGGTTGTGTATGAGCAAAATGAAGAAATCCCACAGCTAGAATCTTCATCTTCTGAGCCTCCTTCCCCTGAGCATGGCAAGAATATAGTTGAGGAAATAATGATGAAGTATGGCCTGAAGAAGATTAACCACCCTCCAATAGTAATTGCTAAACCAATTTCTTCTCCTTCTGGGCCAACATCTGCTACTCCTCCATCTGAGCCAACCTCTGCTCCTCCTCCTTCAGCAGTTAAGTATAGTGAATCAAGAAAGAAGGCAGTTGCTAGAAAGCATGCCAATAAGAGTACTACTACCTCTACTGAGTCTGAAAGTGAGCAAGAGATTCCATCTGTCCAAGTTGAGATCATACCTGAGACTCAGCCATCTTCTCAAGAGGTGCATGCCATCCCAATTCTAAAAGAAGTTAAGCTGGAGATAGAGGACATGACTCCTGAAGAATTTGAGAGGTATGGGTACACGGATAAGATCTCCTTTGGTCAGATGGCTTGCCTGGATGCTGAGAGAGCAAGAGCCAAGCCTACTCAACCAATAGGCAAGGGCAAAGGAAGGGGTAAAGGCAAAGGGAAAAGGAAAGCCCAGGAAGTTGAGGAGGACCCCAACTTCCCAGTGTGGAATTTGAAGATCAGGGCAGTCCACTATCCAAATGGCGAGGTCACTCCCTTCTCGGATGCAACTGGGTTCCCTGGGTTTGAGGAAATTGAAAATATGAAGAAAGCCTTTGAGGAATCCGTTGAGTCTGAGAGACTCAGAAGGGAGAGGGAAGAGGAAGAGCTTCAAAGGATTATTGCCTAGATCGACCAGAATGTGAAGGATGCCCACTTAGCCCAGCTCCAAAAAGAGAATGAGGATAGGCAAAGAGAGAGGGAGAGGAAAAAGAGACACCAACTTTAAACCCCACTCTACCCCATACATTTACCTTAGAAATTTTTCTTTTCTCATACTTTTCATGCATAGTTCATTTTGCAATGTTGTTGATTACTTGTAAATTTTATCTGTTATTGTCATTCTAACTTGTAATCTTTTGTTCATCAATGATAATTACCTTAGTTGTTTGTGCTTTATCTATTTATTACTTTCAATTCTTTCATATGAGCTTAATTAGATAACTTAGTTTGTCATCATCAAAAAGGGGGAGAATGTTAGAATCTTAAGTTTTGATGAAGACTAAAATATGAAAGAACAAGCCAAACACTTAGAGAATATTAGGTTAATATAGAACCCCAAGTTAGAGTGCTTCCGGATGTGGATTTACTTCCTGATGGAATAAGACTAGCGCTATCGGATAAACATCTCATCCCCCAGCAACAGCAAGTATATCACTAAGTTATAACTCAGTCTAAGAGTATTAGTGTATAAAATCCTTGAGACTAAGTTAGGAAGCTTCCGGATGTAGATTTTCTTCCGATTGTATTAAGACTAGCGCTGGCTGTTGGTATGGATAACACTGAGCGCCAGTGACCATAACCCAACGTCCAGTGGATTTGCTTCCGAATGCTTAGTGACTAGCGCTGGCTGTTGGTATGGATAACACTGAGCGTCAGTGAGTAAAATGTGAACATAATCCAACGTCCAGTGAAAGTGCTTCCGAATGGAAAAGAACTCCCTTAGACTAAGTGCACTCCCACTGCATGTGGGTATGTGCTATTATTGTTAAGACTAACGTTCAAAATGCAATACACTGAGTAAAGTTGCTTCCGGATATGGAATTGCTTCCGCAAGCAATCGGAATGTCAGAACGTTTAGAGCAATGCAGTGTCAGAATGCTTTTGAAAGAGCAGAGGTGTCAGAACTATTTTTCAGAGATAAAGCAAAGTCAACCCTGCTAAGCATTAATGGAGCATTAATTGGGCAAATGGTAACTTGGGAAAAACGGCCATATTCAAACGGCTAACCCACCTACCAAGAGTGAGAATACTTGAAGACTATATAAACAAGCTCACCTTCATTTATGAAGACAACTAATATCTTTGACATCTTGAAGAAAGCTAGAGTGAGAAACTAAGAAATCCTTCAAGCATTCAAAGCTGCCCAGAAAAGAGAAAGAGCATTTAACTCATTGAGAGTTCTTTTCATCTATTTATCTTGTACTCTTTGTGGTTAAGTCTCTTCTTGTATTAAGAGCATTAATTGTACTTAAGTGTGTAACATTATCCGTTCTTGAAGAGAACTAAGTTTAGAAAATCCTTTATTTGTAAAGGTTGAACCCTTGCTGGTTGTAAGGGGGAGCTAGTTAGAAAGGTTGCAAGTGAGCCTTGAGTAAAACTTGTGGTTGTAGGGTTGCAAGTGATCCCGTCCAAAACTTGCGGTTGTAAAGGTTCCAGGTGAACCCGTTTCTAAAACCTGGGGATAGTGGAACTCAACCTGGGTGGTTGAGAACTGGACGTAGGTCAGGAAGACCGAACCAATATAAACTCTTGTGTTGTTATTGTTTGAATTTTATTTGGTAGCACAATTCACCCCCCTCTTGTGCATCCATTACTTTCAGTTTTTATCAATTTCACATGCTTAAATATGAAATCGGTTGTTATAGGTCAATGACATCAAACTCATATTTGATTCATGTAATGAGTTACCATCGAGTAATTATTCTGAGTATTCATGTATCATATCATGGTTTTCATGAAGCTTCATCATTTATATTAAGGCATGTAAATTCTAAGAAATACCAAAATATACAATAGCTTGCATTACTAGAATACAAATTCTAAGAATTTAAGATCAAGTTGTACTGTCTAAGATATTTTTTCTATAAAGTATTTCCACAAATATTCGTAAGTAATATGTATATTTTTCATATTTCCCCGCACATCGCGCGAGTTCTGTACTAGTTATTGGTGAATTATTATGCACATGCTCATATGTGGTTAAATGGAAAATATTAGCTTAATTGCTTTCATTTTAAGTAACCAAGGGTATTTTTGGTCATTTTCACTATTTGGTGCATTCTTATTTGTAGGGGGTCCCACGTGGGCCCCACATACCCTTGGGAGTGCTTTGGTGGCAAGGAATTGGCTAAGGAGGCAAGGGAAAGCATAAAGTTGAGTTTTACCACTTTTGGTAAGACAAGGCAAAAAGACACTTTGAGAGCATCTTACCAAAAGTGGTAAAATTGGCTCCAGCTTCAAATTTCAATTTTGGAGCTTCAACTAGGGCAATTTTGGAATTGCAAGAAAGGTTTTTAAGAGAGGAATGAGAGGAGAAAGCATTTGAAAACTTGGAGGTCATCTCATATTTTTCCTACATTTCCCAAACTACCCTTTGCACCCTCATACACACACATACCCCTCTTGGCCTTACACACACATATTCACTTAACTATTTGATATGGCCGAGATATACACTCAATAAACCTTCATTTACCTTACATTTGGGTTTAATTTACACTTAATTTGGATGATAATCCCAAAGCTAATCATCCATATAAAAACCCAAAGTTTGACATTCGCCTCAACATTCTACACTTCACTTTCTCTCTCTTGACCCATTTTCTCTCATCTCTCTCACCTACATTTCGCCATTTCCTCTTCCTCCATGGCTTCCACTTCAAAATTCCTTCTCCTCTCCACCTCCATGAAGCTTGGCTAAGCTCCTTTCTTCCTTCTCCAAGCGAATGACACTTTGAAGATTAGCATTCATTCGGCTTCATGTATTTGTGAGATTACATGTGTTATGTTTGTAAGTTTGACATATAATGTGCTTGGCTTTCTCTTTGATCTAAGGTTAGCAAAGTTAGGAAGCTTGTATATCTAGGTTTCTACTTTAATTACAACTTACAAACCTCTCTTTGTATGCTTTTCATATGAAAACTATGGTATGATCTTTTGTAGCTTCATGAGAACAAGTATTAGTGATTACTTTATATTTGTTACTTGAAGTGAATGACTTATATAGGCACTAGATTTAGTCCTATTTTGCCTTAGTGTATGAGAAGCATGGAAAGAGCCTTTGATTTGATTATCTTTGTTAAATTCTCTTAGGTCACTTTTAGATTTAAGTTATCTAGAGGATTTAGCTAAGATATATCAAAAGTTCTCAAATACATGAAGTCTAATTAATCCTAAAGTGCAAAGTAGCTTGGAGAGGGAGGTAATATCTCTTGATTGTTCTAAATTTCTTTTCGGCTAGTTGCTTATTTTTAGCATTAATTGTAGTTTGTTAATCAAAATCATCACTCTCAAACCTTTGGTAATTTGTGTGGCCATTAAACCTAGAATTTGCAAGATATTGAACCAAAATTGTGAAGAGACCTAACTCACCACTAGCTCCTAGTAGTTGAGATTAGTATTTAGTTAACCTTTTTAGGGCGACAATTAAGGTTAATCAGCTATTGTCTTTGGCCTTGATAAGTTTCGGCCATATTTGCTTCACTCTGAGGTGATTATATTTACGGACCATGCGGCTGTCCGGTACTTGCTTTCCAAGCAACAAACAAAGCCTAGACTCTTGAGGTGGGTGTTGCTTTTACAAGAGTTTGAGGTGGAGATAAAAGATTGAGCTAGAAGAGAAAATATTGTAGCCAACCATTTGAGCCGATTGCCATTGGATGTGGAAGGTATTGATGACTTTAATTTTGTTTGTGATACTTTCCCGGATACTTTGTTGTGTGCCTTGAATTCTAAGAAAGATCCATGGTATGCTCATTGAAAGTGAGGATGCACAAGAGGGGGGTGAATTGTGCTACCAAATAAAACAAACAATAAAAACACACAAGATTTTTATACTGGTTCGGTCCAACTCTTGACCTACGTCCAGTTCTCAATCACCCAGATTGAGTTCCACTAACCCCAGGTTTTACAACGGGTTCACCTGGAACCTTTACAACCGCAAGTTGTACAATGGGAACACTTGCAACCTTACAACCGCAAGTTTTACAACGGGCTTACTTGCAACCTTACAGACTCGCTCCCCCTTACTACCTGTAAGGGTTCAACCTTTTACACAAAGGATTTTCTAACTTAGTTTTCTCAAAGAACAGATGATGTTACTCACTTAAGTACAATGAATGCTCTCAATAAATGAAGAGACTTAACTACAAAGAGTACAAGATGGATAATAAATAAAACTCTCAATGTATTAAGTGCTCTCTTGCTTTTCTGGGCAGCTTTGAATGCTTGAAGAGTATGCTCGGTTTCTCTCTCTAGTTTCTTTGATTCTCTCTTCGTTAGTTCTTCATAAATGATGATGAACTTCTGTATATATCATCTTCAAGGATTCTCTCTCTTGGTAGGTAACAATGCCGTTTGAATTTAGTCGTTATTGCCTTGTTACCGTTGAACCAATTAATGCTCCATTAATGCTCAGCAGGATTGACTTGCTTTATCTCTGAAAAGCAACTCTGACAACTTTGCTCTGCCAAAAAGCATTCTGACAACTGCACTGCTGATGTTCTGACATTCTGATTGCTACCGGAAGCAATTCCACATCCGGAAGCAACAACACTCAGTTCTGCACTTAAACGTTAGTCCAATAATATCAACACATAGTCACATGCAGTGGGAGTTCAATTGTCTATGGGAAGCACTTTTACTTCCAGAAGCAATTTCACATCCGGAAGCACTCCTACTAGAAACTATGTTATGACTTAGAGTTATATCTACTGACGCTCGGTGTTGTCTAATCCAATAGACGGCGCTAGTCACTCAATTTACACTAAGACTATCGGAAGCAATTCTGCATCCGGTTGTGTCCTAACTTAGTCTCAAGGATTTGGTACTCTAACATTCTAGACTAAGTTCTGACTTAGTGACTTACTTGCTTTCGCTGTGGGATGAGCCTTTCATCTGCGAGCGCTAGTCCTAATCCATCCGGAAGTAAATCCACATCCGATTGTACTCTTACTTGGGGTTCTATATTAACCTAATTCTTTCTAAGTGTTTAACTGTTTCTTTCATATTTTGGTCTTCATCAAAACTTAAGATTCTAACACTCATCTTGTGAATTACATTGTGGCCGAAGTGATTTCTCCTTCTTTGAATAAAAATCAAGCTCAAAAATTTAAGAGGGATGCAAATTATTATGTTTGGGATGAACCACACTTGTGGAGGTTGTGTAATTATCAAATCATAAGGAAGTGTGTGTATGATGATGAGATCTCATCCATCTTGGAGTTTTGTCATTCCCTAGCTTGTGGAGGCCACTTTGGTGCAAGGAAAACCTCAAGGAAGAATTTGGAGGCCGATTTCTATTGGATTACCTTGTTTAAAGATGCATATGAGTTTTGTTAAGCTTGTGATAGGTGTCAAAGATTTGGAGGCTTGACAAAGAGGCATGAGATGAAACAAATGCCTATGATCTTTTGTGATGTGTTTAATGTATAGGGAATTGACTTCATGGGACCTTTTCCACCTTCTTGTGGTTATACCTACATCCTTTTGGCCATGGACTACTTCTCTAGGTGGGTGGAGGTCGTGCCTATGATTTGACTGTGAACCAATCGCCTTGGGGTTAAAATCACAATTTTAATCCAAGGATTGCAAATAGGGTGCAATCCCGGGTCGTCTCACTTTGTGGAGTACTTTAACTACCCTAACTTAGGTAAATGCAAACTAGGATTGACATAAAAGGGGTGTGATTTTTGGTGTTTTGGAAATCATTGAAAGAAATTAATTAAAAGAAAGATAACACTTGTTTTTGTGATTTTTGATTAAGCAAAAGGAAAAAGTTGGTTGGTTTTAAATCAATGTAATGAAAAGGCTTTTGGTGGTGATTCAATAGTTCAATTACTTCTTTAAAAATATTGGGAGTTAAAACTTTCATCAAGTCTATTAGAAAAATCCCAAAGCAACCACTAAGGGTCCTCTAGTCCTAATTGATGTTAAATCAAACAATTAGTTGAAACTAGTCATCTCTTAGGGTTAAAGTTAAGCACCACTTGATGTGTATTGAATATAAGTTTGAAAACCACTTTCCTCTTGAGAATGTGCAAACACAATGTAACATACTGTTACTAATTCCCTGATTAATTCAATAATACCTTTACTAACTATGATAGAAAAATGATTTCCATAATATTAATAAATCTATCATAGTTAGAAAAAGAATTTCCTAATAATAATCATTATCCATGATAGAAAAGAATTTCCTAACACAACCTGAACATTATCATGGATAATTAATAGCTAACCATGTTAGAAAAGAATCACCTAATAACATGGTTAGAAAAAGAAGTAACCTATTACAATTCTCATAGCTAACCATGTTAGAAAAGAATCACCTAACATGGTTAGAAAAAGGAGCAACCTACTACAATTCTCCAATTAACCAATAATATCAATACAAATAAAAATATGCGGAAGCGCATGCAGACCTATACATTTTTGGCAATATACATGTCTAAATAATCTAAACAACCTTTGAAACTTAATTCCCTGTCCTGTTGCTCGCGCCTGTGCATGATCACCTGCAAAAATGTAAGTAATCGTGGGGTGAGACAACTTGTCTCAGTAATCTACTACTTAACTCACTATAACAGTGAGATGTGCGGTAGTAAGGGCGTCTAAAGGGTACTACAGTTTTAAAATCAATATATATATATATATATATATATATATATATATATATATATATACAAGAACCAAGCCTCCTTCCATTTATCACTCCAAGCCCTCTGTCACGTCCAAAACAAATCAAGTCCATCCTTTCTACTTTCCAAATATCACTCAAAACCCCTCAATCAATTTCCACATCAATAAACTTCACCATCCAATCTCCAAATCCATGCAGTCATTATTGTAAAACTCATTCATACCTTTCTCAAATCCAATTTCTTGGCGTACATTCATGTACAATCCCTGGTGCTCTACTCATGCCATCCCGGAGGCACTACGCTCGAGCCCTACATATATTCAAAATGAGTTGACACTGTGCCCCTCTCAAAAGTGAGGGGGCAATTTCCCTCTCTGGTAAACCCATGAAAGGGAAACTCCAATCTGTCTCCAATCAGAAAGGGCGCAGTCCCTGTCTCCAATTAGAAAACTGCTGGTCACAGTCTCTAATCTGTTGACCAGTACAAATAACCGTTGATTGGCCTATCAACCGGTTATCATCGCGCGATGGTACATATATCTCAGTGTCATGCAATGATCTCAATTCTTTTCAATATCTCAAACTCATTCAATACCTCAATCACCATCTTTGATACTTTCCATCAAAACAACATTTCAATTCCTCAACCCTAATGTACGATACTTCCAATCCAAATCACTTTCCAATACCTCTGTCCAAGTACCAACTATATATAACTCCACCGCTTTCCATCGAAGAACCTATCAACACAGCTGTCAGAGCACCACACCCATATATATATCCCACTATTCCAGGAAAATCACCACCACCAAACAGGATACTATATAATGTATGAAGTTTCTTTATACAAAAATAATCGTGTTTGAAAGACACCCGATAGCCTGTTTTGTATAAAAATAACCTTTAAAGATTTTGAGGGCTAGAAAGGATTTTGAAAATCCCAACTAACGTCACCCTCAATGTTATAGTAAGGTAAGAGTGATTACCTGTCGCCCTTAGCACTCAGTTGCCTTTTCTCTTTACTTTACCATACCTCGAGATATATATGCAAATCACCTCCTTTCCTAGTATTACATTAAGTAATAACAGTAGGTTAATAATCATTCTAAGTCATAGATTAACTAACGTCTCTCTCGTTTGTTTACTACCCAATCCCCTTGTTTATATTCTCTATCCTAGAAGTTCATTTTCAAGCCAAATCAAAGTTCATTAACACTTCAAAATCATTAAATTCTTACTTCCAATTCTTATTCTTACTAAAGAGCACACAATAGAAGATAAAAAGAACAGGACACCTAGATACGAGCATACATCATTTTATTTTTCAAATCATGAACCAAATAGAAACTCTATCAAATGAAACAAGAATCTCCATTCCTTCTCAATTTCATTCAACCATGGAAATAGAAAACGTGAAATACTTTGACCAACACATGCATGGAACCAAACCAACTTTAAACCTTCATATCAGAATTAAATAAATATGTCAACTCACACCTACGTTCCATTTGAACACTTTAGCCTCCAGTCATAAGTAATGTAATTCACAATAAGTAAACAAGTAATCACTCACCATTTTCACTTTAATCTAATTCTAAAATCATTTAACCCCAATTCACTCCAAGAACATTTGTACCAATTCTACCTTAAAACAAGATTAGCATCACTCAATCATCCAAATAAAATCAACTAATCCAATGTCCATTAAATTTATAAACTAAACTACGGGAACTCATTCCCAATCGCCAACAATCCAGTATTGCACCCAAACAACACCATTTCTCACAACAATTAATATTTACTCTTCCTTGCATCACGTAAATCCAATTATAAGCCAAAGTGACTCTCTATCCTTATTATTCAACCCCAGCCATTTAACACTCGAATTCTTGATTATCATTTGATTGTAATCCCCTTTCTTTCAATCTTCCCAATCTGTAAATTTAAAATATCCCTATGTAATATATTATAACTAGGAAATTCTTTCATCATCTCCTCTCTTCTCTCAAACTCTTCACAACTAGCAATACACATAATCCCTTAATCCTACCACATCATTTCCTTCTCTTTACACACAACTAATTCAATCCCAATACATCAGGTTCACATTCGAAGATAAATATCGATAACTCATAGAAGTTACTATATCATCAAAGTTCATGAAAACATTGAAACCATTTAGTTTAAACCTCTATAGATTTTAAGTAATCTCACATGAGGGTCAAATTTGACAACCATACTTAGGAAATTTTCATTCAACTCCACAAAACGATCCATAGGCTATAACACCACTCTACAACTCAGATTGTCTCAATATAGAAATCTCTCCTAAGCCAATATTCATTCATGCTTATCCAAAATCCCATTTCCTCCAATCATTGGAAATATCTATCAAAGAACAATTAGGATTAAAAGAACCATTAATCCACTCATCATCTCATTATTTCACAACTTGATCCTCCATGTTGACCTTAGGCCATATATCGTTTCACCACAAAATACTCAATTTTCACCCAACTTAAAATCTAACCAAATAAATACCACTAATATTATCATTGAACTCCAATATCCCTTTAGAAGTCATAATTCAACTTTAAAACTCATACCCAAAAGATTTCTAAATAAAAAAACCTATCTTAATCAAACTCTAAACAAGACACTCACAAAATCCAACCAAATTGACACATTTTTCACCACCATATAACTCAAATAATCAGGAAAGAACACAAATTCACCCATATTAGCCTACAATTGTCTATACTGATCATCCAAGCCATCATAATCCAATTTAAACCAAACATGCACTATCTCATCAATCCATACTCACCCTCCAACTTCATATAAAAATTAAGGATCACCATTTTGATCATCATTAGCATAAATTTCGAAGTCCCCTTTGAAGCCCTAGCTTTTAGCACTTTCATTTGTCAAATCATCATCCTAACACAAAATCAAGTAATCTCAACCAATAGACTACTTAGAAATCACTTTAATTTGGTTCTCAAACAACTTATTTCGTCACTGAAAGTACAGAATCCGATTTGCATAAAAACCCTAACTTTTAACACCTAATTTTCCTCCAAAATTCATTCTAACCCGAATTTAAACAATCCAAACCTTTAGACCACTTAGAAATCATCTTAATAAGGTTTTAAAACCATAAAATCGAACACATTTAACTCAGATTTCGAAAACCATATCAAACCCTAAAAATTTCTCTTTAAAAAATTTGACACAAAAGGAAGTAAGGAAAGGTTACCCATTACAATTGTTCACTTCCAAGCATGTCGAAAACTCGTCAGTGCATGCCCAACATGCCAGCCGCCTCTCTGTTCGCCAGAAAGCCGAAGAAAACGACGAGAATGAAGTGGAGAAGGCGGACCCGACGAAAAACGAACGGAGAGGGGTGAGAGACGGACCATAGCTCGAGTTTGCAAGGGTTCTAAGGTGGAGGAGGAAGCAAGAAATGGTGATGGGTGTGTGAGGGAGTGAGAAAAACGAAAATGGGGTTGAGAGGGGGAGGAGGCACGGTTTTGGGGAAGGAAAAGGAAGGAAGAAGAAGGAAAAATGAGATTTATGACTTGTTTGGTTGCCAATGTAAAGTAGTAAAGAATTAGAAAGTGAGGAAAGTAATGGGTTTTGTGTAATTTACATATATCCTGGGACCCACAAGTTTTCTCTCTTCATCTCACATTTTTCCTGGGCCCCACAAACTTTACTTTCTCATCATGACCTAATTTACCTCTACTTTCCAACTTCACCCTTTCACTTTCCAATTCTCCACTTTCTTTCCCACAACCAAACGAACCGTTAGTGTTTGCAATTGACCATGCCCTTTTGCCTTTGTTTATTTACTTTTTCCATTTTAATTCCTACATCAAAACCAAAACAAATTATAAAAATAATCTAGGCACCACCTGTTTATTTTTCTCTTGTCAATAATTTTAACTTTATAACCATTGCTCCTTTAATTTCTGAAGAAATTAGGCATATTAATTTCTTAAAAGTGTATCTATTCTCCAAATTGTTTCAATTTTACTAAATTTCAGTTTGGAGCTTCCCAAGCTCCGAATTAATTCCAAAATCAAATCCTAAATAACCACAAATTCTTAATTTAATTTTTAGGATGTTACAAGTTTACCCACCTTTTAGGAATTTCGTCCCCAAAATTCACTTAACATAACACCTATCCAAAAGAAAAATACAACTCAACTCTAGTCTTTCATCCTTCCAATTATTTAAATGGACACACTTCTAATCAACACTTGTTTCCTGGATCGGGTGTATAACATCAAACATCATCCTTAGTCAAATTATTCATATTCAACTTAGCCACTTGAAGTCAAAATTACCCCAACTGTCATTGCTCTCTCCAAACTTAAAGTTTGGGCTCCATAAAATTTAATTTTGTGCTCTATTCTCTGCATATTCAGTCAATTTATATATAATCCATCAATTTTACTAAATTTCAGTTTGGAACTTCCCAAGCTCCGAATTAATTCCAAAACAAATCCTAAATAACCACAAATTCTTGATTAAATTTTTAGGATGTTACACACTGTTAGAATCTTAAGTTTTGATGAAGACTAAAATATGAAAGAACCAGTTAAACACTTATAAAGAATTAGGTTAATATAGAACCACAAGTGAGAGTACAACCGAATGTAGATTTACTTCCGGATGGACAAGGACTAGCGCTCGCGGATGAATGACTCATCCCCCAGCGGAAGAAAGTAACCCACTAAGTCATAACTCAGTCTAGGAACATTAGGAGTATAAAATCCTTGAGACTAAGGTAGGACGCAACCGGATGCAGGAATGCTTCCGGATGCTTAGTGACTAGGGCTGCCTGTTGGACTAGGCAACACCGAGCGTCAGTGAGTATAACTCTTAAGACAACTTAGATCTAGTAGGAGTGCTTCCGGATGTGGAATTCCTTCCGGAAGTAAGAGAGCTCCCTTAGACTAAATGAACTCCCACTGCATGTGACTATGTGTTAATATTGCTAGACTAACGTTCAAGTGCAGCACTGGGTGATGTTGCTTCCCGATGTGGAAGTGCTTCCGGTAGCAATCAGAATGTCAGAATATACATCAGCACAGAAGTCAGAATGCTTTTTGGCAGAGCAGAGTTGTCAGAGTTGCTTTTCAGAGATAAAGCAAAGTCAACCCCGCTGAGCATTAATGGAGCATTAATGAGCAACGGTAACAAGGGAATAACAGCTATATTCAAACGGCCTTGTCACCTACCAAGAGAGAGAGAATACTTGAAGACTATATAAAGAAGCTCATCTTCATTTATGAATATAACTTGGAGAAAAACGCAGAAATCTAGAGAGAGAAACTGAGAGCATTCTTCAAGCATTCAAAGCTGCCCAGAAAAGCAAGAGAGCACTTAATACATTGAGAGTTCTTTTCATTTATTCATCTTGTACTCTTTGTAGTTAAGTCTCTTCATTTATTGAGAACATTAATTGTACCTAAGTGTGTAACATCATCTGTTCTTAGAGAGAACTAAGTTTAGAAAATCCTTTATTTGAAAGGTTGAACCCTTACAGGTTGTAAGGGGGAGTGAGTCTGTAGGGTTGCAAGTGAACCTGGTGTAAAACTTGTGGTTGTAAGGTTGCAAGTGATCCCATGCTAAAACTTGCGGTTGTAAAGGTTCCAGGTGAACCCGTTGTAAAACCTGGGGATTAGTGGAACTCAATCTGGGTGATTGAGAACTGGACGTAGGTCAAGAGTTGGACCGAACCAGTATAAAAATCTTGAGTGTTTTTATTGTTTGTTTTATTTGGTAGCACAATTCACCCCCCCTCTTGTGCATCCTCACTTTCATTTGGTATTAGAGCGAGGTCTTTCTGACTTGATTCCAACGAATCTAGAAAGAGAAGATCCAGTGATGGATGCAGATCATCATTCCTTGCCTGATGTTGCTATTCAGCCAAACAAGCCTCCTGGCTTTGATGGCTACAACTATCCCTTCTGGAAGTTCAGAATGGAGACCTACATCAAGTCCAACGGCATTCGCCTTTGGGATGTGATTGAGCATGGTGACCACATCCCTCTAGATGATAAAGGTTTTGCAAAGGCTCGATCCAGATTCACCAATGAAGACTATGCTCTAGTGGAGCTAAACTACAGGGTCATGCACTACATTCAATGCGCCCTTAGTCATAAGGAGTTCCACAGGATCAGCCACCACAAAACAGCAAAAGAGATGTGGGAGGCTCTTGAGGCAGCTCATTCTGGAACCAAGGGAGTAAAGGCCAGACGCGTTGAGATGATGGTTGAGGAGTTCCACAAATTTGCTATGCTTAGCCTAACCGAGCCAATCAGAGAGCTGGAGCTTAGATTCACCCATCTTATTCACAACTTAGCCTCTCTGGGAAAGGACATTCCTGAGGAAGAACAAGTAAGCAAGATTCTAAAAGTA
Organism: Mimosa pudica; assembly: GCA_029929735.1. Taxonomy (NCBI): domain Eukaryota; kingdom Viridiplantae; phylum Streptophyta; class Magnoliopsida; order Fabales; family Fabaceae; genus Mimosa; species Mimosa pudica. The sequence continues at coordinate 216,502 of JAKELP010000022.1, read as the reverse complement.
TTAAAGGGTGACTGGATCACCAAAGTTACCATCCTGCAGGAAGTTCAGGGAGAATCAACCAGCTCTATCACTGTCTTGTTTGGTTCTTTGGCTGAATATGAACCGACCTTGCTGGCTCAGAGAGCTCCTCAAGCTACAGCTAAAGCCAAGAACCTTGCTCTTGTTGCTCCCAGTAAGAATAGGAATGATGATGATGATGAGGAGGATGATGAGGAGGACCTAGATGATGAGAAGATGGCTATGATGGTGAGAAAATTCAGAAAGTTCTTCAGAAAGAAAGGAGGCTTTCAGAAAGGAGAATCTAGCCACAAGAAGGACTATAAGAAGGAAAGGATCCCTGTGTGCTTCGAGTGTAAGAAGCCTGGTCATTTCAAGGCTGAGTGCCCAAGCCTTCAGAGAGCCAAAGGGAAGGACAAAAGGAAAGCCTTTGTGTCCTCAATCTGGGTGAATAGTTCTGATGAGGAAGCTAGTGATGAGGAAGAGGTTGCTAACCTCTGTCTTGTTGCTCGAGAAGATGGAGAGGAGGCATCCTCAGACTTTGATTCCATCCATGGCGATGAGGTAACGCTTCCTGAACTACAAGAAGCCTATAATGATGTTCATAGAGAATTCTTTCGTTTATGTAAGGCTTATAAAGTGCTGAGAACTAAAAAGGAATCACTTGAGTCCAAGGTGGACTCACTAAGTGAAGAGCTAGCGGAAGCCAAAAAGCTTCCGGTAGCAGATGGCAAGGGAGGTCCCCAAGCGGAACCTAATGCCCCAACACCAGAGAGCTGCCCTAACTACAACAAGATCTCTATTGAAAGAAATAGACTGCAAAATGCCCTGCAGAAGTTTACTAATGGGTCTGAAATGTTAAATATTATTTTAATGAATCAGAGGGCATATAGGGATAAGACTGGATTAGGCTACAAGCCCAAAGGGAAATAGTGGGTGGAACCAAAAGTGAAGCCTTACTTAAAATTTTTCCATAAAGCCACTGATCACAGCTCCACACCTTTTAGCTTCTGCAATTACTGTAACAGGAAGGGACATTCCACGTCCACCTGCAGACGGTGCCTGATGAGGTACAGTTGCCAACGGCTAGGAGACATCACAGGGATCGTCCTCTTGACCAAGTGCTTGGTGATGTTTCTTCTGGTGTCAGAACTAGAAGGCAGGTTCAAAATGAAGTTGAGTTTGGAGCTTTCTTATCTCAGATCGAACCAACTTCAGTTGAACAAGCTCTTGAGGACTGTGATTGGATTATTGCCATGCAGGAAGAGCTTAATCAGTTTGAGAGAAGCTAAGTATGGGAGTTAGTCCCAAGACCGACTCACCAATCCATAGTTGGGACCAAATGGGTCTTCAAGAACAAACTGGATGAGACTGGTCAGATAACTAGGAACAAAGCCAGATTGGTAGCCAAAGGGTATAACCAAGAAGAAGGCATAGACTATGAAGAAACTTTTGCTCCAGTTGCAAGACATGAAGCAAAAAGGATTCTTCTAGCCTTTGCATCCATGAAAGGTTTTAAATTATATCAAATGGATGTGAAGAGTGCATTTCTTAATGGTTATATTAAAGAAGAGGTTTATGTTGAACAACCTCCTGGCTTTGAAACCATAAGCACCCTAAACATGTGTATAGACTAAAGAAAGCATTGTATGGCCTGAAACAAGCTCCTCGAGCTTGGTATGAGAGACTCAGCAGCTTTTTGCCGGGGAAGGGTTTCTCTAGAGGCAAATTAGATAATACACTGTTTATTTTGCACAAGGATAGAAACATGCTAGTTGTCCAGATTTACGTTGATGATATCATTTTTGGGGCAACTAATGAAAAACTCTGTGAAGAGTTTTCTAAGACTATGCAGGGGAAATTAGAGATGTCAATGATGGGAGAACTAACATTCTTCCTAGGCCTGCATATTAAGCAAAAGAAAGAAGGCATCTTCATCTCCCAAACTAAGTATTGCAGAGAGCTCCTCAAGAAATTTGGGATGGATGAATGCAAGGAGTATGATACTCCCATGAGCACTACTACCGCACTCGATGCTGATGTAAAGGCAAGTTCGGTCAGCCTGCCTATGTACAAGGGAATGATAGGTTCCTTGCTGTACTTAACGGCTAGCAGACCTGATATTCAATTTAGTGTAGGCATGTGTGCTATATTTCAAGCCAACCCCAAGGAATCACATCTAACTTGTGTAAAGCGTATTTTAAGATACCTTGAGGGAACTCGAGAACTTGGTCTCTGGTATCCCAGAGGTAACCAAGAGTTCTTGTGGGCTTATTCTGATGCTGACCATGCAGGTTATAAGACTGATAGAAAGAGCACCAGTGGACAATGTGCCTTTCTTGGGGTTTGCCTGGTCTCTTGGGCTAGCAAGAAGCAAACCTGCGTGTCACTCTCATCCACAGAGGCAGAGTACATTGCTGCTGCAAGCTGTTGTGCACAAGTGCTGTGGTTGAAGGATCAACTGAGGGATCTTGGCCTGGAGTTTCCTGAGGCTCCCATTCTCTGTGATAACACAAGCACCATCAGCCTTGCCAAGAATTCAGTTCAGCACACAAGAACAAAGCACATTGACATCAGGCATCACTTCATCAGAGACCATGTTCAAAAGAAGGATGTCAAGGTGCAGTTTGTTCCCACTCAGCATCAGCTTACGGATATCTTCACCAAGCCTCTGGGAGTGGATCAATTTACCTTTATAAGAGGTGATTTGGGAATGGTAAACCCAAATGAAGTTTAATCTTCAAAATAAACCTGTGCTTAATTGATTAAAACCTACAACTATACTAACTTAGGCATTGGAGTGCCAATCTTTAGTTTTGCAGGTACCCAATGTTGAATCTTAATTAAGTCCAACCGGAAGCAAAACCACTTCCGGATACAATTTTGCTGCCGCTAGGTGATGACTCCTAGCAACTGGAAGCGCCAGTGCATGGGTAGAAGACAGTCACTTCAAAACGTTTCATCTCCCTCCACAGGGAGTTGTGCCTCCTCTGACAGAGTGAAGCGACACGTGTCAAAAAGGTGCGCCGTTCCAATTAAACGTTTACGTTTTCCCATGAACAAGCGCATGCTTCAATGTAGAGTCATTATGTGCATTTCATCCGTTGTGACATTGCATAAAAATAGGCAGCGGCATTCATTTTTCCACTTCTCACACAAACCACACCCAAAACTCTTTGAAAGCATTCATCGTGTTCTTCATCACATTCATACTGTTCTTCATCTTCTTCTTCTTCATCTTCTTCATTTCTGGGCATTGCATTCATACCATTCATACATTCCATTCAAACCCTAAACCCACACAAAATGGCCGGATCGCACGAATCAAACCCCAACATTGAATCAGCCACTGCCTCCAAGAAGTCTAAGTCTGGGAAATCTGGGCATCACTCTAAATCTGGAAAATCTAGGCATGAACATTCTGGGCAACCTGGGCGACAGCATGAACAACCTGAGATTTCTGGGAAAAAGAGTAAGAAGAGAGTCCAGTTTAGCGAAGAGCCTTCATCCAAACGTCAAAGAGTTGAGGATGATCCAACTATATAAAAGGAAGGGTCTCTTGAAGCTGTTTCTTCAAAATTCGAAAAGACAAAACCTTACTTCACACATGGGATGTTTATTGATTTGAAGAAAATCGAAGAACTGGGCTTTGGCCATTTGAAGGAGCATTTCCAGAAATATATGTGTTGGCTGGGGATCAACAGCGAGTACAACATTGATTGGACCGAAATTTATATGTTTAAGCATGTGCATTTGAGCTTAATTAGTGAGGTTTAATTGTTATATTTGATCATTATTGGTGATTTTATGTGCACATGCTTATAGGTGATTATATGGAAAATCCTAGCTTAATTACTTGCATTTTAAGTAACCAAAGGTATTTTGGTCATTTTTGACTAGTTGTGCGTTTTCATGTGTAGGGGGGTCCCACGTGGGCCCCACAACCCTTTGGGATAGCTTGGAGTGCAAGGAATTGGCTTGGAGACAAAAGGCAAAGGCATAGGACAAAAATTACCCCTTTTGTCAAAAACAAGGGATTTGCACATTTCCAAAAGGGGTAATATGGAGCCAAAAATTCAAATTCAAAGAGGAGGAGCTTCATTAAGGGCAAAAAGGGAAGCACAATAGAGAGGAAAAAAAGGAGGAATCTTGGGAGGATGGATTTAGACTTTATTTAGGCCACATTCAACCACCTTTCACCCTAATTCCCAAAATACCCTTCCTTCCACCTTATGACACCTCTTGGCCATTAACACCCACATACACCTAAAAATCACATATTGGCCGACCTAACCTCTCTTTGACAGCCCAATTAGCTCACTAATCCCACTCATTAACCAATCTCCACTTCATTTAATAAAACCCTAAGCTCATAATCACTTACTACTACACTTTCACTTTCTCTCTCTTCTCCCAAATCCTCTCAACTTCTCTCTTCTCCTTCCATACCCATTTTTCACGAAAATTCACCTTCCTCCATGGATTCTCACGCAACCTTCCTTCCATTCCACCTCTCCATGCTTGGCTAGTCATCCTCATCTCTCTCTCCAAAGGAATGTTCTTGTAGATCTCAACATTTGGCCTCATGTACTTGTGTTAGTTCTTTGTAGATCTCAAGCTAGATTTAACTTTTTGTTTAGTGATTTCTTTGATTAAGACTCACTAGGCTAGAGTATTTGTATTTTCAAGTATTCTACCTCACTTTAGTTTGAGATCTCTCTTTGAAACTTTGTATGTGAAAACCTAGGGTTTGATGTTGTGTAGTTCTATGAAGACATGTGTAGCGATTTGCTTGTATGTGTTTCTTGTGGAATGATTGAGTTTCTTAGCTCTATGATTTAGAGTTAATGTTGCCTAAGGTACATTTGAAGATTTCAAAGAGATATTAGCTTGGTTAACCTAATTAAACTCTTGTAGATTTCTTTGATCTAAGAGATCTTAAGGATTTAGTTAGGTTATATCAAGATTAACAAGTATATGAGGTCACATTTATCATTAAGCACATAGTACTTTGGAGAGGGAGGTACTTCTCATCTTATTCCTTCACTTGTTTCATTCGGTTATTGTAGTTATTTTACTAGGTTTAATTAGTTGTTAAACATAAAAATCACTCTCTCATTGCTTGTTAAATTGCGTGACATAATATCCTCTTACTTGCAAGAATTTAAACCTAGATTGAGAAAAGAGCTACTTGCCACTACTACATAGTAGTTAAGGTAGAAATATTGATTAATTCCTAGGGCGACATAGGGGTAAATCAAGTGGCGCCGTTGCCGGTTTAGGTTGATTCTGGGTAGTTTTAGGTTTTCATAGTCACAACTTTAATTTGTTGTCACTTGTGTGCTACGGCTACTTTGGTACTTTTGAGCATAATTGTGATTTTGTGCATTTTGCAATTGCTCATTGTATTCTGGATAATTGACACTGTACTGTTTTGGAGGTGTATAGGCTGCTCTAGTTGGCCTTTTATTGCTGAAAAGTACTGCTGGACATTGATAGAACTTGTTTGCACATTTGCTGGAAATTCTGTCTGGAAATCTTGTTTGTTCAGCGTGTTTGTTTTGTAAACTGGGACTAATCTGTGCCGAATCTGGAAAATCTGTTTTAGGTGCTTAAACTACATGTTGTCAGCTTTCTATTGATATATTGTGTGTCCCTAAACTACTTCTGTTCTGTCTGAAACAATTCGGTGAAGATAGACTGTTTGCTGGAAATTCACTGTGTGACCAGTTTGCTTACTTTTGCAACTGTGAATTGTGTAACTGGAATTTGTCCAAACTGTTTCTTGTGGTTATACTACACATCGTCAGCTTTCCAGGGATATATTACTTGTTGCTATATTCATTATATACCTTCTGGAATTAATTTTTCAAATCTGCCCTGTTTGCTGGACACTCGCTGGAAAGTACTGGAATTTCAGAGACATTGTTTTCAAAACTGGTACTGACTCACAACGAATTTTTTGAAACGGTTTTAACTGGTAACACTACAGGATTAAAGCTTTAATTTGATATATCATTTGCTCAAAAATTCGTTGTATACTGTCCGGGGTGAATTTTTGGAATTGCCCTGTTTTTCTGGAACTTGTATTCGGTACTGCTGACTTTGGAGCAAATCTGTTTGCTCTTGCCCTGCGCTGTTTTTGTTGATTCTTGGCTACTTTTGCACAGTTTTTCACAATCTTTTCATTGATATATAGTGCTGGAATTTTGGTGCATAACTTGCTTGTCAATTGATCATAATTTCCCACTCTTGTGCCTTTTGCTGCCTCAACTTTGAACCAAAACTGTTTGTGTTGTACTAATCTATTTTGAGCAGTGTTTGGTTTGTTTGAAAGCTGATTAATTGCACTTTGAATCTGCCTGGTTGTTCTGGAAAATTTGGTTAGAAATTACTGTCCAAAAGGTGCTCTAGTTGCCTTCATTTTCTAACCGGAACTTTGTGAAATTGCACTGTTTTGTGGTTTGTTTTGCTGGACTTTGTGCAGGCTTTTCTAACACTTTGCAGGGATTTCTTAAGCATATTTGAGGCTATTCTAGAGCCTTAATATTGGCTGCTCTTGTGTCCATATCTTTGGACTTTTGCAAGCTTGTTTAGAGCTACCTTGTTAAGCACATTGCAAGCCCTTTCTTGTGCTCTTGTGCTACATTTTCCTGGATATTCTTTCTTGGGTTATTCTGTTTGTGGCTGGCTGGATATTGGTTGTTTTCTTTTGCAGGATAACCGCTTCCTTTTGCACACAATTTGCTGGACATTGTGTGCTCCTTTGAGCAGTGCTCAACTACTTCTTGCAAGCACTCACTTTAGTGCTTCTTATACTTGATTTTGCTGGACTGCCTTGCATACTACATTTCATCATGGCCGAAAGGCAGCATCATGAACATGAGCATAGAGAACATGAGGGTGAGAACAATCATGAGCATGGGAGACAACTTCTTGATGATGATCGGCCAATGAGGGATTTCACCCAATCCTATGCTTCTTTTGCTCCACAAGGCTTCTATGCTCAACCAGCCAATTTTGAATTGAAGGGCTCTTTACTTGCTCATCTCCCTAAATTCACCGGTTTGCCAAATGAAGATGCTCATCAACACCTCTTGGGTCTCTATCATACATGTTCATCCATGAAACCTCTTCAAGCTTCTATGGAGGATGTCCTTCTTCGTGTGTTCCAATTCTCTTTGGAGGGTAAAGCCAAGGAGTGGCTCTTGAACCTTCCTACTCACTATGCAACCCTCTCTTGGGAGCAACTTAAGAAGGTGTTTTTGGATCGTTATTTTCCCATCTCCAAGATATCTAAGTTGCGGAAAGACATAACCGGTGTCCAACAACTACAACAAGAGACTTTCTATGAATATTGGAGCCGGTTCAATACTTTGGTGAATTCTTGCCCAAATCACAATATTTCAAAGGCCAACTTGGTGCAATATTTTTATGATGGTCTTATGCCCCAACTCAAGATGAGTGTGGATGCCGCTTCTAATGGCTCTCTCTTCAACCTATCCTCCAATGAGGGATGGAACCTTTTCTCCACCATGGCCTCTAACCATCAAAACTTTTATGGCCGAGATGCATTTTATGATGGTGCACCTAAGGTTGCTTCTTTGAGTGGTGATGACAAGTTGTACAATTCAATAGAGAGGCTAGCCGAGAGCCTAAGTAGGTTGGATGGTCGGTTTGTGAAGCCTACTAATGTTGTTGATGATTCTATGGCTTTGGTTGCTACTTCTTGTGATCATTGTGGTTCTCCTATACATCAAACATCCACATGTCCATCTTATGAGGAGGTGGCGGCTATGTACTCTAATGCTAAGCCTCAACAAAAGTATGACCCCTACTCATCTACCTATAATCCGGGTTGGAGGGACCACCCCAATTTCAAGTGGGGGGGAGGTTCTAATCAAGCTTCAAGTTCAAACTCTTTCCAACCACAACAACAACCTAAGTGGGGGGGAGGCAACAACCAAATTTCTAATGCCTATCCTTCTCAACAAGGCTATGGTACATACCAAGGGAGGCCTAATTCTTATCCTCAAGGGAATAGGCCGAATGCTACACGAGCTTTTCCTCCTCCATTTGTGAAAAATGACAATTTTGCTTATGCTCCAAGGAATGATATGGTGGGATCTCAAGTTGATCAATCTAGTGCTTCATCTTCCCAACAAGATATGATGTATCAAATGATGACTAGTTTGATGGCAAAGATGAATGGGATGGAGTCTAAGATTGATAATGTTGAAGAGAATCTTAAGAAGCAAGAGAATGTCACCACCTTTGTGTCTCAAATGGTGAATACACAAGCTCAAGAAGCTGCTAGGAAGGGAGGTTTACCCTCCAATATTGTGATGAATCCTAAGGGATTGAAGACTCTTGATATGAGAAGTAAACTACAAGTTGATTCAATGTCATGCTGTTATGAGGAAGAGGAGGAGTCTATGAATGATGTGGTTCAAGAGACCAATTCTAGTGGTGATTTGAATGTTGAACATCACTTTAATTCCCTAGAGAATAATGAGGAGGTTGAGAAGCAAGAGGTAACCGAATTGCCACATTCTATAGGGGAAAAAGAACAAGAGGCCAAAAGCTCCCCTCTCATGGTGCAAGAGACTACTTCTAAGGATGGTGTGCAAGATGGAAAGTATCCTAATACTCAAGAAACACATGCTCGTGAGAAAGTTCATGATGAGGTCGAGAGCATACCTCCATTTGGAGAAGAACATGAAGAGGCCGAGAAGGACACTTTGAATACCATGGTCCAAGAGGTCATTTCTAAGGGTGTTGTGTATGTTGGAAGCCACCCTATCTCTCTTGAAATTACTGAGGAGGCCAAGAATGTGGTAGAGACCGAATTCCTCACTTCTAATGGTGACAATGAGGATAAGGCCGAGAGCTCTACACCAAAGGAAGAGCACTTGAACAAGGACCAAAAGTCATCCTCAACTTCTCAAGATTCTTCAAAACAAGAGGAGGGCTCCTCTAAAGGTAATTTCCTTAACTCTTTGCATATTCCATCTTCTAGTTCCCATGATTTAACTAACAAATATTTTGAGGAATTAGAGAAGGACTTGGTTGATGTATTCTCTAGGCTTGAGGCTAAGTTTTCCATGAGAGTTCTTTTGAAAAGAATGCCTTCATTTGCAAAACTCTTGAAAGAAATATTTAAGAGACCTTCTAAGCCTAATGAGAAAATCCAAAGAGGGCCCTATGTTCCAAATTTGATTAGGAGAGAGGAACCACTTAAGTGTGAGGATCCCTGTTCCTTCACCATCCCATGTTACATAGGGGACATATGCTTTGAGAAAGCCTTAATTGATCTAGGAGCCGCAATTAATGTGATGCCTAAGACCACTTACACTTCCCTAGGACTTACAAAGATTAGTGGCACTAGTGTCATCCTTCAATTAGCCGATAGGTCAATTAAGAGGCCACTTGGGGTAATAGAGGACATCTTAGTGAAGGTCAAGAATTTGGTTTTCCCAACCGATTTCTTTGTGTTGGACATGTCACAAGAGTTAAAGGAAGAGGATTCCCTCATTTTAGGGAGACCATTCATGAAGACCGCTAAGGCGGTCATAAGCTTAGATGAGGGATATATCACATTTCAAGATGGTGACCAAATGATTAAATTCCATGTGTATGAAGCAAAGAAACACTCTCTTGATGATCATTCTTTTTTAGGCTTGCATGTGGTTGATTCTTTGTTGGATTTGGTTGAAGATAAGCATGTGGATACCTCTATGATGAACTTAATTGATGATGCTAATGTTCCTTTTTGCTCATATGAATCTAGTCCTATTGTGAATAATGTTGCATGCTTGCTAGACACTAAGGATGAATTTTCTATTATTGTGAGCATGATGCAATCAAGTGATCCCTTATGTGTCAATTATAAGATTGGTGATATTTGTATAAGTATTTCTTTCTTGCCTATCTACAACCCCTTGGAAAAGGGAAGTTTGTTCAATCTTTGTGATAAGGATAGGTTGAATGGGATGCTTGCTCTCATGATGAAGGAGGGATTGCTTTCGGAGAAGAACTTGCTTTGTTACTTCTCACATGTTCTCTTGGATTGGAAAAGTCGAATGAGGGATTTACATGGAAGAAGCACTTTTCAAGGGCAAGACTTTGCTCACACTTTGATTGACCCGTGCTTGCTTGATGTGGCACCCTTGAGTGTTGCTTCTAGAAGTGGAACCACTACTTACAAGAGTTGGCCGAAATGCACTCTTTGGACAAGTGCTTTGAAGGGGCACAATCTTGATCTATCTCATATCTTTCACTTGATTTTCATATCTTATGATGATGTTCCTTCTAAGCATGTATATCTTGATTTTCCTTGTGTTCCTCTTTGTTTATCTTTGCATACCTACAACCCCTTGCAAGAGGGAAGTTTGTGTTATGTTGTAGGTACATTTAGGTTGCACAAGGATTATTGGGAAAAGAAGAAGTCCATGATGGAGATTGAGGAAACTTCAAGATTTGAGGAAGTCAATTTGGACTTGATTAAGGCCGAGAAGAACCTCAAGAAGAGTTTGGCGTGTGATGCATCAAAAGAGGAAGTTGACTATTTCAATGGCAAGCTATCAAAGGAAGATGTAACAAGACTTGTAGTCCGGTTGAAGGTTCTTCTTAGGAATATGGAGTTGAAGGGCAATGATTTGAGAGGAGTTATGAGTGAGCCTACACTACTTGATGCCCTAAAGAAGAAGGTGCAAAAGTTGCTCATGAGATTTAAACACCATGGAAGAGCTAGGCGCCCGAAAGAGAATAAAAGGGGTACAAATCTTACAAAGTTCACTTGGATGCTTCCACACCACAAGAAAGCCGAATTGCACAAGGAGAATGATGTGAAAGAAAAGCTCCAAGTCAACCAACTTGATGGTGGCCGAAAGCACCTAATCAAAGGCCACAACAAAAAGTTCTTCAAAGAGAATTTCAAGCCTCCATAAGAGGTTGTTTCTTTCCTTCCCTTACTTGCTTTAAATTGATTTTATTCTAAGTGTGGGGGAAGAAGTTTGTTAGAAAAAATAGGATTGTGTTTAGGTTTATGTTTTAGTATATTGTTATAGGTTGTTTAGAAAAACCAAGAAAAAAAATTTATGAACATGTGTTTAGGTTGTGTTTAGTTTTTGTTTTGTGAATAATACATGCTTGGCCGAATTGGATTGTTTGATATTGGACTGCCCTGGATGATATGCTTGCTGCCTTGCCTTTGTTTATGCCTTCCTACTTGATTTGATTGGTCCCATTGAGGACAATGCATGCTTTAAGTGTGGGGGGGTGTATTATGTGCTTAAAAGTGGTCTAATTCAAAGCTTTCACACTTGATTTGTGGACTTATTTGGCATGATTGTGTAGGAAGTTTAACTTGATCATGGTTCTTGAAAGTAAATGGAATTGTCCTCTAGTGTGTAAGTAGAATTTTTGGAATGATTACTTAGGGCATTACTTGGGGCATTTTTAAGGTATAAAGAGGAAGCTAGTTTCTCACTTAACTTTTCTTAGGGAGGAAGAGACTAATTAGAGTAAGCCATAAAGTGAGAAGCCTTCAACCGAATTGAGTGGGCCAATAGTTATTTCACCTCCTAGAACTTGTCCTAGTTCTTGTTCAAGATCACAATGCATGGTACAATTAAAAAGGAAAGGGGCACTTCATTTCTAAACCCTTTTGACCCAAACACAAGCCAACCTAAATATCCTTTGATTCAACCCCTTTGGGCCATTCACTATTCTTTTTTATCACCTTGACCAATGTGTGAATAAGTGACTATAGCATATGCTTGCATTTATATTAGTGTTGTATTGTTGTATCTTGTGAAAAGCATGCTACTTGAGTGAAAAAAATGGGTATGGCCGAGAGCCTTAATAAAAAAAAGAGAGAAAGAAAGATGGCCAAAGGCCAAGAGAAGCAAGAGAAAAGAAAAAAAAATAAGGCCAAAGGCCTAAGTAAAGAAAAAAATAGCACAAACTGCTTGAGTATGCCAAAGGCATAAGAGTGAAAAGTAAAATGAGAGAAGCACAAAGTGCTTTAAAAAAAAAGAGATGTAGCATGCTTTGTGGGAATTGGATTTATTGTATTGCAAGTATATGTGGTAGCTACTTGTTTATATTATTGGTCATTGACTACTATCCATCATTCACCACTCATTATTAGCCTTCCATTCAACCCCCAAAGTCCTCTAGATTTGATTGTGCCATGCATACTAATGGGTGGAGAACTAAGAACTATTACAAGCCTATGGTGAGGTGGAATGCATTGAGCCAAAGAGTGATCACAAAGACCCTAGTTAGGCATTATTCCTAACTTGAGAGATTGAGTGCAAACACTTAAATCCGGTGAGGAAAATCTCTTTTAGCATTCCCTCCTAATTCTAGTTACTTGTTAAACTTGTTTCCACTTTGTATTCTTAGATTTGGCCCATGTGATGATCTAGGGAAAGGTTCAAAAAGATCAACTTGTACTCTATGACAATTCCAATTGCCTTCACTATGCTTAATGATTAACTTAGTCTTTTTGCATGACTTTGCCCGGAGTTCAAAGATTAAGTGTGGGGGATTTGATTGGACCGAAATTTATATGTTTAAGCATGTGCATTTGATCTTAATTAGTGAGGTTTAATTGTTATATTTGATCATTATTGGTGATTTTATGTGCACATGCTTATAGGTGATTATATAGAAAATCCTAGCTTAATTACTTGCATTTTAAGTAACCAAGGGTATTTTGGTCATTTTTGACTAGTTGTGCGTTTTCATGTGTAGGGGGGTCCCACGTGGGCCCCACAACCCTTTGGGATAGCTTGGAGTGCAAGGAATTGGCTTGGAGACAAAAGGCAAAGGCATAGGACAAAAATTACCCCTTTTGTCAAAAACAAGGGATTTGCACATTTCCAAAAGGGGTAATATGGAGCCAAAAATTCAAATTCAAAGAGGAGGAGCTTCATTAAGGGCAAAAAGGGAAGCACAATAGAGAGGAAAAAAAGGAGGAATCTTGGGAGGATGGATTTAGACTTTATTTAGGCCACATTCAACCACCTTTCACCCTAATTCCCAAAATACCCTTCCTTCCACCTTATGACACCTCTTGGCCATTAACACCCACATACACCTAAAAATCACATATTGGCCAACCTAACCTCTCTTTGACAGCCCAATTACCTCACTAATCCCACTCATTAACCAATCTCCACTTCATTTAATAAAACCCTAAGCTCATAATCACTTACTACTACACTTTCACTTTCTCTCTCTTCTCCCAAATCCTCTCAACTTCTCTCTTCTCCTTCCATACCCATTTTTCACGAAAATTCACCTTCCTCCATGGATTCTCACGCAACCTTCCTTCCATTCCACCTCTCCATGCTTGGCTAGTCATCCTCATCTCTCTCTCCAAAGGAATGTGCTTGTAGATCTCAACATTTGGCCTCATGTACTTGTGTTGTTCTTTGTAGATCTCAAGCTAGATTTAACTTTTTGTTTAGTGATTTCTTTGATTAAGACTCACTAGGCTAGAGTATTTGTATTTTCAAGTATTCTACCTCACTTTAGTTTGAGATCTCTCTTTGAATCTTTGTATGTGAAAACCTAGGGTTTGATGTTGTGTAGTTCTATGAAGACATGTGTAGCGATTTGCTTGTATGTGTTTCTTGTGGAATGATTGAGTTTCTTAGCTCTATGATTTAGAGTTAATGTTGCCTAAGGTACATTTGAAGATTTCAAAGAGCTATTAGCTTGGTTAACCTAATTAAACTCTTGTAGATTTCTTTGATCTAAGAGATCTTAAGGATTTAGTTAGGTTATATCAAGATTAACAAGTATATATGGTCACATTTATCATTAAGCACATAGTACTTTGGAGAGGGAGGTACTTCTCATCTTATTCCTTCACTTGTTTCATTCGGTTATTGTAGTTATTTTACTAGGTTTAATTAGTTGTTAAACATAAAAATCACTCTCTCATTGCTTGTTAAATTGCGTGACATAATATCCTCTTACTTGCAAGAATTTAAACCTAGATTGAGAAAAGACTTACTTGCCACTACTACATAGTAGTTAAGGTAGAAATATTGATTAATTCCTAGGGCGACATAGGGGTAAATCAAACATCAACGTCCTCAGGGTGTTCTACGAGTCACTCTCTACCAAGGCCAAGTACCAGAAAGTGAATGAGAAAGAGACCATTCGCCGAGTCACCTTTAAGGCCACAGTGAGGGGGAGGACAATCAGTTTTACTTGGAGAGATATCAACCGCCTGCTCGGGGTCACTGAGGAGAGCATGAATGAGTGGCTCTATCCTGATAAGCTGAGTCAGGAGGAGCTTGAGGCAGTATATGAGACCAATGGGAAGAAGGTCTCTGCTATGCCTGACTCCAAGCGGGTACTGCAGTATGTCTACTGTAACATAACGTTACTAATTACCTAATTAACTCATAATATCCATTTTAGTTCTAATAACCTCTTTACTAACTATGATAGAAAAAGGATTTCTATAATAACAATGTCCTATCATAGTTAGAAAAGGAATTTCCTAATGATTAAATGTTATCCATGATAGAAAAGAATAAACTAAGACAACACAGCTGCTATCATGGATAATTTATTGCTAACCATGTTAGAAATGATTTGCCTAACATGGTTATTAAACAGAACTAATTGATATTAAAAATAAATAGATATATATATATATACATGCGGAAGCGAATGCAGACCTATAAATTGGCAATATACAATTCTAAATAAACTATATAACTTCTACTACCTAATTCCCCTTCCTGATGCTTGCGCCTGTGCATGAATACCTGCAAAAATGTCAGTAATCGTGGAATGAGACAAATTGTCCCAATAATCACCGCTTAACTCACTATAACAGTGAGATGTGCGGTAGTAAGGGCGTCTAAAGGGTACCACAGTTTTAAAATCAATAATATATATATAAGCCAAGTCTTTTTCCATTTATTACTCCAGTCTCCCTGTCACATCCAAATCACAACAAGTTCATCATCCATATTTTCCAAATATCACTCAAAATCACACAATCAATTCCCACATCAACTAAACTTTGTCATCCAATCTCCAATCCATGCTCTGATCATTGTAAATCTTGTTCGCACTTTCGCAAATCCTACTCCTCGGCTCACAACCATGTACAATCTTGGTGCTCTACTCATGCCATCCCGGAGGCACTACAATCGAGCCTTATATATATTCTAAATGAGTTGACACTGTGCCCCTCTCAAAAGTGAGGGGACATTTTCCCTCTCTGGTAACCCCATGAGAGGGAAACCCCAATCTGTCTCCAATCAGAAAGGGAGCAGTCTCTGTCTCCAATCAGATGACTGCTGGTCAAAGTCTCCAATCTGTTGACCATTGGCCACAGTCTCCAATCTGTTGACCAGTACAAATAACCGTTGATTGGCCTATCAACCGGTTATCATCGCGCGATGGTACATAATTTCAGTGTCATGCAATAATCACAATTCTTTTCAAATCTCGAATTCATTCATTATCTCAATCACAATCTTTGTCACCTCCCACCAACACAACATTTCAATTCCTCAATCCCTAATGTACCATATTTCCAATCCAAATCACTTTCCAATAACCTGTCCAAGTACCAATTACATATAACTCCATCACTATCTACCACTATCCATCAATTAACTTATCAACACTGTTGTCATATCACCACACCTATATATATATCCCACTATTCCAGGAAAATCACAACCACCAGACAGGATACTATATATATAATGCATAAAGTTTCTTAATATACAAATAATCGTGTTTCAAAGGCACCCGATAGCCTATTTTATATAAAAATAATCTTTTAAAGATAATATATATATATAGGGTGAGAAGGGATTTACAAAATCCCTAACTAACGTCACCCTCAATGTTATAGCAAGGTAAGAGTGATTACCTGTCGCCCTTTAGCACTTTACTGCTTTTCCTTACCGTTTCCTTATAGCTTTCCTTCAAGTATCATCACCACTATATAATCCTATGATGATATGATACACAATGATAAATTAATATTATTTCCACTTTATAATATTTAAACGTCTCTCTCGTATCATATATTTCTACCCATTTTCCCTCTTTGTTAGTTATATTACCTTCAAAAATTATGTGGATTCCCATGTACATACATGATATCAACATGATTCATCAATTCAAAGAGAGTAACCAATTGACATAAATTCCAACAAAGACTAGAGGAACAAACAAGGGTAGTTTCAACAGTGAGGTAATAGAAAATTCCCCCAAACAAAACACGCAATGTCATCACTACATACACTTTACTCCATTAATCAAACATGCATATCCATCCATTACACCTTTCATACACAAGTTTATCATGAATATTAACTTGCCTTATCAACAACTTCTGTTCAAGTTCTCTAATAATCAAAATAATAAAGTTGGCCAATATACACGAACTTGCTGATTTTATTACGCCTTAACTAATTCTAAACCAAATCTTGCAATTATCGCATACATCACACAATCAAAGCAAACAGCCTAAAACATTCAACAATCACACAAATACTCCTTCTAAGCACAATTTGAATGTACCCATTTGCACGACCCTACAATTTTAATTGAACTTTCAAACCATAAATTACAACCATAAAACAACTCAAATACATTTAGAATAGAATAAAATAATTAGTCTTTTCATAAATACATTACAACTTCCAAAATCATCATTTTACTGCAACTATATTCATTTAGACAAAATCTTCCATCATTTCAAAACAATTCTATCTTATCATGGCAGGGAATGGTACAACCATTCACACTAGCGAATCCCAATCGAGAGATGAATAAAACAATATTCTGCTTAATAACCTATTTGGCCATGTATATGAAACAAACCTATAAAGTTTGACACACACACACGTTCGTAAGCAGTAATTGAACTCAAAGATTCATAAAAGTTGATCAGTGCAGCAAAGAATCAACTATCTTCCAAAGTAACATGCTCACACTTCAATAATACACATCATTTTCAAGCTTAGCAACACACCAATCAACAAACACTTCATTTCTCTGTAAGAAGCAACAAATTATGAAAACTGATTCGAGGTAAATCCTGCGTTAAATCGGCCTTTAATTAATGTGCATTAAAAGACTGATACAAAAGTTCATAGTGGTAACAACACCAAAAATTATAAATCTACATGCCACCAATGCCGGTCATTAGTTTTGAAAATTTAAATCTCAATTTTTTAATCCAATTGAACAGCAAATCAAAATCAAGCATTCAGGCAAGGCAAATAATCATATATGGAACTTCCAGAATCATCAAATTTACAGGATTCAACTTACAAACATAGCCACACCCTGAATCTTTTGTTTATCAAGTTATAATCAATAATTACATACACTCAAAATCAATATCCCCAACAAAACAGAGAAGTGAAAATGATTAAACCTTTGGAAAACATAGAACTTCAAAATTTTCATACATATAGTTGTAAGAAACATTTCTATTATACTTCCCATAACATTTGAGCATTATCTTGGACTGATTCAAATACGAAATCAAAGGCTAGTTCGCTGAACAGTAACCCACAGAAGAAAGCCAAAGAAATTTGGCCAACAACACTTCATATTACTCAAATTTCTCAAGGGAAACTACACATCTAAGATTAAACTTTCATTCATTCAGTTAAAATCGCCCAAAATCAAAAACCCATTTGAAACCCTAACTCTCAAACCTTCCCAATCGCAGAAAAGAAGAGTAAAATGGAACAAATGAAGCTACCTCACTCGTTTTCAACCGCCCGATGTCTCGTTGGAGCTTCATCGTCGCCGGAAAATTGGCCGGAAATCGGCCACTCATGTGGCTGGCCGAGATTGAAACCAAGGAGAAGCAAAGAAGTGAGAAAAATGAAGTTGGAACGGAGTTTAGTTCGAAAAACAACCAAAACAAACAAACTCACCATGCACCGCCACCGTCCGCCGTCGTTCTCCGCCTAGGCCGCCGGAAACGAAGAAGAAACAGAGGAGAGAGGACGCGAGGGAGAGAAAAGGGAGATGGGTTTTGGTGAGAATGATGAAGGGAAGAAGGAAAAGGCGATGGATTTGTGAGGGGGTCGCCGGCGCCGCGGCCCCTTTTTGCCGCCGGAAATCGCAAGGCGGAGGAGAGGAAGAGGAAGAACGAAGAAGAAGAAGACAGAAAGTGAAGAAATGGGGGGGGGCCGACGGTTTTGTAAGGAAATGGAGGGGAAGGGTGTGTTTGTTTTAAGGGAAATAAGGATGATTTTGGTTATTTAAAGCCTAAACTTGCTATAGTGTACTCATTTTGATTTAAAACCACTTAAACCAGCCTCCAATCTTCTTAAACTTCAAAATATTTTTAGCTCTACCACTCCCTCATATTTCAAACTTTTCATTTCTTTAGTAATTATATGCATATTAATTACTCAAAATTTCCAAAATATTCCCAAAAATCACCAAAAATTACTAAAAATTCCCAAAACTCCTAATTTCTCCATTTATCATTTCCAAAACACTCTTTATTCCTGTATTAAATTTTTCAGGTTGTTACAATTCTAACCCCCTTAAATAATTTCGTCCTCGAAATTAGTAGAAATTATCATTAGATACAAAGAAATGGACGATTTCTTCAATAGATAATCCTAGTTTGGGTAAGAGAAAGAGGCATTTGAATATAAATTTGGGAATATTGATGTCTTTGGTACTGAGGATTCATTGTTATAAATGTAATTCATATAACACCATAGAGATGATTTCAAGGATTTAAAAGAATTTGAACATTCTAATTAAAGTTCTTGATCAAAATTTCTAGAAAAGTAGACAAGTGAGAGGTAGGAGAGATGTTATCTTGGGATAAATGTGAGATTACGAATATTAACACCAATTCTCAAGTTCCTTTAGAGATTGAAAAGAGGTGAAATCAAGTCAGATTGACTTGAATGTATATAACCTTTGAGCAAGGCTAGAAACACTATGCGAGAAAATCTAGAAATATAACTAAAATTCTAATCAAAATCATCATTAATTCTATGATATTTGCTCCCATAAATCCTGTTCTTAACCCAAATCACAATTTACATTCCTCATCTTATGTCTGCCTATTTATAACATCCTAACTATTCCACTACAAATTAATACACTCAACACCATCTGTAGTCATTCATCCTTAGTCAATCTATTGGTACTCCACCAATTCTCATTCTACTTCCTTTCACTAACCTTCATTTACTAGCCACTTATGCCTCAAATCACTTTATAAAAGTCCAAAATCCTAAATTGCAACACATATACAATCATCTTCCTCATGATACTTTCCCTTAGCTATCCATGATTTCCTCAAAATTTTAACAAGAATTCTCTATTAAACCCACATGCCTAGAGCAAGTCATTTAACATTCGGAACAAGATTTCAATCAAGCTTCAATAAAAGTATGTTGTCCTACATACCAAAATCGTAATTGTAACCTACAATGGGTAACAAACCCGACACCTTACTATTGAGAATTTAAAATTCCTTTGATATCTCATAACTCTTCACTTAATATCAATAAATCACCAACTTTCACATCCTTTCACTTCCTCAACCATTATCTTCTTCCAAAATCACATTTTTCATCCTTACCTTAACCATCTATTAGCAATTCACAAAGTCATATTCAAAGGTCTTACCTCTCAACTACTAAATATCACATCTATAGAATTTCATTTATTGGTAAAACTTATAACTCTAATTCAACACATGTCTAGCCATAACCCTTAAACTTAACTAGCTTCTCAATCCATTTATCTCAACCACGATCAAAAGAGTATATCCATTACTAAATCACGTTAAAACTTCGTATTCAACTTATTATCCTTCTTAGTCCTCCCTACATAACCAAAACATTATTCGAAGTCATCAAACCATAGTTTAATTTCTAAGTATTCCTCTTAATCAACTTTAATTTGAAACCTAAGTTCCTCCTCCTTATGAAAATATTCTACCAATATTTAAGTCTTCTCAAGATTTCTTAATAACTCAAAACTTTACCAATTAAAATCCTCTTTCACTAGATCTCTTTTCTGCAAAATTCTACCACCATTTCTCTAAAGGCTTACTATTTTCGCAAAAACCTCAACTAAGTAGTATTCAAATCAATCTTCCTTCAACACAATCTAATTGATAAATTTACACAACCCTCTATTACATATGTTTTATCACTGCTTAAATTTTTCTAAGCTTAACACGTAGAATCAATAACTCCCTTATTCAAAGATCATTACATACACCAAAACAAACACATCTACATTTTAAAGCATCCAACTCTAAGCTTAAAATAATACACGGAATCAAATTCTTCATTTTAGCCGCATTATTATCACCTTAAGTATTTATTTTTTTTTATATATATATATATATATCAAAAACTCTCCTTTAAACATTAGTGACAACTATTAAAACGTAAGCAAATCAGATTTTCCTAAATGCAAAAGTGATTGAAGTTCCTGAATTTCCAAGTTTACTACACAAGACCTATGTCATATATTAAAAAAAATAAGTATGCGTTGACCTTCTAAACTACTTGTTTAATTATAGTTAAGCATATTCTTAACTTCCTAGCAGCACTCATCATTAAAGTCAATTAGTCTTACACGTTCCAACAAGATATTGTCATGTTCAACATGACTTTTAACACGAATAATATAGTTTCCCTAATAGATACACACAAGTCACAAATTTATAAACGAGTTGCAATTAGACTTTTCAATTACATTGAGTTACTATCAAAGATTTTTATTTTAGACATAGCAGATTCTTTACCATTACTATCTACTTTCATTAATATCAATCATTCCATAAGCATTTATTATTCAAACAATTTCACCACTTCTAAAGTTCATCAAAACTTTCAAGAAAACAACAACACTTCTCAAATCCCTAAACTCCAACATAAACAGGAAACCACAATCAAACCAAAGATCTCTTCCAACACATGAACAAAACAACTCAAATAATACAAGTCAAATTCATCTATGAAGCAACAATTTAACAAATCAGCAAACAAATAATAAACAAAGCAATAACTCTTCTTTCACATTGCATTCATTATTAATTGTTATTTTCAAATTTCCTTACTCCCTTAACCCAATAAGGGATCTCATGATGCCTCGACTATGATTATGGCCGGCACATAACTATATTCGAGACCCCAGAGAAGCATCCTTATTTCGTTATTCTTCCTAAATTCTTATACATATCAACATTATTTCGTTATTCTTTCTATGTTCATCTCAATCTCTCCACAGTACCTATTTAATTTCTCTTATCACTCTCTCCCCACCATGGGATGGGCGATAATCCTCTCAAAAGGCAGAATATCATGCACAGGAGGAAGGGAATACAAACTATGTATATTGTCAATCTATATGCAATGCAACACAGTCCAGGGTTATCGTATACCAAATACTAATAACCAAGTTGTAACATAACGTTACTAATTACCTAATTAACTCATAATATCCATTTTAGTTCTAATAACCTCTTTACTAACTAAGATAGAAAAAGGATTCCTATAATAACAATGTCCTATCATAGTTAGAAAAGGAATTTCCTAATGATTAAATGTTATCCATGATAGAAAAGAATAAATTAAGACAACACAGCTGCTATCATGGATAATTTATTGCTAACCATGTTAGAAATGATTTGCCTAACATGGTTATTAAACAGAACTAATTGATATTAAAAATAAATAGATATATATATATATATACATGCGGAAGCGAATGCAGACCTATAAATTGGCAATATACAATTCTAAATAAACTATATAACTTCTACTACCTAATTCCCCTTCCTGATGCTTGCGCCTGTGCATGAATACCTGCAAAACTGTCAGTAATCGTGGAATGAGACAAATTGTCCCAATAATCACCGCTTAACTCACTATAACAGTGAGATGTGCGGTAGTAAGGGCGTCTAAAGGGTACCACAGTTTTAAAATCAATAATATATATATAAGCCAAGTCTTTTTCCATTTATTACTCCAGTCCCCCTGTCACATCCAAATCACAACAAGTTCATCATCCATATTTTCCAAATATCACTCAAAATCACACAATCAATTCCCACATCAACTAAACTTTGTCATCCAATCTCCAATCCATGCTCTGATCATTGTAAATCTTGTTCGCACTTTCGCAAATCCTACTCCTCGGCTCACAACCATGTACAATCTTGGTGCTCTACTCATGCCATCCCGGAGGCACTACAATCGAGCCTTATATATATTCTAAATGAGTTGACACTGTGCCCCTCTCAAAAGTGAGGGGACATTTTCCCTCTCTGGTAACCCATGAGAGGGAAACCCCAATCTGTCTCCAATCAGAAAGGGAGCAGTCTCTGTCTCCAATCAGATGACTGCTGGTCACAGTCTCCAATCTGTTGACCATTGGCCACAGTCTCCAATCTGTTGACCAGTACAAATAACCGTTGATTGGCCTATCAACCGGTTATCATTGCGCGATGGTACATAATTTCAGTGTCATGCAATAATCACAATTCTTTTCAAATCTCGAATTCATTCATTATCTCAATCACAATCTTTGTCACCTCCCACCAACACAACATTTCAATTCCTCAATCCCTAATGTACCATATTTCCAATCCAAATCACTTTCCAATAACCTGTCCAAGTACCAATTACATATAACTCCATCACTATCTACCACTATCCATCAATTAACTTATCAACACTGTTGTCATATCACCACACCTATATATATATCCCACTATTCCAGGAAAATCACAACCACCAGACAGGATACTATATATATAATGCATAAAGTTTCTTAATATACAAATAATCGTGTTTCAAAGGCACCCGATAGCCTATTTTGTATAAAAATAATCTTTTAAAGATAATATATATATAGGGTGAGAAGGGATTTACAAAATCCCTAACTAACGTCACCCTCAATGTTATAGCAAGGTAAGAGTGATTACCTGTCGCCCTTTAGCACTTTACTGCTTTTCCTTACCGTTTCCTTATAGCTTTCCTTCAAGTATCATCACCACTATATAATCCTATGATGATATGATACACAATGATAAATTAATATCATTTCCACTTTATAATATTTAAACGTCTCTCTCGTATCATATATTTCTACCCATTTTCCCTCTTTGTTAGTTATATTACCTTCAAAAATTATGTGGATTCCCATGTACATACATGATATCAACATGATTCATCAATTCAAAGAGAGTAACCAATTGACATAAATTCCAACAAAGACTAGAGGAACAAACAAGGGTAGTTTCAACAGTGAGGTAATAGAAAATTCCCCCAAACAAAACACGCAATGTCATCACTACATACACTTTACTCCATTAATCAAACATGCATATCCATCCATTACACCTTTCATACACAAGTTTATCATGAATATTAACTTGCCTTATCAACAACTTCTGTTCAAGTTCTCTAATAATCAAAATAATAAAGTTGGCCAATATACACGAACTTGCTGATTTTATTACGCCTTAACTAATTCTAAACCAAATCTTGCAATTATCGCATACATCACACAATCAAAGCAAACAGCCTAAAACATTCAACAATCACACAAATACTCCTTCTAAGCACAATTTGAATGTACCCATTTGCACGACCCTACAATTTTAATTGAACTTTCAAACCATAAATTACAACCATAAAACAACTCAAATACATTTAGAATAGAATAAAATAATTAGTCTTTTCATAAATACATTACAACTTCCAAAATCATCATTTTACTGCAACTATATTCATTTAGACAAAATCTTCCATCATTTCAAAACAATTCTATCTTATCATGGCAGGGAATGGTACAACCATTCACACTAGCGAATCCCAATCGAGAGATGAATAAAACAATATTCTGCTTAATAACCTATTTGGCCATGTATATGAAACAAACCTATAAAGTTTGACACACACACACGTTCATAAGCAGTAATTGAACTCAAAGATTCATAAAAGTTGATCAGTGCAGCAAAGAATCAACTATCTTCCAAAGTAACATGCTCACACTTCAATAATACACATCATTTTCAAGCTTAGCAACACACCAATCAACAAACACTTCATTTCTCTGTAAGAAGCAACAAATTATGAAAACTGATTCGAGGTAAATCCTGCGTTAAATCGGCCTTTAATTAATGTGCATTAAAAGACTGATACAAAAGTTCATAGTGGTAACAACACCAAAAATTATAAATCTACATGCCACCAATGCCAGTCATTAGTTTTGAAGATTTAAATCTCAATTTTTTAATCCAATTGAACAGCAAATCAAAATCAAGCATTCAGGCAAGGCAAATAATCATATATGGAACTTCCAGAATCATCAAATTTACAGGATTCAACTTACAAACATAGCCACACCCTGAATCTTTTGTTTATCAAGTTATAATCAATAATTACATACACTCAAAATCAATATCCCCAACAAAACAGAGAAGTGAAAATGATTAAACCTTTGGAAAACATAGAACTTCAAAATTTTCATACATATAGTTGTAAGAAACATTTCTATTATACTTCCCATAACATTTGAGCATTATCTTGGACTGATTCAAATACGAAATCAAAGGCTAGTTCGCTGAACAGTAACCCACAGAAGAAAGCCAAAGAAATTTGGCCAACAACACTTCATATTACTCAAATTTCTCAAGGGAAACTACACATCTAAGATTAAACTTTCATTCATTCAGTTAAAATCGCCCAAAATCAAAAACCCATTTGAAACCCTAACTCTCAAACCTTCCCAATCGCAGAAAAGAAGAGTAAAATGGAACAAATGAAGCTACCTCACTCGTTTTCAACCGCCCGATGTCTCGTTGGAGCTTCATCGTCGCCGGAAAATTGGCCGGAAATCGGCCACTCATGTGGCTGGCCGAGATTGAAACCAAGGAGAAGCAAAGAAGTGAGAAAAATGAAGTTGGAACGGAGTTTAGTTCGAAAAACAACCAAAACAAACAAACTCACCATGCACCGCCACCGTCCGCCGTCGTTCTCCGCCTAGGCCGCCGGAAACGAAGAAGAAACATAGGAGAGAGGACGCGAGGGAGAGAAAAGGGAGATGGGTTTTGGTGAGAATGATGAAGGGAAGAAGGAAAAGGCGATGGATTTGTGAGGGGGTCGCCGGCGCCGCCGCCCCTTTTGGCCGCCGGAAATCGCAAGGCGGAGGAGAGGAAGAGGAAGAACGAAGAAGAAGAAGACAGAAAGTGAAGAAATGGGGGGGGGCCGACGGTTTTGTAAGGAAATGGAGGGGAAGGGTGTGTTTGTTTTAAGGGAAATAAGGATGATTTTGGTTATTTAAAGCCTAAACTTGCTATAGTGTACTCATTTTGATTTAAAACCACTTAAACCAGCCTCCAATCTTCTTAAACTTCAAAATATTTTTAGCTCTACCACTCCCTCATATTTCAAACTTTTCATTTCTTTAGTAATTATATGCATATTAATTACTCAAAATTTCCAAAATATTCCCAAAAATCACCAAAAATTACTAAAAATTCCCAAAACTCCTAATTTCTCCATTTATCATTTCCAAAACACTCTTTATTCCTGTATTAAATTTTTCAGGTTGTTACAATTCTAACCCCCTTAAATAATTTCGTCCTCGAAATTAGTAGAAATTATCATTAGATACAAAGAAATGGACGATTTCTTCAATAGATAATCCTAGTTTGGGTAAGAGAAAGAGGCATTTGAATATAAATTTGGGAATATTGATGTCTTTTGTACTGAGGATTCATTGTTATAAATGTAATTCATATAACACCATAGAGATGATTTCAAGGATTTAAAAGAATTTGAACATTCTAATTAAAGTTCTTGATCAAAATTTCTAGAAAAGTAGACAAGTGAGAGGTAGGAGAGATGTTATCTTGGGATAAATGTGAGATTACGAATATTAACACCAATTCTCAAGTTCCTTTAGAGATTGAAAAGAGGTGAAATCAAGTCAGATTGACTTGAATGTATATAACCTTTGAGCAAGGCTAGAAACACTATGCGAGAAAATCTAGAAATATAACTAAAATTCTAATCAAAATCATCATTAATTCTATGATATTTGCTCCCATAAATCCTGTTCTTAACCCAAATCACAATTTACATTCCTCATCTTATGTCTGCCTATTTATAACATCCTAACTATTCCACTACAAATTAATACACTCAACACCATCTGTAGTCATTCATCCTTAGTCAATCTATTGGTACTCCACCAATTCTCATTCTACTTCCTTTCACTAACCTTCATTTACTAGCCACTTATGCCTCAAATCACTTTATAAAAGTCCAAAATCCTAAATTGCAACACATATACAATCATCTTCCTCATGATACTTTCCCTTAGCTATCCATGATTTCCTCAAAATTTTAACAAGAATTCTCTATTAAACCCACATGCCTAGAGCAAGTCATTTAACATTCGGAACAAGATTTCAATCAAGCTTCAATAAAAGTATGTTGTCCTACATACCAAAATCGTAATTGTAACCTACAATGGGTAACAAACCCGACACCTTACTATTGAAAATTTAAAATTCCTTTGATATCTCATAACTCTTCACTTAATATCAATAAATCACCAACTTTCACATCCTTTCACTTCCTCAACCATTATCTTCTTCCAAAATCACATTTTTCATCCTTACCTTAACCATCTATTAGCAATTCACAAAGTCATATTCAAAGGTCTTACCTCTCAACTACTAAATATCACATCTATAGAATTTCATTTATTGGTAAAACTTATAACTCTAATTCAACACATGTCTAGCCATAACCCTTAAACTTAACTAGCTTCTCAATCCATTTATCTCAACCACGACCAAAAGAGTATATCCATTACTAAATCACGTTAAAACTTCGTATTCAACTTATTATCCTTCTTAGTCCTCCCTACATAACCAAAACATTATTCGAAGTCATCAAACCATAGTTTAATTTCTAAGTATTCCTCTTAATCAACTTTAATTTGAAACCTAAGTTCCTCCTCCTTATGAAAATATTCTACCAATATTTAAGTCTTCTCAAGATTTCTTAATAACTCAAAACTTTACCAATTAAAATCCTCTTTCACTAGATCTCTTTTCTGCAAAATTCTACCACCATTTCTCTAAAGGCTTACTATTTTCGCAAAAACCTCAACTAAGTAGTATTCAAATCAATCTTCCTTCAACACAATCTAATTGATAAATTTACACAACCCTCTATTACATATGTTTTATCACTGCTTAAATTTTTCTAAGCTTAACACGTAGAATCAATAACTCCCTTATTCAAAGATCATTACATACACCAAAACAAACACATCTACATTTTAAAGCATCCAACTCTAAGCTTAAAATAATACACGGAATCAAATTCTTCATTTTAGCCGCATTATTATCACCTTAAGTATTTATTTTTTTTTATATATATATATATCAAAAACTCTCCTTTAAACATTAGTGACAACTATTAAAACGTAAGCAAATCAGATTTTCCTAAATGCAAAAGTGATTGAAGTTCCTGAATTTCCAAGTTTACTACACAAGACCTATGTCATATATTAAAAAAAATAAGTATGCGTTGACCTTCTAAACTACTTGTTTAATTATAGTTAAGCATATTCTTAACTTCCTAGCAGCACTCATCATTAAAGTCAATTAGTCTTACACGTTCCAACAAGATATTGTCATGTTCAACATGACTTTTAACACGAATAATATAGTTTCCCTAATAGATACACACAAGTCACAAATTTATAAACGAGTTGCAATTAGACTTT
This sequence comes from Mimosa pudica, assembly GCA_029929735.1. Taxonomy (NCBI): domain Eukaryota; kingdom Viridiplantae; phylum Streptophyta; class Magnoliopsida; order Fabales; family Fabaceae; genus Mimosa; species Mimosa pudica. The sequence continues at coordinate 188,686 of JAKELP010000022.1, read as the reverse complement.
TCAATTACATTGAGTTACTATCAAAGATTTTTATTTTAGACATAGCAGATTCTTTACCATTACTATCTACTTTCATTAATATCAATCATTCCATAAGCATTTATTATTCAAACAATTTCACCACTTCTAAAGTTCATCAAAACTTTCAAGAAAACAACAACACTTCTCAAATCCCTAAACTCCAACATAAACAGGAAACCACAATCAAACCAAAGATCTCTTCCAACACATGAACAAAACAACTCAAATAATACAAGTCAAATTCATCTATGAAGCAACAATTTAACAAATCAGCAAACAAATAATAAACAAAGCAATAACTCTTCTTTCACATTGCATTCATTATTAATTGTTATTTTCAAATTTCCTTACTCCCTTAACCCAATAAGGGATCTCATGATGCCTCGACTATGATTATGGCCGGCACATAACTATATTCGAGACCCCAGAGAAGCATCCTTATTTCGTTATTCTTCCTAAATTCTTATACATATCAACATTATTTCGTTATTCTTTCTATGTTCATCTCAATCTCTCCACAGTACCTATTTAATTTCTCTTATCACTCTCTCCCCACCATGGGATGGGCGATAATCCTCTCAAAAGGCAGAATATCATGCACAGGAGGAAGGGAATACAAACTATGTATATTGTCAATCTATATGCAATGCAACACAGTCCAGGGTTATCGTATACCAAATACTAATAACCAAGTTGTAACATAACGTTACTAATTACCTAATTAACTCATAATATCCATTTTAGTTCTAATAACCTCTTTACTAACTATGATAGAAAAAGGATTCCTATAATAACAATGTCCTATCATAGTTAGAAAAGGAATTTCCTAATGATTAAATGTTATCCATGATAGAAAAGAATAAACTAAGACAACACAGCTGCTATCATGGATAATTTATTGCTAACCATGTTAGAAATGATTTGCCTAACATGGTTATTAAACAGAACTAATTGATATTAAAAATAAATAGATATATATATATATACATGCGGAAGCGAATGCAGACCTATAAATTGGCAATATACAATTCTAAATAAACTATATAACTTCTACTACCTAATTCCCCTTCCTGATGCTTGCGCCTGTGCATGAATACCTGCAAAACTGTCAGTAATCGTGGAATGAGACAAATTGTCCCAATAATCACCGCTTAACTCACTATAACAGTGAGATGTGCGGTAGTAAGGGCGTCTAAAGGGTACCACAGTTTTAAAATCAATAATATATATATAAGCCAAGTCTTTTTCCATTTATTACTCCAGTCCCCCTGTCACATCCAAATCACAACAAGTTCATCATCCATATTTTCCAAATATCACTCAAAATCACACAATCAATTCCCACATCAACTAAACTTTGTCATCCAATCTCCAATCCATGCTCTGATCATTGTAAATCTTGTTCGCACTTTCGCAAATCCTACTCCTCGGCTCGCAACCATGTACAATCTTGGTGCTCTACTCATGCCATCCCGGAGGCACTACAATCGAGCCTTATATATATTCTAAATGAGTTGACACTGTGCCCCTCTCAAAAGTGAGGGGACATTTTCCCTCTCTGGTAACCCCATGAGAGGGAAACCCCAATCTGTCTCCAATCAGAAAGGGAGCAGTCTCTGTCTCCAATCAGATGACTGCTGGTCACAGTCTCCAATCTGTTGACCATTGGCCACAGTCTCCAATCTGTTGACCAGTACAAATAACCGTTGATTGGCCTATCAACCGGTTATCATTGCGCGATGGTACATAATTTCAGTGTCATGCAATAATCACAATTCTTTTCAAATCTCGAATTCATTCATTATCTCAATCACAATCTTTGTCACCTCCCACCAACACAACATTTCAATTCCTCAATCCCTAATGTACCATATTTCCAATCCAAATCACTTTCCAATAACCTGTCCAAGTACCAATTACATATAACTCCATCACTATCTACCACTATCCATCAATTAACTTATCAACACTGTTGTCATATCACCACACCTATATATATATCCCACTATTCCAGGAAAATCACAACCACCAGACAGGATACTATATATATAATGCATAAAGTTTCTTAATATACAAATAATCGTGTTTCAAAGGCACCCGATAGCCTATTTTATATAAAAATAATCTTTTAAAGATAATATATATATATAGGGTGAGAAGGGATTTACAAAATCCCTAACTAACGTCACCCTCAATGTTATAGCAAGGTAAGAGTGATTACCTGTCGCCCTTTAGCACTTTACTGCTTTTCCTTACCGTTTCCTTATAGCTTTCCTTCAAGTATCATCACCACTATATAATCCTATGATGATATGATACACAATGATAAATTAATATCATTTCCACTTTATAATATTTAAACGTCTCTCTCGTATCATATATTTCTACCCATTTTCCCTCTTTGTTAGTTATATTACCTTCAAAAATTATGTGGATTCCCATGTACATACATTATATCAACATGATTCATCAATTCAAAGAGAGTAACCAATTGACATAAATTCCAACAAAGACTAGAGGTACAAACAAGGGTAGTTTCAACAGTGAGGTAATAGAAAATTCCCCCAAACAAAACACGCAATGTCATCACTACATACACTTTACTCCATTAATCAAACATGCATATCCATCCATTACACCTTTCATACACAAGTTTATCATGAATATTAACTTGCCTTATCAACAACTTCTGTTCAAGTTCTCTAATAATCAAAATAATAAAGTTGGCCAATATACACGAACTTGCTGATTTTATTACGCCTTAACTAATTCTAAACCAAATCTTGCAATTATCGCATACATCACACAATCAAAGCAAACAGCCTAAAACATTCAACAATCACACAAATACTCCTTCTAAGCACAATTTGAATGTACCCATTTGCACGACCCTACAATTTTAATTGAACTTTCAAACCATAAATTACAACCATAAAACAACTCAAATACATTTAGAATAGAATAAAATAATTAGTCTTTTCATAAATACATTACAACTTCCAAAATCATCATTTTACTGCAACTATATTCATTTAGACAAAATCTTCCATCATTTCAAAACAATTCTATCTTATCATGGCAGGGAATGGTACAACCATTCACACTAGCGAATCCCAATCGAGAGATGAATAAAACAATATTCTGCTTAATAACCTATTTGGCCATGTATATGAAACAAACCTATAAAGTTTGACACACACACACGTTCATAAGCAGTAATTGAACTCAAAGATTCATAAAAGTTGATCAGTGCAGCAAAGAATCAACTATCTTCCAAAGTAACATGCTCACACTTCAATAATACACATCATTTTCAAGCTTAGCAACACACCAATCAACAAACACTTCATTTCTCTGTAAGAAGCAACAAATTATGAAAACTGATTCGAGGTAAATCCTACGTTAAATCGGCCTTTAATTAATGTGCATTAAAAGACTGATACAAAAGTTCATAGTGGTAACAACACCAAAAATTATAAATCTACATGCCACCAATGCCAGTCATTAGTTTTGAAGATTTAAATCTCAATTTTTTAATCCAATTGAACAGCAAATCAAAATCAAGCATTCAGGCAAGGCAAATAATCATATATGGAACTTCCAGAATCATCAAATTTACAGGATTCAACTTACAAACATAGCCACACCCTGAATCTTTTGTTTATCAAGTTATAATCAATAATTACATACACTCAAAATCAATATCCCCAACAAAACAGAGAAGTGAAAATGATTAAACCTTTGGAAAACATAGAACTTCAAAATTTTCATACATATAGTTGTAAGAAACATTTCTATTATACTTCCCATAACATTTGAGCATTATCTTGGACTGATTCAAATACGAAATCAAAGGCTAGTTCGCTGAACAGTAACCCACAGAAGTAAACCAAAGAAATTTGGCCAACAACACTTCATATTACTCAAATTTCTCAGGGAAACTACACATCTAAGATTAAACTTTCATTCATTCAGTTAAAATCGCCCAAAATCAAAACCCATTTGAAACCCTAACTCTCAAACCTTCCCAATCGCAGAAAAGAAGAGTAAAATGGAACAAATGAAGCTACCTCACTCGTTTTCAACCGCCCGATGTCTCGTTGGAGCTTCATCGTCGCCGGAAAATTGGCCGGAAATCGGCCACTCATGTGGCTGGCCGAGATTGAAACCAAGGAGAAGCAAAGAAGTGAGAAAAATGAAGTTGGAACGGAGTTTAGTTCGAAAAACAACCAAAACAACAAACTCACCATGCACCGCCACCGTCCGCCGTCGTTCTCCGCCTAGGCCGCCGGAAACGAAGAAGAAACAGAGGAGAGAGGACGCGAGGGAGAGAAAAGGGAGATGGGTTTTGGTGAGAATGATGAAGGGAAGAAGGAAAAGGCGATGGATTTGTGAGGGGGTCGCCGGCGCCGCCGCCCCTTTTTGCCGCCGGAAATCGCAAGGCGGAGGAGAGGAAGAGGAAGAACAAAGAAGAAGAAGACAGAAAGTGAAGAAATGGGGGGGGGGGGCCGACGGTTTTGTAAGGAAATGGAGGGGAAGGGTGTGTTTGTTTTAAGGGAAATAAGGATGATTTTGGTTATTTAAAGCCTAAACTTGCTATAGTGTACTCATTTTGATTTAAAACCACTTAAACCAGCCTCCAATCTTCTTAAACTTCAAAATTTTTTTAGCTCTACCACTCCTCATATTTCAAACTTTTCATTTCTTTAGTAATTATATGCATATTAATTACTCAAAATTTCCAAAATATTCCCAAAATCACCAAAAAGTTACTAAAAATTCCCAAAACTCCTAATTTCTCCATTTATCATTTCCAAAACACTCTTTAATCCTGTATTAAATTTTTCAGGTTGTTACATCTACTCCCGCTTGATGACGCACAAAGGGGGAAGCTTCAATGAGTTCACCGTGCTAGACAACCCCTGGCTCCCCAGGTTCCTCACCATGCAGCCTATCAACCCAGGGCAACTGATCAGTTTGGAGCTGCACAGATGGTGTGAAACCAAAGATAAGAAACCTGGCTTTCTTCCCTATCCTCAAGTCATAGCCTTCCTCCTGGAGAAGTTCATGATCAAATCTACCGAGGAAGATGACAATGTCCAGTGCTTGCCCATGGGATCTGCAAATATCAGCAAGATGGGGATCAGGTACGACAAGCCTGCAAAGGTCACTCGGTATGGCTCTCAGGCTAGGAGTGCCTCACATACAACTACTCCCTCTGCGTCTGGAGCAGGGGACCAAGAGGTTGATTCTCATGCTGGCCCAAGCCGAGCTCCACGGGTATCTACTGCTCAGAAGGGTCTGGTGAATGAGCTACGAGAAGAGCTTCTGTTCAAACTGCCTGACCCACTGATGGCCCCTCTGCGAGCAGAGTTTGATGAGAGTCTTCAGCGGTTGGAGGATAGGATCGATGAGATAGACACCAAGTTGGATCTCATCCTAGCCCTACTGGTACCTGGCCTTTCAAACCCTCCCTCATCTAATTCTCAAAATGACCTTCCTCCACCACCCCCACAGAATGACCCACCTCCACCTTCACCGCGAAACGACCATGACAACTCCCATCACCAATCCCCTCACAACTCTCCTGACCCATCACCTCACAACACCCCTCAGAACTCACCCCAAAACTCCCCTCGCCAATCACCTCATAACTCACCTTCACCCCACAATACATCCAATCCTCAACCCTCTCCCAACCACTTACAATCCACCAACCCAACCTATCCCAAACTTAGCTCCTTCACCTCCACTCCCGAAGCAGAGTCCCTAGGTTTTTTCACCTCCATCCACCCCTACAGTTCCATATACCTGAGAGACCTACCTTCACACCTTATGAGGATACCTGAGACGCATATCTCTTCCTCATCCATTTCTGCCTTATTCTCAAAATCAAATCCTCTCTTCTTCCCAAGCCCCACTCCTTCACCTGAAAACTCACCCCCTTCCTCACCTGAAAATTCACAACCCAAAAATTTTGGCCCTGAACCTCCACCCTCCACTTCACCCAACCCTTCCTCCTTGGCCCTCGCCCTTATTGATGATGTCAAAAGGGGGAGAGAAATCCTAACCCAACCCTCCCTATGGTTAGATGAGGACATTGTTGCTGCCCTCCGCCGAGCCATGGATCTGAAAAGAATGGGTAGAGCAGAAAGTCTGATTCGTGGGGAAGCCATCAGATTCATGCAACAACGTTCAGCCAGCAAAAAGTCTGACTTGGAAATGGTGCTGGTTGATCAGCCTGTTGAGACTCCACCATCTGAGCCTGAGCCTTCACCCACTGCTGAGCCACCCACTCCATCTGCACCCACTGAGAATCTGATCGATGTGCTTCACATGAAGTATGGACTTAAGAAGCCAGAGCCGCTTGTAAGAGTATTAGCAGTGTCAATCCCTCCCTCTGAGCCAGCCCCTGTATCCCAAACACTCAGCTTCAGTAAGTCAAGAGTTAAGGCTGTGGCTAGGAAGAAGAGTGCGTCCTCCAATGCACCCTCAGAGAGTGAAGAAGAGTCAGATGCTTCTCCTGAAAATACTGAGACTGAAAGGGTGCCACTGCAAGGGGAAACTTCCGAGCCTCTGTCCTCCACTCAAGAGCAACCTCAGGAAGTGCCACCATAAGTGGTTGTCAAGCTAGAGGTGGAAGACATGACACCCGAAGAGTTTGAGCGCTATGGTTACACTGATAGACTCACAGAAGAGCAATTCTTCGTCCTGGATGCTGAGAGGGCTAATGCTAAAGCAAAAGGGAAAGCGAAGGCAGACCTATCTCATTGAAGGTAATGGATGCACAAGAGGGGGGGTGAATTGTGCTACAAAATAAAAGCTCAAATAAAATCAACACAAGAGTTTATACTGGTTCGTTCTACCTGACCTACGTCCAGTTCTCAACCACCCAGGCCGAGTTCCACTATCCTCAGGTTTTACAACGGGTGCACCTGGAACCTTTACAACTACAAGTTTTGAACGGGATCACTTGCAACCTTACAACCACAAGTTTTACTCAAGGCTCACTTGCAACCTTTCTAACTAGCTCCCCCTTACAACCAGCAAGGGCTCAACCTTTACAAATAAAGGATTTTCTAACTAAGTTCTCTTTAAGAACAGATAGTGATACACACTTAAGTACAATTAATGCTCTTATAACAAGAAGAGACTTAACTACAAGAGTACAAGATATGTAGATGAAAAGATTACTCAATGAGTTAAATGCTCTCTCTTTTCTGGGTAGCTTTGAATGCTTGAAGGATTTTTCGATTTCTCTCTCTAGCTTCTTTCAAGAATGTCAAAGATAATTGATTTTCTCATAAATGAAGTTGAGCTCCTTTATATGGTCTTCAAACATTCTCACTCTTGGTAGGTGAGTTAGCCGTTTGAATATGGCCGTTTTTCCCATGTTACCGTTTGCCCAATAAATGCTTCATCAATGCATAGCAGGGTTGACTTGCTTTATCTCTGAAAAGTAGTCCTGACAACTCTGCTCTGACAAAAGCATTCTGACACTGCTCTTCTGAACGTTCTGACGTTCTGATTGCTTGCGGAAGCAGATTCACATCCGGAAGCAACTCTACTTAGTGTGCTGCACTTGAACGTTAGTTTAGCAATATAAGCACATTGTCACATGCAGTGGGTGTTTACTTAGTCTAAGATTTCTTCCTTGTATCCGGAAGCACTTCTACATCCGGAAGCACTACTACTGGATGAAGGGTTATATTCACTTTTACTCACTCTCGCTCAGTGTCCCTCATTCCAATAGTCAGCGCTAGTCACTAAGCAATCAGAAGTAATTCTACTGGACGTTGGTTATGTTCACTGGCGCTTGGTGTTACCTGTTCCAACAGCCAGCGTTATTCACTAAGCTATCGGAAGCAGTTCTACTAGACGTGGCTCATGTTCACTGACGCTTAGTGTCATCTATACCAACAGCCAGCGCTAGTCTAAATATAATCGGAAGCAAATCCACTTCCGGTTGAATCCTAGCTTAGTCTTAAGGTTTTGTATATTTAGTGCTTCTGGACTAAGCTATTTCCTTAGTGAATTACTTGCTGTCGCTGGGGGATGAGTCATTCATCCGCGAGCGCTAGTCCTAGTCTATCCGGAAGTAAGTCCACATCCGGTTGCACTCTTACTTGAGATTCTATGTTAACCTATTGCTTTCTAAGTACTTGGCTTATTCTTTCATATTTTAGTCTTCATCAAAACTTAAGATTCTAACATTCTCCCCCTTTTTGATGATGACAAACTAAGTCTATCGATTAAGTTCTTATGAAAGAATTAAAACAATAATTAATCAAGGCACAAATAACTTAGACAAATATTATTGATAACCAAGAGATTACAAGTTAGTGTTATACAAGCAAATAAAATATACAAGTAATCTACACTAAGCAAGAATGAAACATGCATGAAAAACAAAGGAAAAATTCTAAGTTTTGAGGGTTGAAGTGGGGGTTCAGAGTTTGTGTTTCTTTTTCCTTTCCCTCTCTCTTTGTCTCTCCTCATTTTCTCTCTGGAGCTGGGCTAAGTGGGCTTCATGCACATTCTGGTCAATCTGAGCAATAATTTGTTGAAGCTCTTCCTCTTCCCTTTCCCTTCTGAGTCTCTCAGACTCAACAGACTCCTCTAAGGCTCTCTTCAAGTTTTCAACTTCCTCAAAGCCTGGGAACCCTGTTGCATCTGAGAAGGGAGTGATTTCTCCATTTGGGTAGTGAACAGCCCTGATCTTGACATTCCATACTGGGAAGTTGGGGTCCTCCTCAACTTCCTGGGCTTTCCTCTTCCCTTTGCCTTTCCCCTTTCCTTTTCCCTTGCCTATTGGCTGAGTAGGTTTGGCTCTTGCTCTCTCAGCATCCAGGCAAGCCATCTGACCAAAAGAGATCTTGTCCGTGAACCCATATCTTTCAAATTCTTTAGGAGTCATATCTTCTATTTCCAACTTGACTTCCTTCAGAATTGGAATCGCTTGTACTGATGGGATTTCTTCCTCAACTTGGACAGATGTAGTCTCTTGCTCAGGTTGGTCTGATGGAGTTTCTTCCTCACTCTCAGTAGATTCAGTGGAGGCAGCACCCTTGTTGGCACGTTTTCTAGCAACTGCCTTCTTTCTTGACTCACTGAATTTAACTGCTGGCTCAGATGGAGGAGGAGGGGCAGATGATTGCTCAGAAGCAGGAGTTTCAGATGTTTGCCCAAGGGATGAAGGAATTGGCTTTGCAATCACAATGAGAGGATGGTTGGTTTTCTTCAGCCCGTACTTCATCATGATTTCCTCAACTATACTCCGGGTAGGCACAGAGGGTGGAGGCTCAGCAGAAGAGGCTTCTGGTACTTGTTCAGCCTGCTCTGTTTCAGATGAAGGAGGCTCTGATGATGAAGAGGCTGGTTGTGGAATTTCTTCATTTTGCTCAAACACAACCATATCCCAATTTGACCTTTGGTCATCCGACCTCCGCTGTTGCATAAATCGGATGGCTTCCCCTCTGATCAGGCTCTCAGCACCACCCAATCTCTGAGATTCCAAGGCACGGCGGAGGGCAGCCGTGATGTCTTCATCTAGCCAGAGGGATGGCTGAGTGAGGACATCCCTTGCTTCCATGGAACGGCGAAGGGTGATGGCAGTATCTCTCCCCCTTTTGTCATCATCAAGGAGGGCGAGGGCCAGGGAGGACTGAGTGGATGGAGAGGAGGGTAAGGAGTCTGGTGAACTAGGAGGGTTGGTGAAGAGGGTTTGGTTTCTCTCGAAGAAGTCAGGGCGAGTGAATAGCCCATCGAAGGGGTAGGTGGAGGAGTAGGCAACAGGTTGTTTAGAAGGAGGATTGGAGGGCTCTGTGGGGCTTGGAGGTGGTGAAGGGTTTGGGGAGTTTTGGGGAGATGGGGAGTTATTGAAGGTAAGGGGTGATTGGCGAGGAGAATGTTGGGGTGAGTCTTGTGTGGAGGTTTGAGGTGATGGTTGATGGTCATGGTTGTGTGAGTCTTGGGGTTGTTGTTGTTCATGGTTGGGTGACGTCTGGGGTTGTTGGTCGTTGTGTGGTGATGTGTGTGGTTGCTGGTCATTTTGTGGAGGTGGCTGTGGTTGTTGAGTGTTGGGAGGAGGAGGAGGGGGAAGTTGAGGTTGATTAGGTGGAGGAGGAGGAGGAGGTGGATTTTGAGGTGGTGGTGGTGGTAAGTTACCTTGTTGGGGTTGTGGAATCTGGAGGTGTTGAAGGATTAGGTCTAGCTTGGCATCCACTCTGGCCAGCTGAGTCTCAACCTGACCCACTCTATCCTCAAATCGCTGGATTCGCTCCCCTTGCTGTTGGAACCCAGCCTCACAGTCATTCCTTAGAGGGGCCACTAAGGACTCAGAAAGTTGTAGGAGAATCTCTGCCTTCATCTCCTGAGCAAAAGCCTTTACATTGGCTGGTACCCTCGCAGCACGGCTTGGCCCGGGATGGGAGTCAACTTCTTGATCCTCTGCACCAGATACAGAGGGGACTGAGGTCTGAGAGGAACTGCCTGCCTGTGATCCTGAGCGAGTGGGCTTAGTAGGCTTCAGGTATCTGATGCCCATCTTGCCGATGTTAGTTGCCCCCACAGGAGAACACTTAACATTTTCTTCCTCCACGTCAGATGTAGCCTTGATCAGATTCTTCTCAAGGAGGAAGGCAAGGATGATGGGGTAGGGAAGATATCCAGCCTTGTTGTTGACCAACCATCAATGTAGTTCAACGCTGATCAACTGCCCGGGGTTGATTGGCTGCTTGGAGAGAAGTCTGGGGAACCACGGGTTGTCCAGCAGAGTGAACTCGTTGAAGTTACCTCCCTTGTGTGTCATCATGCGGGAGTAGATATAGTACAAGAGCCTGTGGGAGTCAGACATCCCGGGCACCTTCTTCCCTTTGGTGTCATACAACTTCTCGAGTTCCTCCTTGCTGAGCTTGAGTGACTCAGGGTACAGCCACTCATTCATGCCCTCATCTGTGATCCCTATCAAGTCATTTAAGTCCCTCCAGGTGAACCTGAAGGTTCTCCCTCTGACAGTAGCAGTGAAGGTGAGTCTGCGGATCTGCTCCTTCCCATCCACCTTCTTGTACTTGACTTTCCCAGAGAGGGACTCACAGAATACTCGCAGGACGTTGATGTTGTAGTCCTGCTTGATCCCCAGCCAGGGCATGTACTTCTCCAGATAAGGGCGCAGATGAGGAAACCCTAGTTCATCTATCTTGGCCAGATCGATGAACAGGCCGTTATTGAAGTAGGGCTTGATTGTTTCAAACTTGGAGGAAACGGCCTCCAAAGTCCCATCTCTGTAAACACGAGGATCGTCATACTCCTCTACCCTTTGTCTTTTGGAAGAAGGCTCCTCGCTAAAATGAACCTTCTTCTTCCCTTTTCTCTGGGCTTGTGCTTGTTCATGCCCAGTCTGCTCTGGCAGTTCTTGCACTCGCCCAGAATGTCCAGGCTGTTCCTGGACTTGTTCATTCTCCCCTTGTGTTTGCCCAGAAAGTTCTTGGCGTTCATGGCGTTCTTCATGGTGTTTATCGGATTGCCCAGATTTTCCAGAGTGCTTATGCCCAGATTTGCCAGATTTGGACTTAGATTTCTTGGAGGTGGTGACTTTCTGTGTGTTAAGGTTTGCTTCGTGTGAGCCGGTCATTGTTGTGAGGATATAAGGTTTGTTTGTGGTGAAGAACGAAGAAAAGGATGAAGAAGATGGAGAACACAGTGAAAAAGATGAAGAGAATATGCAGAGAGTTTGGATGAAAATTTGTGCAAGTAAAAAGTGAAAGTAAAAGTGACTTCCTATTTATAGGCAAAGTTTCAGAGGGTAAAATGGGTGTGGCTCTTCAGATGAATATGCATATATTTAAACGTTTTAATTGAAACGGCGCACCTTATGACATGTGTCGCTTCACCTTGTCAGAGAGGGCACAACTTCTCATGGAGGAAGATGAAACGTTTCTGAAGTGACGTGTCCCTTGGTTCAGGCACTGGCGCTCATTCTCGCTTTAGTTCAACATTCAGTGCCAGCAAATGAGTATCCGGAAGTGGTTTTGCTTCCGGTTGGAGTGGCGCTCTAGGTCACATTGAGTTGTCGTCCAGCGCCAGCAAAAGAGTATCTGGAAGTGGTTTTGCTTCCGGTTGGACTCACTTAAGATTTAACATTGTGGGGGACCTGCAAAAATAAAGATTGGCACTCCGATGCCTAAGTTAGTATTGTTACAAGTTTAATCAATTAAACACATGATTATATAAATAATTAAACTTCATTTGGGTTTACCATTCCCAAATCACCTCTTATGAATGTAAATTGATCAACCCCCAGAGGCTTGGTGAAGATATCAGCAAGCTGTTGTTGAGTGGGGACAAATTGCACTTTGACATCCTTCTTTTGAACATGGTCTCTGATGAAGTGATGTCTGACATCAATGTGCTTTGTCCTTGTGTGCTGAACCGGATTCTTGGCGAGGCTGATAGTGCTTGTGTTGTCACAGACGATGGGTGCCTCAGGGAACTCCAAGCCAAGATCTCTCAGTTGGTTCTTCAGCCACAGCACTTGGGCACAACAGCTTGCGACAGCAATGTATTCTGCCTCAGTGGATGACAATGACACGCAGGTTTGCTTCTTGCTAGCCCAAGACACCAGACAACCACCAAGGAAGGCGCATTGTCCACTGGTGCTCTTTCTATCAGTTTTATATCCTGCATGGTCAGAGTCAGAATAAGCCCACAAGAACTCTTGGTTACCTCTGCGATACCAAAGACCAAGCTCTTGTGTTCCCTCAAGGTATCTCAGAATACGTTTAACACATGTTAAGTGTGACTCCTTAGGGTTGGCTTGAAACCTAGCACACATGCCTACACTAAATTGAATGTCAGGCCTGCTTGCTGTTAAGTATAGGAGGGAACCTATCATTCCCCTGTACATGGGCAGGCTGACAGATTTACCCTTTGCGTCAGCATCGAGTGCGGCAGTGGTACTCATGGGAGTGTCATAGTCCTTGCATTCATCCATCCCAAACTTCTTGAGTAGCTCTCTGCAGTACTTAGCTTGGGAGATGAAGATTCCATTCTTCTTTTGTTTAATTTGCAGGCCTAGGAAGAACGTTAGTTCTCCCATCATTGACATTTCAAACTCACCCTGCATAGTCTTAGAGAATTCTTCACAAAGCTTTTCATTAGTTGCCCCAAAAATAATATCATCAACATAGATTTGGACAATTAACATATTTCTATCTTTGTGAAGGATAAACAGTGTATTGTCTAGTTTGCCTCTTGAGAAACCCTTGCCCAGCAAAAAGCTGCTGAGTCTCTCATACCAAGCTCGAGGGGCTTGTTTCAGGCCATATAAGGCTTTCTTTAGTCTATACACATGTTTGGGATGCTTGTGATCCTCAAAGCCAGGAGGTTGTTCTACATATACCTCTTCTTTGATGTAACCATTAAGAAAAGCACTCTTTACATCCATTTGATATAATCTAAAGCCTTTCATGGATGTAAAGGCTAGAAGAATCCTTATTGCTTCGAGTCTAGGAACTGGAGCAAAAGTTTCTTCATAGTCAATGCCTTCTTCTTGGTTATATCCTTTGGCTACTAATCTGGCTTTGTTCCTTGTAATTTGACCTGTCTCATCCAGCTTGTTTTTGAAGACCCACTTGGTCCCCACCATGGATTGATGAGACGGCCTTGGGACTAGTTCCCAGACATGGCTTCTCTCAAATTGATTTAGCTCTTCCTGCATGGCAATAATCCAGTCGCAGTCCTCAAGAGCTTGTTCAACGGAAGTTGGTTCGATTTGAGATAGAAATGCTCCAAACTCAACTTCATTTTGAACTTGCCGTCTGGTTCTGACACCAGAAGAAACATCACCAAGCACTTGATCAAGAGGATGATCCCTGTGATGTCTCCTAGCTGTTGGCAACTGTGCCTCATCAGGCACGGTCTGCATTCTAGATTCACCATTGGGTTCATCTTCTTCTTTGAGATTGCTTGCTGGTGTTTCTTTTGGTGGTGAAGAAGATGATGGTGGTTTTGGAAGATTAAGTATTTCATCATCTTCTGTGGATTGTCCCCATGTAGGAGTTTCATCAAATACAACATGCATTGATTCTTCTACAATTCTAGTTCTCATGTTGTATATTCTATATGCTTTACTCCTAAGGGAATATCCTATGAATATACCTACATCAGCTTTTGGATCAAACTTACCCAGATTTACCTTTCCATTGTTATGCACATAGCATTTTGATCCAAAGATTTCTAGGTGGCTGATGTTGGGCTTCCTCCCTTTGTACAGCTCATATGGAGTCTTGTCCAAGCCCTTGCGAACATAGGCTCTGTTGGAGATATAGCAAGCAGTGCTCATAGCGTCCGCCCAGAACACTTGAGAAACCTTTTTCTCGTTGAGCATGCTTTTAGCCATCTCCGTCAGAACCCTGTCTTCCTTTCGACCACTCCATTTTGAGGAGTTCTAGGAGCTGAGAAGTTATGTTTAATGCCATTTTGCTCACATAGCTCAGAGAAGCTATGGTTCTCAAATTCTCCTCCATGGTCTGTCCTTATGGCTGTGATTTTGAGGTCTCTCTCATTCTGCACTTTATTAGCCAAGACAGTAAAAGCATCAAAAGCATCTTGCTTAGAGGCAAGAAACATAGTCCAAGTGAACCTAGAATAGTCGTCCACCACCACTAGAGCATACAGGTTTCCACCCAAGCTCTTCACTCTCGCTGGCCCAACCAGATCCATATGGATTAGTTCCAAGGGCCTGCTGGTGGAGACTCTCTTCTTGGTTTTAAACGAGGACTTTGTTTGCTTCCCACGTTGGCAGGATTCACAAATAAAATCATGCTTTACCTTAAAGGATGGAATACCTATAGCTAGCTCCTTCTTAATTAGTATATCAAGTTGAGTAAAATTAACATGAGCTAACCTCTTATGTCAAAGCAACTGTTTTCATCACTAGATATTAAAAATTTTTCTTCCAGTTGTTGACATAAGTCCAGAGTATATAGGTTTCCATTTCTTTTCCTTAAGTTTGCATTTAAGTTGGCCTTATCTTTCAGATCCTGCTTATCAACGATTATGCACTCATGTGAATCAAAGATTACCCAATTTCCTTTGTCAGTGCTCTGGCTCACGCTCAGCAGGTTGTGACAGAGACCGTCTACCAGATAGACGTCTTTCACTGGTCCAACTTCTTCACCAACTCCAGTGATCTTTCCACTTTGATTTCCTCCAAAGGTAACTGTGGCTCCGTTTTTGATCACCAGAGATTTGAATTTGTCTCTGTCTCCAGTCATATGTCTCGAGCATCCGCTGTCGATATACCATTTCCTATTCTTGGATGCCTTGAGACACACCTGGAAGAATCAAGTAAGCTTAGGTACCCAACCTTTCTTGGGTCCTTTGTCATTAGTTTTCAGTGCCCTTGGTCTAGTGTTAGCTTTGACCTTGGGCTTATGATCATTCTGTGCCTCTGGCCTAGTGCTGGCTCTAGGCTCTTGGGTTTTCCCTGTGGATTGTTTCCAGGCTCGGGATCCCTGTCCTCCCTTAGTTTTTCTTGGAGGAGGATCCTTTGTAGCCTTGGTTCCTTTGGGATCCATTTATAAGAGCTATTTGCTCCATGCTTCTTGGCATTACAGGTGGACGTGGAGTGTCGTTTCCTGTTACAATAATTACAGAAGCTGAAGGGTGTGGAGCTATGATCAGAGGCTTAATTGAAAATTTTAGGTAGGGTTTCACTTTTGGTTCCACCCACTTTTTCCCTCTAGGTGTGTATCCTAAGCCAGTCTTGTCCCTATATGCCCTTTGATTCATTAAAATGATATTAGCATTTCAGATCCATTTGTGAATTTTTGTAGGGCATTTTGTAGTTTATCTCTTTCAGCTGAGATTTTGCTGCAATTAGGGCAGCTCTCAAGTGTTGGGGCACTGGGTTCTGCTTGGGGAGAACCCTTGCCATCCACTACCGGAAGCTTTCTGGCTTCCTCTAGCTCTTCACTTAGTGAGTCCACTTGGACTCAAGTGATTCCTTTTTAGTTTTCAACACTTTATAGGCTTTACATAATCGAGAAAATTCTTCATGAACCTCATTGTAAGCCTCTTGTAGTTCAGAGAAAGTTACCTCATTGTCCTCGTGGGTGAAATCAACATCTGAAGGTGCTTCTCATCAAATTCTCTGGCTACCAGGCAGAGGTTGGCAGTTTCTTCCTCATCACTTGCTTCGTCATCTGAGCTATAGAGGACACGAAGGCTTTTCTCTTGTCTTTCCCCTTTGATCTCTGCAAGCTTGGACACTCAGCCTTGAAGTGGCCAGGATTTTTACATTCAAAGCACACCGGGCCTTTTCCTTCTTGTATCCCTTCCTCTGACTGGAGTCACCTTTCTGAAAGCCTCCTTTCTTCTTGAAGAACTTCCTGAATTTTCTCACCATCATGGCCATCTCCTCTTCGTCCAGTTCCTCCTCATCATCCTCATCATCATCATCAATCTCCTTGTTGGGAGCAACAAGGGCAAGATTCTTGTCTTTGGGTGAGGCTTGAGGAGCTCTCTGAGCCAGCAAGGTTGGTTCGTATTCAGCCAGAGAGCCAAAGAGTGCAGTGATGGAGCTGGTTGACTCTCCTTGGACTTCCTGCAAGATGGTTACTTTGGTGATCCAATCACCTTTCAATACTTTTAGGATCTTGCTTACTTGCTCTCTTTCAGGAATATCTTTTCCCAGGGAGGCCAGGTTATTGATAAGATGGGTGAATCTGAGTTCCAGCTCTCTGATTGGCTCAGTTGGACTTGTCATGGCAAATTTGTGAAACTCTTCCACCAGCATCTCAACTCGTCTTGCCTTCACTCCCTTGGTTCCAGAGTGAGCAGCCTCAAGAGCCTCCCACATTTCCTTAGCAGTTTTTGTGGTGGCTTATCCTGTGAAACTCCTTATGACTAAGGGCGCATTGAATGTAATGTATGGCTCTGTAGTTTAGTTGGTGATTTAGCCTAAAGTCGCCTTGGCTAATCAAAATTAATTCAGTACTCAACTCCACTAGAGTGTAGTGGTGAGTAAGGGTTAAATCCACAATCTAGGTTTCTTATCTTGCTAATTCCAAGTTCTTTAGTCACGCAAATTAACAATTGGTTGATAGTGATGATTATACTTAGAGAACAACAATTAACAACTAAAATAGCTAACTAATCGAATGAAAGAGTTAGGAAATGAGATAAGAAACAACCTCCCTCTCCAAAGATCTTTGTGCTTTTGGTTAATTGGACCTCATGTACTTGTTAAACTTGATTTAACCTAACTAAATCCTTGAGATCTCCTAAATCTAGGAAATCTTCAAGAGTTTAATTAGGTTAACCAAGCCTAATGCTCTTTCAAGCTAAGCACATACCTTAAGCAACATTAAATTCTAATCAAGAACTTAAGCAAATCTATCATTTCACAAACACAAGAGGAGTTAATCACACACACATGTATCTATGAAACTACACACATATAAGCTTTAGGTTTTCATGTACTTGACCTAAAAGAGAGATTCCAAGCCAAAGTCAAGTAGAACACCTAAAAGAAAGATGTTCTAACCTAATGAAACCTAAATCTAGGACATCAATAGGCAAAAAGTTAAATCTAGCTTGAAACCTAAAAGAGTACATTACAAATACATGAGGCCAAATGTGAAGATCTACAAGCACATTCCTTTGGAGAGAGAGATTAGGAGCCTAGCCAAGCATGGAGAAGGTGGAAGGATGGAGGAATTTCATGACTTTCATGGAGGAAGGTGGAAAAATCACGAAATCGTGGAAGAATGGTGAAGAAGATGAAGATAGAGTTGAGAGAAAATGGAGAAGAGAGAGAAAAGTGAAAGTGAGAATGTGTCAAAAATGAGGTGGTTATGATTAAATGAAGTGGGGTTTGATTAGTGAAAGTGATTAGGGAAATGATGAGTTGTCAAATATGGGATGAGTTGTCAAAGAAGATATTTTGATGGTAAAATGGAGGGGTTATGCGAAATGTTTGAAGATAAATGGGGAAGGAAGGGTAATTTAGGTATTAGGTGGAAAGTGAAGATGAATGTGGTCCAAAAGTTGTCTCCATGCATTTCTAAAAATTCCTCCTTTTTCTCCTCTCCATTGTGCTACCCTTTTTGCCCTTAATGAAGCCTCCAACTTTGAATTTGAATTTTTGGCTCCATATTACCCCTTTAAGTAAGTAGCAAATCCCTTGTTTTTGACAAAAGGGGTAATTTTTGTCTTATGCCTTTGCCTTTGTCACCTAGCCTCCTCCTTGCCACATAAGCACTCCCAAGGGTGTGTGGGGCCCATGTGGGACCCCCTACATGAAAAATACCTCACATAGTCAAAAATGACCAAAATACCCTTAGATTCTTAAAATGCAAGTAATAAGGCTAATATTCTCCAAATAATGACACATAAGCATGCGCATATAATATCTCAATAATGATCAAATATAGCAAATAAATCACACTAATTAAGCTCAATTGCACATGCTTAAACATATAAAATTAGGTCTAATCAAATCCCCCACACTTAATCTTTGAACTCCGGGCAAAGTCATGCAAAAAGACTAACTTGGTCATTAAGCATAGTGAAGGCAACTGGAATTGTCATAGAGTACAAGTTGATCTTTTTGAACCTTTCTCTAGAGCATCACATGGTCCAAATCTAAGAATACAAAGTGAATGCAAGTTTAGCAAGTAACTAGAATTAGGAGGGAATGCTAAAAGAGATTTTCCTCACCGGATTAAAGTGTTTACACTCAATCTCTCAAGTTAGGAATAATGCCTAACTAGGGTTTTTGTGATCACTCTTTGGCTCAATGCATTCCTCCTCACCATAGGCTTGTAATAGCTCTTAGTTCTCCACCCATTAGTATGCATGGCACAATCAAATCTAGGGGACTTTGGGGGTTGCATGGAAGGCTAATATGAATGATGAATGATGGATAGTAGTCAATGACCAATAATATGAACAAGTAATCACTACATATGCATGCAATACAATGAAATTAATCCTCACAAAGCATGCTACATCTTTCTTTTTTTCAAGCACTTTGTGCTTCTCTCATGTTTTTCCTTTCCACTCTTATGCCTTTGGCATACTCAAGCACTTTATGCTATATTATTTCTATTTTTTTCTTTACTTAGGCCTTTGGCCTTATTCTTTTTTTTTCTCTTTTCTTTGCTTTTTCTTGGCCTTTGGCCATTTTACCTTTCTTTTTCTTCACTTGTGGCTCTCGGCCACTTTCATTTTTTCCTAATGTAGCATGCTTTCACAATATGCAATCAATACAACACTAATGTAAATGCAAGCATATGCTATAGTCACTTATCCACACATTGGTCAAGGTGATAGAAAAGAGTAGTGAATGGCCCAAAGGGGTTGAATCAAAGGATAATATTTGGTTGGCTTAGTGTTTGGGTCATGAGGGTTTAGAAATGTAATGCCCCTTTCCTCTTTAATTGTACCATGCATTGTGATCTTGGACAAGAACTAGGACAAGTTCTAGGAGGTGAAATAACTATTGGCCCACTCAATTCGGTTGAAGGCTTCTCACTTTATGGCTTACTCTAATTAGTCTCTTCCTCCCTAAGAAAAGTTAAGTGAGAAACTAGCCTCCTCTTTGTAACCTTAAAAATGCCTCAAGCAATGCCCTAAGTAATCATTCCAAAAATTCTACTTACACACTAGAGGACAATTCCATTTACTTTTACGAGCCATGATCAAGTTAAACTTTCAAGGAAAATCATGCCAAATAAGTCCACAAATCAAGTGTGAAAGCTTTGAATTAGACCACTTTTAAGCACATAATACACCCCCCCACACTTAAAGCATGCATTGTCCTCAATGGGACCAATCAAATCAAGTAGGAAGGCATAAACAAAGGCAAGGCAGCAAGTAATAAGGCCGGGCAGTCCACGCATGCAAATGGCCATCATGAATTATTCACAACAACAAACACTAAACACAACCTAATCACATGTTTATAATTTTTTTTCTTGGTTTTTCTAACAACCTATAACAACTCACTAGAAAATAAACCTAAACACAATCCTATTTTTTCTAACAAATATCTTCCCCCACACTTAAGATGTTAAACTAAGCAAAGCAAGTGAGGAAAGGATAGAGACAACCTTTAGGGAGGCTTAAAATTCTCTTTGAAGAACTTGTTTTTGGTGTAGTCGTTGATGACCATGTCTTGGCCACTCTTATCATGAAAACTTTTGAGCTCTTCTTCCACATGATTCCACTTAATCAATTCGACCTTCTTGTAGAATGGGAGCTTCCAAGTTGAATTTTTAGTATTTGCTCCCTTCTTCTTCTCCTTTGGCCACCTAGCTCTCCAAAAGGCTTGTAGTTTCAAGTGAAACTTTTGAACTCTCCTTGCAAGGAATACTAGAAGTGTAGGTTCATGCATTGTGGCTTTCAACACTTGGCCTTAACTTCCATGTTCCTTTAAGCATCTTCAAGCAAACCACTAGCCCTTTGATGTCATCTTGGTTAGTTTGCCATTGAAGAAATCTAGTTCTTCCTTTGTGGCTTCAAGTTCCAAACTTCCTCTTGAGATGCTTTTCGGCCTTCAACACATTCAAGCTAGGATCATCCACTTTAGGAATTGTTGCAAGCTCCATCTTGTCCTTCTTTTCTTCCCAATAGTCCTTATGCATCCTAAAAGAACCTACAACATATAGCAAACTTCCCTTTTGCAAGGGGTTGTAGGTATACAAAGAGGATATATAAATGGAAGCATGATGAGATTCAAGGTGAACATGTATAGGAAAAACATCATAGGCCATGAGATTCACATGCTTAGAAGAGACATACTCATTAAACATAGTAGTCAAATTAGGCATTTTAAATCTAGTAAGATGTTGCCCCTTCAAAGCACTTAGCCAATAACTTTCAATCGGCCTACACCTTAAACTTGTGGTGTCACTTCTAGAAGAAAAGTCCAAGTGAGCCACATCATGCAAACAAGGTCCAATCAAAGCTTGATTAAGAGAGTTTCCTTGCAAAGCACTTTCTTGAAGCATACTCCTCAAACGGCTCTTCCAATCCAATATGGTATATGAGGCATAAAAATGCAAGGCTTCTTTCAAATGCAACCCGGCCTCTATCATGAGATGAAGCACTCCTTCCAACCTAGCTTTATCCACAAAATTGAACAAACATCCCTTTTCCAAGGGGTTGTAGCTAGACAAGGAGTATATAAATGTACCAACATCATTAAAATCACAATCATCGTGCATTGGACTAGTAACATCAAGAGGCATGCTCACAATAATAGAATCATCATCAAGAGAATTCATGCAAGCATCATTAACATTCACCAAGCAAGAATCAAATGAACCTAAAGATGTGTGCACATCCTCATGTGAAAGCAAGCTCAAGGGATTAACATGTTGTTCTACCACATTTTCAATCAACAATGTATATGGCTTACATGCTTCCTTATATATGCAAAGATTATATGAAGGCTTAGCATAAGTAGGAATTGGCTCAAGAACAACAAGCAATGGCACATTAAATTCAAGCATAGAAAACAAATCAAGGATCACACTTTGAACAAGCTCATGATATTTCTTCTTCCCTATGTTACATGAACTAGGAAAGGGAACAAGTGTAGAGTCAAGAATTATACCTTTGGAAGTGTTCTCTCCACTTGAATGCTTGATTTGAGAAGTAGAGAAAGATTCTAGCTCTTGTGCCAAATGCTCTCCAACCTTGCATTCCTCTTGTAAAACTTCATGCTCTTCTTCTTCAAGAGGACCTTGGCTCTTGGCCTCTTTGCATTCTCCACCCAAGTGAAGGGTAGTCTCGGCCTCCTTACCATCATCACCCTCCTCATGGTTTTCTAGGGTATGTGATTGATGTTGAACATGTATATCATCCCTAGAAATGGCCTCATCCATTGTCGAATTACACAAGACAACATCATCATTGGTTGGATGCAATTCTTTCAATTTCTTTCTATGGAATTCCATGAGAAGAGAAGATTTACCCTCATAACAATCAACACATATGCTCAACTCATCACATGAACAAGTCATAGAACCATCAAGATCATCAATAGAAGAAAGCACTAGGCAAGACTCCATTAGACTCAAAGGTGCTAGGTTGATTTGCAACATTCATCTCAATCCTAGGATCAACCTCTTGGCACTTTTGAGGTTCATGCTCTTCTTCATCAAGGTAGGGATTGATTCAACTTGAACTCCTCCTTCCAAATCCATGTCATTCAAAGAATTATGATTTATAACCATATTGGAAGGTAGGTCACCTTGCCTGCCTCTTCCTCGGCCCTTTTATTCATCCATTGAGAAGCAATGAATATAATGTCCTCTTTGCCTCCTTTTCAATTTAGAGTCTAACCTTCCATCCTATCCATAATGGATGCACACATTTGCATCATCAATCATATGTATTAGAAGAGAAAGAAGAATCTTCTTTGGATGAGCATACTCATTTGGCACTTGAGCATGAAAGAAGTCATTTTGCTCAATGTGTGTAGGAACAAAGCTTTGTAGAGGCTCTTGATGTTCATAAATATTTTGCCATAACCATAAGGAGGTGGATTAGGCTCACATTGAGAAGCTTCTTGACAAGCATACACATCCGGCCTTTGAGCACAAGAAGAATTAGGCCTCATTGGTAAGGGTCATAATCTTGACATTGAGGAGCATAACCTTGTTGATCTTCAAAAGCATGTGAAGGAGTAGCATAACCTCCTCCCCCCCACTCGAAGCTTGGATGGTCCATCCATCCTTGATTATATGTGTTGATGTGAGGGTTAGCTCTTGGAATGGAAGTCTTAGATTGGCCAATTTCTCATCATAGGAGAGATAAGAATAATCATGCATACTTAAGTGATCACTCCCACAGAATTGTTGTGGATTGGTGGCCATGCCATGAGGTGAGAATGATGCACATGGCCTTGAAAATTCCCTCATTGGCCTATGAGGTGTGAACAAGCCTCAATGAAGGAAGAATAATATGCCATGACTTGCAAAGAAAACCAATACAGTCCAGCCAGCAAATATATCCACGCAGTCAAAAAATATTTAGTTAGAAAGTAGCACAAGAGTGTGCTTCCACCATGTGCTTAGCAATGTAGCTCAGATAAGCTTGCAAAAGTCCAAAGATATGGACACAAGACCAGCCAATTTCAAGGCTCCAGAATAACCTCAAATAGGCTTAAAAATTCCCTGCAAATTGGTTGAAAAACCTGCACAAAAGTCCAACCAAAACAAACCACCAAAACAGTGCAAGTTCACAAAGTACCGGTTAGTTAAAATAAAGGCAACTAAAGCCACTTTTTCACAGTATTTTCCAACCAAACTTTCCAGATCAACCAGGAAGATATAAAGTTCAAATAACAGCTTTCAAAAGAAACAAACACTGCTCAAAAACAGATAAGTAAAATGCAAACAGTTTTGGTTCAAAGTGAGCAGGAAAATGCACATTTACAGCAAGGTTTTGACCTCTAGAGGAACGAATACTGCACCAAAAATTCAGCCCAATATATCAATCCAAAGCTTATTCAAAACTGGTCAAAATGAGCCAAAGATCATGCAAAACAGCGCAGGATAGATCAAACAGATTGGCTCCCAAAGTCAGCAGTTCCGCAGGCATTATTTCCAGAAAAACTTGCAATTTCAAAAATTCACCCTGGACAGTAGAAAACGAGTTTCCTGGCCAATTATATATCACAATAAAGCTTGAATCTTCTAGTTTTACCAGTTAAAACAGTTTCCAGAAATTCGTTGTGAGTCAATACCAGTTTGGAAAACAAGTTCGCTGAAAGTACAGTGTTGTCCAGGACAGTTTCCAGCAACAGGGCAGATTTCAAAAAATTAATTCCAGACATATAGAATGAGTCTAGCAACAAGTAATATGTCCCTGGAAAGCTTAAAATGTTTATTGTAACCACAAAAACAGTTTGGTGAAATTCCAGCTACACAATTACAGTTGCAACAGCAAGCAAACTGGTCACACAGTGACTTTCCAGCAAAACAGTCTAACTTCACCGAATGTTTCAGACAGCACAGAAGGCGGTTAGGTGCATACAATATATCAATAGAAAGCTTACAACATGTAGTTTAAGCACTAAAACAGATTTTCCAGATTCGGCACAGATTAGTCCCAGTTTACAAAACAAACACGCTGAACAAACAGGTATTCAGACAGAATTTCCAGCAAATGTGCAAACAAGTTCTATCAATGTCCAGCAGTATTTTCAGCAATAAAAGGCCAACTAGAGCAGCCTATACACCTCAAAACAGTGTCAATTATCCATAATACAATGAGCAATTGCAAAATGCACAAAATCACAATTATGCTCAAAAGTACCAAAGTAGCCGTAGCACACAAGTGACAACAAATTAAAGTTGTGACTACGAAACCTAAAACTAGCTAAAATCAACCTAAATTGGCAACGGCGCCACTTGATTTAGCCTAAAGTCGCCTTGGCTAATCAAAATTAATTCAATACTCAACTCCACTAGAGTGTAGTGGTGAGTAAGGGTCAAATCCACAATCTAGGTTTCTTATCTTGCTAATTCCAAGTTTTTTAGTCACGCAAATTAACAATTGGTTGATAGTGATGATTATACTAAGAGAACAACAATTAACAACTAAAATAGCTAACTAATCGAATGAAAGAATTAAGAAATGAGATAAGAAACAACCTCCCTCTCCAAAGATCTTTTGCTTTTGGTTAATTGGACCTCATGTACTTGTTAAACTTGATCTAACCTAACTAAATCCTTGAGATCTCATAAATCTAGGAAATCTTCAAGAGTTTAATTAGGTTAACCAAGCCTAATGCTCTTTCAAGCTAAGCACATACCTTAAGCAACATTAAATTCTAATCAAGAACTTAAGCAAATCTATCATTTCACAAACACAAGAGGAGTTAATCACACACACATGTATCTATGAAACTACACACATATAAGCTTTAGGTTTTCATGTACTGACCTAAAAGAGAGATTCCAAGCCAAAGTCAAGTAGAACACCTAAAAGAAAGATGTTCTAACCTAATGAAACCTAAATCTAGGACATCAATAGGCAAAAAGTTAAATCTAGCTTGAAACCTAAAAGAGTACATTACAAATACATGAGGCCAAATGTGAAGATCTACAAGCACATTCCTTTGGAGAGAGAGATTAGGAGCCTAGCCAAGCATGGAGAAGGTGGAAGGATGGAGGAATTTCGTGACTTTCATGGAGGAAGGTGGAAAAATCACGAAATGGTGGAAGAATGGTGAAGAAGAAGATGGAGTTGAGAGAAAATGGAGAAGAGAGAGAAAAGTGAAAGTGAGAATGTGTCAAAAATGAGGTGGTTATGATTAAATGAAGTGGGGTTTGATTAGTGAAAGTGATTAGGGAAATGATGAGTTGTCAAATATGGGATGAGTTGTCAAAGAAGATATTTTGATTGTAAAATGGAGGGGTTAAGTGAAATGTTTGAAGATAAATGGGGAAGGAAGGGTAGTTTAGGTATTAGGTGGAAAGTGAGGATGAATGTGGTCCAAAAGTGTCTCCATGCATTTCTAAAAATTCCTCCTTTTTCTCCTCTCCATTGTGCTACCCTTTTTGCCCTTAATGAAGCCTCCAACTTTGAATTTGAATTTTTGGTTCCATATTACCCCTTTAAGTAAGTAGCAAATCCCTTGTTTTTGACAAAAGGAGTAATTTTTGTCTTATGCCTTTGCCTTTGTCACCTAGCCTCCTCCTTGCCACATAAGCACTCCCAAGGGTGTGTGGGGCCTACGTGGGACCCCCCTACATGAAAAATACGTCACATAGTCAAAAATGACCAAAATACCCTTAGTTTCTTAAAATGCAAGTAATAAGGCTAATATTCTCCAAATAATCACACATAAGCATGCGCATATAATATCTCAATAATGATCAAATATAGCAAATAAATCACACTAATTAAGCTCAATTGCACATGCTTAAACATATAAAATTAGGTCTAATCAGTTGGACTATAGCATAGTCCTCGTTGGTGTATCTAGATCGCTGCTTGGCAAAGCCATCATCATCAAGAGGGGTGTGATCCCCAAGCTCAATCACATCCCAGAGTCGGATGTCACTAGACTTTATGTATGTCTCCATTCGGAATTTCCAGAATGGATAGTTATACCCATCAAAGCCTGGAGGCTTGTTGGGTTGAATAGAGACATCTGGCAGGGAATAGTCTGTATCCATTACTGGATCTTTACTTTCTAGATTCGTGGGAATCAAGTCAGAAAGACCCGCTCTGATACCAAATGAAGGTAATGGATGCACAAGAGGGGGGGTGAATTGTGCTACAAAATAAAAGCTCAAATAAAATCAACACAAGAGTTTATACTGGTTCGTTCTACCTGACCTACGTCCAGTTCTCAACCACCCAGGCCGAGTTCCACTATCCCCAGGTTTTACAACTGGTGCACCTGGAACCTTTACAACCACAAGTTTTGAACGGGATCACTTGCAACCTTACAACCACAAGTTTTACTCAAGGCTCACTTGCAACCTTTCTAACTAGCTCCCCCTTACAACCAGCAAGGGTTCAACCTTTACAAATAAAGGATTTTCTAACTAAGTTCTCTTTAAGAACAGATAGTGATACACACTTAAGTACAATTAATGCTCTCATAACAAGAAGAGACTTAACTACAAGAGTACAAGATATGTAGATGAAAAGATCACTCAATGAGTTAAATGCTCTCTCTTTTCTTGTTAGCTTTGAATGCTTGAAGGATTTTTCGATTTCTCTTTCTAGCTTCTTTCAAGAATGTCAAAGATAATTGATTTTCTCATAAATGAAGTTGAGCTCCTTTATATGGTCTTCAAACATTCTCACTCTTGGTAGGTGGGTTAGCCGTTTGAATATGGCCGTTTTTCCCATGTTACCGTTTGCCCAATAAATGCTTCATCAATGCATAGCAGGGCTGACTTGCTTTATCTCTGAAAAGTAGTCCTGACAACTCTGCTCTGACAAAAGCATTCTGACACTGCACTTCTGAACGTTCTGACGTTCTGATTGCTTGCGAAAGCAGATTCACATCCGGAAGCAACTCTACTTAGTGTGCTGCACTTGAACGTTAGTTTAGCAATATAAGCACATTGTCACATGCAGTGGGTGTTTACTTAGTCTAAGATGTATTCCTTGTATCCGGAAGCACTTCTACATCCGGAAGCACTACTACTGGATGAAGGTTTATATTCACTTTTACTCACTCTCGCTCAGTGTCCCTCATTCCAACAGTCAGCGCTAGTCCTAGTCTATCCGGAAGTAAGTCCACATCCGGTTGCACTCTTACTTGAGATTCTATGTTAACCTATTGCTTTCTAAGTACTTGGCTTATTCTTTCATATTTTACTCTTCATCGAAACTTAAGATTCTAACACTCATGACCCTACTTTCTCATCCTGGAATGTCAAAGTCAGAGCTGTCCATCTCCCTCATGGATCCATTCCAATCGGAGACTCTGAGGAAGGAAGGGCTTTTGGGTTGAATGAGATCAGTGATCTGAAGAGAGCCATCATTGAGTCCCTTGAGACGGAAAGGCTCAGAAAAGAAAATGAGGAGAGGGAGCTACAAGCTATTCTTGCCCAGATCGATCAACAGCAGTTGGATGAGATGTGGGCCAAGACAAATGAGGAGTTTGAAAAGTGCCAAAGAGAGAAAGAAAGGAAAAAGAGACACAGCTCTGAACCCAAACCCCTCATGCATTTAACGTAGAATTTTTCTTCTTTCATATTTTTCTCATGCATAGTTATTTGATTACTTGTAAATTTGATTGTTATGTTATATTCCTAACTTGTAATCAATTTGCTTCTTAATGAAGATTATCTTTAAGTTCATATGTGCTTTCTTATTTGATTAACCCCTTTATATGAACTTAATTTGATAACTTAGATAACTTAGTTTGTCATCATCAAAAAGGGGGAGAATGTTAGAATCTTAAGTTTTGATGAAGACTAAAATATGAAAGAACCAGTTAAACACTTAGAAAGAATTAGGTTAATATAGAACCACAAGTGAGAGTACAACCGGATGTAGATTTACTTCCGGATGGACAAGGACTAGCGCTCGCGGATGAATGACTCATCCCCCAGCGGAAGAAAGTAACCCACTAAGTCATAACTCAGTCTAGGAACATTAGGAGTATAAAATCCTTGAGACTAAGTTAGGACGCAACCGGATGCAGGAATGCTTCCGGATGCTTAGTGACTAGCGCTGCCTGTTGGACTAGGCAACACCGAGCGTCAGTGAGTATAACCCTTAAGACAACTTATGCTTTCGGATGTGGAATTGCTTCCGGAAGTAAGAGAGCTCCCTTAGACTAAATGAACTCCCACTGCATGTGACTATGTGTTAATATTGCTAGACTAACGTTCAAGTGCAGCACTGGGTGATGTTGCTTCCGAATGTGGAAGTGCTTCCGGTAGCAATCAGAATGTCAGAATATACATCAGCACAGAAGTCAGAATGCTTTTTGGCAGAGCAGAGTTGTCAGAGTTGCTTTTCAGAGATAAAGCAAAGTCAACCTCGCTGAGCATTAATGGAGCATTAATGAGCAACGGTAACAAGGGAATAACAGCTATATTCAAACGACCTTGTCACCTACCAAGAGAGAGAATACTTGAAGACTATATAAAGAAGCTTATCTTCATTTATGAATATAACTTGGAGAAAAACGCAGAAATCTAGAGAGAGAAACTGAGAGCATTCTTCAAGCATTCAAAGCTGTCCACAAAAGCAAGAGAGCACTTAATACATTGAGAGTTCTTTTCATTTATTCATCTTGTACTCTTTGTAGTTAAGTCTCTTCATTTATTGAGAGCATTCATTGTACCTAAGTGTGTAACATCATCTGTTCTTAGAGAGAACTAAGTTTAGAAAATCCTTTATTTGAAAGGTTGAACCCTTACAGGTTGTAAGGGGGAGTGAGTCTGTAAGGTTGCAAGTGAACCTGGTGTAAAACTTGTGGTTGTAAGGTTGCAAGTGATCCCGTGCTAAAACTTGCGGTTGTAAAGGTTCCAGGTGAACCCGTTGTAAAACTTGGGGATTAGTGGAACTCAATCTGGGTGATTGAGAACTGGACGTAGGTCAAGAGTTGGACCGAACCAGTATAAAAATCTTGAGTGTTTTTATTGTTTGTTTTATTTGGTAGCACAATTCACCCCCCCTCTTGTGCATCCTCACTTTCACACACAACACCTTAATTGAAACATTAACTGCACAAACCAAGTAACCATTAAAGTAAGCATAGTTTTATGTATCAACATAGGAAATAAAACATACATAAACTTGATAATCAAACTTAATGTTCAACACAAGAATATCAATTCAACATCATTAGAAAGATAAACTCACATGTCTCTAATCCAAATACATAAGAGAAAGTGAAACCACAACTCTCAAGTATAAAGTATAGAGCATAGGACAAGAAAAACTCCCCTAAGCTGCCCATTGAAGCCTTGAAGTATCTTCACACCACCAAAATCCCAAGAATGTTTAGCCACTCATAGTAGATGAAAGCCCAAACTCACCCAAGGGTGCTGCCATGGAAGATAAAGGTTGGAGAAGGTGGGTGGTAATGAGTGGAATGAGGTAGATTTTTAGTGGGGATTGAGAGGAATGATGAAAATCCTAAAAGAGCTTGGTAATTTTGACCTTGGAGGAGCTTAGATCTTGTTTGGGGGTTGTTAGAAAGCTTATATAGGGCTCAAGAAACCCCTAAAATCGCGTTTGAATTTTTGACAATGACAGGCTCGCCAGTGGCTCGCTAACTGGCGAGTGAAGTGACGAGAACCGCGAACCATCTCGCTAGTGGCTCGCCAACTGACGAGCGAAGTGACGAGAACAGCGAACTTATTTGCCATGGCTCGCCAGTTGCTCGCCAACTGGCCAGCCACCTTCCACTCTCTTTTTATTTGTTTTCTATTCTTCGTCTTGCTTCCTCCTTGCTCTTTGATTCCATGATCTCTTAAAGTGTTTTCTTCCATTAACCTACAAGAGATTAATACTTGAAGTAGCATCACAAAGTTCTCACAAAGATGAATAACAATAAATCAAGTTAAATATGACAAAATTGCCCTTAATTAGAACAAATTCCAACAACTTAAGCAATATCTTGAATCTATGCTAATTAGGTGCAATTATCATCAAAACATGCATTAATTCAATGGAGTGCCCAAGGCATTGGTGAGTAATCAAGGCTCACACTTTTGCAACAAGCTTATGACCTCTTTGCTCAATAAATTTGGAGTCAATCACAAAGTTTCAACACCATATCACCCTCAAACCAATGGGGAGGCCGAAATGAGCAATAGACAAGTCAAGAATATCCTTGAGAGGATAGTGAAGCCTAGTAGAAAAGATTGGAGCATTAGGCTTGAGGAAGCAATTTGGGCTTATAGAACTTCATTCAAGACTCTCATTGGCATGTCTCCTTATAGGTTGATTTATGGCATAGCTTGCCATCTTTTGGTTGAGTTCCAACACAAGTCTTATTGGGCGGTCAAAGCTTGCATGGATGATATGGATGCCTTAGCCATGGAGAGGCAATTGACTTTGAGTGAGCTTGAGGAGATAAGGAATGAGGCAATTGAGAATTCTAGAATCTTCAAGGAGAGAACAAAGGCCATACATGATAGTGGCATCTTGAGAAGAATTCAAGGAAGGTGATCTTGTCTTATCCTACTGTGCAAAGTTCAAATTTGGTGGAGGTGGCAAATTCAAAGACAAGTGGCAAAGTCCATATGAAGTGATCAAGTCTCATGATTTCGGCATGGTGGAGATAAAACAATTAACGAATGACCGAGTTTACAAAGTGAATGGACATTTGCTCAAGCTCTACAAGGAGAACTTCAAGCCTCCATAAGAGGTGGTGTCTTTCCTTCCCTTACTTGTTTAGTATTGTTTTATATCTTAAGTGTGGGGGAAGATGATTGTTGTTGATAAAAAATAGGAATTTTTTTAGTTTTTCTTGTGTTTTAGCATGCAGTTTGTTTGTTGATTAAAAACAATAAAAAATTATACAAAATGTGTTAGGTTTAAGTGTTTGTTGTTGTTTAGTGTTTGTGTTGTGAATAAGCATGTTTGGCCAATTTGTATGCATGAATTTTCTTTGTGGTGCTTGCTTCCCTTACCTTGATAATGCACCTCTTGCTTGATTTTAATGGTCCCATTGAGGACATTGTGTTGAATAAGTAGGGGGGGGTGCAAGATGATGCTTAATTATGGTCTTTTCAAAGTTTTCACACTTGTATTTGGACTATCATGACGTGACTTTGTAGGAGGATTAGCTTGAATATGACTCTTGAATCCCTTTGAAATTTGTTTAGGATGCAAGTTTAATTTTTGAATTTAGTACTTGAAGCATTGTATGAGACATTTTATCTATAAAGTGATTGTTAGTTTCTCATGCAACTCTGTTTAGGGGGATTGACCATATGAGTAAGCTACCAAAAGTGAGTTAGACCTTCAACCAATTATGAGTGGGCCAATTGCTCTCTTACCTCCTAGAACTTGTATTAACTCTTGTTTGAGACCACATTGCATAGCATATTTAAAGATGATAGGGGTGTTTCTAAACCTAATGACCCAAACACTTAGCCAATAAATATATCCTTTGTTTCACCCCTTTGGGTCATCACTTTCTTTTCATCCACCTTGACCAATTTGTAAACATGCATCCATAGCATATATTTGCATTTCAATTGTTCTTGTATTGTTAAATGTTGTGAAAACACATGTTGCATGGTGAGAATAGAGATGGCCAAAGACCAAGAAAAGCAAAAGGAAAGAAAGAAAAGAGAAGTGGCCGAAGGCCAATGAAAGAAGGAAAAAAAATAGAGAAAGCACAAAATGCTAATGTATGCCGAAGGCATAGAGTGAAAAGAAAAAAGAGAGAGAGAAAGCACAAATTGCTTGAAAAAAGTGAGAAAAGAGTGACATGTAACATGCTAATGTGGGCCATTTGTTGTATTGCATTTATATGTGTTGGTTAATTGTTTACACTATTGGTCATTGACTACATTCCATTATTCATTATTCATTATTAGCCTTTCGATCTACCCCCAAAAGTCCCCTTGGTTTAGTTATGCTATGCATTTAATGGGTGGAGAACTTAGAGGGATTACAAGCTTATGGTGTGGTTTGGAGAATTGAGCCAAAGAGTGAATTGACATATCCCTAATTAGGCATCTTACCTAATTTGAGAGTATGAGTGTAAACACTTTTAATCCGGTGAGAAAAATCTCACTGGGCACTCTTCCCTAGTCGTAGTTGCATGTTAAACTCTCACCACTTTATATGCTTGAATTCGGCCTATGCATTGTGTAGGGGAAAGGTTTAAATCTTCCACTATTAGTCTAGGCCTATTTCAATTGAATTCACTATGCCATGTGATAGCTTTAATCTTCTTGCATGACTTTGCCCGGAGTTCAAAGATTAAGTGTGGTGGATTTGATTAGACATATATTTTCATAGCTTAGTATGTGTATTTGTGCTTGATTTGTACATAGCTTTGTTGACAAGGATAAGAATTGGAAGCATTGTTGTTGCCTCCCCTCACTTAGCTTGTTGAGGTTGGTAAGGATTTGATGTTTGAGCTTGTTGAATACCTATAGCTTTTTTGAGGAGGATAAGAATTGAAAGCATTGTTGTTGCCTCCCTCCCTTAGCTTGTTGAGGTTCGTAAGGATTTGATGTTTGAGCTTGTTGAGCACCTCCCCCCACTTGAAGTTAGGATGGTCCTTTCAACCCGAATTTATATTTGATTCTGTTGATGTTAAAACTCTTGGGGTTAAGGGTAAAATCTAGCACTCTACTATTGCCAAAAGTTCACCCAACATAAACAAGAATTTGATGGCTCAAATGTAGCACACATCTATTCAAAAAGGACTCAAATCTAGCATTTCCGTCAACTTTAACGGGTTTGACTCAATCATGCCACGTCATATGCCATGTCACCCAGTTAGGCCACACCACCTGCCATGTCACCCAATGAGCCACTTACTATCCATGATTGGGTGACGTGGCGGGTGACGTGGCAGGTGACTTGGCCTAACTGAGTGACATGACAGGTGACGTGGAATGATTTGGTCAAACTTAACGGTTAAACCCGTTAAAATTGACGGAAATGCTGTATTTGAGCCATTTTTGAATAGATGTGTGCTACATTTGAGCCATCAAATTCTTGTTTATGTTGGGTGAACTTTTGGCAATAGTAGAGTGCTAGATTTGACTCTTAACCCAAACTGTAGGGAATGATTTGGAAGATTTAACCTTACATGTGATGTCAACCAAATATAATTGTTCTTTTTTATGTGCTACTTTTCTTTGTATATTCACATACATGTATTATCTTTCTAGTTTTGTAATATGAATAGTAGTGGCATAAATGAATATTTTACTTTTCCTGGAATATTTTAGCTTAATTCTCTTTATGATCAACTTGTACACTTATATCTATGATTTTGAATTGAGAAGTCTGTGTTTATGGTTCTAGCCCACAAAGAAGGATATGTGTTATGCAAAATTTGAGTAGTTCTAACTTTAAGAAATGAAAATAAACATCAAAACTCATTTCACCTAGGTAATGACTGCTTGTAGATGGTAGACAACTAGACAAGTATGCTGCCAACTTGAACATTGAGTTGACCCTTAGGCTTTAATTATGGTATATGTAATGTGTATAACAATGAGAAGAAGCTAACTAGCTGCTTGCCTTTGCTTGTATTTGACCTTTGCAAGGTCAAGTTATGTGGGAACTTAGTTCAGCACTTGGCTATTTCATATCAAGATATGTTTTTATTTCTTACAACACTGAAGTCTGCACTAAATTTAGTTGAGGGAATACATGTTATAATATTATTTCGTGACTACCTATTATATTTTGTTGCATACTTTCCTTTAAGTTCATTATGCTTTTTTATTTGATTCTGATCGAGAATGTCGTCTACTGTGTAGGAAATTGAAAAATCTAAGTGTCTAGAATTTTGTTCAAAGAATTTGGTTGAATTGCTGAAATCACAAGGTATGATAAGAGAGTTGGACGCAAGGAGGTGGATTTGACATCTTCTCTTTGTGTGGAGGGATTGAAATTTACTCACAAAATGTAATTTGTATTGGTATCTCTTCATCGCCATTGACCTACAAGATAATTTCTTATTAAGTTGCAACATATTTCCAATAAATGTCTACAATCATTGATTATGGCAAAAGAAGCCTATGTATTGGGATGTTGGTTGGTATGATAAAATCAATATAATTTAAGCATCTGAAACATCTGTACAGAATAACTACAATGGTTAATCTTTGCAGGATGATGAATTATTTACTTCTTTTGTTTTTATTTTAGGTAATAAGGCAATGCAATCGAAGAAATATGCTGATGCAATTGATTTATATAATTGTGCAATTGCACTTTGCAAATAGAATGCCATTTATTATTGCAACAGGTAAAGATTTGTGTTCTGAACGCTCAACTGTAGAATATTTTTTCTCTCTGTGAAGCGAATGAAAGTGAATTTTGTAGGCATGCTACCTGAAAAATATCGTAGTGCCTCCAATTTTTATAGTCCCATCATGTGTAGTTTTCTGTGAATATTTTGCTATCCAAAGAATATGATTTAGGTTGTATCAGGATCAATTTCTGTTTCATCCTAATATAAAAGAAGTAAGCTTATTATCTTAACCGAAGATCAAATGTTTCCCAAAAATGCATGGCATGTGGCTTTTGTTGCTGATATTTCTTTCTTTTTTTGTTATTAGTATGCTTTCAACATTCACTTTGTTTTCTAATCTAGCACCCTCATAATGTCTGCATTTCCGAATCCCACTACTTAGGAGTTAGGACAGTCATTGTCCTTAGATCCTTTTCTGGTATTTGATCATTCTCTGTACAAGAAATATTTCACAATTGCACGCTGAGTTTTGAGCACTTTACTGTATTATTAACTTTTTCTTTCATGTATAGAGTAAGGTACCGCATCCCATGCATTGATGTACTCTTTATCTCTATAAATGTGGTCTCTTATCAAAACAGAAATTATAGTTCTATGTTTGATTTGGAAGAAAATTTGTTTTTGACTGTTAGTGGTTTGATTTAGACAACCTCAAGGCCTTATTTCATGATGTGCTGAATCGTTAATGTATTTTTTGTTATTATGATGTATTAGGGCAGCTGCTTACACTCAGATCTACAAATATACAAAAGCAATCCAAGACTGTCTGAAATCTATTGAAATTGACCCAAACTATAGTCATACAATGGACTGGGCTTAGTATATTATGTATACTGAGGGAAATTATAGAGATGCAATTTTCCCCAGTCATTCATAGCATGTACTTTCCCCAGTCGTTAATATAGGATCTATTTGAGATATTGGTCCTAAGTGTAATACCTATTCTTAATTTTTATCAAATTTATCTTAAACTATTGTGGAATATTTTGTAATTAATTAGTGATATGATCTTATTTGATTTGATTATAGACATATTTAGGAGATATTAGGCATTATTGAAATGCGTGGCTGTCACCCAAGAGGGGGGGTGAATTGGGTGAGGGAATAAAAACTTAACTCTTTTACAAAGACTGCTTGTGCTTGGTGATGATGATAATAAGTTATAGTATGCACAAGTCAGTATGTTATGTGATGCAAAATAGAATGTTTAAATGTAAATTTGTGCACACATAGATTTATCCTGGTTCGGTCACCCAGACCTACATCCAGTCCCCAGGCTACACCTGAGATTTCAAATCCACTATTCTTGTTTAAACCGGGCACAAGAGAAGCCTTTACACTTTAGGTTTTACGAACACGGGTTCACCTAACAACCCACAGGTTTTACAACGGGTTCACCTGCAAACCTTTACAACCACAAGTTTTGCGGGCTAACTTGCAACCTATGGAGATTTAGACAAACTCTAAAAGCTCCCCCTCACTTTTACAAAATGATAATCCTGTTCTTCAAGCACAAGCTTTAGAACAGCCTCTATAAATTAGAGGATTTAGAATATGTTCACTCTATGAACTGATTTTGATAAACACTTAAGTGCAGATGTCTCTCTCTAAGAGTAGATAATGTTACTCACTTAAGTACAACTGAATTACTCTCTAAGAATGTTACAACTTTAAATCTGAGAGTCGAAGATGAGAGAAATGTAGAAGATAATACATCAGATAATATGCTCTATTCTTCCTTTTATCTTCTGAATGTAGATGTTCCTTTTATACTCGGCTTCAAAGCTTGGGCGGCAGGTTGAATATGTCCGTTTGAATATAGCTGTTAATCCCATGTTACCGTTGAGAAGTACATCTTCTTTAATGCTTAGCAGGGTTGACTTGCTTTATCTCTGAAAAGTAGTCCTGACATCTCTGCTCTGACAAAAGCATTCTGACTTCTGAGTATGTGATGTTTACTCTTGTACTCTTGCTGACGGATGATCTTCATTCATTCGCAAGTGGTAATCTTGTTCCGCAAGTGCTAATCTCTGAATCTCAACGCCAAGAGTCTTTCCATCCTGAAGCTCATTTTCATCCGGAAGTGTGACTAAGTTCTGCACATACAAGTTAGTCCAACATAGCAATATGTATAATCAAATATAGTAAGAACTATTCATGCTGTGGGAAGCTTGTTTGCTTATGGGGAATAGTCTTACTTAGACTATGTTCTGTATTGTTTACTTTGAACGTTAGTCCTCTTAGTCTATAATGTATCCGGAAGCACTCTTACATCCGGAAGTAAAACTACTGGATGAAGGATTGTGTTTACTAATACTCCCTCTCGCTCAGTGTCTCTCAATCCAACAGTCAGCGCTAGTCACTAAGCTATCGGATGCACTTTCACTTGACGAGGTAAACTTACTGACGCTTAGGGTTATATCTATTCTATCCGTCTGCGCCAGTCAAAGTTTATCAGGAAGCTATTTCACTTGACGTGGCTTTTTCACTGACGCTTGGGGTTATTCTATTTTATCAGCCTGTGTCAGTCTAAGTCCAACAGGAAGCATTCTTACTTGACGAAGTGAGCTTACTGACTCTTGGGGTGATATCTATCTTATCAGTCTGCGTCAGTCTAAGTCCAACAGGAAGCATTCTTACTTGACGAAGTGAGCTTACTGACTCTTGGGGTGATATCTATCTTATCAGTCTGCGTCAGTCTAAGTTTAACAGGAAGCTAATTTACTTGATGTTGCATTTTCACTGACGCTTGGGGTTATTCTATTTTATCAGCCTGCGTCAGTCTAAATCTAACAGGAAGCACTTTCACTTCCGGTTGAATCATAACCTAGTCTTAAGGTTGTGTACCTAATGCTCATGGACTAAGTTATCTCCCTAGTGAGTTACTCTCTGCCGCTGGGGGATAAATCATTCATCCGCGTGCGCGAGTCCTAGTCTATCCGGAAGTAAATCCACATCCGGTTGCACTCTTACTTGGGATCCTAAGTTATCCTATTGCTTCCTAGGCAATTGGTCTAATCCTTTATATTTTAGTCTTCATCAAAACTTAAGATTCTAACAATTATTACTAGTTATTTGCTTTTACTATCTTGTCTCCTTTTGTAGCCTATATATATTCCCTTGTACAGAAGTATTATCATCTATGAGAATATACATTTTTCTCATCTCTAGTCTCTAAATGTCCACATGGTATCAGAGCAAAGGCTAAAAACTTAGTAGTTAGGGTTTGACAGCCATGAATAGTTGGAAGCTTTCTCTAAAAATTGTAGAGGTGACTATGTGCGCGATGATCAGCGGAACCTCAAATATCGCGATGGACAGCAGCATGTGGAGGTGCCACACGCCCCTTCTCTCTTTGGGTCCAGAAACCTACTGCAGGCGCATGGCGGCTCGTGAAGACGAGATTCTAGCAGATCTTCACGGCGACGATGACAGCGTTGCTTTTTCGAAGAGTCCCAGGTCACTGGCGTTGGGTTCAATGGTTTGTGGATATTGTTCATGTGTCTACCGTATGTTGTATGTACTGTACAATGCTATTTTTATGTGTATTGGCCAGTTTACATTAAATGGAACAATTTGCAAGTTCCTGGATGGTTTAGGTTATCTGTATGCATGGATTATTCAGCCATTATTGGAATATTTCTACCATAATCAGATTTCCATAAATGTAAAATCTCAGTATTACACATGTGTTGCTATGGAGACGGTATCCGTAACGTTCGTAGCGAAACTGGGTAACTTTCTCCAAGCTCTTAAAACTTCACAAGATTGGCAGATGTGGATTGTTGATTCTGGTGCATCTGATCATATGACTGATGGTCATAAGTTGTTCACTACTTACATCCCGTGTGCTGGCAATG
The DNA here is from genome assembly GCA_029929735.1 of Mimosa pudica. Lineage (NCBI taxonomy): Eukaryota > Viridiplantae > Streptophyta > Magnoliopsida > Fabales > Fabaceae > Mimosa > Mimosa pudica. Next base: position 150,346 of record JAKELP010000022.1, on the reverse strand, counting down.
TGAAAGTGAAAATTGCCGATGGCTCACTAGCTTCTATTGTTGGGAAAGGAAGTATAAAAATTTTAGAAAGTATCACTCTGGAATCTGTGTTACATGTCCCAAAATTAGCATGTAACTTGCTATTTGTTGAAAACACGGATGCACAAGAGGGGGTGTGAATTGTGCTACAAATAAAAACTTTAAACAAATAAAAACACAAAACGGTTTATACTGGTTGCCAACCACTTGCCTACGTCCAGTTCACCAACACCTCGTTGGGTTTCACTAACTTTAGGTTTTACAAACAGGTTCACCAGAGAACCTTTATAGTGAAAGAATCTCTAACACTCCCCCTTACTACCCGTAAGGTGACAACCCTGTTCTAAAGCCCCAAGCTTCAGAACAACCTCAGAACAAGAGAGGATTTAAAACAGATACAATAAGTTCACAAGATGAACAAATAATGATAAACACTTAAGCTTGAGTGATCGCACAAAGACTTGAATGCTTTTGACAGAGAGTAGATGCAGATTTGATTAAGTTCGGCGAAGAGCAATAAATTCCATTCTCTTATTTATAGTCTTCAATGGAGGATATAACCGTTTGAAACATACACCAGAAGCCTTGTATCCGTTGAGCTCAATTAATGCTTGGTACTTGGTTCTTCTCATGTTGCTTGAAGAAGATAATGAACATTAAATGCAGCTTCAAACTTTATCAGCATATATTGCTTCTTTTAGGAGAGAAGTTGCCTTGAGCACTTAAATGACGGAGGAATGAGTCTAACGTCTTTTGAAAAAGCATTCTGATCATGACAGTGTACTTTTGTACTTGATTTGCTTTCTGGTCGACACTCCGATCAGGCATTGATCACTCTTACTTCAATCACATACTGCACACTTAGATCACAAGTTATGGGTAAGCACACATAGATCACATACTGCACAAATAAGTATATAACAATATAAGATATGGATAAGCAGATAACAAAATAATCACAAAGTATATACTGGCTATTCAAAGTATAAATTTACACATGTCAGGTAAGAGTAAAAATTCAAAAACATGTACATGATGATTATGCAAATGATGTGTATGAGAATGAAATATAGTTTAATCGGAATCTGAGGAAGAAATCACAAGTCTTCTCTTTCTTTTCTTAGGAGACTTGGAAGGAGGCTTTTCCTTTACAGTTTTCTTCCTCTTAGGCTGATCTCTGGCTGATGATGAAGCCTTAGACTTAGATGGGCGTGGAGGCTTAGGATGCAACTTAAAAAGTTTAGCGCAAGAAGGTTCAGTGGCAATATCAGGAGGAGGTAGATATTTCTTCCATAACCATTCGAGGGCAGTAAACATTGATTTCCTTGTGCTTCCAACCCTTGGCCCTCTAGGAGTCCTCCTCTTCTTAATATCATACTTTGCACTCATCTCTCGAAGAAGTTGGAGACAAGGACTGGGCTCCTCAACTTGTTTACCCTTTCTACCATGGCCTCTACCTCTTCCTCTACCTTGACCTCTGCCTCGGCCTTGTTCCCAAGAAGCTTGAGACTTTTTCTTAGCTTCAGAAAATATCTTCTCATGTCTAAGGGCTTCTTGTTTCTCCTCTTCTTGTAGACGCTCAGCCTCACGTCTATCTTCTTCCTCTTGTTGTTCTCTCTTCTTTCTTTCTTCTTCCCCTGCTTGAGCTACGACCCTTTCAACCATTTCAAGTTCTTCAGGTCTCATTTCCTGGTAAATTTCCTCCTCAACAATTTCATCAGCAGGCTTTTCAGGAATAGGAGGTGTTAGAATCTTAAGTTTTGATGAAGACTAAAATATGAAAGAGCATAATGAACACTTAGGAAGAATTAGATGAAAGTTAGAAATCCTAAGTTAGAACACAATCGGATGTAAAATCACAACCGGATGACTTAGAGCAAAAACAACGTAAGTAGCGCTTGCGGATGTAGTACACATCCCATAGCGGAAGTCAATTGAACACTAAGTTTAATCCTAGTCTAAGTGAAAAACTTCCCATAGCAAAGAACCTCTAGTTTCCAGTTAGACTTCCGGAAGCAGGTAGGCACATCATCAAGCGCAAGTGAATTTAACACTAGGCCTAATCCGAGTCTAAGTAGGAAAGTTTCCTATAGCAAAAATGCTTCCCATTGCACTTGATTATATTACTCTGTTGAACTAACATTTGCGTGCAGAACTTAGCTTTCACTTTCGATGGCAAATGAGCTTCCGATAGTGAACACTCTTTGCATTACACAGACTAACACTCGCAGAACGAAGTCTTTACTTCCGGTAGCCAAGATCCATCCGATAGCAAGTACAAGAGTCAGAGACCGTACAAGTGCTCAGATGTCAGAGTTGCTTTTGTCAGAGCAGAATTGTTAGGGCTACTTTTCAGAGCTAAAGCAAGTCAACCCTGCTAAGCATTAATGAGCATTAATGAGGACAACGGTAACAAGGAATTAACGGCTAGATTCAAACGGACTTATTACCGATTATCCATCTGGTGTATTAGAGGCTACTATAAAAGGAACAACTTTATCATTTATGAAGAATATCTCTCACCAATCAAGAACAAACGCAGTTATTGAGAGAGCCTTCAAGCATAATACCCAGAGAATATTCAGAGAGCCTTGAAAGTCAAAAGAGCACTTAATACCTTGAGAGTTATTTTTATTGTTATCATCTTGTACTCTTTGTATTTAAGTCTCTACATTTATTGAGAGCTTTCATTGTACTTAAGTGTTTATCACAATCTGTCCATTAAGTGAACTAGGTAAAAAATCCTTGTTGTAAAGGTTGAACCCTTACAGATAGTAAGGGGGAGTGAGTCAGGTTGCAAGTTAGCCCGTAAAACTTGTGGTTGTAAAGGTTGCAGGTGAACCCGTTGAAAACCTGTGAATTAGTGGAACTCAATCAAGGGATTGAGAACTGGACGTAGGTCAAGAGTTAGACCGAACCAGTATAAAAGAATTTATGTTAGTGTTTTTAGTTTATATTGTTTTTATTGTAGCACAATTCACCCCCTCTTGTGCATCCTCACTTTCATTTGGTATCAGAGCTGGTATTCCCTACTTGATTCCAACGAATCTAGAAAGAAAAGATCCAGTGATGGATGTTGTAGAGAACGTGCTTCCTGACATATCAAGTCCTCCGAACAAGCCTCCTGGTTTTGATGGTCACAATTATACCTTCTGGAGATTTAAAATGGAGAACTTCATCAAGGCTCATGGTCTTAGAATTTGGGACATTATAGAAAATGGGAACTTTGTTCCAAAAGATGCTGAAGGCAAGCCAAAGACTAAGGACCAATTCACTGAAGAAGACTACACCAAAGTAGAGATGAATTATAAGGCTATTCTAATGATTCAATGTGCCTTGAGTCAGAAAGAATACTTCAGGATAAGTCATCTCAAATCTGCAAAGGAAATGTGGGATGCTCTTCAGACTGCTCATGAAGGGACCTCTGGTGTCAAGGATAGAAGGGTAGAAATGCTTGTTGAGGAATTTCACAAGTTCACTATGCTTCCGGATGATCCTATCAGAGATCTCGAGATCAGATTCACTCATCTCATAAACAACCCTCGCTGCCTTAGGAAAAACCATCTCTGAGAAGGAATAGGTAAATAAAATTCTAAAAGTACTAAAAGGTGATTGGCTCACTAAGGATACTATCTTGCAGGAAGTCCAAGGAGAATCAACAAAATCTGTCACTGCACTGTTTGGTTCTTTAGCTGAATATGAGCCTACCCTGTAGGCCCAAAGAAATCCTCAAGCAACCTCAAAGGTAAAAGATCTAGCTTTAGTTGCCCCTAGCAAGGGAAGAGATGATGATGATGAGGAAGACATCGATGATGAGGAAATGACTATGATGGTGAGAAGGTTTAAGAAGTTCTATAAAAAGAAAGGGAGATTTCAGAAAGGAGAGTCGAGTTACAAGAAGGAAAAGGCTCCCGTCTGCTTCGAGTGCAAGAAGCGTGGACACTTCAAGGCTGAATGTCCAAGTCTTCAGAGGTTTAAAGAAAAAGACAAAAGGAAAGCCTTTATGTCCTCCATCTGGATCAACAGCTCCGATGAAGAAGCTAGTGATGAGGAAGAGGTCACTACTGGAAATAAGGTCTTTCATGACCACAATATTGGGCTTTTCACGACCACAAATAGGTGGTCGTGGAATCCCGCGTCGTAAAAAAGTGTGTTTTTCACGACCACATGATTGTGGTCGTGATAGATAGGACCTATCACGTCCACACTTGGATAAAAATGGACGTGGTAGCCTCTTAGGAGGCACCAAATTTGGTGCCTCCTAAGAGGCTACCACGTCCACACTTATCCAAGTGTGGACGTGGAAGGTGGACGTGATACCCTATCACGTCCACACTTAGGATGTGTGGACGTGATAGGGGAGCTATCACGTCCACACCTTATAAGGTGTGGACGTGATAGGGTATCACGTCCACACTCCCTTATGTGTGGACGTGAAAGGGGTTTTTTTTTTTACTTTTTGTAAATGCATTTTATAGCCTATGCATTCTTGCAGATCATTTACAAACCACTGTCAATACCATACTACAACACAATACAGAATACCAGAGCAATTGCAAAAACGTATCCCATAAATATTACCTTACTTAGACAACAAAATACAAAAGGCATAATCTAAGTTTTATATCTTTGCCTTACTAGTAATATAAGTTCAAAATTTAGCTACAACAATCTAAGCCTATACAATTTCTGCCTCACATAGTGATTAAAAATTCTGCAAGTGCGTTTCGTACAAAGTCAATATCCTCATCTTGTTTAAACGAGTCAGTACTAAGTCCATAAAGTCCCTCCAAAAGCTGCAACATAATTAAACAATATTAAAAAAGACAAGGAAAGTACCACTTACAATTAGAAATCACTATTTTCTTGGAGATATATGTTAGAAGCGTGCATACCTTTTGGAATTTCCTCCCTTGCTTAATTTGATCTTGATAAACAATATCCAGCATGTATTTGCAGACATAGTATCCGCACTCTACAACGCCCCGCTGTCTTGGACACTGATAAATCACAGATAATATCAGCAATATCATGGTAGTTCGGGTATGACTAAAAGCAATATAAATGAAAATGAATATAAAAATTGCTTTTACCTTTACGTTTATAACATTAATCGAAGTCTGACTAGCTGTGTAATAATCAGTATCTTGAGCATCATGTCATTTTAATATTCCTCTTCAAAAGAGACAAAATCATAACAATAATGTTATATATAGTATAAAGATATATTATTATCAACCATAAAAGTAAAAAAAAAGAGAAACTTACTTGTGGAAGACTTTTCTGTGATCGTTGCTAATAAATCCCTCTAAAGAGTCAAACCAAAAAATCCTGAACTCTTTCGGGCAAAGTATAGCCAGAGTCCAATGTCTACTGAAAGATATAAGTGAAAATAAATGTTAATTAACCTAAGACATAACATTTAATATTGTGTAAAAGATAACTCATTATCAATTCAAAACGGGGGCGAAATAAAGAGTGCCGCAATCAAGGCCCATCTGCAGCTCGACGTAAGATTGCATCTCCCAAAAATGATCCTTCTTACTCTTTTTAAGTAATTTCAAGGCGTTTTCATTATAAGCCAGTCTAGAAGGGCATAGAAACCGGCAAAACTTCTCCTTTGGGGTTCTTTGACATAAACTATGACAGTACCTATTAGACATGGCGAAATGGATTAGAACTTAAAGCCTCATTACAATATTCAACTATATTGGTAAAAATATGACACACTTACCAGACGGCCAAATCAAGCCAGCTTTGCTCAAGCTCTTCCATCATCAAGAACTCCTTAACGTCTCGAGAACCTTGCAACCAAATCTTCTCCTCTACTAGTGGATTGACGACTCCAGCAGGTATTGAAAGATTACGCTCAAATCCAGGTTGCATCGTCCACAGCAGATTCAGATATGAGTACTTCTCACCGTTAAAATTCTGAAAATAAGAAACACATCATCAGTACACACATATATCAACAACATTGTTAATAAAGGTCAATTCATAGACAATTTGAGTACCTGTGGGAGAAGAATTGGTGGTTGAGCCTCTTGAGCTTCTTGAGCAGTATCGAACACAAGCCTTTTAGGCCAAACAATAAAGCTCTTCATTGCTTGCCCTAAAGTTGTGACCTCTTTAGTACGAAATGGAACACATGTCATTTCTTGGCCCTTTATCACGGAAATGACTGTCACTTTTACTTGATCATCCCGGATAGACCTGTTATGAATGGTGGTGTGATTTGGGTACTTGAGAGCCTTAGCAACAGGGTGTAGGCAAGGCTCGTCAAGATGCAAGTAGCACTCCTCGTGGTAGTCATCAAGAGGATCAGGTGCACTTGGCTCATTCATTGTTGAATTTGTTCTTTGGGAAGCTTGAAGAACCTCTAACTGTGATGCAAGATATTCAAACCTCATTTGCCATTGGCTCTCCCGTTCTTCCATCCGTTCGTCCACCCGTGCATTCACCATTGCATCAAGCTCCTCAGTGGACATTTTAGGTCGAGACACCACTCGTTTTTGGGGCCAAAAAATTCCTTTGCCCCAACTCTCCCAGAAACTCCTACAACTCGGCTAGGGTTGTCTAATCTCCCTAGCGAAGTTGCTAGGATGTCCATTCTGGGGTCCTGCGGTGTCCAAGACCCCTGAGAAGATTGCTCCTCCAGTTCATTCTGTTACAAAAGTGAACAAACATTGATTAATATACAATAATATCCTACGTAAGTGTTTAAATACAATTTATATAGCACTTACAATTCGGTTTGCCACCGCTTCAGCCTTGTCACTGGTATATTTTCCAGTTGGTCTCTTCCTTCGGGCCGCTGCCCATGTTTCATGGTGTTGGAGGTCAGGTAAAGGTTCTAAGACAGTGGAAGATGACTCAGCTTCCATAGATTTCCGCTGCTCCTCCCACTTTTTTTGCCGATCGGCTTCCACATAATCAGTCATCCAATCATACCCCCCACGAGACATGGAATGATTATACTCATTTTTAGCACGAATCTCTGCTTGTTTTTTGTTTATCTCCTATGTACCACAATAATAAAATATTAATAATGCAGGTACATAGATTAAAACCAAGTTATGAACTATACATGTATAGTAGATATACCTTAAATGCTTCAGACGTTCGATATTTAACAAACTCCTTCCATTTCTCTGGTTCAATATTGGGATATGCTATACATGGATCCTCACCCATTTTAGACCCCCCAAATATGTAGTCCTTGGCAAGGTTATATTTGAATTCACTAAACCTTTTTGCAATTTTTTGCCAAACGAACTCTTTGAAATCTTTGGTATCCGGCACATCCCAATATTGCTGCAATGAACAAACAAATATGATTAGTGATTAGTCACCACAATATCTCACAAATATGGAGTTAAAATACGAATGTACATACATATACATCCAACCAAATTGTTGCTTAACATCGTTATGAACGTGTTTCCACTCATTTATTGTGATGTCAACTCTGTTTCTCGCCACTGTTCCAAGATAACTTGAAAATGGCTTTGCAGTTGGCCCTTTAGGCCTATTTTTTGCATCTAGTTCCAAGTGATTTTTCTTCTTATGCTCAACTGTCAGAGCAATCACTTTCGAAAGTTTTGTAGGCCCTCTTTGCTTCTTCTTCACAGGGGTGGTTGGGCCTCCTCATGATACTCTTGCTCGCGATCGGAGTCATTTTCTGCCATTATAACCTGTGAAAGAGGAACAATTACATACATTAGCACAGAACAATTAATAATATTAGATAGATTATTAAATGAAAAACAAACAATAATCAATACATTCTAACATTATGTGTTGTCGTCCCATATGTCCCATATACCCTCAGTATGATCATTTCTAACCGCACAGAAGTCATCATCATCATCATCATCATCTAACAAACTTCTTGTTGTTTTGCCTAATAATTGTATCTCATCATCATCACCATCATTTATTGTGAGAGCACAATCCATTTGATTTCTATTTTGCAAGGTAATGGAAAGCTTAACATTTGTAGGGTCTGATACATAAAACACTTGTTTCGCATGACTTGCTAGAATAAATGGTTCATCCTTGTAGCCGACCCTATTAAGATCAACAGATATTATGCCACTTTGGCGCTCAATCACAACCGCATTACTATGTACCCACTTACATTTAAATATGGGAACCTTAAAATGCGGTGCGTAGATGATTTCCCAAATTTCTTCAATAACCCCATAATATGTAGTTGTAGCCATATTTAATTCTGGAAGGGGACAACCCTTTCAATTCCACACTCACTCTAAGTGTGGACGTGAAAGGGTTGTCCCCTTCCACGTCCACACATAAATGTGTGGACGTGGAAGGGGACCCTTCCACGACCACATACACAAATGTGGTCGTGAAAGATCTCCGCCTGAACAGTTATTTACATGTTATGCCACCGCGTTTTTCATCAACGACCAACATTGGCTTTTTAGTCGTTAATTATGGTCGTGAAAAGCCTATTTTCTAGTAGTGGGTTGCTAACCTCTGTCTCGTTGCTAAGGAGGATGGTGAAGAGGAAACCCTATCAGACTTCGAATCCATCCATGGTGATGAGGTAAGCATGACTGATCTTCAAGATGCTAACAATGATATACATAGGGAGTTTCACAGAATGGCTAAAGCCTTTCTAGGTTTAAAGAGGAAAAAAAATCACTTGAGATAACTGTGAACTCACTAAGTGATGAGCTTGCGGAAGCTAAAAGACTTCCGGAAGCAGACACCCAGGGAGATCCCCAAGTGGAACCCAACGTCCCAAGCTCAGAAAGCTGCGCCAATTGCAGCAAGATCTCTAGTGAAAGGGATAGGCTATCCAATGCCTTACAAAAGTTCACCAAAGGTTCAGAAATGTTAGATATTATTTTAATGAACCAAAGAGCTTATAGGGATAAAACTGGTTTGGGATATAAGCATAAGGAAAAGAAGTAGGCGGAACCCAAAGTGAAACCCTACTTGAAATTCTTTCATAAAGCCACTGGCTACATGTCATCACCGTTTAGCTTCTACAATTATTGCAACAGGAAGGGACACATCACGTCCACCTGTAATGCCAAGAAGCATGGTGCCAATAGCTCCTATAAATGGGTTCCAAAAGGAACAAACATGCCTAAAGCCTTTCCAAGGCAAGAGGCTGAGGGAGTACAAAAACCTAGAGTCAATCATAGACCAAGGGCACGAAAACCTGCTCTAAAAGAGACTCAAACACCTAGAGTCCAACCAAGACCAGAGGCACAGGTCACACACGAACCTAAGGTCAACATTGGACCAAAGGTTCCAAATACTAATGAAAGAGGACCCAATAAAGGTTGGGTACCTAAATCTGTCTGATCTGTGTAAGTCTGTCTCAAAGCATCCAACAACCGTAAGTGGTACATCGATAGCGGATGCTCGAGACACATGACGGGAGACAGGGACAAGTTCTGTTAGAATCTTAAGTTTTGATGAAGACTAAAATGTGAAAGAATAAACAAGTACTTAGAATGCAATAGGTTAACATAGAATCTCAAGTAAGAGTGCAACCGGATGTGGATTTACTTCCGGATGGACTAGGACTAGCGCTCGCAGATGAATGACTCATCCCCCAGCGACAGCAAGTAATCCACTAAGGAAATAACTTAGTCCAGAGGCACTAGATATACAAAACCTTAAGACTAAGCTAGGATTCAACCGGAAGTGGATTTGCTTCCGATTATATTTAGACTAGCGCTGGCTGTTGGTATAGATGACACTAAGCGTCAGTGAATATGAGCCACGTCTAGTAGAATTGCTTCCGATAGCTAAGTGACTAGCGCTGGCTGTTGGAACAGGTAACACCAAGCGCCAGTAAATATAACTAACGTCCAGTAGAATTACTTCCGATTGCTTAGTGACTAGCGCTGACTGTTGGAATGAGGGACACTGAGCGAGAGTAAGTAAAAGTGAATATCACCCTTCATCCAGTAGTAGTGCTTCCGGATGTAGAAGTGCTTCCGGATACAAGGAAGACATCTTAGACTAAGTAAACACCCACTGCATGTGACAATGTGCTTATATTGCTAAACTAACGTTCAAGTGCAGCACACTAAGTAGAATTGCTTCCGGATGTGAATCTGCTTCCGCAAGCAATCAGAATGTCAGAACGTTTAGAAGTGCAGTGTCAGAATGCTTTTGTCAGAGCAGGTTTGTCAGGACTACTTTTCAGAGATAAAGCAAGTCAACCCTGCTATGCATTGATGAAGCATTTATTGGGCAAACGGTAACATGGGTAAAACGACCATATTCAAACGGCTAACCCACCTACCAAGAAGGAGAATGTTTGAAGACTATATAAAGGAGCTCAACTTCATTTATGAAGACATCAATTATCTTTGACATTCTTGAAAGAAGCTAGAGAGAGAAACCAAGAAAATCTTCAAGCATTCAAGGCTGCCCATAAAAGAGAAAGAGCATTTAACTCATTGAGTGATCTTTTCATCTACAAATCTTGTACTCTTTGTAGTTAAGTCTCTTCTTGTTATAAGAGCATTAATTGTACTTAAGTGTGTATCATTATCTGTTCTTAAAAAGAGAACTTAGTTAGAAAATCCTTTATTTGTAAAGGTTGAACCCTTGCTGGTTGTAAGGGGGAGCTAATTAGAAAGGTTGCAAGTGAGCCTTGAGTAAAACTTGTGGTTGTAATGTTGCAAGTGTTCCCGTCCAAAACTTGTGGTTGTGAAGGTTCCAGGTGCACTCGTTGTAAAACCTGGGGATAGTGGAACTCGGCCTGGGTGGTTGAGAACTGGACGTAGGTCAGGTAGACCGAACCAGTATAAACTCTTGTGTTGATTTTATTTGAGCTTTTATTTTGTAGCACAATTCACCCCCCTCTTGTGCATCCATTACCTTCATTTGGTATCAGAGCAGATCTTTCTGACTTGATTCCCACGAATCTAGAAAGTAAAGATCCAGTAATGGATACAGACTATTCCCTGCTAGATGTCTCTATTCAACCCAACAAGCCTCCAGGCTTTGATGGGTATAACTATCCATTCTGGAAATTCCGAATGGAGACATACATAAAGTCTAGTGACATCCGACTCTGGGATGTGATTGAGCATGGGGATCACACCCCTCTTGATGATGATGGCATTGCCAAGCAGCGATCTAGATACACCAACGAGGACTATGCTCTAGTCCCACTAAACTACAGAGCCATACATTACATTCAATGCGCCCTTAGTCATAAGGAGTTTCACAGGATAAGCCACCACAAAACTGCTAAGGATATGTGGGAGGCTCTTGAGGCTGCTCACTCTGGAACCAAGGGAGTGAAGGCAAGACGAGTTGAGATGTTGGTGGAAGAGTTTCACAAATTTGCCATGACAAGTCCAACTGAGCCAATCAGAGAGCTGGAACTCAGATTCACCCATCTTATCAATAACCTGGCCTCCCTGGGAAAAGATATTCCTGAAAGAGAGCAAGTTAGCAAGATCCTAAAAGTATTGAAAGGTGATTGGATCACCAAAGTAACCATCTTGCAGGAAGTCCAAGGAGAGTCAATCAGCTCTATCACTGCACTCTTTGGCTCTCTGGCTGAATACGAACCAACCTTGCTGACTGAGAGAGCTCCTCAAGCCTCATCCAAAACCAAGAGTCTTGCCCTTGTTGCTCCCAGCAAGGAAACTAATGATGATGATGAGGATGATGAGGATGATGAGGAGGACTTGGACGAAGAAGAGATGGCCATGATGGTGAAGAAATTCAGAAAGTTCTTCAAGATAAAGGGAGGCTTTCAGAAAGGTGACTCTAGTCAGAGGAAGGGATACAAGAAGGAAAAGGCCCCAGTGTGCTTTGAGTGTAAAAAGCCTGGCCACTTCAAGGCTGAGTGTCCAAGCTTGCAGAGATCAAAGGGAAAGACAAAAGAAAAGCCTCCGTATCCTCTATCTGGGTCAATAGCTCAGACGATGAAGCAAGTGATGATGAGGAAGAGGTTGCCAACCTTTGCCTGGTAGCCAGAGAAGATGATGAGGAACGATCTTCAGATGTTGATCTCACCCACGAGGACAATGAGGTAACTTTCTCTGAACTACAAGAGGCTTACAATGAGGTTCATGAAGAATTTTCTCGATTATGTAAAGCCTATAAAGTGTTGAAAACTAAAAAGGAATCACTTGAGTCCAAGGTGGACTCACTGAGTGAAGAGCTAGCGGAAGCGAGAAAGCTTCCGGTAGTGGATGGCAAGGGTTCTCCCCAAGCAGAACCCAGTGCCCCAACACTTGAGAGTTGTCCCAATTGCAGCAAAATCTCAGCCGAAAGAGATAAACTACAAAATGCCCTACAAAAATTCACAAATGGATCTGAAATGCTAAATATCATTTTAATGAATCAAAGGGCATATAGGGACAAGACTGGCTTAGGATACACACCTAGAGGGAAAAAGTGGGTGGAACCAAAAGTGAAGCCCTACCTAAAATTTTTCCGTAAAGCCTCTAATCATAGCTCCACACCTTTCAGCTTCTGTAATTATTGTAACAGGAAAGGACACTCCACGTCCACCTGTAATGCCAAGAAGCATGGAGCAAATAGCTCTTATAAATGGGTCCCAAAAGGAACCAAGGCTACAAAGGATCCTCCTCCAGGAAAAGAAACTAAGGGAGGACAGGGATCCCGAGCCTGGAAACAATCCACAAGGAAAACCCAAGAGCCTAGAGCCAGTACTAGGCCAGAGGCACAGAATGGTCATAAGCCCAAGGTCAAAGCTAACACTAGACCAAGGGCACTGAAAACTAATGACAGAGGACCCAAGAAAGGTTGGGTACCTAAGCTTACTTGATTCTTTCAGGTGTGTCTCAAGGCATCCAAGAATAGGAAATGGTATATCGACAGCGGATGCTCGAGACATATGACTGGAGACAGAGACAAATTCAAATCTCTGGTGATCAAAGACGGAGCCACAGTTACCTTTGGAGGAAATCAAAGTGGAAAGATTACTGGAGTTGGAGAAGTTGGACCAGTGAAAGACGTCTATCTGGTAGACGGTCTCTGTCACAACCTGCTGAGCGTGAGCCAGAGCACTGACAAAGGAAATTGGGTAATCTTTGATTCACATGAGTGCATAATAGTTGATAAGCAGGATCTGAATTTAGATAAGGCCAACTTAAAATGCAAACTTAAGGCAAATAGAAATGGAAACCTATATACTCTGGACTTATGTCAACAACTGGAAGAAAAATGTTTAATATCTAGTGATGAGAACAGTTGGCTTTGGCATAAGAGGTTAGCTCATGTTAATTTTACTCAACTTGATATGCTAATTAAAAAGGAGCTAGCTATAGGTATTCCATCCTTTAAGGTAAAGCATGATTTTATTTGTGAATCCTGCCAACGAGGGAAGCAAACAAAGTCCTCGTTTAAAACCAAGAAGAGAGTCTCCACCAGCAGGCCCTTGGAACTAATCCATATGGATTTGGTTGGGCCAGCGAGAGTAAAGAGCTTGGGTGGAAACCTGTATGCTCTAGTGGTGGTGGATGACTATTCAAGGTTCACTTGGACTATGTTTCTTGCCTCTAAGCAAGATGCTTTTTATGCTTTTGTTGTCCTGGCTAAGAAAGTGCAGAATGAGAGAGAGCTCAAAATCACAGCCATAAGGACAGACCATGGAGGAGAATTTGAGAACCATAGCTTCTCTGAGCTATGTGAGCAGAATGGTATTGAACACAACTTCTCAGCTCCTAGGACTCCACAACAAAATGGCGTGGTCGAGAGAAAGAACAGGGTTCTGACTGAGATGACCAGGAGCATGCTCAACGAGAAAGAAGTTTCTCAGGTGTTCTGGGCGGACGCTATGAGCACTGCTTGCTACATCTCTAACAGAGCCTATGTTCGCAAGGGCTTGGACAAGACTTCATATGAGTTGTACAAAGGGAGGAAGCCCAACATCAGCCACCTCAGAATCTTTGGATCAAAATGCTATGTGCATAACAATGGAAAGGTAAATCTGGGTAAGTTTGATCCAAAAGCTGATGTAGGTATATTCATAGGATATTCCCTTAGGAGTAAAGCATATAGAATGAACAACATGAGAACTAGAATTGTAGAAGAATCAATGCATGTTGTATTTGATGAAACTCCTACATGGGGACAATCCACAGAAGATGATGAAATACTTAATCTTCCAAAACCACCATAATCTTCTTCACCACCTAAATAAACACCAGCAAGCAATCTCAAAGAAGAAGATGAACCCAGTGATGAACCTAGACTGCAGACCGTGCCTGATGAGGCACAGTTGCCAACAGCTAGGAGACATCACAGGGATCATCCTCTTGATCAAGTGCTTGGTGATGTTTCTTCTGGTGTCAGAACCAGAAGGCAAGTTCAAAATGAAGTTGAGTTTGGAGCATTCCTATCTCAAATCGAACCAACTTCAGTTGAACAAGCTCTTGAGGACTGCGACTGGATTATTGCCATGCAGGAAGAGCTAAATCAATTTGAGAGAAGCCAAGTCTGGGAACTAGTCCCAAGGTCGTCTCATCAATCCATAGTGGGGACCAAGTGGGTCTTCAAAAACAAGCTGGATGAGACAGGTCAAATTACAAGGAACAAAGCCAGATTAGTAGCCAAAGGATATAACCAAGAAGAAGGCATTGACTATGAAGAAACTTTTGCTCCAGTTGCTAGACTCAAAGCAATAAGGATTCTTCTAGTCTTTGCATCCATGAAAGGCTTTAGATTATATCAAATGGATGTAATGAGTGCTTTTCTTAATGGTTACATCAAAGAAGAGGTATATGTAGAACAACCTCCTGGCTTTGAGGATCACAAGCATACCAAACATGTGTATAGACTAAAGAAAGCTTTATATGGCCTGAAACAAGCTCCTCGAGCATGGTATGAGAGACTCAGCAGCTTTTTGCTGGGCAAGGGTTTCTCAAGAGGCAAACTAGACGATACACTGTTTATCCTTCACAAAGATAGAAATATGTTAATTGTCCAAATTTATGTTGAGGATATTATTTTTGGGGCAACTAATGAAAAGCTTTGTGAAGAATTCTCTAAGACTATGCAGGGTGAGTTTGAAATGTCAATGATGGGAGAACTAACGTTCTTCCTAGGCCTGCAAATTAAACAAAAGAAGAATGGAATCTTCATCTCCCAAGTTAAGTACTGCAGAGAGCTACTCAAGAAGTTTGGAATGGATGAATGCAAAGAGTATGACACTCTCATGAGTACCACTGCCGCACTCGATGCTGACGCAAAGGGTAAATCTGTCAGCCTGCCCATGTACAGGGGAATGATAAGTTCCCTCCTATACTTAACAGCAAGCAGGCCTGACATTCAATTTAGTGTAGGCATGTGTACTAGGTTTCAAGCCAACCCCAAGGAGTCACACTTAACATGTGTTAAACGTATTCTGAGATACCTTGAGGGAACACAAAAGCTTGGTCTTTGGTATCCCAGAGGTAACCAAGAGTTCTTGTGGGCTTACTCTGACTCTGACCATGCAGGTTATAAAACGGATAGAAAGAGCACCAGTGGACAATGCGCCTTCCTTGGTGGTTGTCTGGTGTCTTGGGCTAGCAAGAAGCAAACCTGCGTGTCATTGTCATCCACTGAGGCAGAATACATTGCTGCCGCAAGCTGTTGTGCCCATGTGCTGTGGCTGAAGAACCAACTGAGAGATCTTGGCTTGGAGTTCCCTGAGGCACCCATCCTCTGTGACAACACAAGCACAATCAGCCTCGCCAAGAATCCGGTTCAGCACACAAGGACAAAGCACATTGATGTCAGACATCACTTCATCAGAGACCATGTTCAAAAGAAGGATGTCAAAGTGCAATTTGTCCCCACTCAACAACAGCTTAATGATATCTTCACCAAGCCTCTGGGGGTTGATCAATTTACATTCATAAAAGGTGATTTGGGAATGGTAAACCAAATGAAGTTTAATTATTTATATAATCATATGTTTAATTGATTAAACCTGTAACAATACTAACTTAGGCATCGGAGTGCCAATCCTTGTTTTTGCAGGTCCCCAATGTTAAATCTTAAGCAAGTGCAACCGGAAGCAAAACCAGTTCCGGATGATCACCCGCTGACACTGAATGTTGAACTAAAAGAGCGCCAATGGCTGAACCAAAGGACACGTCACTTCAGAAAACGTTTCATCTCCCTCCATGAGAAGCTGTGCCTTCTCTGACAAGGTGAAGCGACACATGTCATAAGGTGCGCCGTTTCAATTAAAACGTTTACGTTACCCAATTTGTAAACATATGCATATTCATCTGAAGAGTCATACCCATTTTACCCTCTGTAATTTTGCCTATAAATAGCAAGTCACTTTTACCTTCACTTTTTTACTTGCACAAATTTTCACCCAAACTCTCTGCATATTCTCTTCATCTTCTTCATTGTGTTCTTCATCTTCTTCATCTTTTTCCTTCGCCTTTCACCACAAAAAACCTTAAACCCACACAAAAATGGCCGGCTCACATGAAACAAACCCCAACACAAAGAAATCCACCACATCCAAGAAATCGAAGTCCAAATCTGGGCATAAGCACTCTGGAAAATCTGGGCAATCCGA
Source organism: Mimosa pudica (assembly GCA_029929735.1). NCBI lineage: Eukaryota > Viridiplantae > Streptophyta > Magnoliopsida > Fabales > Fabaceae > Mimosa > Mimosa pudica. Next base: position 133,770 of record JAKELP010000022.1, on the reverse strand, counting down.
TGAACACCATGAAGAACGCCATGAACGCCAAGAACTTTCTGGGCAGACACAAGGGGAGAATGAACAAGTCCAGGAACAGCCTGGACATTCTGGGCGAGTGCAAGAACTACCAGAGCAGACTGGGCATGAACAAGCACAAGCCAAGAGGAAAGGGAAGAAGAAGGTTCAATTCATCGAGGAACCTTCTTCCAAAAGACAGAGGGTAGAGGAGGATGACCCTCTTGTTTATAGAGATGGGGCTTTGGAGGCCGTTTCCTCCAAGTTTGAAACAATCAAGCCCTACTTCAACAACGACCTGTTCATCGATCTGGCCAAGATAGATGAACTAGGGTTTCCTCATCTGCGCCCTTATCTGGAGAAGTACATGCCCTGACTGGGGATCAAGCAGGACTACAACATCAACGTCCTGCGAGTATTCTGTGAGTCCCTCTCTAGGAAAGTCAAGTACAAGAAAGTGGATGGGAAGGAGCAGATCCGCAGACTCACCTTCACTGCTACTGTCAGGGGGAGAACCTTCAGTTTCACCTGGAGGGACTTAAATGACTTAATGGGGATCACAGATGAGGGCATGAATGAGTGGCTGTACCCTGAGTCACTCAAGTACAGCAAGGAAGAACTCGAGAAGATCAACGACACCCAAGGGAAGAAGGTGTCCAAGATGTCTGACCCCAACAGACTCTTGTATTATGTGTACTCCCGAATGATGACACACAAGGGGGGTAACTTCAACGAGTTCACTCTGCTGGACAATCTGTGGTTCCCTAGACTTCTCTCCAAGCAGCCCATCAACCCCAGGCAATTGATCAGCCTTGAGCTTCATAGATGGTTGGTCAACAACAAGGCTGGATATCTTCCCTACCCCACCATCCTTGCCTTCCTCCTTGAGAAGAATCTGATCAAGGCTACATCTGCCGTGGAGGAAGAAAATGTTAAGTGTGCTCCTATGGGGGCAACTAACATCAGCAAGATGGGCATCAAGTACCTGAAGCCTGCTAAGCCCACTCGCTCAGGATCGCAGGCAGACAGTGCCTCTCAGTCTTCAGTCCCCTCTGTGTCTGGTGCAGGGGATCAAGAAGTTGACTCCCATCCCGGGCCAAGCCGTGCTTCGAGGGTACCAGCCACTGTGAAGGCTTTTGCTCAGGAGATGAAGGCAGAAATTCTCCTTTAACTTTCTGAATCCTTAGTGGCCCCTCTAAGGAATGACTGTGATGCTGGGTTCCAACAGCAAGGGGAGCGCATCCAGCGACTCGAAGATAGAGTGGGTCAGGTTGAGACTCAACTGGCCAGAGTGGATGCCAAGCTAGACCTAATCCTCCAACACCTCCAGATTCCTCAACCCCAACAAGGTAACTTACCACCACCCCCTCCTCAAAACCCACCTCCTCCTCCTCCACCTAATCGACCCTCACTTCCCCCTCCTCCTCCTCCCAACACCCAACAGCCACAGCCACCTCCACAAAATGACCAACAACTCCACACATCACCAAACAATGACCATCAACCTCAGACTTCACCCAACCATGAACAACAACCACAAGACTCACCCAACAATGACTATCAACCATCACCTCAAACCTCCACACAAGACTCACCCCAACAATCTCCTCGCCAATCACCGCTTAACCCTAATACCTCCCCTACTCGCACACCACCCAACACCCCTACTCGCTCACCACTCAACACCTCAGCCGGACCATCCAATCCTAACCCAACCACATCTCACCAACCCATAACCTTTACCTCCTCCGAATACCCATACCACACTTACCAACTCCGAGACCAATCCCCCCTTCGGTGGAAAGTTAGACAACCTGATGTCTACTACTCCACCTACCCTTTTGATGGCCTCTTCACCCATCCCACCTTCTTCGAAAGGAACTCCACCTACTTTCCCAACCCTCCTAAAACCCCTGAACACCAATCTTCCCCCACATCCTCTTCAACCACCTCCTCACCTAACCCTTCTCCACCCAAAAAAATATGGCCCTGAACCCCCACCCTCCTCTTCACCTGATCCATCCTCCCTGGCCCTCACCCTTGTTGATGATGACAAAAGGGGGAGAAATGCTGTTATCGCTCTTCGCCAGACCATGGAGACAAGGGATGTTCTGTCTCAACCATCCCTCTGGCTGGATGAAGATATTACTGCCGCCCTGCGCCGAGCCATGGAGTCCCAGAGATTGGGGGGTGCAGAGAGCCTGATAAGAGGGGAAGCCATCCGTTTTATGCAACGGCAGAGGTCGGATGAGCAAAGGTCCAAATGGGAAATGGTTGTCTTTGAGCAAAGCGAAGAAATCTCACAACCAGCCTCTTCATCATCAGAGCCTCCTTCATCTAAAACAGAGCAGGCTGAACAAGTGCCAGAAGCCTCTTCTGCTGAGCCTCCACCCTCTGTGCCTGCCCGGAGTATAGTTGAGGAAATCATGATGAAGTATGGGCTGAAGAAAACCAACCATCCTCCCATTGTGATTGCAAAGCCAATTCCTTCATCCCCTGGGCAAACATCTGAAACTCCTGCTTCTGAGCAAACTTCTTCCCCTCCTCCTCCATCTGAGCCAGCAGTTAAGTTCAGTGTATCAAGAAAGAAGGCAGTTGCTAGAAAGCGTGCCAACAAAGGTGCTGCCTCTACTGAGCCTGCTGTGAGTGAGGAAGAGACTCCATCTGTCCGAGCTGAGCAAGAGATCCCATCAGTACAAGTCATTCCAATTCTAAAGGAAGTCAAGTTGGAAATAGAAGATATGACTCCTGAAGAATTTGAAAGATATGGGTTCACGGACAAGATCTCTTTTGGTCAGATGGCTTGCCTGGATGCTGAGAGAGCAAGAGCCAAACCTACTCAGCCAATAGGCAAGGGAAAAGGAAAGGGGAAAGGCAAGGGGAAGAGGAAAGCCCAGGAAGTTGAGGAGGACCCCAACTTCCCAGTATGGAATGTCAAGATCAGGGCTGTCTACTACCCAAATGGAGAGGTCACTCCCTTCTCAGATGCAACAGGGTTCCCAGGCTATGAGGAAGTTGAAAACCTGAAGAGAGCCTTCGAGGAGTCTGTTGAGTCTGAGAGACTCAGAAGGGAAAGGGAAGAGGAAGAGCTCCAAAGGATCATTGCTCAGATTGACCAGAATGTGAAGGATGCACATCTAGCCCAGCTCCAAAGAGAGAATGAGGAGAGACAGAAAGAGAGGGAGAGGAAAAAGAGACATCAACTTTAAACCCCACACTTCACACTTTTAACTTAGATTTTTCTTTGATTTTCATGCATAGTTCATTTTTGCTTAGTATAAATTACTTGTGAATTTTATCTGCCTCTGTAACTCAAATCTGTAATCTTTTGTTTATCAATGATAATTGTCTAAGTTATTTGTGCCTTATTTAACTATTGCTTTTAATTCTTTCATATGAATTTAATAGATAGACTTAGTTTGTCATCATCAAAAAGGGGGAGAATGTTAGAATCTTAAGTTTTGATGAAGACTAAAATGTGAAAGAATAAACCAAGTACTTAGAATGCAATAGGTTAACATAGAATCACAAGTAAGATTGCAACCGGATGTGGATTTACTTCCGGATGGACTAGGACTAGCGCTCGCGGATGAATGACTCATCCCCCAGCGACAGCAAGTAATCCACTAAGGAAATAACTTAGTCCAGAGACACTAGATATACAAAACCTTAAGACTAAGCTAGGATTCAACCGGAAGTGGATTTGCTTCCGATTATATTTAGAATAGCGCTGGCTGTTGGTATAGATGACACTAAGCGTCAGTGAATATGAGCCACGTCTAGTAGAATTGCTTCCGATAGCTAAGTGACTAGCACTGGCTGTTGGAACAGGTAACACCAAGCGCCAGTAAATATAACCAACGTCCAGTAGAATTACTTCCGATTGCTTAGTGACTAGCGCTGACTGTTGGAATGAGGGACACTAAGCGAGAGTAAGTAAAAGTGAATATCACCCTTCATCCAGTAGTAGTGCTTCCGGATGTAGAAGTGCTTCCGGATACAAGGAAGACATCTTAGACTAAGTAAACACCCACTGCATGTTACTATGTGCTTATATTGCTAAACTAACGTTCAAGTGCAGCACACTAAGTAGAATTGCTTCCGGATGTGAATCTGCTTCCGCAAGCAATCAGAATGTCAGAACGTTCAGAAGTGCAGTGTCAGAATGCTTTTGTCAGAGCAGGTTTGTCAGGACTACTTTTCAGAGATAAAGCAAGTCAACCCTGCTATGCATTGATGAAGCATTTATTGGGCAAACGGTAACATGGGAAAAACGACCATATTCAAACGGCTAACCCACCTACCAAGAATGAGAATGTTTGAAGACTATATAAAGGAGCTCAACTTCATTTATGAAGACATCAATTATCTTTGACATTCTTGAAAGAAGCTAGAGAGAGAAACCAAGAAAATCTTCAAGCAATCAAGGCTGCCCAGAAAAGAGAAAGAGCATTTAACTCATTGAGTGATCTTTTCATCTACAAATCTTGTACTCTTTGTAGTTAAGTCTCTTCTTGTTATAAGAGCATTAATTGTACTTAACTGTGTATCATTATCTGTTCTTAAAGAGAACTTAGTTAGAAAATCCTTTATTTGTAAAGGTTGAACCCTTGTTGGTTGTAAGGAGGAGCTAGTTAGAAAGGTTGCAAGTGAGCCTTGAGTAAAACTTGTGGTTGTAAGGTTGCAAGTGATCTCGTCCAAAACTTGTGGTTGTAAAGGTTCCAGGTGCACCCGTTGTAAAACCTGGGGATAGTGGAACTCGACCTGGGTGGTTGAGAACTGGACGTAGGTCAGGTAGACCGAACCAGTATAAACTCTTGTGTTAATTTTATTTGAGCTTTTATTTTGTAGCATAATTCACCCCCCCTCTTGTGCATCCATTACCTTCATTCAACTCACTGGTGGTCAAAGATGGAGCCAAAGTCAGCTTTGGAGGGAATCAAAGTGGGAAGATCATTGGCGTTGGAGAAGTTGGTCCTGTCCAAGATGTCTATCTTGTAGAGGGACTCTGTCACAACCTGCTGAGTGTGAGTCAAAGCACAGACAAAGGCAACTAGGTAATATTTGACTCTCATGAATGCCTGATAGTTGATAAGCATGATCTTAATATAGATAAATCCAATCTGAAATGCAAACTTAAGGTTAATAGAAATGAAAACCTATATACCCTAGATCTATGCCAACAACTAAACGAAAAATGTCTTATCACTAGTGATGAAAATAGTTGGTTGTGGCATAAACGGCTAGCACATGTAAACTTTACACAGCTTGACATGCTGATTAAAAAGGAGCTAGCCATAGGGATTCCATCATTTAAAGTAAAACATGATTTTATTTGTGAATCCTGCCAAAGAGGAAAGCAAACAAAGTCCTCGTTCAAAACCAAGAAGAGAGTCTCCACAAGCAGGCCCTTGGAACTAGTTCACATGGACTTAGTTGGCCTAGCAAGAGTAAAGAGCCTAGGTGGAAATCTTTATGCTCTTGTGGTAGTGGATGACTATTCAAGGTTCACTTGGACTATGTTTCTTCCCTCAAAGCATAATGCTTTTGATGCTTTTGTTGTCCTTGCCAAGAAAGTGCAGAATGAGAGAAATCTCAAAATAGCTGCAATAAGAACAGATCACGGTGGAGAGTTCGAAAATCATGACTTCTCTAAGCCGTGTGAAGAAAATGGAATTGATCACAAGTTCTCAGCTCCTAGGACTCCACAACAAAATGGCGTGGTCGAACGAAAGAATAGGGTTCTAACTGAGATGACCAGAAGCTTGCTCAATGAGAAGGAAGTCTCCCAAGTATTCTGGGCTAACATCATGAGCACCGCTTGCTACATTTCAAATAGAGCCTATGTTCGCAAGGGCCTGGACAAGACACCGTACGAGCTGTACAAGGGAAGGAAGCCCAACATCAGCCACTTGAAGATCTTTGGGAGTCCAAATGCTACATACATAATAACGGAAAGGTAAATTTGGGTAAGTTTGATCCGAAAGCGGATGTAGGTATTTTCATAGGCTATTCTCTTAGAAGTAAAGCATATAGGATGTACATGAGAACTAGGACTGTAGAAGAATCTATGCATGTTGTTTTTGATGAAAACCTCTCATGGGAAAGATCCACAGAAGATGATGAAAACCTAAAGATTTCAAAACCATCATCATCTTCATCACCCGAAGAAACACCAACAAGGGATCCAAAAGAGGATGATTATCTCATTGATGAGTCTAGAATGCAGATTGTACCGGATGAGGTACAAATGCCTGAAATGCGTGGCTGTCACCCAAGAGAGGGGTGAATTGGGTGGCAGAATAAAACTTATGAAAATTCTCCCTTTTAAAACATTACTCCTTGTGCTTGATGAGAATGATGATGTATTACCCCAAGCACAAGTGAGTATCTAGTGGTGTGGTGCTTGATGTGTAGATTAAAACAAACTGAATAAGCAAACACAATTTTATCCTGGTTCGGTCACTTCCAGACCTACATCCAGTCCCCAGGCTCCACCTGAGATTTTCAATCCACTAACCTTCTTGTTTGAACTAGGCACAAGAAAGCCTTTACACTTTAGGTTTTACGAGCACGGGTTCACCTAACAACCCACAGGTTTTGCAACGGGCTCACCTGCAAACCTTTACAACCACAGGTTTTACAACGGGATCACCTGCAACCTTTCGACTACAAGTTTTGTGGGCTAACTTGCAACCTATGGAGATTTAGAAAACCTCTAAATGCTCCCCCTCACTTTTGTAAGATAACAATACTGTTCTCCAAGCACAAGCTTTAGAACAGCCTCTATCAATTAGAGGATTTGATAGTATGTTCACTCTATGAACTAATTGTGATAAACACTTAAGTACAAAATGATTCTCTCTAAGAGTAGATGATGTTTCTCACTTAAGTACAAATGAATCACTCTCTAAGAATGTTACAACTCTAAGATCAGAGAGTAGAAGATGAGAGGAATGTAGAAATACAATATCTCAGACAATAGGCTCTGTTCTTCCAACATCTCTTCTGAATGTAGATGTTCCTTTTATACTCTACTTCAACATTCAGACTTGGGCGGCAGATAGAATATGTCCGTTTGAATATAGCCGTTAATCCCATGTTACCGTTGAGAGGTACATCTCCATTAATGCTTAGCAGGGTTGACTTGCTTTATCTCTGAAAAGCAACTCTGACAACTCTGTTCTGACAAAAGCATTCTGTCCTCTGAGTATGTGATGTTGACTCTTGTACTCTTGCTAACGGATGATCATCGTTCATCCGGAAGCGGCAATCTTGCTCTGCAAGTGTTAGTCTCTGAATTCCAGTGCCAAGGGTATTTGCATCCGAAAGCTCATTTGCATCCGGAAGTAAAACTATGTTCTGCACATACTTGTTAGTCCAATCGGAGTAATATATATAATCAAGTTTAGTAAGAACTATACATGCTGTGGGAAGCTTGTTTGCTATGGGAAGCATTCTTACTAAGTTCTGACTTAGTGTATTGTCTACTGATGCTAGGGGATATCCATTCCAATAGTCAGCGTAAGTCTTGTTATTTTACTCTAAGTCTTCCTAAGTGACTTAGTGTGTCATTTACTCATGTTATGGGATGTGTAGTATACCAACACCTAATTACATGCAGTGGGAGTTCATTTAGTCTTAAGAAGTTTTCTTGCATCCGGAAGCAATTCCACATCCGGAAGCACTTCCACTGGACGAAGGGTTATGTTCACATTTACTCACTCTCGTTCAGTGTCCTTGAATCCAACAGTCAGCGCTAGTCACTAAGCAATCAGAAGTAATTCTACTGGACGTTGGTTATGTTCACTGGCGCTTGGTGTTACTTGTTCCAACAGCCAGCGCTAGTCACTAGTCTATCCGGAAGTAAATCAACATCCGGTTGCACTCTTACTTGGGATTCTATGTTAACCTATTGCTTTCTAACTACTTGATTCATTCTTTCATATTTTAGTCTTCATCAAAACTTAAGATTCTAACATTCTCCCCCTTTTTGATGATGACAAACTTAGTTTTATCGATTAAGTTCATATGAAAGGATTAGTAGAGGAATAAAAGCAATAGATAAGGCACAAGTAACTTAGAAATAATTCATTGATAAACAGGGATTACAAGTTAGAGTATACAAGCAAATAACATATACAAGTAATCTACACTAAGTAAGAGTGAAATATGCATAAAAAATAAAGGAAAACTTTCTAAGTTAAAAGGGTTGGAGTGGGGGTTCAGATTTGGTGTCTCTTTTTCCTCTCCCTCTCTTTCAGCCTTTCTTCATTTTCTTTCTGGAGCTTGGCTAGTTCGGCTTCATGCACATTCCGGTCAATCTGAGCAATGATCTGTTGAAGCTCTTCTTTATCCCTTTCCCTTCTGAGTCTCTCAGACTCAACAGACTCCTCGAAGGCTCTCTTCATATTTTCTACTTCCTCATAGCGTGGGAATCCTGTTGCATCTGAGAAGTGGGTCACCTCGCCATTAGGAAAGTGGACAGCCCGAATCTTCACATTCCATATAGGGAAGTTGGGATCCTCCTCAACTTCCTGGGCTTTCCTCTTCCCCTTGCCTTTACCCTTTCCTTTGCTCTTGCTTATAGGTTTGGCACTTGCTCTCTCAGCATCCAGGCAAGCCATCTGACCAAAGGATAGTCTGTCCGTGTACCCCATACTTTTCGAATTCCTCAGGAGTCATGTCCTCTATCTCCAACTTGACTTCCCTCAGAATTGGAAATGCTTGTGCAGATGGGATCTCTTGCTCAACTTGATCAGACGAAGTTTCTTGATCAGGTTGGTCAGATGGGGTTTCTTCCTCATTCTCAGCAGGTTCAGTGGAGGCAATAACCTTCTTGGCACGCTTTCTTGCAACGACCTTCTTCCTAGACTCACTGAAAGTAACTGCTGGCTCAGATGGAGGAGGAGGGGCAGATGGTTGCTCAGAAGTAGGGATCTCAGACGTTTGCCCAGAGGATGTAAGGATTGGCTTGGCGATCACAATGGGAGGATGGTTGGTCCTTTTCAGCCCATACTTCATCATGATTTCTTCAACAATGTTTTTACTCTTTTTAGTTGAAGAAGGCTCTGATGAAGATGACTCAGGCTGTGAGGATTGCTCATTCTGCTCAAACACCACCATGTCCCATTTTGATCCTTGCTCATCCAACCTCTGCTGCTGCATGAACCGGATAGCTTCTCCTCTAATTAGGCTCTCAGCACCACCCAGTCTTTGGGATTCCATGGCACGGCGGAGGGCAGCCGTGATGTCTTCAACAAGCCAGAGGGATGGCTGACTGAGCACATCCCTTGTGTCCATGGTCAGGCGAAGGGCGGACATCACATTTCTCCCCCTTTTGTCATCATCAACAAGGGCGAGTGCCAGGGATGGAGTGGATGACGAGGAGGGTGGAGGTTCAGGGCCAAATCTTTTTGGGGGTGAAGGTTCTGGGGAGGAGGTAGGTAAGGTAGTTTATGGGGATTTGGGAAGGTTGGGGAACCAAGTGGGATCTACGAATAGACCTTCAAAAGGATAGGTGGAGGAATATTCAGTGAAGGCAGTGGAAGAGTGTGGGGTAAAAGGTAAGTGATCCTCAGAGATTCGCTGAAGGCGAGGGTAATCTCTCAGATATATGTGGCTGAGGGGGTGAATGGTAGTTTGGAAGCCAAGGTGCTCGGCCAATGGGTTGGATCTGGGTCTAGAGTTGGGGTTGGTAGGGTTAGGATGGGATGGTCCGGCAGAGGGGTTGAGTGGTGAGCGAGTAGGGGCGTTGGGTGGTGTGCGAGTGGGGGAGTTAAGTGGAGATGGGGAGTTTAGAGGTGATTGGCGAGGAGATTGTTGGGGTGAGTCTTGGGGTTGCTGGTCATGGTTAGGTGAAGGTTGGGATTGGTGGTCATTGTTTGGTGATGGTGGGGGTTGATGGTCATTTTGTGGAGGTGGCTATGGTTGTTCAGTATTAGGAGGAGGAGGAGGGGGAAGTTGAGGGTGACTAGAAGGAGGAGGAGGTGGTGGTAGGTTACCTTGTTGTGGTTGGGGAATCTGGAGGTGTTGGAGAATAAGATCTAGCTTGGCATCCACCCTGGCAAGCTGAGTCTCAACCTGGTCTACTCTGTCCTCGAGTCGCTGGATGCGCTCCCCTTGCTGTTGGAAACCAGCATCACAGTCATTCCTCAGAGGGGCCACCAAGGACGCAGAAAGTTGAAGGAGAATCTCTTCCTTCATTTCCTGAGCAAATGCCTTCACAGTGGCTGGCACCCTCGCAGCACGGCTTGGCCCGGGGTCGGAGTCAACCTCTTGATCCCCTGCTCCAGAAGTAGAGGGGGCTGAGGTTTGAGAGGCACTGCCTGCCTGAGATCCTGATTTTGTGGCCTTGGCCTGCTTGATGTACCTTATGCCCATTTTGCCGATGTTAGTTGCCCCCACAGGAGCACACTTTATATTCTCTTCCTCCACATCGGATGTAGCCTTGATCAACTTCTTCTCAAGGAGGAAGGCAAGGATGGTGGGGTAGGGAAGATATCCAGCCTTGTTATTAACCAACCATCTCTGAAGCTCGAGGTTGATCAACTGTCCGGGGTTGATTGGCTGGTGGGAGAGAAGTCTGGGGAACCATGGATTGTCCAGCAGAGTGAACTCGTTGAAGTTACCCCCCTTGTGTGTCATTATTCTGGAATAGATGTAGTACAGAAGCCTGTTGGAGTCAGACATCTTGGACACCTTCTTCCCTGGGGTGCCATACAACTTCTCGAGTTCCTCCTTGTTGTATTTAAGTGACTCAGGGTACAGCCACTCATTCATGCCCTCTTCTGTGATCCCCATCAACTCATTGAGTGTCCTCCAGGTGAAACTGAAGGTTCTCCCCCTTACTGTGGCAGTGAAAGTGAGTCTGCGGATCTGCTCCTTCCCATCTACCTTCTTGTACTTAACCTTTCCAGAGAGAGATTGACAAAAGACTCGCAGGACGTTGATGTTGTAGTCCTGTTTGATCCCTAGCCAAGGCATGTATTTTTCCAGGTAAGGGAGCAGATGAGGAAACCCTAGTTCATCAATCTTGGCCAGATCGATGAACAACCATTGGTTGAAGTAGGGCTTGATCGTCTCAAACTTGGAGGAAACAGCCTCCAAAGCCTCATCTCTGTAAATCGAAGGGTCATCCTCTTCAACCCTCTGTCTTTTGGAAGAAGACTCTTCAACGAACTGAACCTTCTTCTTCCTTTTCTTCTTGGCTTGCAATTGTTCATGCCCAGTTTCCTCTGGCTGTTCTTCCACTCTCCCAGAATGTCCAGGCTGTTCCTGGACTTGTTCATCCTCTCCTCGTGTTTGCCCAGAAAGTTCATGGCGTACATGGCGTTCATCGGATTGCCCAGATTTCCCAGTGTGTTTATGCCCAGATTTTCCAGATTTGGACTTAGATTTCTTGGATGAGGTAGATTTCTTGGTAATTGGGTTTGTTTCAAGTGAGCCGGCCATTTTTGTGTGGGTTTGTATGATTGTGGTGAGAGATGCGAAGAAGAATATGAAGAAGATGAAGAACACAGATGAAGAAATGAAGAATGTATGCAGAGAATATGTGGGTGAGTAAATTTGTGCAAGTAAAAAGTGAAAGTGAAAGTGACACCCTATTTATATGCAAAGTTACTGAGGGTAAAATGGTCATGTCTTTTCAGATGAAAGTAAACGTTTACACATTGGGTAACGTAAACATTTTAATTGGAACGGCGCACCTTATGACATGTGTCGCTTTATCTTGTCAAAGAAGGCACAACTTCTCATGGAGGGAGATGAAGCGTTTTCTGAAGTGACGTGACCCTTGGTCTGGCACTGGCGCTCTCTTAGTTTCAACATCCAGTGTCTGCGAGTGATCATTCGGAAGTGATTTTGCTTCCGGTTGCAATTGCTTAAGATTTAACATTGAGGACCTGCAAAAACACATATTGGCACTCCGATGCCTAAGTTAGTATTGTTGTAGATTTTAAAACAACCAAGTATAATAAATAAAAGGTTACACCTCATTTGGGTTTACCATTCCCAAATCACCTCTTATGAAAGTAAATTGGTCAACCCCCAGAGGCTTGGTGAAGATGTCACCAAGCTGTTGTTGAGTTGGGAAATATTGTACTTTGACATCCTTCTTTTGAACATGGTCTCTGATGAAGTGATGTCTGACATCAATGTGCTTTGTCCTTGTGTGCTGAAGGATTCTTGGCGAGGCTGATTGTGCTTGTGTTGTCACAGAGGATGGGTGCCTCAGGGAACTCTAAGCCAAGATCTCTCAGTTGGTTCTTCAGCCACAGCACTTGAGCACAACAGCTTGCAGCAGCAATGTATTCTGCCTCAGTGGATGACAAAGACACGCAGGTTTGCTTCTTGCTAGCCCAAGACACCAGACAACCACCAAGGAAGGCGCATTGTCCACTGGTGCTCTTCCTATCTGTTTTATAACCTGCATGGTCAGAGTCAGAGTAAGCCCACAAGAACTCTTGGTTACCTCTGGGATACCAAAGACCAAGCTCTTGTGTTCCCTCAAGTTATCTCAGAATACGTTTAACACATGTTAAATGTGACTCCTTGGGGTTGGCTTGAAACCTAGCACACATGCTTACACTAAATTGAATGTCAGGCCTGCTTGCCGTTAAGTATAGGAGGGAACCTATCATTCCCCTGTACATGGGCAGGCTGACAGATTTACCCTTTGCGTCAGCATCGAGTGCGGCAGTGGTACTCATGGGAGTGTCATCATTCATCCATCCCAAACTTCTCTATGTGTCAGTCATCAGATGGCGGTGTATTTCTGTGATTAACATGAATTTCATCATTGGATCTTAGCATGCTCCTTGCATTCATAAGGAACCTGCGTATAAGGTTCTTGTGTTTCAGTGTCATAGAGAAGTTATCTTCTCTGCCATGCTGCATGTGGGAAGTTGAATATAATTCTATCAAATCTCCTCATTTTCAAGTATGAATGAAATTTCATTTGAGTTGCACCAACTCCATGCCACACATCTGCTCCCAGCTTAGTTAAGCCAATTAAATTTGACTTTGCCTTTTTGTACTTCCTCACAACTTCATCATTAGTGTCAGGGGAAGGAGCAACAATGTTGAGAGCTGAACCAAAGGACTGAGTCAAGCAAAGAGAGATGGATAAATCACCATCACCCACCAAAAATATTTGGTGATGAGAGGAATAATGTTTCACTTATTTTTCTTCTCCATCATCATCCTTGTCATTGAAGGCCAAACAGAGTATCAAGAGAGAAGTCTTCCATTGATTGATTTAGTATGACTAAGCATCATTTGTATTGTAATGAATGTCAATTCTTTCTTTCCCTCCTTTTTGTTTTTTCTTTTTCAGTATCCAGACTTGGATCTGACTTGTCAATTTGTAGGAAGTATGTAATTCACATGCACCTAAGGATTATTCACTGTGAATATGGCATTGCAAATCAATCATGACTATATGCACAAGGATATATATATATATATATATATATATGTGTGTGTGTGTGTGTGTGGTTTTAATCATGATAGTTAGACAACATGTAGATTATGAACATTGTAAATTTCTTTAAACTTTCTTCTATTAGGAATATAATGTTCATATCTATGATGCTTGATGTAGAATCTCAATAATCCCATCTAACATTTGCATAAGAGATTTCACTTTCGCATGCTTTGACTCTCAGTGATCCCTTGCTTACCCAAGGAGATCTTCTATACTTATCCTTGGCCTGAAGCACTTTCTTATGAGAGACAGAGTTCATAGGCTTTCTCCAAGTTGATTGAGAAATCCTCTCTCTCTTATTCTTTTCAAAATAGTTGAGTGGAACTCTATGATAGCTCATCCTTGAAACAGAACCTTTGTTCCTTGTGGTAGTGCACTGTTTCTTATGATTGGACCAGGTGGTTGCAGCAGTGACATCATCACGAGTTCTCTTCTTTGGGGCAAGAGGAACTCTTGATCTTTCCTGCACAAGTAAGGCACTGGAAGGAAGTTTTGGTACCCATTTGTACTTGGGTCCTACATGGTTAGTTCTGGACCTTACCTGTCCATTAGAGATCCATACAAATTTATTTCTCACATGTAAATTTTTCTTAAGACTACATGTGTGAGAAATATGACCTGATCTACCACAATAGTGACAGATAATGGAATGATATTTAGGATGGGATTTCCTATCATTATCTTGTTGGTCAATTTTGTTTTCAACTTTTGAAGTTTCAGGGCCTTTTGAAAACTTTTCTTTTTCCTTCAACAGAGATTCACAATTGGAACAATTTTCAGTACAAGTTGAAGCTTCCACTCTCGATAGCTGTTTTTCTATGGGCTTCACTAGTTGGTTCTCTATGGAGGAAACTATGGAAACCTTGGATGTAGAAGAATTAATGAGTTCCTCAAGTTTCCTATTCTTTTTCCTTAATCCTAGAACTTCTTTTGCAAGTTTACAGAATTCAATATGTAGCTCATTATACATATCTTGCAATTCCGAAGGTTCAAGTTGAGATACCTCATTCTCCTCAGCTTCTGAATCTAGGTAGAGATCAACACTCTCTTCACTGCCGCTGGCCTGCTCAATATCAGCTTCCTGTAGCTCACCACCAGTTGATCCACAAAGGGTACAAAAGGAGCTTTGGACAGCTTTACTGCTAAGGGAATGATCAGAAGCATACATAGCATCAAGAGTGTTCCAAATATCTCTAGCATTAGAGCAATGTTTAATTTTCTGGAAATCACTGTCAGTTAAGCTTTTATACAAAATTTGCATTGCTCTAATGTTCAAGTAAAATAAATTTTTCTCCTCTTCAGTCCAGTTTACTTTTGGTTTGAAATCAGAATCATTTTCAAAGACATCCCACATTTTGAAACTTGAGTATAACACAAAACCTTTCATCCTTGCCTTCCATAAGTAAAAATCAATATTTTCTAACAAGGGTGGGGTAGTATGATCAAAACCTTCAAAACACATTTTATATCTCAAGTCAGCCTAGGTCTTTGCACTTGAGATCGTTGGATCCTTTAAAACAAGTGACCTGGCTCTGATACCAAATGAAATGCGTGGCTGTCACCCAAGAGGGGGGGTGAATTGGGTGGCAGAATAAAACTTATGAAAATTCTCCCTTTTAAAACATTACTCCTTGTGCTTGATGAGAATGATGATGTATTACCCCAAGCACAAGTGAGTATCTAGTGGTGTGGTGTTTGATGTGTAGATTAAAACAAACTGAATAAGCAAACACAATTTTATCCTGGTTCGGTCACTTCCAGACCTACATCCAGTCCCCAGGCTCCACCTGAGATTTTCAATCCACTAACCTTCATGTTTGAACTAGGCACAAGAAAGCCTTTACACTTTAGGTTTTACGAGCACGGGTTCACCTAACAACCCACAGGTTTTGCAACGGGCTCACCTGCAAACCTTTACAACCACAGGTTTTACAACGGGATCACCTGCAACCTTTCGACTACAAGTTTTGCGGGCTAACTTGCAACCTATGGAGATTTAGAAAACCTCTAAATGCTCCCCCTCACTTTTGTAAGATAACAATACTGTTCTCCAAGCACAAGCTTTAGAACAGCCTCTATCAATTAGAGGATTTGATAGTATGTTCACTCTATGAACTGATTGTGATAAACACTTAAGTACAAAATGATTCTCTCTAAGAGTAGATGATGTTTCTCACTTAAGTACAAATGAATCACTCTCTAAGAATGTTACAACTCTAAGATCAGAGAGTAGAAGATGAGAGGAATGTAGAAATACAATATCTCAGACAATAGGCTCTGTTCTTCCAACATCTCTTCTGAATGTAGATGTTCCTTTTATACTCTATTTCAACATTCAGACTTGGGCGGCAGATAGAATATGTCCGTTTGAATATAGCCGTTAATCCCATGTTACCGTTGAGAGGTACATCTCCATTAATGCTTAGCAGGGTTGACTTGCTTTATCTCTGAAAAGCAACTCTGACAACTCTGTTCTGACAAAAGCATTCTGTCCTCTGAGTTTGTGATGTTGACTCTTGTACTCTTGCTGACGGATGATCATCGTTCATCCGGAAGCGGCAATCTTGCTCTGCAAGTGTTAGTCTCTGAATTCCAGTGCCAAGGGTATTTGCATCCGGAAGCTCATTTGCATCCGGAAGTAAAACTATGTTCTGCACATACTTGTTAGTCCAATCAGAGTAATATATATAATCAAGTTTAGTAAGAACTATACATGCTGTGGGAAGCTTGTTTGCTATGGGAAGCATTCTTACTAAGTTCTGACTTAGTGTATTGTCTACTGATGCTAGGGGATATCCATTCCAATAGTCAGCGTAAGTCTTGTTATTTTACTCTAAGTCTTCCTAAGTGACTTAGTGTGTCATTTACTCATGCTATGGGATGTGTAGTATACCAACACCTAATTACATGCAATGGGAGTTCATTTAGTCTTAAGAAGTTTTCTTGCATCTGGAAGCAATTCCACATCCGGAAGCACTTCCACTGGACGAAGGGTTATGTTCACATTTACTCACTCTCGCTCAGTGTCCTTGAATCCAACAGTCAGCGCTAGTCACTAAGCAATCGGAAGTAATTCTACTGGACGTTGGTTATGTTCACTGGCGCTTGGTGTTACTTGTTCCAACAGCCAGCGCTAGTCACTAGTCTATCCGGAAGTAAATCCACATCCGGTTGCACTCTTACTTGGGATTCTATGTTAACCTATTGCTTTCTAAGTACTTGATTCATTCTTTCATATTTTAGTCTTCATCAAAACTTAAAATTCTAACAATGCCAACCGCTAGGAGACATCATAGGGATCATCCACTAGACCTAGTACTTGGTGATGTTTCATCTGGTGTTAGAACTAGAAGGCAAGTTCAAAATGAAGTTGAGTTTGGAGCGTTCCTATCTCAAATTGAACCAACTTCAATTGAACAGGCCTTAGAAGATTGTGATTGGATCATTGCCATGCAGGAAGAACTTAATCAATTTGAAAGAAGTCAAGTTTGGGAACTAGTACCTAGACCATCTCACCAATCCATAGTTAGAACCAAATGGGTTTTTAAGAACAAACTGGATGAGACTGGCCTAATTACTAGAAACAAAGCCAGATTAGTAGCAAAAGGGTATAACCAAGAAGAAGACATAGACTATGAAGAAACCTTTGCTCCAGTCGCAAGACTTGAAGCCATAAGGATTCTTCTGGCCTTTGCATCCATGGAAAAGTTTAAATTATATTAGATGGATGTAAAGAGTGAATTTCTTAATGGCTATATCAAAGAAGAGGTATACGTTGAACAACCTCCTGGTTTTGAGGATCCTAAACACCCTAATCATGTTTTTAAATTGAAGAAAGCCCTATATGGCCTAAAACATGCTCCACGAGCTTGGTATGAGAGACTTAGCAACTTTCTGCTAGGAAAAGGTTTCTCAAGAGGCAAACTAGATAACACTCTGTTTATACTATATAAGCATAGACACATGCTAGTTGTTCAAATCTATGTTGATGATATTATTTTTGGAGCAACTAATGAGAAACTCTGTGAAGAGTTTTCAAAGACAATGCAGGGAGAATTTGAAATGTCAATGATGGGAGAATTAACCTTCTTCCTAGGCCTGCAGATCAAACAAAAGAAAAATGGCATCTTCATCTCCAAAACAAAGTATTGTAGGGAATGGTGGAGAATGGAGCTTGGCCGAAATGTGGAAGAGAAATGGTGAAGGAGATGAGAGAAAAGTGAGAGAAAATGAGATGAAGAGAGAGAAAAAGTTGTCACAAATGAAGTTGGTTAGAGTATAAATGAAGTGAGATTTGGGTTAATGATAAGGATTAGGAGTTGATGAGTTGGCAAATGAGGGTGGTGAGTTGTCAAAAAGATATTTTTATGGGTAATGGAGGTGTTAGTCACGTCCCTTGCATTACATCTTGCATTGTTTTGCATTGCTTGAGACCTAACCTTCCCTTAGTGCCCTTAAATCCCGAGATTGAGAAAGCCATTAGCAATGTTAGGGCTAAGAGGCGAAAGGACAAGAAACAAGCTAGTGCATCCACTTCACAACCACACACTTCACCCTTACATTCTCATCACACTATTTTAGATAATCATATCATTATGGCCGCGAGACAAGAAGCTCATAGAGAACATGAGAGAGAGGCTAGAGAGCATGAACATGAACATGAGAGGCAAGAACATAGAGAGCAAGAGGGTGAACATCACTATGATGGGGGTAGGCAATTGCATGATGATGATAGACCTATGAGGGAGTTCACACAATCATATGCATCATTTGCACCTCAAGGTTTTTATGCTAACCCCGCTAACTTTGAGATCAAGGGATCTCTTCTTGCTCATTTGCCTAAGTTTACAGGTTTTCCACATGAAGATGCCCACACTCACTTGCTTGGCCTATACCATACTTGTTCATCCATGAAGCCTCCCAATGCCAACTTGGATGATGTTCTCTTGAGGGTATTCCAATTCTCTTTGGAGGGTAAAGCCAAGGAGTGGCTCTTGAATCTTCCCACTCATTATGCTACTTTGTCTTGGGAGCAACTAAAGAAGGTGTTCTTGGATAGATATTTCCCTCTTTCTAAGATCTCCAAGTTGAGGAAGGACATAACCGGTGTTCAACAACTCTCTCAAGAGACATTTTATGATTATTGGAGCCGGTTTAACACTTTGGTGAACTCTTGTCCTAATCACAACATTTCAAAGGCCAACTTGGTGCAATATTTCTATGATGGACTTGTGCCACAATTGAAGATGAGTGTGGATGCCGCCTCCAATGGTTCCATATTCAACTTGTCGGCTAATGAGGGGTGGAATCTCTTTTCTACTATGGCTTCTAACCATCAAAATTTTTATGGCCGAGATCTTGTTTATGGTGGTGCTCCTAAGGTTGCCTCTTTGAGTAGTGATGACAAGCTTTATAATTCTATTGAGAGGTTGACCGAGAGCTTGAGTAGGATGGATGGGAGGTTTGTGAAGCCTACCAATGTTGTTGATGACTCCATGGCCTTGGTGGCCACCTCTTGTGATCATTGTGGGTCTCCTATGCATTTATCCTCCAATTGTCCATCTTATGAGGAAGTGGCGGCTATGTACAACAATTCTAGGCCTCAAGCCAAATATGACCCTTACTCCTCAACATACAATCCGGGTTGGAGGGACCACCCTAACTTTAAGTGGGGGGGAGGTTCAAACCAAGGGCAAGCTCCAAGTTCCTTCCAACCACAACAACAACCTAAGTGGGGGGGAGGCCAAAATCAAGCTACCAATTCCTATCCTCCTCAACAAGGTTATGGTGCTTACCAAGGGAGGCCTAATTCCTATCAACAAGGGAATAGGCCAAATTTTTCACAAGCTACTCCTCCTCCATTTGTGAAGAATGATGATCTAGTTCATGCTCCAAGAAACAATGTGGTGGGTTCTCAAGCTTTTATTCCTCCATCTAGCTCTTCAAATTCTCAACAAGACATGATGTACCAATTTATGTCAAACTTAATGGAGAAGATGAATGGGTTTGAAGAGAGTCTTAAGAAGCAAGAGAATGTCACCACCTTAGTGTCTCAAATGTTGAACACTAAGGCGGAGCAAGATGCAAAGAAGGGAGGATTGCCTTCTAATGTGGTTATTAATCCACAAAATCTTCATGCTATGAATGTGAGAAGTGGGAGGCAATATGGCCAAGCTTATGACTATGAGGAGGATGAGGATGAACCTCAAGTTATTCTAGAGGCCGAGAAGGGAGAAGTGCATGTTGAAAAGCATCCTAATCTTCAAAATGACTTTGCTTATGAGGAGAAGCACAAGGAGGCCGAATTGCCTCATTCTCTTGGTGACAAACATGATGAAGCCGAGAGCTCAATTCTAAAGGAGAAAAAGTCCGAGAAGGATGCTATGCATGAGGAAGGCCACTCTAGCCTTCAAAATGACTTTGTTGATGGTACTTTGCATGTGGAAACCGAATTGCATCCTCCTCTTTGTGATGTTCCAAAAGAGGCCGAGAGCCTCAATAAACTTCATGACAAGGCCGAGAGCCTTCTAGAGGCCAAGAGGAAGGAGATTGCTCAAGGAAAGCTTAAAGTTGGAGAATCTTCTTCTCAAGAGCAACCATCTACTCAACAAGGGGATGGATCCCCCAACGGTATATCTCTAAACTCTAAGCATGTTCAATCTTCTAACATCTTTGGTTTGATTGAAAAGAAATATTATGAGGTGTTAGAAAAAGAAATGTTTTATGTGTTCTCTAGAGCTAAGATGCCTATACAAGTTCTTTTGAGGAAAGTGCCTCAATATGCTAGGTTGTTGAAGAAGTTATGTAGGTACAAGAGAGCTTGTAATCCTAGTAAGAGAGTTCCACTAAGGCCACATGTGAAGGAGAGGATTGAGAGAGGATTTCCTTTTAAATGTGAGGATCCCGGGCCATTCACCATTCCTTGCCAAATAGGAAATCATTGTTTTGACAAAGCCCTTCTTGACCTAGGGGCGGCTATAAATGTTATGCCTAAGGCCACATACACATCACTTGGACTAGAGAACCTACGTGGCACTAGTGTAGTTATTCAATTAGCCGATAGGTCAATTAGGAAACCTTTTGGACTCCTTGAGGACATTTTGGTGAGGGTAAAGAACTTAGTATTCCCCGTGGATTTCTATGTTCTTGATATGAAACATGAGTCTAGGGAAGAGGAATCCCTCATTTTAGGAAGACCTTTCATGAGAACCGCAAATGCGGTGGTAAGCTTAAAAGATGGGACAATAACTATGCAAGTAGAGAACCAAGTGATTGAATTTAAAGTGTTTGAAGCTAGGAAACATCCTTTAAAGGATAAGTCTTTGCTTAGCTTGCATGTTGTTGATAAAGTGGTTGATGAGCTTGAGGATACTTTGAGATTGACCTTGATTGATAATGTTGATTCTCATATGTGCACCATAGATGCTTTTGCTAGTGTGATTGACCATGCATTTTTGTTTGATTCTAAGAATGAAACTCCTAACATTAGAAGCATGATGCATTTATATGTTGATCCTTGGCATGTCAAGTACAATTTTGGTGGTGTATGTATATGCATATCTTCTTTGCCTATCCACAACCCCTTGGAAAAGGGAAGTTTGTTCAATGTGATTGATAAGGATAGGTTGGGAAGAATGGTTGATCTCATGATGGATGAGGGATTGCTTTGGGAGGCAGACTTGTTTGGCTACACCTCACAATACATCTTGGATTGGAAGAGCCGGTGGAGGAAAACACAAGGAGAGAGTGCTTTGCAAGAGAACTTCCATCCTAAGGCTTTGAGTGCACCTACTTTGCTTGATAAGGGCCAATTACACCTTGCATTGAGAGGTGGTACCACCAATTCCAAGAGTTGGCCGAAATGCACTCTTTGGCAAAGTGCTTTGAAGGGGCACAATCTTGACCTATCTTATGTCTCTCACTTGATTTCCATATCTTATGATGATGTTCCTTCTAAGCATGTATATCTTGATTTCCCTTGTGTTCCTTTTTGTTATTCTTTGCATACCTACAACCCCTTGCAAGAGGGAAGTTTGTGCTATGTTGTAGGTTATTTTAGGATGCACAAGGATTATTGGGAAAAGGAGAAGTGCATGATGGAGCTTGAAGGAACTTCTAGAGTGGAAAGAGATGATTTGGACTTGATTAAGGCCGAGAAGAATCTCAAGGAGAGCTTGGCTTGTGATGCATCAAAAGAGGAAGTTGACTATTTCAATGGAAAGCTCTCAAAGGAAGATTTAACAAGGCTTGTAGTCCGGTTGAAGGTTCTTCTTAGGAATATGGAGTTGAAGGGCAATGATTTGAAAGAGGTTATGTGTGAACCTACACTCCTAGATGTCCTAAAGAAGAAGGTGCAAAAGTTGCTCATGAGACTTAAAGCCCATGGAAAAGCTAGGCGCCCAAAAGAGAAGAAAAGGGGTGCAAATCCAACCAAGTCCACTTGGATGCTTCCACACCACAAGAAGGCCGAATTGGTAAAGGAAGATCATGTGGAGAAAAAGCTCAATTGTGTTCTTAATGGGAGTGGCCGAAACATGCTTATAAAAGACCACAACAAGAAGTTTTTAAAAGAGAATTTCAAGCCTCCATAAGAGGTTGTTTCTTTCCTTCCCTTACTTGCTTTACATTGTTCTTATTCTAAGTGTGGGGGAAGACATTTGATAGTGAAAAAAAATATATTAGGATTGTGTTTAGGTTTATTTTCTAGTATGTTGTTTTAGGGTGTTTAGAAAAAAGAGAAAAAAAATTATTATAAACTTGTGATAGGTTGTGTTTAGTTTTTGTTTTTGTGAATAATTCATGATGGCCATTTGCATGCGTGGACTGCCCGGCCTTGTCTTTGCTGCCTTGCCTATTTTTTCTGCCTTCCTACTTGATTTGATTGGTCCCATTGAGGACAATGTATGCTTTAAGTGTGGGGGGGTGTATTATGTGCTTAAAAGTGGTCTAATTCAAAGCTTTCACACTTGATTTGTGGACTTATTTGGCATGATTGTGTAGGAAGTTTAACTTGATCATGACTCTTGAAAGTAAATAGAATTGTCCTCTAGTGTGTAAGTAGAATTTTTGGAATGATTACTTAGGGCATTACTTGGGGCACTTTTAAGGTATAAAGAGGGTGTAAGTTTCTCATTTAACTTTTCTTAGGGAGGAAGTGACTAATTAGAGTAAGCCATCAAAGTGAGAAGCCTCCAACCGAATTGAGTGGGCCAATAGTCTACTTGACCTCCTAGAACTTGTCTTAACTCTTGTTCAAGATCACAATGCATGACATGATTGAAAATGAAAGGGGCATTTCATTTCTAAACCCTTTTGACCCAAACACTAAGCCACCAAATATTATCCTTTGATTTAACCTCTTTGGGCCATTCACTATTCTTTTCTACCACCTTGACCAATGTTTGAATGAGTGATTATAGCATATGCTTGCATTTATATTAGTGTTGTATTGATGTATTTTGTGAAGAGCACGCTCCATGAGGGAGAGCAATATTTGGCCGAGAGCCTTAGTGAGAAAAGAACAGAAAAGTGTGGCCAAAGGCCAAGAAAAAGCAAAGAAAAGAGAAAGAGGCCGAAGGCCTAAGAAAAATGAAATAAAAGCACAAAGTGCTAATGTATGCCAAAGGCATAAGAGTGAAAAAAAATGATGAGAAGCACAAAGTGCTTGAAAAAAAAAGAGAGTGATATGTAGCATGCTTGATTGGATTGGTTTCATTGTATTGCATGCATATGTGGTGATTACTTGTTCATGTCATTGGTCATTGACTACTTTCCATCATTCATCATTCATCTTAGCCTTCCATGCAACCCCCAAAGTCCCCTAGATTTGATTGTGCCATGCATACTAATGGGTGGAGAACTTAGAGCTACTACAAGCTTATGGAGAGGTCAAGTGCATTGAGCCAAAGAGTGATCACAAGTCCTTAGTTAGGCATTTTTCCTAACTTGAGTGAATGAGTGTAAACACTTTATCCGGTGAGGAAAAATCTCAATTGGCACTCCTCCTTAATTCTAGTTGCTTGCTAAACTTGTATTCACTTTGTATTCTTAGATTTGGCCCATGTGATGCTTTAGGGAAAGGTTCAAAAAGATCAACTTGTACACAATGACAATTCCAATTGCCTTCAATATGCTTAATGATTAAGTTAGACTTTTTGGATGACTTTGACCGGAGTTCAAAGATTAAGTGTGGGGGATTTGATTGGACCAAAATTTATATGTTTAAGCATGTGCATTTGAGCTTAATTAGTGAGGTTTAATTGTTATATTTGATCATTATTGGTGATTTTATGTGCACATGCTTATAGGTGATTATATGGAAAATCCTAGCTTAATTACTTGCATTTTAAGTAACCAAGGGTATTTTGGTCATTTTTGACTAGTTGTGCGTTTTCATGTGTAGGGGGGTCCCACGTGGACCCCACAACCCTTTTGGACAGCTTGGAATGCAAGGAATTGGCTTGGAGGAAAAATAGAACCAAGTTGGCATCTCAAAGGAGGGACTTGGAGGAAAGGCAAGGACTAGAGGATTGGAGCCCAAACTTCAAATTTCAAAATTGGCTCCAACTTCAAATTCAAAGTTGAAGGCTTCATTAAGGGCAAAAAGGGGAGCACAATGACTTGGAGAAAAAGGAGGAATTTTTAGAAATGCATGGAGACAACTCTTGGACCACATTCATTTCCACTTTTCACCTAATACCCAAAATACCCCTATCCCTTCTTTCATCTTCTCCATTTCGCATAAACACCTCCATTACCCATAAAAATATCTTTTTGACAACTCACCACCCTCATTTGCCAACTCATCAACTCCTAATCCTTATCATTAACCCAAATCTCACTTCATTTATACTCTAACCAACTTCATTTGTGACAACTTTTTCTCTCTCTTCATCTCATTTTCTCTCACTTTTCTCTCATCTCCTTCACCATTGATGAAGTGGAGAATGGAGCTTGGCCGAAATGTGGAAGAGAAATGGAGCTTGGCCGAAATGTGGAAGAGAAATGGAGCTTGGCCGAAATGTGGAAGAGAAATGGTGAAGGAGATGAGAGAAAAGTGAGAGAAAATGAGATGAAGAGAGAGAAAAAGTTGTCACAAATGAAGTTGGTTAGAGTATAAATGAAGTGAGATTTGGGTTAATGATAAGGATTAGGAGTTGATGAGTTGGCAAATGAGGGTGGTGAGTTGTCAAAAAGATATTTTTATGGGTAATGTAGGTGTTTATGCGAAATGGAGAAGATGAAAGAATGGAGAGGGGTATTTTGGGTATTAGGTGAAAAGTGGAAATGAATGTGGTCCAAGAGTTGTCTCCATGCATTTCTAAAAATTCCTCCTTTTTCTCCAAGTCATTGTGCTCCCCTTTTTGCCCTTAATGAAGCCTTCAACTTTGAATTTGAAGTTGGAGCCAATTTTGAAATTTGAATTTTGGGCTCCAATCCTCTAGTCCTTGCCTTTCCTCCAAGTCCCTCCTTTGAGATGCCAACTTGGTTCTATTTTTCCTCCAAGCCAATTCCTTGCATTCCAAGCTGTCCAAAAGGGTTGTGGGGTCCACGTGGGACCCCCCTACACATGAAAACGCACAACTAGTCAAAAATGACCAAAATACCCTTGGTTACTTAAAATGCAAGTAATTAAGCTAGGATTTTCCATATAATCACCTATAAGCATGTGCACATAAAATCACCAATAATGATCAAATATAACAATTAAACCTCACTAATTAAGCTCAAATGCACATGCTTAAACATATAAATTTTGGTCCAATCAGAAATCCTCAAGAAGTTTGGGATGGATGAATGCAAGGAGTATGATACTCCCATGAGCACCACTGCCGCTTTCGATGCTGATATAAAGGGAAGTTCTGTTAGTCAACCAATGTATAGAGGAATGATAGGTTCTCTATTATATTTAACTGCTAGCAGACCTGATATACAATTTAGTGTTGGCATGTGTGCTAGATTTCAGGCCAACCCCAAGGAATTTCACCTTACATGTGTTAAACGAATCTTAAGATACCTTGAGGAAACACAAGAACTTGGTCTTCGGTATCCCAGAGGTAACCAAGAAATCTTGTGGGCTTACTCTGACACTGACCATGCAGGTTATAAAACAGATAGGAAGAGCACTAGTGGCCAATGTGCCTTCCTTGGTGGCGGTCTAGTGTCATGGGCAAGCAAGAAGCAGACTTGCATCTCACTATCATCCACAGAGGCAGAGTATATTGTTGCTGCAAGTTGTTGTGCCCAGGTGTTGTGGTTGAAAAACCAACTTCGAGATATTGGCTTAGAATTTCCAGAGGTTCCCATTCTCTGTGACAACATGAGCACCATTTGCCTAGCCAAGAATCCCATTCAGCACACAAGAACAAAGCACATTGATGTCAGACATCACTTCATAAGAGATCATGTTCAGAAGAAAGATGTCAAGGTGCAGTTTGTTCCAACCCAGCATCAACTTGCAGATATCTTTACCAAGCCTCTGGGGGCTGATCAATTTGCCTATATAAGGGGTAATTTGGGAATGGTAAACCCAAATGAAGTTTAATTCTTCATTATAAACTTGTGCTTAAATGTTAAAGCCTGTAAACTGTACTAACTTAGGCATCAGAGTGTCAATCTTTAGTTTTGCAGGTCCCCTTCTGGAAGGGTCATGAGAACGTACAATGTTAAATCTTAAGTTTTTCACATCCAGAAACTGATCCACTTGTCCTCGGGTTGAAGCGCATGTCTCGTCCTCGGGTTGCAATTGCTACTCCTGTCCCAAGTACATCAGATACTACTCCTGGTTCTACCTTTATTCAAGGAAGAGTCAAGAGAACCGCTAGGAAAAGGGTTCCTCCTCCTCCCAGAGCCTCTGTACAAAATGTGAGTGAAGATGAGTCTGTGCCTCATCAGGAGGAAGAACAAGCAGGATCATCTTCCCAGACTCCATCCTTATTTGAGAGTGCTCAAAAGGCAGCTGAAGCCATACCTCCTGAGGTTGAAGTCAAAGTTGAGGCAGATGAGATGACTCAAGAGGAGTTCGAGTACTTTGGGACTACCAACCTCACTTTCTCCCAAGCCCAGATGTTGGATGCAATGAGAGCAAACTCTGGGGTTTGAAAAGGAAAGGTAAATCTGTCTCATGACCCAAAGTACTCAGCTTGGGCGTTCAAAGTCAAAAACCTCCATCTTCCCTCTAGAACCATTCCTGTTGATGCCTCATCGTCAAGACAAGAACAGTCAGTTGGGATGGATGAAGCTGCAGACATGAGAAGGGCTATTCAGGAATCTCTTGAGCTTGAAAGGCAAGAAAAGGAAAGGGCTAAGAGAGAGCATCTTGAGGACTTAGCTAAAATCAGAGAGGCCGAGGAAGCTGAGCTGAAAGAACTATGGGATAAGTGTGAGGAGGAGAGTGAACAAATCAGAAGAGAGAAACCATAGCCTTAGAACCAAACCCCTCATGCATTGTTCATCATACTTATCATTCTGTTTTAATCATACTTGTAACATCTTTACTGTCTTTACTGTCTATCATACTTGTATTTATGCTTATCAATGAAGTTCGCTTATATGAATACATGTGTTAGACTGTTAAGATTTTAATTATGCTTTCATAGTTAACTATAGGTTTGTCATCATCAAAAAGGGGGAGAATGTTAGAATCTTAACTTTTGATGAAGACTAAAATATGAAAGAGCATAATGAACACTTAGGAAGAATTAGATGAAAGTTAGAAATCCTAAGTTAGAACACAATCAGATGTAAAATCACAACCGGATGACTTAGAGCAAAAACAACGTAAGTAGCGCTTGCGGATGTAGTACACATCCCATAGCGGAAGTCAATTGAACACTAAGTCTGATCCTAGTCTAAGTGAAAAACTTCCCATAGCAAAGAACCTCTAGTTTACAGTTAGACTTCCGGAAGCAGGTAGGCACATCACCAAGCACAAGTGAATTTAACACTAGGCCTAATCCGAGTCTAAGTAGGAAAGCTTCCTATAGCAAAAATGCTTCCCATTGCACTTGATTATATTACTCTGTTGAACTAACATTTGCGTGCATAACTTAGCTTTCACTTCCAATGGCAAATGAGCTTCCGATAGTGAACACTCTTTGCATTACACAGACTAACACTTGCAGAACGAAGTCTTTACTTCCGGTAGCCAAGATCCATCCGATAGCAAGTAAAAGAGTCAGAGACCGTACAAGTGCTCAGATGTCAGAGTTGCTTTTGTCAGAGAAGAATTGTCAGGGCTACTTTTCAGAGCTAAAGCAAGTCAACCCTGCTAAGCATTAATCAGCATTAATGAGGACAACGGTAACAAGGGACTAACGACTAGATTCAAACGGACTTATTACCAATTATCCATCTGGTGTATTAGAGGCTACTATAAAAGGAACAACTACATCATTTATGAAGAACATCTCTCACCAATCAAGAATACACACAGTTATTGAGAGAGCCTTCAAGCATAATACCCAGAGAATATTCAGAGAGCCTCTTGAAAGTCAAAAGAGCACTTAATACCTTGAGAGTTATTCTTATTGTTATCATCTTGTAATCTTTGTATTTAAGTCTCTACATTTATCGAGAGCTTTCATTGTACTTAAGTGTTTATCACAATCTGTTCATTAAGTGAACTAGGTAGAAAATCCTTGTTGTAAAGGTTGAACCCTTACAGGTAGTAAGGGGGAGTGAGTCAGGTTACAAGTTAGCCCGTAAAACTTGTGGTTGTAAAGGTTACAGGTGAACCCGTTGAAAACCTGTGAATTAGTGGAACTCAATCAAGGGATTGAGAACTGGACGTAGGTCAAGAGTTAGACCGAACCGGTATAAAGGAATTTGTGTTAGTGTTTTTATTTTATATTGTTTTTATTGTAGCACAATTCACCCCCCTCTTGTGCATCCTCACTTTCAGGAAGTGAAGAAGATGGAATGATTGAAGCTGGTGGAACACTTGAGGAAATAACTTCTGAGGAATGAGCGATTTTCTGAGGTCGTCCAACACCAAACAAGAAATATTTCTCAGGGTGAAGATGTGCATTTTCAACTACTCGCTCAAACCCTACAAAGTCTCGCGCATAGCCCAGATCTTTCCAAGGAAGGGACTCCAAAGCTTCCGAGGATAGAGACTCCAAAACTCCCCATGGTATTATTGATCGCTTCGTAGGTTTCTTCTTTGGGGAACTTTTAGTTTTCTCCCCCTTGTTGGCATCATCAACAGGAGGTTGGGATTTTTGAGAGGGGGATTGGGGTGAGCCAGGATAAGGTGAGGTAGGTAAGGGAGGTGTGGGCGGAGGAGAGTTAAGAGAAGAGTGGGGTTGATACTGGTGTAGATGGGTCAAGGGAGGAAGATATGGAGATGGGTGAGTGTGGGGAAGGAGATTTGGAGGGTGATTGGTGGAAATCATTTTGAGGTGTGGTTGGTGATCGCTGTGGGGTGATTGGTGTGGTGGTGATCGCTGTGGGGGTGATTTCTGTGGAGGTGATTGATGTGAGGGTGATTAATGTGAGGGTGATTGATGTGGTGGTGAATGATCAGGTGGAGGTGGAGGAGGCTCAGTATGTAAGGAAGAAGGGTCACTGAGGCGTTGAAGAATAGAGTGAAGGTTCTGGCACTCAACCTGGACACCACTGGTGTGGACTGTGAGATTGTTGGTAAGGGTTTTAAGACGAGCCAGCCGTTCCACTATTTGTGAATGAGTAGAGTAGACAACATCCACATTGTCGAGAACTTGTTGACAACGTTCTTCTATGTCTGACAACATAACATTGGTGAGGGTTCTGAATTCTTCCCCAAAATTGACATTAATCCCATCAACCAGACGAAATAACTCTACTTCAGTGAACCGTGGGGGGGATCTAAGGTTGGATCTCTAACAGATGCTAGCTCAATAATTGACTGTTTTTGAGCTAAGTGCTGTTGTGATCGGACTTCATGCAGTGATCATAGCTCTTGATATGACAGCTCTTGTGATGATCGTTGTTTTGCGGAAGTTCTGTGATCACTCAAGGATGGTGATCTGACAAGTGACTGTGATTGAAGCTCCTCATGAGCCCTGATTGCAGTGGATTGGATTTCATCTCTTTGAGGAGAAGGCTCTGCTTGCACAGGTTCTTCAGTATGCTCAAGTTCAATCACAAGCATCTTTTTAGTTTCTTGCCTAATCTTCGGAGCGGGTTTCACAGGCTTCTTCTTAGGTTCATCAGCCTCCTTGGATTTTTCATATGGGAAAGATTTCAGTTTCATCTTCCTCAAATTGGTCACATTGAATTTTCCAATCTTCCGTGGATTAGATTGAGTAGGCCATATTCCCTCAATCTTCAGCAGGCATGAGATCACTTGGGGGTAGGGAAATTTGGTCTTTTGCTTCCCTTTAGTCAAGAATCTCTCCAACTCTTGTATGATGATCATCCAGGGTTGAGTGACATTTTTGCAACGAGTCTCCCCAGAATGGATTTATCTTTCTCGGTGAGATTTGTGAAATTTCCAGACTTGTTTACCACGAGCATACTATACACCATGTGAAGGAGTCTGTGTTCATCGCACATCCCTGCAGGAGTCCTTTTATCTTTGCCTTCTAAACCCAGAATTTCATAGTACTTCTTTACTGAAAATTTCTCATAGGTCTCCCAGACTCTGTACTTTTGGTCTTTGATTCCCAGAGCAGTGTACAAACTATCATCATCATACTCGTAATTTACTCTTGAAGGACATCCCAATCACATGCCATCTGTATCTGTTATTTCAGCAACGGAGAGCTTGGAGAAGAAGACTCGAATCACGTCCAAGTCATATTCATCGTTAATGGCTAACCAGGAGGCATAAGGCTCAAGCCATTCGTTCAGATTGAATCCCCAGTCGCTCAAGTACTTCAAATCCATGAAAATGGCTGTACAGTCATTGTCCTTTCTTTCTGCCATTTTCTCAGAGGGGGACTCAAGAGCACTAGTGTTGAACCCTTCTTTAGGGGTTAAAGGAACAACCTCCTTCTGAGTTTCTGAAACATTTGAGGCTTGTGATTTCTTTCCAGATTTTGCCATTTGAGAGTAGTGTGTTTTTGAGAGTAGAAAAGAGTAGAAAAAATATATGCAAGAATGAGTTTTTGATGTAAAAGAGTGAAGTATGTGGAAAAGAGATTATATATAAGTTAAGTGCATTTATGAATGATGATGAATGCGAGCACAGTTATCAACGTAAAGTGGGAAGACGTAACGTTTGATCAGAGGGCGTGTCAAAAATTGTACTCGGAACTTCGATCAGTCACAGAGTGATCGCGACATTTCAAATTCAAATTTCAAACCGTGATCGGAGCAATTGACTGAGTGATTGAAGTGTCGCAGCATTGTTACTTAGATTAGCAACTGTTGTGATTTCATAAACTCATTTGGTCAGAGTATGACAATGATTGCTAGCTTTGTGATCGGTCTCTGATTGGAAGTTCAGTGATCGCAAGTCCGTGATTGATATATCTATGATTTGAGGGACCTGCAAAGTCAACCTTTATGTCTTTCTTTTGAACATGATCTCTAAGAAAATGATGTCTAACATCAATATGCTTAGTTCTCTAATGATGTATAGGATTTTTGGCTAAGCTTATAATACTTGTGTTAAACACATGATAGGAATTTCTGAAAATTCCATACCTAGGTCCTTCAATTGTTGCTTTAGCCACAAGACTTGTGCACAGCAACTAGCAGCAGTTATGTACTCTGCTTCAGTGCAGGATAATGATACACAATTATGCTTCTTACTTTCCAAGAAACTAGGCATCCTCCGAGGAACTGACATTGGCCAGTAGTGTTTTTTCTATCAGTTTTATATCCTGATGATCGGAATCAGTATATGCAATTAAGTAAGCCTCAGTGCCCTTTGGGTACCAGATACCAAGTTCTTGTGTACCAATCAGGTATCTCAAAATTCATTTGACATTAGTCATGTGAGATTCCTTGGGATTGGCCTAATATCTAGCACACATACCTACACTAAATTGTATATCAGGTCTACTGGCAGTTAAATATAATAATGAACCTATAATTCCTTTATATACAGTTTGAATGATAGGTTTACCAATCCCATCAGCATCTAGGCTGGCAGAGGAACTCATTGGAGTATCTTCTGATTTGGACATGTCTGATGCAAACTTGTTCAATAGTTATTTGCAGTACTTAGTTTGAGAGATGAATATTCCTTTCTATTTCTATTTAACTTGAAGTTCCAAAAAGAAATTCAAATCTCCCATCATGGACATTTCAAATTCTCCCTGCATCAGCTTAGAAAATTCTTCACAAAGTTGTTCATTAGTAGCACCAAAAATAATATCATATACATAAATTTGCACTATGAGTATATGATTATTTTTATGTAGAATGAACAAGGTTGTATCTAATTTCCCTCTGATAAAACCTTTTTCAAGCAAAAAGTTGCTTAGTCTCTCATACCAAGCTCTGGGTGCTTGTTTGAGATCATACAGGGCTTTATTTAATTTATATACATGATCAGGTTTATTTAATTCTTGAAAGCCAGGTGGTTGTTGAACATAGACTTCTTCTTTGATATAACCATTAAGAAAGGCACTTTTTACATCCATCTGATATAGTTTGAGATTTTTAATGGATGCAAATGCAAGAAGAATTCTTATTACTTCAAGTCTTGCAACTGGAGCATAAGTTTCTTCATAATCTATCCCTTCTTCCTAATTATAACCCTTAGCAACCAGTCTTGCTTTATTTCTGACTATCTGACCTATCTCATCAAGTTTGTTCTTAAAGACCCACATAGTACCAATAATTGATTGAGTTATAGGTCTTGGTACTAAGTCCCAAACTTGGTTTCTTTTGAATTGATTAAGCTCTTCTTGCATAGCAATTATCCAATCGCAATCACTAAGAGCTTCTTCAACACAAGTAGGCTCGCTTTCAGAAATAAATGCAGAGAATTCTACCTCATTTTGTAGCTGTTGTATGGTTTTAACTCCAGACTGTATGTTACCAATTATCTACTCTGGAGGATGGTCCTTGAGGTGTCTTAACGAGGGAGGCAATTCTTCTTCTTTCCTTTGATCATTCTGAGATTTCTTGTTGACTTCTTCCTCTGATCGCAGTTCACAATGATCTGAGTAACGTGAGTAATCTGAACTTCTTTCAATCACTCTGGACATATGATCATCCTCTGATCGCTTTTCCAGAGTTACCTCATCAAAAACAATATGTACAGATTCTTCAATAGTTTGATTTCTTTTGTTATAAACTCTAGGGCAAAAGCGCTGATCTAATAATTAACTATTTCAGTTTGGGCAAAAATAATAAATGGCTGTTTCGTGGTGCATAAATAGTATTTAACTTTATGACCCGGTGCAAAACTAATAAAACCGGTCTTGAATGTTAATTTGTAGTTATGTGGAACTTTTCTGATATTATTTTCAAAGTGAAAAATACATTTTTCCCCTCCCAATTAAAACTTTGCTGATACTAGTTAGCATGGAAAGATGAAGGGCGAAAGGAAGAATGATTGAGTTTTAATTGTGAGGGGGTAAAAAGGTATTTTTACTTTAGAAAATAATATCAGAAAGGTTCTACAAAACTACAAATTAACATTTAGTATCAGTTTTATTATTTTTGCACCGGGTCACAAAGTTGGTTATTATTTATGCACCGCGAAACAGTCATTTATTATTTTTGCCCAAAGTGAAATATTTAATTATTAGATCAGCACTTTCGCCCTAAACTCTATATGCTTTACTACGATTACAGTAACCAATGAAAATACCAATGTCAGATTAAGCATCAAATTTTCCTAGGTTTACTTTGTCATTATTATGTATAAAGCATTTTGAGCCAAAAACTCTAAGATGACTGAAATTAAGTTTTCTTCCCTTATAGAGTTCATATGGAGTCTTCTCCATTCCTTTTCTAATGTAGGCTCGATTTGAGATGTACCAAGTTGTGCTCATTGCTCTTGCCCTGAAGATTTGTAGAACTTCCTACTCATTCAGCATGCTACGAGCCATCTCTGTCAACACTTTGTTGAGGGGTTCTAGGGGCGGAGAAGTTGTGATCAATCCCTTTTTCTTCACAAAGCTCCTTGAACTCTTTGTTCTCAAATTCACCACCATGATCGGTTCTGATTGCCGTTATGCTTAGGCTCTTTTCATTCTGCAATTTCTTAGCAAGCACATAAAAGGCATCAAAAGCTTCATGTTTAGAGGAAAGGAATGCAACCCAAGTAAATCTTGAATAGTCATCCACTACTACTAGAGTGTAAAGATTTCCTCCCAGGCTTTTCACTCTAGCCGGTCCTATCAAGTCCATGTGAATTAATTCTAATGGTCTTGATGTGGAGACTGCTTCTTAGATTTAAATGATGTCTTCGTTTGTTTTCCCTTTTGACATGACTCACAAACAGTATCATGTTTGAATTTAAAGCTGAGAATACTGATCACTAGGTCTCCTTTAACTAGCTTTTCTAATTGAGTGAAATTTACATGCGCTAATCGTTTGTGCCAAAGCCAACAGTTTTCATCATTTGAAATAAAACATTTTTCTTCCATATTTTGATTGAGTTCTAAAGAGTATAGATTCCCATTTCTGCTTGCCTTTAACTTACAGTTTAGATTATTTTTATCTAAGTTCAACTTTTGTTTATCTATTACTAGACATTCATTTGAATCAAAAATGACCCAGTTACTGATTTAACCTATGTCGTATAGGCTAAAACAAAGATTTACTAAACTCAAGCTACAAGTAGCTAGTGTGAGTCTAGGTTTTTTCCACAATTTGATTGCTTCTACTTCTTTAAGTCTTTAGTCACACAAATTACAAGAGATTGAGATGATGATTTTATGAAATTAAAATCTACAAACACTATAAAAACAAGTATAATAGCCAAATTGAAAAAGGTGAAAACAATCAAGAGAAACAATCTCCCTCTCCAAGCTCCATTCGCATGCTTTGATGTATTGGCCAAGAATGTTTGCTTTGAATTAATATAATCTAGCTAAATCATCTCTAGATCCTTGACTCCAAGAAACCTAGACAAGATTTAACTAAATCAACCAATTCAATGTTCTTATAATCTAGCTAAATCATCTCTAGATCCTTGACTCCAAGAAACCTAGACAAGATTTAACTAGATTAACCAATTCAATGTTCTTCCTAACACATACATTCATCTTTGACAAAATAGCTTTATAATCACAAAACTATATGAGTCATTCACTTTCAAAAATATAAGGCAACAAATCTGTCCACTCGTATAAATGAAAGCTACAAAGAAATTAGTCAAGATTTTCGAACATAAATGCTAGCAAGAAAGGTATCACAAGCTTACATGAAGTAGGAGCTTGAATCCAAGCCTCCTAATCTAATGTACCTAAGATCTAGAGTACAAAAGATACAAGATACATCAAGCTTATGATCCTGAAGCTACAAACCACTCTTGGCCGAAATATTGATGAATCCATGCGAATTTCACTTGGAGAAGGAGAAGAAAGAGCTTAGTTTGAGGTTATGTTGATGAAGATGGAGATGAATGGTGTGGGAGATGCCATGGAAGTGAGAAAATAAAGGTGGAAGTGGCTAGGGTTTCGGCCAAAACCCTAGGAGAAGAGAGAAAGATGAAGATGAAGTGAGAAAAATGTGTTAGAATGTGAGAATGAGAGGGGTGACCGAAATTTAGGGTGTGGTGAGGTGAAATGAAGTTGAAATGAAAGTGGAATGAAATGCAAATGAGAAAATGGGTGTATGTGGTTGAGACTATGACTTGGTGCATTCCCCAACTTAATTCCTCTCTTTAAGCCCTTATTTTCTCTTCCAAAAGTGCCCTTAATGAGCTCTCCAAGCTTGCATTTTCGGCCAAAGGCTCCACTTTACCCAAAATGGATAAAAATTTGAATTTTCAAAATCCCTCCGAAAGCCTTTTTACCAAAAAAAGTAATTTTTGTCCTCTTGCTTTTGCTTTTGATCTAATGCTTCTCCTTGCCCTCCAAGGACCTCATGGGGTATGTGGGGCCCACTTGGGACCCCCCCCACACATAAAAATAGGATAAATAGTGAAAATGACCAAAATACCACTAATTGCTTTAAGTGCAAGTAATTAAGCAAATATTAATCAATTTCCAACACAATAGCATGCACATGAATAATTCCCAATAATGAACAAATATGACAATTAAATCACACTAATTAAACATATTTGCAAATGCTAGACTATATAAAATTAGGTCTAATCAAATCCCCCACACTTAATCTTTTCACTCCGGGCAAAGTTATGCAAAAAGATTAGGG
Source organism: Mimosa pudica (assembly GCA_029929735.1). Classification (NCBI taxonomy): domain Eukaryota; kingdom Viridiplantae; phylum Streptophyta; class Magnoliopsida; order Fabales; family Fabaceae; genus Mimosa; species Mimosa pudica. Next base: position 98,018 of record JAKELP010000022.1, on the reverse strand, counting down.
CTTTCATATGACATAGTGAATCCAAATGAAATAGACCTAGACTACAAGTGGAATATTCAAACCTTTCCCCTACACATCATATAGGCCAAATTTAAGCATATAAAGTGGGTGAGAGTTTAAAATGTAACTAGAGTTAGTGAAGAATGCCAATTGAGATTTTTCCTCACCGGATTAAAAGTGTTTACACTCATACACTCAAGTTAGGAAAGATTCCTAACTAGGGACTTGGGAATCACTCTTTGGCTCAATCCTTCTTATCACTCCATAGGCTTGTAATAGCTCTAAATTCTCCACCCATTATTTGCATGGCACAATTAAATCAAGAGGACTTTAGGGGTTAGATGGAAAGGCTAAAGATGAATGGTGAATCATGGAAAGTAGTCAATGACCAATGATATAAACAAGTAACTACCACATATACATGCAATACAATGAGCTTAATTCCAATAAAACATGCTACATCTCACTTTTTCCAAGCACTTTGTGCTTTCTCTCTTTATTTTATTTACACTCTTATGCCTTTGGTATACATAAGCACTTTGTGCTTTCATTTTTTTCTTTAAGGCCTTTGGCCACTTTCTCTTTTTTTTTCTTCTTTCTTTTATTTTTCTCTTGGCCTTTGGCCATCTCTTTTTTTTTTCAATGTGGCTCTCGGCCATCTTTTATTTTTCTCAATGTAGCATGCTTTTCACAAGATACAACAATACAATACTAATATAAATGCAAGCATATGCCATAGTCACTTATTCACAAATTGGTCAAGGTGGTAGAAAAGAATATGAATGGCCCAAAGGGGTAAATCAAAGGGTAATTTAATTGGCTTGTGTTTGGGTCATATGGGTTTAGAAGAAATGCTCTATCATTTTCAATCATGCCATGCAATGTGATTTTGAACTAGAGCTAACACAAGTTCTAGGTGATAATAAAGCAATTGACCCTCTCTTAATTCGGTTGGAGGCTTCTCTCTTTAGTGGCTACTCAAATTGGTCATTTCTCCCCTAAAAATAGTTGCAAGAGAAAGTAACATCCTCTTTATAGATAAAAGTAACCCACAAAATGCTTCAAGTACTTATTTCAAACATTCAACTTGCATTCTAAAAGAAAATTTCAAGGGGATTCAAGAGTCCTAATCAAGCTAATCTTCCTACAAAGTTATGCCATGATAGTCCAAATATTAAGTGTGTGAGCTTTGAAAGAGACCACATTTAAGCATCCATTGCAGTCCCCCACACTTATTCAACACATTGTCCTCAATGGGACCAATAAAATCAAATGAGGGATGCATTTCAAGACAAGGGCAGCAACAATATCCATGGCATATTAAAGACATCAAATTGGCCAAGCATGTTTATTCACAAGACAAACAACAAACATAAAAACTACAAGGCACAAAACACACAAACAACAAGAACAAAAATCCTATTTTTTCTAACCTAACAACCCTTCCCCCACACTTAAGATGTTACTATGAAAAGAATAAGTGAGGAAAGAAAGAGACAACCTTTTATGGTGGCTTGAAATTATCCTTGAAGAATATGTACTTTTGGCCATGAATTTGGTGGATTTGGCCATGCTTGAATTGCTTGAGTTCTACCATGTTGAAATGATTAACCTTAGCCACAATGAAATGACCATGCCACTTGGCTTGCAACTTGTTGTTCTTTGTAGGATGCCTAACTTCCTCATATGCTTCAAGTCTCATAAGCAACTTGATCACCTTCTTCACAAGAACATCAATTAATTGAGGCTCACACATAGCCTCTTGCAAAAATTTGCCTTTCAACGCAATGTTCCTAAGAAGATTTATCAATCGGACTTTAAGCATTTCTAAGTCACCCTTTGAAAATTTGCCATTGAAATAATCAATTTCTTCCTTACAAATGGTACACTCTAAGCTCTTTTTGAGTGCAATCTCGGCCCTTTTCAATTGCTTATTTTCAGCCATGATGCAATGTTGGTGAAAAATGGCATGATTGTATGCAAGAGGTGATATGTGTGCTTGTGTAGTGGAAGTGAATGCACTAACTTGCTTTGTCTTGGATGTTTGAACCCTAATTTTACTTATGATCCTTTCAATGTCGAAATTAAAAGGCACAAGAGTAAAATTAGGTTTCATACTTCCTTAAATAAAGTGAAATGTGAATGGAATGACATACAAAAAAAATGTGTTAAAATGTATGGATGCAAGATGCCGAATTATGACACAAGAGTCTAGAAAAATGGATGATTTAAAATGCACCAAATGAGCAAATTAAACCACTAAGCAACCCTGCATGAAAATTCCATAATATCCAGCAAGCTAATAAGCGAAAAAGTGCTCATTAAGTCCAGCAAATATCACACTCTAATCACCAAAAATGATGGATATAAACAAGCAAAAGATATGCTTGTGTGAATGGCCCTTCAAAGTAGGTTGTCCTGCAAGAAAATACCACAATTCCAGAGACAATCGTCCAGCAAAGAATCAGCCAAAAGCTTCCAGAAATATTCAGCCAATACAATCCACTAGATTGTGCAAAAGGAGTACAAGAAAGCTCTTGCAATTTCCAGCACCAAAAACACTAATTGAACTTATAAAATGCACCCAAAAGAGGTTTAAAATGTAAGCCAATTTTCACCAAATATATCCAGTAACTTGCCCTGCACTTAAGGTCAATTAAACAAGAACAATAACACCAAAACGATTGGTGAATTCTGCCCAGTAATTCAGAGAAGCCAAGATTCCCGATTTGCAAAAGTAGGTAACTAGTGCACCTTAAGCAATTGCAATTTGCACAACTTTTTCCAACAAAAATATGCAATTAATCCAAGCAATTCCAGGGTAAAATAAAGCATTCAACTCTGTTCAAAAGTTTCCAGGAACTGTGCAAAACAGTGGCCAAATTCGAGGCAAAGAAAACACTCAAAACAGTCCACAAAACAATCCCAAATTCACCCCAAAAGTGGCTCCAAAATTGAGCGAAATTTGCTTCAAAAATTCCACAACCAATTTTCCCAAATAGACCTGGTATTTATGAGTAAGAAACAAGAACAATCAAGCAAAAATCAGTTCTCAATTGTTCCCAGAATATTGCACAATTCAACTTACCCGATTTGATCAAAAATGCCATAAATGAGATTTTTCTTATGCAAACTTCCACCAATTATTCCAGAAAACTTTGACCAAAATTCTCAGCAATTATCAGTGTTAAAAGAGGGTGAAAAACTTTAACCACTAAAAACAGTTTCCACTCAAAGTTCAAGTGCACCGATTTGGCCTAATTTGCAAAATGTGTGGTTTTTCTTTTGCAAACTTTAACCAAATGTCCAGCAACTTTCGAGTCTATTAGAGGCTATCTAGGGCAGCCTAAAACAGTCCAAATCATGCACAGAAACAACTAAAAACAGCTTCACCAAAATGAAATCTACCGATTGATTGGACCAAATTTCATACCTTTAAGCATGTGCATTTGAGCTTAATTAGTGTGGTTTATTTGTTATATTTGATCATTATTGGTACATTTTCATGCACATGCTTATGCCTAAATATTTGAAGAATAATAGCCTTATTACTTGCATTTATGGACACTAAGGGTATTTTGGTCATTTTGACTATGTGATGTGTTTCTCATGTAGGGGGGTCCCATGTGGGCCCCACACACACCCTTGGTGGAGCTTAGATGGAGATAACTTGGCAAGGAGGAAGGCTAGGTGATTAGACCGAAATTTATATGTCTAAGCATGTGCATTTGAGCTTAATTAGTGAGGTTTAATTGTTATATTTGATTAATATTGGTGATTTTATGTGCACATGCTTATAGGTGATTATATGGAAAATCCTAGCTTAATTACTTGCATTTTAAGTAACTAAGGGTATTTTGGTCATTTTTGACTATGTGGTGTTTTACTCTTGTAGGGGGGTCCCACGTGGGCCCCACAACCCTTTGAAGTTGCTTGGAGTGCAAGGAATTGGCTTGGAGACAAAGGCAAAGGCATAGGACAAAAATTACCCCTTTTGTCAAAAATAAGGGATTTGCACATTTCCAAAAGGGGTAATATGGAGCCAAAAATTCAAATTCAAAGTTGGAGGCTTCATTAAGGGCCAAAAAGGGAGCACAATGACTTGGAGAAAAAGGAGAGAACTTTGACAATGCACCTAGACCACATTAGGACCACATTCACTCACCTTTTACCTAAATACCAAAACTACCCTTCCTTCCCTTTCATAAACCCATTTTCGCATAAACACCTCCATTACCCATAAAAATATCTTTTTGACAACTCACCACCCTCATTTGCCAACTCATCAACTCCTAATCCTTATCATTAACCCAAATCTCACTTCATTTATACTCTAACCAACTTCATTTTTGACAACTTTTTCTCTCTCTTCATCTCATTTTCTCTCACTTTTCTCTCATCTCCTTCACCATTTTCACACCAAACCTCTCGGCCAAGCACCATTCTTCATCATTCTCCATGATTTCTCACGCAATCTCCCTCCATTTCCACATCTCCATGTCTAGCTAAGCTCCTTCTCCTCTCCTCTCCAAGGAAAAGTGCTTGAAGAACTCACATTTGGCTTCATGATCTTGTAATTTTCTCTTTTAGGTTTCAAGCTAGTTTTACATTTTTGCCTATGTATGTCCTAGATCTAGGCTTGTATAGGTTAGAACATCTTTATTTGAGGTGTTTTACATGATTGTAGCTTGAAATCTCTCTTTTGTGTTGAGAACATGAAAACCTAAGCTTCGATTTTGTAGTTCCATGTATGTGTATGAGTGCGATTTGCAACCTATGTCATGTGTGGAATGAATGTGTTACTTAAGTGCTAGATTTAGTACTTAATGTTGCTTTTGGTATGTTCTTGGCTTAAAAGAGCTTTAGGCTTGATTAGGTTAGTTAAATGCTTATAGATTTCTTTGATTAAGGAAGTCTTAAGGATTTAACTAGTTTAATTAAGTGTGACAAGGTTATGAAGCCTAATTCATCAAAAGCACTAAGTACTTGGAGAGGGAGGTGACTCTAAACTCATTTCTTCACTCTTTTTAATTCGGCAATTAGCTCTTTCACTAGTTTTAATTTTTAGTTTCTTAAATCAAAATCATTCTCAAACATTTTGTTAATTTGCGTGACTATTGGCCTTGAATTTGCTAGAATTTAACCTAGATTGTGAAAAGACCTAGCTCACCACTACTACCTAGCAGTTGAGTTTAGAATTTTTGATTGACCTAGAACGCGACATTTAGGTTAAATCACTAGGTGACAAGGACTCAGGTTCACATCCGGAAGCACATTTACATCCGGAAGCAGAGTTGCATCTGGAAGCAAAGTGTGATCCAGGAGCAGAAGTCACATCCGGAAGTGGATTTGCATCCGGTAGTGAATGTGCTGGCGCTGGCGGACAGTCTTTACATCCGGAAGTTTAAGTCTATCCGTCAGCGAGTACAAGAGCCAGACTGCACAATGATCAGAAATGTCAGCTACTTTTCAGAAGTCTTTTGTGCAGAGTAAATTTAAGGCAAAGTCAGCCCTGCAGCTTGAAGGTACCTGGGGAGCATCTTTCCATATGAGGCAAAATTGGCGCCAAGGTCAAATTCAAGTCTGGAGGCCTCATTAAGGGTAATTTTGGAAGCACAATCACTTGGAGAAAAAGGAGGAACCTTTAGAAATGCATGGAGATGAGATCTAGTCCACATTCATCCCCACCTTTCACCAAATACCAAAAATACCCTTTGGGCGATAATCCCAAAGTTACTCACCACTATAAAAGCTCAAATGTAACTAACTCTCAGAACAGCTTCACTCACTCCACTTTCACTTTCTCTCTCCTCTAACAAACTCTCTCAACTTCATCTTCATCTTCTTCACCTTCTCTCCACTTTGCAAACCTCCGCCATGTCCAGAACCTCACACCTACCTTTATCCGCCTTCATCTCCATGTCAGGCTAGATCGCCTAGCCTTCTTCTCCAAGGAAATGTGCTTGTGGAATCAACCTATGGCTTCATATGCTTGTAATTTTCTCTTTTAGGTTTCAAGCTATATGTAAATTTTTGCATATGTATGTCTAGATCTAGGCTTATATAGGTTAGAACATCTCTATTTTAGGTGTTCTACTTAATGTTAGCTTGGAATCTCTCTTTTATGTTAAGGACATGAAAACCTTGGCTTAATTCTTGTAGTTTCATACATGTATGTGTGTGCGATTAGCTCCTCCTACATTTGTGGAATGAATTTGTTTCCTAAATGCTAGATCTAGTGTTTAGAGTTGCTTTTGGTATGTTCTTGGCTTGAAAGAGCTTAAGCCGTAATTAAATTAGTTAAACTCTTGTAGACTTCTTTGATTAAAGAGATCTCGAGAATTTAACTAGTTTATATTAAGAAGAACAAGTATATGAAGTCCGATTAAACGTAAGCACGGAGTACTTGGAGAAGGAGGTACCTTCCATTCCATACTTTCACACTTTTAATTCTGTTAGTTGTAGTTTTTACTAGTTTTAATGAGTCTTAGATATAAAGCTTGCACACAACCTGTTTGATAATTTGCTTAACTTGTGATTATTTGACCTAAGCAAGAGATAAAACCAAACTGTGAATTGACCTAGGACTTGCTGCTAACTACTGTAGTTTAATTCTAGTTTTATTTGTTTTAGCTCTTTTTAGACGACGAAAAAGAGTTAAATCAAATTGGCACTGTTGCCGGTTTGGTTGAATTCTTTCTTGTCTTAGGTTTTTAGTTACATTTTCTTAGTTTTTGTTGTAGGTGATTTTTAGTTGTAGGTTGTGAGTATACTTCTGATTTATTCTGGACATAGTTTATTTGCATTCTGTATAGTTGAGACTGTTTTAGAAGTGTTTTGGAAGTGTTAGGCTGCTCTCGTTGGCCTTTGATTGCTGGACATTGTGTTCGCTGTACTGGAATTTTGTTTGGACTGTTTGTCTGGATACTCTGGTTGTGCTGGCTGGTTGTTGTGGATTGTTTGCAGGGCTTTGTTGGTTTGTTTTTCCTATTTTTGCAGCACCTGTTGACGCTTGTTCTTAATGGATGGAAGAATGAGTGACTTTGCAAGGCCATATGCCTCATTCGCACCTCAAGGCATGGCCACCAATTCACAACAATTCTATGACAAGAGACCTCCATTCCAAGAGCATAACTCTCACACCAACACTTATAATTCAGGATGGAGGGACCATCCAAGCTTTTAGTGGGGGGGAGGAGGTTATGCTACTCCTTCACATGCTTTTGAAGATCAACAAGGTTATGCTCCTCAATATCAAGATCATGATCCTTATCAAATGAGGTTTAATTCTTCTTGTGCTCAGAGTCCAGATTTGTATGCTTATCAAGAAGCTTCGCAATATGAGTTTCATCCACCTCCTTATGGCTATGAGCATAATTTTTATGATCATCAAGAGCCTTTTCAAAGCTGTATTCCTACACATATGGAGCAGAATGACTTCTTTCATGCTCAAATGCCCAATGAGTATGCTTCTCCAAGTTCAGATTCTCCCTCTTCTAGTACAAATGATTTGATGATGCAAATATGTGCATCCTTTATGGAGAGGTTAGACTCAATATTTGATCAGCTTGCAAAGCAGCAAGAGGCCATTATTTCATTTGCTTCTCAATGGATGAATACAAAGGCCGAGGAAGAGGCACAACAAGGTGAACTACCTTCCAATATGGTTGTAAATCCTGATGACATGAATTTGGAGGGAGGAGTTCAAGTTGAATCAATTCCTTGCTTTGATGAAGAAGAGCATGAACCTCAAAAGTGCCAAGAGAATGATCCTAGGATTGAGATGAATGTTGCAAATCCACCTAGCACCTTTGAGTCTAATGGAGACTTACCTAGTGCTTCTCATAGTGATGATCTTGATGATTCTATGACTTGTTCATGTGATGAGATGAGCATATGCGTTGACTGTTATGAGGATAAATATTCTCTTCTCGTGGAATTTCATAGAAAACAATTGACAAAATTGCAAACAGCCAATGATGATTTGTCTTGGGCAATGATCCAATGGATGAGGCCACTTCTAGGGGTGATATGCATGTTGAACATCACTCTAATTCCCTAGCGAATAATGAAGAGGTTGAGGAGCAAGAAGTGACCGAATTGCCATCTTCCAGTGGGGAGAAAGAACCAGAGGACGCGAGCTTTCTTTTCATGGAGCAAGAGGCCAAAATGGAGTTTATCAATGATATGGTGTAAGATGGGCAACATCCTACTATTCCAGTAACACATGTTGAGGTCGAGAACCCTCCTCCCTTGGTTGGCGAATGCCAAGAGGCCGACAGCCAAAGTCCTGTCGAAGAGGAGGAACAGGAAGTCTCTAAAGCCGAATGCAAGGTGGAAGCGCCATTGGCACAAGAGCTTGAATCAGTCTCTACTTCTAAACTCATGCATAAATCATCTCAAGGTATAATTCTTGATCCTACACTTGTTACCTTTCCTAGTTCTTGCAACTTAGGGAAGAAGACATTTCATGAGCTTGTTCAGAGTGTAATCCTTGATTTGTTTTCTATTCTTGAGTTTAATGTGCCATTGCTGGTTGTTCTTGAGCCACTACGTGCTTATGCTAAGTTTTCACATAATATTTGCATATATAAGGAAGCATGTAGGCCATATACATTGTTGATTGAAAAGCTGGTAGAACAACCTGTAAGTCCCTTGAGCTTGCTTTCACATGAGGATGAGCACACATCTTCCGGTTCATTTGACTCTTGCTTGGTGACTATTAATGATGCTTGCATGAATTCTCTTGCTGATGATTCTAGTACTGTGAGCATGCGTCTTGATGTTCCTAGTTCCAAGCATGATGAATGTGATCTTGATGATGTTAGTCCATTTATATACTCCTTGTCCAGCTACAACCCCTTGGAAAAGGGATGTTTGTTCAATTTTGTGGATACAGCTAGATTGGGAGGAGTATTAGATCTCATGATGGAGGCCGGAGTTCAATTGACGCCAGACTTGCATTTTTATACATCAATACCATTATGGATTGGCGGAGCCGGTTGTGAAGCATGCATGAAGAAAGAGATTCGCAAGTCCAGAACTCCAACACGGTTCTGTTTAAGACTACTTTGGAGGCCAACAATTCCATTTTTGAGCAGATTGGTGATTCTTGGTTTGGTGCTTCGAAGGGGCAAAATGTTATTATTTTTAAAGTACCCAAATTGATCATCATTTTTCAGCATATTGTTTTACCTACTCATGTGCATATTGATTATCCTTGTGGTTCTTTGAGTTTATCTTGTCGTTCCTACAACCCTTTGCACAAGGGAAGTTTGTTTCATGTTGTAGGCAATTTTAGGATGCACAAGGACTACTGGGAAAACAAGCAAGGTCAGATGGAGCTTGCAACAAGTCTTCAAGCGGATGATCCTAGCTTGAATGTGTTGAAGGCCAAAGAGCTTGTCAAGAGGAGTTTGGAGCTTGAAGCCACAAAGGAAGAACGAGATTTCTTCAATAGGAAGCTCACCAGAGATGACATCAGAAGGCTAGTGGTTCAGTTGAAGATGCTTAAAAGGAACATGGAAGTTAAAGGAAAAGTTTTGAAAGCAACAATGTACGAACCTTCACTTCTAGTGTTCCTTGCAAGGAAAGTCCAGAAGTTTCTCTTGAAACTGCAAGCCCATTGGAGAGCTAGGCGACCCAAAGAAAAGCAGAAGGGTGCACCTTCTTGTTATTCCACGTGGACGCATTTACTAGTTGAGAAAGCCAGATTGCTCCAGTGGAACTTAATGACGGAAAAACACTCAGCGTCTATATTTGCGGATGGTCGAACCATACAGGACCACAAGCGCAAGTTCTTCAAAGAGAACTTCAAGTCTCCCTAAAGGTTGTTTCTATCCTTTCCTCACTAGCTTTGCTTAGTTAATATCTTAAGTGTGGGGAAGATATCTGTTTAGAAAAATTAGGAATGTGTTTAGGATTATGTTTTTGAGTGTATTGTTTTAAGTTAGAAAAAAAAAATTTCACTAGTGTTTGGGGATGTCTATAAGCTTGTGGAAGTGTCATTGAGGAAATTGAGGATCTTGCATCAGGAAGTGTTTTTGCTTCCGGAAGCTCTCACTTAAACTTTGCTACTTAGGATCAGATTGTGTTCACTTTGCTTCCGCTAGGGGATGCGTTCATTGTTCATAAGCGTCAATGCATCAGGAAGCATTTTTGCTTCCGGTAGCATGTTTGCTTCCGCTAGGGATGAGACTTAGAATCTGAACCAGCATAACTTCCTATAGCCAGTTTGCTTCTGGTAGCATTTTTGCTTCCGGAAACCTAGTGACTTGAGTCTAAAATCTAGTTAGGCTTCCTGAGCGCAAGTGAGAGAAAAAAATTTTTATCATACTATACTTGTGTATTAGGTTGTGCTTAGTATGTGTTTGTTTGTAAATAATACATGCATTGGCCATTTGTATGCTTGAACTGCCCGGCCTTTTCTGTTGCTGCCTTGCCTTTAAAATGCATCTTCCTACTTGATTTGATTGGTCCATTGAGGACAATGCATGCTTTAAGTGTGGGGGAGGTGTATTATGTGCTTAAAAGTGGTCTAATTCAAAGCTTTCACACTTGATTTTTGGACTTATTTGGCATGATTTTTCTTGAAAATTTGACTTGATTATGGTTTTTGGAAGCAAATGGAATTGTCTTCTAGTGTGTAAGTAGAATTTTTGGAATGATTACTTAGGGCATTGCATGGGGCACTTTTAAGGTATAAAGAGGGTGTAAGTTTCCCATTTAACTTTTCTTAGGGAGGAAGTGACTAATTAGAGTAAGCCATAAAAGTGAGAAGCCTTCAACCGAATTGAGTGGGCCAATAGTTACTTGACCTCCTAGAACTTGTCCTAGCTCTTGTTCAAGATCACAATGCATGACATGATTGAAAATGAAAGGGGCGTTTCTTTCTAAACCCTTATGACCCAAACACTAAGCCAACCAAATATTATCCTTTGATTAACCCCTTTGGGCCATTCACTTTTCTTTTCTACCACCTTGACCAAAGTGTGAATAAGTGATTATAGCATATGCTTGCATTCATATTAGTATTGTATTGTTGTATCTTGTGAAAAGCAAGCTATATGAGTGAAAAACAAAAGATGGCCGAGAGCCACAAGAGAGGAAAAGAAAAGAGGAAAAGAAAAAAATAAAAATAATAAGGCCAAAGGCCTATCAAAAGAGAAAAAGAAAGAAAGCACAAAGTGCTTAAGTATGCCAAAGGCATAAGATGGAAAAGAAAAAAAAATGAGAGAAGCACAAAGTGCTTGAAAAAGAAAAGAGAGATGTAGCATGCTTTGTGAGGATTGATTTCATTGTATTGCATGCATATGTGGTGATTACTTGTTCATGTCATTGGTCATTGACTACTTTCCATCATTCATCATTCATTATTAGCCTTCCATTCAACCCATAAAGTCCCCTAGATTTGGTTGTGTCATGCATAATAATGGGTGGAGAACTAAGAGCTACTACAAGCCTATGGTGAGGTCAAGTGCATTGCGCCAAAGAGTGATCACAAGTCCCTAGTTAGGCATTTTTCCTAACTTGAGTGAATGAGTTAAACACTTTATCCGGTGAGGAAAAATCTCAATTGGCACTCCTCCTTAAGCCTAGTTGCTTGTTAAACTTGCATTCGCTTTGTATTCCTAGATTTGGCCCATGCGAAGCTCTAGGGAAAGGTTCAAAAAGTCAACTTGTACTCTATGATAATTCCAAGTGCTTTCATTATGCTTAATGATTAAGTTAGTCTTTTAATATGACTTTGCCCGGAGTGCAAAGATTAAGTGTGGGGGATTTGATTGGACCAAATTTCATACCTTTAAGCATGTGCATTTGAGCTTAATTAGTGTGGTTTATTTGTTATATTTGATCATTATTGGTACATTTTCATGCACATGCTTATGTGTAAATATTTGAAGAATAATAGTCTTATTACTTGCATTTATGGAAACTAAGGGTATTTTGGTCATTTTGACTATGTGATGTGTTTCTCATGTTGGAGGGTCCCACGTGGGCTCCACACACACCCTTGATGGAGCTTAGATGGAGATAACTTGGCAAGGAGAAAGGCTAGGTGACAAGGACTCAGGTTCACATCCGGAAGCACATTTACATCCGGAAGCACATTTACATCCGGAAGCAGAGTTGCATCTGGAAGCAAAGTGTGATCCAGGAGCAGAAGTCACATCTGGAAGTGGATTTGCATCCGGTAGTGAATGTGCTGGCGCTGGCGGACAGTCTTTACATCCGGAAGTTTAAGTCCATCCGTCAGCGAGTACAAGAGCCAGACTGCACAATAATCAGAAATGTCAGCTACTTTTTAGAAGTCTTTTGTGCAGAGTAAATTTAAGGCAAAGTCAGCCCTGTAGCTTGAAGGTACTTAGGGAGCATCTTTCCATATGAGGCAAAATTGGCGCCAAGGTCAAATTCAAGTCTGGAGGCCTCATTAAGGGCAATTTTGGAAGTACAATCACTTGGAGAAAAAGGAGGAACCTTTAGAAATGCATGGAGATGAGATCTAGTCCACATTCATCCCCACCTTTCACCAAATACTAAAAATACCCTTTGGGCGATAATCCCAAAGTTACTCACCACTATAAAAGCTCAAATGTAACTAACTCTCAGAACAACTTCACTCACTCCACTTTCACTTTCTCTCTCCTCTAACAAACTCTCTCAACTTCATCTTCATCTTCTTCACCTTCTCCACTTTGCAAACCTCCGCCATGTCCAGAACCTCACACCTACCTTTATCCGCCTTCATCTCCATGTCAGGCTAGATCGCCTAGCCTTCTTCTCCAAGGAAATGTGCTTGTGGAATCAACCTATGGCTTCATATGCTTGTAATTTTCTCTTTTAGGTTTCAAGCTATATGTAAATTTTTGCCTATGTATGTCTAGATCTAGGCTTATATAGGTTAGAGCATCTCTATTTTAGGTGTTCTACTTAATGTTAGCTTGGAATCTCTCTTTTATGTTAAGGACATGAAAACCTTGGCTTAATTCTTGTAGTTTCATACATGTATGTGTGTGCGATTAGCTCCTCCTACATTTGTGGAATGAATTTGTTTCCTAAATGCTAGATCTAGTGTTTAGAGTTGCTTTTGGTATGTTCTTGGCTTGAAAGAGCTTAAGCCTTAATTAAATTAGTTAAACTCTTGTAGACTTCTTTGATTAAAGAGATCTCGAGAATTTAACTAGTTTATATTAAGAAGAACAAGTATATGAAGTCCGATTAAACGTAAGCACGGAGTACTTGGAGAAGGAGGTACCTTCCATTCCATACTTTCACACTTTTAATTCTGTTAGTTGTAGTTTTTACTAGTTTTAATTAGTCTTAGATATAAAGCTTGCACACAATCTGTTTGATAATTTGCTTAACTTGTGATTATTTGACTTATGCAAGAGATAAAACCAAACTGTGAATTGACCTAGGACTTGCTGCTAACTACTGTAGTTTAATTCTAGTTTTATTTGTTTTAACTCTTTTTAGACGACGAAAAAGAGTTAAATCACCGATTGCCCAAAGTAGGAAACTAGAGCTCCTATTTAAGTTCAATTTCCACCACTGTCCAGCAAGCAGAACAAGGTGTTTCCAGCAAGTTTTGGCTATCTAGAGCATCCTAAACACTCTCAAAATTGTCCAGAAAATGCAGCTAAACAGTGAGCAATTTCACCACCAAAACAGAATTGTCCACAAATGCACAAATCACAAGCTAGCCAAATTTGATATTCAACAATAGAAGCAAGATTTAAGCTAGCAAATGAACAAAATGTCACAAAAAAAAATTTACAAGATGTGGCAGCACCTAAAACAAGTAAGAAACAATCAAATCGGCAACGACGCCACTTGATTTAACCTATGTCGTGTAGGCTAAAACAAAGATTTACTAAACTCAAGCTACAAGTAGCTAGTGTGAGTCTAGGTCTTTTCCACAATTTGATTGCTTCTACTTCTTTAAGTCTTTAGTCACACAAATTACAAGAGATTGAGATGATGATTTTATGAAACTAAAATCTACAAACACTATAAAAACAAGTATAATAGCCAAATTGAAAAAGGTGAAAACAATCAAGAGAAACAATCTCCCTCTCCAAGCTCCATTCGCATGCTTTGATGTATTGGCCAAGAATGTTTGCTTTGAATTAATATAATCTAGCTAAATCATCTCTAGATCCTTGACTCCAAGAAACCTAGACAAGATTTAACTAAATCAACCAATTCAATGTTCTTATAATCTAGCTAAATCATCTCTAGATCCTTGACTCCAAGAAACCTAGACAAGATTTAACTAGATTAACCAATTCAATGTTCTTCCTAACACATACATTCATCTTTGACAAAATAGCTTTATAATCACAAAACTATATGAGTCATTCACTTTCATAAATATAAGGCAACAAATCTGTCCACTCGTATAAATGAAAGCTACAAAGAAATTAGTCAAGATTTTCGAACATAAATGCTAGCAAGAAAGGTATCACAAGCTTACATGAAGTAGGAGCTTGAATCCAAGCCTCCTAATCTAATGTACCTAAGATCTAGAGTACAAAAGATACAAGATACATCAAGCTTATGATCCTGAAGCTACAAACCACTCTTGGCCGAAATATTGATGAATCCATGCGAATTTCACTTGGAGAAGAAGAAGAAAGATCTTAGCTTGAGGTTATGTTGATGAAGATGGAGATGAATGGTGTGGGAGATGCCATGGAAGTGAGAAAATGGAGGTGGAAGTGGCTAGGGTTTCGGCCAAAACCCTAGGAGAAGAGAGAAAGATGAAGATGAAGTGAGAAAAATGTGTTAGAATGTGAGAATGAGAGGGGTGACCAAAATTTAGGGTGTGGTGAGGTGAAATGAAGTTGAAATGAAAGTGGAATGAAATGCAAATGAGAAAATTGGTGTATGTGGTTGAGATTATGACTTGGTGTATTCCCCAACTTAATTCCTCTCTTTAAGCCCTTCTTTTCCCTTCCAAAAGTGCCCTTAATGAGCTCTCCAAGATTGCATTTTCGGCCAAAGGCTCCACTTTACCCAAAATGGATAAAAATTGAATTTTCAAAATCCCTCCAAATGCCTTTTTACCAAAAATGGTAATTTTTGTCCTCTTGCTTTTGCTTTTGATCCAATGCTTCTCCTTGCCCTCCAAGCACCTCATGGGGTATGTGGGCCCACTTTGGACCCCCTACACATAAAAATAGGATAAACGGTGAAAATGACCAAAATACCCCTAATTGCTTGAAGTGCAAGTAATTAAGCAAATATTAATCAATTTCCAACACAATAGCATGCACATGAATAATTCCCAATAATGAACAAATATGACAATTAAATCACACTAATTAAACACATTTGCACATGCTAGACTATATAAAATTAGGTCTAATCAGTTACCTCGGTCAGTACACTGACTGACACTTAAGAGATTGTGGCACAAACCATCTACCAGATATACAGCTTTGACTGGACCAACTTGTCATACTCCAGTGATCCTTCCACTTTGATTCCCTCCAAAGCTAACTTTGGCTCCTTCCTTCATTTCAATGGAGTTGAATCTCTCTTTGTCTCCCGTCATGTGTCTAGAGTATCTACTATCAATGTACCATTTTTCTTTGTTTGATGCTCTAAAACATACCTGCACATATTAAGCAGACTTAGGTACCCAACATTGCTTGGGTCCTTTAGAGTTAGTCCGTGGCCACTGATCGGTAGAGATCTTAGTGGCTAATGTCCCTTTTGGGACCCATTTATAAGAGCTGCTAATCCCATATTTTCTAGGGTAATGGATCTAATCTGGCCCCCAAGTAACCACCAAGGAGCGCTGAGCACCCTGAACTAACAACAGGCCCGTATCTGTACTCCAAGTAACCAAGGTGTTTAAAAACTACCCCGGTTGGACGGTCAACAATGTTTGACCGTTGCTATGCCTACGTGGCCACAACGTGAGACCTGTTTTGCCACTTGGCGCCTTGTCATTGCCACATAGGATAATTGTATGTGGGTCCCACATGAAATAAAAAGTTCTCCCTCCTTCTTCATCAACAAAGGTCACCCGTGTTAGAATCTTAAGTTTTGATGAAGACTAAAATATGAAAGAACAAGTCAAACGCTTAGAGAATATTAGGTTAATATAGAACCCCAAGTAAGAGTGCTTCCGGATGTGGATTTACTTCCGGATGGACTAAGACTAGCGCTCGCGGATGAACGTCTCATCCCCCAGTGACAGCAAGTATATCACTAAGTCATAACTCAGTCTAAGAGCTTTAGTGTATAAAATCCTTGAGACTAAGTTAGGAAGCTTCCGGATGTGGATTTACTTCCGGATGGACTAAGACTAGCGCTCGCGGATGAACGTCTCATCCCCCAGCGACAGCAAGTATATCACTAAGTCATAACTCAGTCTAAGAGCTTTAGTGTATAAAATCCTTGAGACTAAGTTAGGAAGCTTCCGGATGTAGATTTGCTTCCGATTGTATTAAGACTAGCGCTGGCTGTTGGTATGGATAACACTGAGCGCCAGTGACCATAACCCAACATCCAGTGGATTTGCTTCCGATTGCTTAGTGACTAGCGCTGGCTGTTGGTATGGATAACACTGAGCGTCAGTGAGTAAAATGTGAACATAATCCAACGTCCAGTGAAAGTGCTTCCAGATGTGGAATTGCTTCCGGATGGAAAAGAACTCCCTTAGACTAAGTGAACTCCCACTGCATGTGAGTATGTGCTATTATTGTTAAGACTAACGTTCAAATGCAGTACACTGAGTAAAGTTGCTTCCGGATGTGGACTTGCTTCCGCAAGCAATCAGAATGTCAGAACGTTCAGAGCAGTGCAGTGTCAGAATGCTTTTGACAGAGCAGAGGTGTCAGAACTACCTTTCAGAGATAAAGCAAAGTCAACCCTGCTAAGCATTAATGGAGCATTAATTGGGCAAACGGTAACCTGGGAAAAACGGCCATATTCAAACGGCTAACCCACCTACCAAGAGTGAGAATACTTGAAGACTATATAAACAAGCTCACATTCATTTATGAAGACAACTAATATCTTTGACATCTTGAAGAGAGCTAGAGTGAGAAACCGAGAAATCCTTCAAGCATTCAAAGTTGCCCAAAAAGAGAAAGAGCATTTAATTCATTGAGAGTTCTTTTCATCTACTTATCTTGTACTCTTTGTGGTTAAGTCTCTTCTTGTATTAAGAGCATTGATTGTACTTAAGTGTGTAACATTATCCGTTCTTGAAGAGAACTAAGTTTAGAAAATCCTTTATTTGTAAAGGTTGAACCCTTGCTGGTTTAAGGGGGAGCTAGTTAGCAAGGTTGCAAGTGAGCCTTGAGTAAAACTTGTGGTTGTAAGGTAGCAAGTGATCCCGTCCAAAACTTGCGGTTGTAAAGGTTCCAGGTGAACCCGTTTCTAAAAGCTGGGGATAGTGGAACTCAACCTGGGTGGTTGAGAACTGGACGTAGGTCAGGAAGACCGAACCAGTATAAACCCTTGTGTTGTTATTGTTTGATTTTTATTTGGTAGCACAATTCACCCCCCTTGTGCATCCATTACTTTTATTTGGTATCAGATCGGGTCTTTCTAACTTGATTCCAACGAATCTAGAAAGTAAAGATCCAGTAATGGATACAGATTATTCCTTGCCAGATGTTTCTATTCAACCCAGCAAGCCTCCAGGTTTTGATGGGTATAACTATCTATTCTGGAAATTCCGAATGGAGACCTACATCAAGTCCAACGACATCCGACTCTGGGATGTGATTGAACATGGGAATCACACCCCTCTAGATGATGATGGCTTTGCAAAGCAGCGATCCAGATACACCAATGAGGACTATGCTCTAGTCCAGCTAAACTTCAGGACCATGCACTACATTCAATGTGCCCTTAGTCCTAAGGAGTTTCATAGGATCAGCCACCACAAAACTGCTAAGGATATGTGGGAGCCTCTTGAGGCAGCTCACTCTGGAACCAAGGGAGTGAAGGCAAGACGGGTCGAGATGTGGTAGAAGAATTTCACAAATTTGCCATGATTAGTCCAACTGAGCCAATCAGAGAGCTGGAGCTCAGGTTCACTCATCTTATCAATAACCTAGCCTCCCTGGGCAAAGACATTCCTGAAAGAGAACAAGTCAGCAAGATCTTAAAAGTCTTGAAAGGTGATTGGATCACCAAAGTTACAATCTTGCAGGAAATCCAAGGAGAGTCAACCAGCTCCATCATTGCACTGTTTGGTTCTCTGGCTGAGTACGAACCAACCCTGCTGGCTCAGAGAGCTCCTCAAGCCTCATCCAAACCAAGAATCTTGCCCTTGTTGCTCCCAGCAAGGAGAAGAATGATTATAATGATGATGATGAGGATGATGAGGATGAATTGGATGATGAGGAGATGGCTATGATGGTGAGAAAATTCAGAAAGTTCTTCAAGAAGAAATGAGGCTTTCAGAAAGGTGATTCCAGCCAGAGGAAGGGATCTAAGAAGGAAAGGGCCCCAGTGTGCTTTGAATGTAAAAAGCCTGGCCACTTCAAGGCTGAGTGTCCAAGCCTGCAGAGATCAAAGGGGAAGGACAAAAGAAAAGCCTTTGTATCCTCTATCTGGGTGAATAGCTCAGACGAGGAAGCAAGTGATGAGGAAGAGGTTGTCAACCTCTGTCCGGTTGCCAGAGAAGATGATGAGGGAGCATCCTCAGATTTTGATCCTATCCAGGAGGACAATGAGGTAACTTTTTCTGAACTACAAGAGGCTTATAATGAGGTTCACGAAGAATTCTCCCGATTATGTAAAGCCTATAAAGTATTGAAAATAAAAAGGCTAGCACATGTTAATTTTACTCAACTTGACATGTTGATTAAGAAAGAGCTAGCTATAGGTATTCCATCTTTCAAGGTTAAGCATGATTATATTTGTGAATCCTGCCAACGAGGGAAGCAAACAAAGTCCTCGTTTAAGACCAAGAAGAGAGTCTCCACCAGCAGGCCCTTGGGATTAATCCACATGGATTTGGTTGGGCCAGCGAGAGTGAAGAGCTTGGGTGGAAACTTGTATGCTCTAGTGGTGGTGGATGACTATTCTAGGTTCACTTGAACAATGTTTCTTGCCTCTAAGCAAGATGCTTTTGATGCCTTGTTGTCCTGGCTAAGAAAGTGCAAAATGAGAGAGACCTCAAAATCACAGCCATAAGGACAGACCATGGAGGAGAATTTGAGAATCATAGCTTCTCTGAGCTGTGAGAGCAGAATGATATTGAGGAAGAACAGGGTTCTGACTGAGATGGCCAGGAGCATGCTCAATGAGAAAGAGGTTTCTCAAGTGTTCTGGGCGGACGCTATGAGCACTGCTTGCTACATCTCTAACAGAGCCTATGTTCGCAAGGGCTTGGACAAGACCCCCTATGAGCTGTACAAAGGCAGAAAGCCCAACATCAGCCACCTCAGAATCTTTGGATCAAAATGCTATGTGCATAACAATGGAAAGGTAAATCTGGGTAAGTTTGATCCAAAAGCTGATATAGGTGTATTCATAGGGTATTCCCTTAGGAGTAAGGCTTACAGAGTATACAACATGAGGACTAGAACTGTAGAAGAATCTATGCATGTTGTATTTGATGAAACTCCTACATGGGAACAATCCACAGAAGATGATGGGATAATAAACCTTCCAAAAACATCATCATCTTCACCACCAAAAGAAACACCAGCAAGCAATCTCAAAGAAGAAGATGAACCCAGTGATGAGCCTATAGTGCAGACAGTGCCTGATGAGGCACAGTTGCCAACTGCTAGGAGACATCACAGGGATCATCCTCTTGATCAAGTGCTTGGTGATGTTTCTTCTGGTGTCAGAACCAGAAGGCAGGTTCAAAATGAAGTTGAGTTTGGAGCCTTCTTATCTCAGATCGAACCAACTTCAGTTGAACAAGCTCTTGAGGACTGCGACTGGATTATTGCCATACAGGAAGAGCTAAACCAGTTCGAAAGGAGCCAAGTTTGGGAACTAGTCCCAAGGCCGTCTCATCAATCCATAGTTGGGACCAAGTGGGTGTTCAAAAACAAACTGGATGAGACAGGTCAAATAACAAGGAACAAAGCCAGATTGGTAGCCAAAGGGTATAACCAAGAAGAAGGTATAGACTATGAAGAAACTTTTGCTCCAGTCGCTAGACTCGAAGCAATAAGGATTCTTCTAGCCTTTGCATCCATGAAAGGCTTTAGATTATATCAAATGGATGTAAAGAGTGCATTTCTTAATGGTTACATCAAAGAAGAGGTTTATGTAGAACAACCTCCTGTCATTGAGGATCACAAGCATCCTAAACATGTGTATAGGCTAAAGAAAGCTTTGTATGGCCTGAAACAAGCTCCTCGAGCTTGGTATGAGAGACTCAGCAGCTTCTTGCTGGGAAAGGGTTCTCAAGAGGCAAACTAGATAATACACTGTTTATTCTACACAAAGATAGAAACATGCTAATTGTCCAGATTTATGTCGATGATATTATTTTTGGGGCAACTAATGAAAAACTTTGTGAAGAATTTTCTAAGACTATGCAGGGAGAGTTTAAAATGTCAATGATGGGAGAACTAACGTTCTTCCTAGGTCTGCAAATTAAGCAAAAGAAGAATGGCATATTCATCTCCCAAGCTAAAGAAGTTTGGGATGGATGAGTGCAAGGAGTATGACACTCTTATGAGTACCACTGCCGCACTCGATGCTGATGCAAAGGGTAAATCTGTCAGCCTGCCCATGTATAGAGGAATGATAGGTTCCCTGCTGTATTTAACGGCAAGTAGGTCTGACATTCAATTTAGTGTAGGCATGTGTGCTAGGTATCAAGCCAACCCCAAGGAGTCACATGTAACATGTGTTAAACGTATTCTAAGATACCTTGAGGGAACACAAGAGCCTGGTCTTTGGTATCCCAGAGGTAACCAAGAGTTCTTGTGGGCTTACTCTAACTCTGACCATGCAGGTTATAAAACTGATAGAAAGAGCACCAGTGGACAATGTGCCTTCCTTGGTGGTTATCTGGTCTCTTGGGCTAGTAAAAAGCAAACCTGCGTGTCTTT
This sequence comes from Mimosa pudica, assembly GCA_029929735.1. Taxonomy (NCBI): domain Eukaryota; kingdom Viridiplantae; phylum Streptophyta; class Magnoliopsida; order Fabales; family Fabaceae; genus Mimosa; species Mimosa pudica. The sequence continues at coordinate 76,968 of JAKELP010000022.1, read as the reverse complement.
ATCATCCACAGAGGCATAATACATTGCTGCAGCAAGCTGTTGTGCCCAAGTGTTGTGGCTGAAGAACCAACTAAGAGATCTTGGCTTGGAGTTCCCTGAGGTTCCCATACTTTGTGACAACACAAGCACTATCAGCCTCGCCAAGAATCCGATTCAGCACACAAGGACAAAGCACATTGATGTCAGACATCACTTCATCAGAGATCATGTTCAAAAGAAAGATGTCAAAGTGCAATTTGTCCCCACTCAGCATCAGCTTGCTGATATTTTCACCAAGCCTCTGGGGGTTGATAAATTTACATTCATAAGAGGTGATTTGGGAATGGTAAACCCAAATGAAGTTTAATTCTTCAAAATAAACTTGTGCTTAATTGATTAAAACCTGCAACTATACTAACTTAGGCATCGGAGTGCCAATCTTTAGTTTTGCAGGTCCCCCACAATGTTAAATTTTAAGTGAGTCCAACCGGAAGCAAAACCACTTCCGGATACTCTTTTGCTGGCGCTGGATGACAACTCAAAGTTACCTGGAGCGCCACTCCAACCGGAAGCAAAACCACTTCCGGATGCTCTTGTGCTGGCGCTGAGTGTTGAGTCAAAGTGAGGGGGAGCGCCAGTGTCTGAACAAAGGGACACCTCACCTTAGAAAAAAGTTTCATCTTCTCACACCAAAAATTGTGCCTCTTCTGACATTGTGCAGAGACACGTGTCACAAAGGTGCGACGTTTCAATTTGAATATTTACGTTTTGTGATGAACCAATGCATGCTTTCATGAAGAGTCATTATGAGCATTTACCTGTTCTGACATTGCATATAAATAGGAAGCCATTTTCACTTTTACTTTTTACTTGTACAAATTTCTTACCCACAAAACTCTCTCAACTTATTCATCGAGTTCATCATATTGTTCTTCATCTTCTTCGTCTTCTTCTTCTACATCTCTGCCATTTCATTTCATTCCACTTAAAAAAACCCTAAACACAAAAATGGTCGGATCACATGAGATAAACCCCAACACTGAGATAGCCACTACATCAAAGAAGTCCAAAACTAGGAAATCGGGGCACTAGAAATCTGGGAAATCCAGAAAACAACATGAACAATCTGGGCAAGTTCACAAAATTTCTGGGAAATCTGGGCAAAGTCAAGAACAAAGTGAGCGAGTCCAAGAACAACCAGAACAGTCTGGGCATGTTGAGCAACCCTAGCAAGAACAGTAGGGGGAATCTGGGCAACAGCGAAAAAGGTTGCAGAAGAAGGGTAAGAAGAGGGTTCAATTCAGAGAGGAATCCCCATTCAAAAGACAGAGAGTAGAGGAGTATGACGATCCTCGTGTTTACAGAGATGGGCCATTGGAGGTTTCCTCCTCCAAATTTGAAACTACAAAACCCTACTTCAACACCGGGATGTTCATAGATCTGGACAAGATACATGATCTAGGGTTCCCTCACTTGAGACCATTTCTGGAGAAATACATGCCCTGGCTGGGGATCAACCAGGAGTACAATGTCAATGTCCTGCTGGTATTCTGCCAGTCCCTCACCTCCAAGGTCAAATATAAGAAGGTGGATGAGAAGGATCAGATTCGAAGAGTCACCTTCACTGCTAGTAAGAGGGAGAACCTTCAACTTCACTTGGAGAGACATCAACAGCCTGATGGGGGTGCCTGAGGGAGAAATGAATGAATGGCTATTCCCTAAGAAACTCAGCAAGGAGGAACTTGCAAAGGTCTATGACACCAAGGGGAAGAAGGTGTCTGGGATGTCTGACTCCAACAGGCTCCTATACTATGTCTACTCCCGCATGATGACACATAAGGGGGGGAACTTCAACGAGTTCACTCTCCTTGACAACCCTTGGTTCCCCAGATTCCTCTCCCAGCAGCCCACACAACCCCGGGCAATTGATCAGTCTAGAGTTGCAAAGGTGGATTGACAATCAAAAGTCTGGCTATCTTCCCTACCCCCACTGTCTTCATCGCCTTCCTCCTGGAGAAAAATTTGATCAAGTCAACATCCACTGAGGAGGACGAGAATGTTAAGTGTTGTTACCTGTCAGCGCATTAATTAACATTGGCAAGATGGGGATAAAATATATCAAGCAGACAAAGGCCACTCGCTCAGGCTCTCAGGCAGGCAGTGCCTCTCATACCTCACCCCCTCTGTATCTGGTGCAGGGGATCAAGAGGTAGACTCTCATCCTGGTCCCAGTCGTGTTGCGAAGGTGCCAGCTACAGTCAAGGCCTTTGCTGAGGAAGTAAAGGAGGATATCCTTTTAAGACTGTCTGACTCTCTCATGGCTCCCCTCCGGGATGCGTGTGACACTGGCTTCCAGCAGCAGGGGGAGAAAATCCAGAGGCTAGAGGACCGAGTAGGTCAAGTCGAGGTTCAACTAGTGGGGGTAGACGCCAAGTTAGACCTCATCCTCCATCACCTTCAAATTCCTCAACCTCCACCTCAAGGTAACTTACCACCACCTCCTCCTCCACAAAATGACCAACCTCCACCTCCTCCTCCTCAGAATACCCAACACCCCAAACATCATCACCTAACAATGACCATCAACCATCACCCCAAAACTCAACTCAAAACTCACCCCAACACTCCCCTCGCCAATCACCACTTAACTCCAACAACTCCCCATCTCCACAAAACTCCCCAAACCCTTCACCACCCCCAAGCCGCACAGAGCCCTCCAATCCTCCTCCTAACACTCAACCCACCATAGCCCAATCCCTTGGGTTTACCTCTCCTGACCACCCACTTCACACCTACTTCCTCCGAGACCAACCCCCTATTCCATAGAGAGTTAAACAACCCGCCGCCTACTCCTCCACCTACCCCTTCGATGGGCTATTCACCCACCCCGACTTCTTCGAACGAAACACAGTCCTCTTCCCAAACCCTCCTAATTCACCAGACCACAACACACCCACATCCTCGCCTGAATCCTCACCCTCCTCTTCACCCACTCAGTCCTCCCTGGCCCTCGCCCTCCATGATGATGACAAAAGGGGGAGAGATGCTGCTATCGCCCTCCGCCATACCATGGAAGCAAGGGATGTCCTGAGTCAATCATCCCTCTGGCTCGATGAAGACATCGCTGCCGCTCTTCGCCGAGCCATGGATCTTCAAAGATTGGGTGGTACTGAAAGTCTGATCAGAGGGGAAGCCATCCGATTTATGCAACAGCAGCGATCAGATGAGCATAGGTCCATGTGGGCAATGGTTATATATGAACAACCTGAAGAGATCCCACAGCCAGAGTCTTCATCATCTGAGCCTCCATCTTCTATGCCTGCCCAAAACTTACTTGAGGAGATAATGATGAAGTATGGGCTGGAGAGGATTAATCATCCACCAATTGTCATAGCCAAGCCAATTCCTTCTCCTTCTGGACCAACCACTGCTCCTCCTCCTTCTGAGCCAACCTCTGCTCCTCCTCCACCAGTAGTCAAGTACAGTGAATCAAGGAAGAAGGCAGTTGCTAAAAAGCGTGCCAACAAGAGTACTAGTTCTACTGCGTCTGCTGTGAGTGAGCCAGAGGTTCCATCTGTTCAAGATGAGATTGTACCTGAGACTCAGTCATCCTCTCAAGAGACACATGCCACTCCGATACTGAAGGAAGTCAAGCTGGCAATTGAGTACATGACTCCTGAAGAGTTTGAGAGGTATGGGTTCACGGACAAAATCTCATTTGGTCAGATGGCCTGCCTAGATGCTGAAAGAGCAAGAGTCAAACCTACTCAACTAATAGGCAAGGGCAAAGGAAAAGGCAAGGGCAAAGGGAAAAGGAAAGCCCAGGAGGTTGAGGAGGACCCCAACTTCCCAGTATGGAATGTGAAGATCAGGGTTGTCCATTATCCCAATGGCGAGGTCACTCCCTTCTCGGATGCAACTGGGTTCCCTGGGTTTGAAGAAGTTGAAAATATGAAGAAAGCCTTTGAGGAATCCGTTGAGTCTGAGAGACTCAGAAGGGAGAGGGAAGAGGAAGAGCTTCAAAGGATAATCGCTCAGATTGATCAGAACGTGAAGGATGCCCAACTTGAAAAGGAGAATGAGGAAAGGCAAAAAGAGAGGGAGAGGAAAAAGAGACATCACATTGCCCACATTGCCCACATTGTTTCTATCCTTTCCTCACTTGTTTTGCATAGTTTAACATCTTAAGTGTGGGGGAAGACATTTGATAGTAGAAAAAATATTAGGATTGTGTTTAGGTTTATTTTCTAGTATGTTGTTTTAGGTTGTTAGAAAACCCAAGAAAAAAAATTATAAACTTGTGTTAGGTTGTGTTTAGTGTTTGTTTTTGTGAATAATACATGATGGCCATTTGCATGCGTGGACTGCCCGGCCTTATGACTTGCTGCCTTGCCTTGTTTTTATGCCTTCCTACTTGATTTGATTGGTCCCATTGAGGACAATGCATGTTTTAAGTGTGGGGGGGTATAATATGTGCTTCAAAGTGGTCATTTCAAAACTTCTACACTTTATTTTTGGACTTTTTAGGTAAATTTGTTTGAGAAGTTTAATTTGGTCATTAAGTATGGTGAAAGTAAATGGAATTGTCCTAAAGTGTATAAGTAGATTTTATTTTTGGAATGACTACTTAGGATATTGCTTGGGCCATTTTTAAGGTTACAAAGAGGAGGCTAGTTTCTCAATTAACTTTTCTTAGGGAGGAAGAGACTAATTAGAGTAAGCCATAAAGTGAGAAGCCTTCAACCGAATTGAGTGGGCCAATAGTTATTTCACCTCCTAGAACTTGTCCTAGTTCTTGTTCAAGATCACAATGCATGGTACAATTGAAAAGGAAAGGGGCATTTAATTTCTAAACCCTTTTTGACCCAAACACAAGTCAACCTAAATATCCTTTGATTCAACCCCTTTGGGCCATTCACTATTCTTTTCTATCACCTTGACCAATGTGTGAATAAATGATTACAGCATATGCTTGCATTTATATTAGTATTGTATTGTTGTATCTTGTGAAAAGCATGCTACATGAGTGAAAAGATTAGTATGGCTGAGAGCCTTAATAAAAAAAAAAAAAGAAAGATGGCCAAAGGCAAGAGAAGCAAGAGAAAAAAATAATAAGGCCAAAGGCCTAAGTAAAGAAAAAATAGCACGAAGTGCTTGAGTATGCCAAAGGCATAAGAGTGAAAAGAAAAATGAGAGAAGCACAAAGTGCTTGAAATAAAAAGAGAGCTGTAGCATGCTTTGTGGGGATTGATTTCATTGTATTGCATGCATATGTGGTGATTACTTGTTCATATTATTGGTCATTGACTACTATCCATCATTCACCATTCATAATTAGCCTTCCATTCAAACCCCAAAGTCCTCTAGATTTGATTGTGCCATGCATACTAATGGGTGGAGAACTAAGACCTATTACAAGCCTATGGTGAGGTGGAATGCATTGAGCCAAAGAGTGATTACAAAGATCCTAGTTAGGCATTATTCCTAACTTGAGAGATTGAGTGCAAACACTTAAATCCGGTGAGAAAAAATCTCTTTTAGCATTCCTTCCTAATTCTAGTTACTTGTTAAACTTGTTTCCACTTTGCATCCTTAAATTTGGCCCATGTGATAATCTAGGGAAAGGTTCAAAAAGATCAACTTGTACACAATGAAAATTCCAATTGCCTTCAATATGCTTAATGATTAAGTTAGACTTTTTGGATGACTTTGACCGGAGTTCAAAGATTAAGTGTGGGGGATTTGATTGGACCGAAATTTATATGTTTAAGCATGTGCATTTGAGCTTAATTAGTAAGGTTTAATTGTTATATTTGATCATTATTGGTGATTTTATGCGCACATGCTTATAGGTGATTATATGGAAAATCCTAGCTTAATTACTTGCATTTTAAGTAACTAAGGGTATTTTGGTCATTTTTGACTATGTGGTGCTTTTCTCATGTAGGGGGGTCCCACGTGGGCCCCACACACCCTTGGGATTGCTTGGAGTGCAAGGAGGAGGCTAGATGACAAAGGCAAAGGCAAAAGACAAAAATTACCCTATTTGTCAAAAACAAGGGATTTGCATGTTACTAAATGGGGTAATTTTGGCTCCACATTCAAAAATTCAAATTTTAAAGAGGAGGAGCCTCATTAAGGGCATTATGGGAAGCACAAATGAGAGGAGAAAAAGGAGGAAGCTTTGGTAATGTATCTAGCCAAGTTCAAGACCACATTCATACACATTTTCACCACATTTCCTAAAATACCCCTTCCCCTTAACATATACTACCTCACGGCCCCACCATATACTCACACACCTCACCATTATTTTGACAATCCTTCATCATTCTCTCATTAAACATACATTTACATCACATTTAGGTTAGATTTGCATTTAATTTGGGTGATAATCCCAAAGTTAATCACCCATATATAAAGCCCTAAGTGTGATACTTCCATCATTCACCAACTTTCACTTTCTCTCTCTTCATCTCATTTTCTCTCAACTCTCTCCTCCATTTTCGTTTTCTCTCTTCTCCTCCACCATACCTCACGCCTTTTCACCATTCCTCCATGGATTCACCACCAAAATTCCTCCTTTCTTCCATCAACATGAGCGGCTAGATCTCCTCTTCTTCCTTCAAGTCAAGATGTGTGCTCAAGCTTCATGATTCATGGCCTTGTGAGAATTTCGTTTTCTAGGTTTGCAAATTTGTAATTACTTAGATCTTTCATGTCTAAAGCTTTTAGGAATGTTTGATCTAGAGTTTTGCATAGAGATTTCTATGTAGAATTCATTTATTCTTTCCAAACTTGTAAACCTAATTTCTAGATCTTGAACTTCATGTATGTTAGGTTTAAATTTGTGTAGCTTCATGAGATTTGACATATGTGTTTACATTTTGTTTGATCCTTGAAGTGAATGTTACATAGAAGTTAGTTTTGATTTCTATTTCACCTATGAAAATGCAATCAAGTTCAAGGCTAGAGCTTCTTGATTAACTAGTTTAAATTAGCCAAAGGTTCTTAGATTTAAGAGGTTTTGGCCGATTTAACCTAGTTAGATTAAGATGAAATTTTTACATGAGGCCTATCAATTGAGATTGCACACATTGAGGCTTGAAGGAGGAGTATCCATCACTTGATTTTCACACTTACATTTTCGGTAACCTTTAGATTTTTAGTTGTTAATTTTAGTTTGTTAATCATAAACTCAACCTTAAAACCTAGTTTAATTTGCGTGACTTTTGAGCCTTATACTTGCAAGATTAAAACCTAGATTGTGGATTTGACCCTTACTCACCACTACACTTTTGTGGAATTGAGTATTGTATTAATTTTGATTAGCCAAGGCGACTTTAGGCTAAATCAAGTGGCGCCGTTGCCAATTTAGGTGAAATCTTGCTAGTTTAGGTTTTGGTCACATAGCTTAATTTGTAGTTACTTGTGTTGCAATTCGGTCACTTTGTCTACCTTGAGCAATTGTGCATTTTAAGTGAATATTTTGCTTGCTCCATGCTTGGTCAAGATTGTGGACTGTTTTGGCTTGTAATTTGGCTGCTCTAGTTGGCCAATTACATTTTTGAACCTACTTCTGAAGTTGCTGAAAAATTGTGAAGTGCTCAATTTAATTAGGGCTCTAGATCCTATTCTTGTGCATTGAGTATTTTGACTTTTGTCAAACTGTTTTTGGGTGATATTGTGCTTATTTTGAATATTCTGGAACTGCTTTTATTGGTATCATATTACCTGGAAAGTTTCTGGAAACTAATTGTTCACTTGCTGGAAATCCTGTTACAAAGTGCTGTTTTGTCCGGTTCACTGTTTTCAAAACTGGGAAAACTATAGAGCGAATTTTCTGAAACTGTTTTAACTGGTACAACTACAAGAATAGAGCTTCAATTTGATATATCATTTGCCAGAAAATTCGTTTTGTACTGTCGGGGGTGAATTTTTGAAATTGCCCTGTTTTTCTGGAACTTGCATTTGGCACTGCTGACTTTGGAGCAAATCTGTTTGCCCTTGCCCTGCGCTGGTTTGCCTGATCTTTTGCTCATTTTAACCAGTTTTGAACAAGCTGTTGATTGATATATTGTGCAGAAATTTTGGTGCATTATTCGTTTATCAATTGGTCATAAATTGCAATAATTGTGCTTTTTGTTTGCTCAACTTTGCACCAAGACTGTTTGAGTTGTACTTATCAGTTTTGAGCAGTTTTTGGCTTGTTTGAAAGCTGATTAATTGCACTCTTAATCTACCTGGTTGTCCTGGAAAATTTGGTTAGGAATTACTGTGAAAAAGGTGCTCTAGTTGCCTTCATTTTCTAACCGGAACTTTGTGCAATTACACTGTTTTGTGGTGTGTTTTTCTGGAATTTGTGTAGGTTATTCTAACACTTTGCAGGGACTTATTAACCATATTTGAGGCTGTTCTGGAGCCTTAACCTTGGCTGGTCTTGTGTCCATATCATTAGATTTTTGCAAGCTTGTTTAGAGCTACCTTGCTAAGCACATTGCAAGCACTTTCTTGTGCTCTTGTGCTACATTTTGCGGGATATATTGGCTGCTATTCTGGATATATTGTGGCTGGATTGTATTGGTTTTCTTTGCAGGTCATGGCATATTATTCTTGCTTCATTGAGGCTTGTTCACACCTCATAAGCCAATGAGGGAATTTTCAAGGCCATGTGCATCATTCTCACCTCATGGCATGACCACCACTCCACAACAATTCTATGGGAGGGATCACTTGAGTATGCATGATAATTCTTATCTCTCCTATGATGAGAAGTTGGCCAACCTTGTTGACAAGATGCATGCTCTTTGGCCAACCATGGAGAAGAATATGAGCAATAATGTTTCGGCAATGCCTCCAAGACCTCCATTCCAAGAGCATACTCCTTACACCAACACATACACTCAAGGATGGATGGACCATCCGTGCTTCAAGTGGGGGGGAGGAGGTTATGCTACTACATCACATGCTTTTGAAGTTCAACAAGAGTATGCTCCTCACTATCAAGATCATTATGACCCTAACCAAATGAGACCTCATTCTTCTTGTGCTCAAAGGCCGGATGTGTATGCTTATCAAGAAGCTTCTCAATATGAGTCTAATCCACCTTCTTATGGTTATGGGCAAAATTTTTATGATCATCAAGCGCCTCTACAAGGCTTTGTTCCTACACACATGGAGCAAAATGACTTCTTTCATGCTCAAGTGCCAAATGAGTATGCTCCTCCAAGAGAAGATTCTTCTCTCTCTTCTAGTACAAATGACTTGATGATGCAAATGTGTGCATCAATTATGGAGAAGATGAATGGATTTGAAGAGAGTCTTAAGAAGCAAGAGAACATTTGTTCATTTGCTTCTCAATGGATGAATAAAAGGGCCGAGGAAGAGGCAAAGCAAGGTGACTTACCTTCCAATATGGCTGTAAATCATAATTCTTTGAATGACATGAATTTGGAAGGAGGAGTTCATGTTGCATCAATTCCTTGCTTTGATGAAGAAGAGCATGAACCTCAAAAGTGCCAAGAGGTTGATCCTAGGATTGAGATGAATGTTGCAAATCAACCCTGCACCTTTGAGTCTAATGGAGTCTTGCCTAGTGCTTCTCCTATTGATGATCTTGATGGTTCTAAGCCTTGTTCATGTGATGACTTGAGTATTTGTGTTGATTGTTATGAGAGTAAATCTTCTCATCTCATGGCATGGTGGAGGAAAAATTTGAAAGAATTGCATCCAACCAATGATGATGTTGTCTTGTGTAATTCTACAATGGATGAGGACACTTCTAGGGGTGATATGCATGTTAAACATCACTTACATACCCTAGAAAATCATAAGGTTGGTAAAGAACTTGAAGAGGCCGAATTGCCTCACTCCATTGAGAAGGAGTTTGTGGAGGCCGAGAACCCTTCCCTCTTGGGTGGAGAATGTCAAGCGGCCGAGAGCCAAATCCCTATTGAAGAGGAGGAGCATGAAGTTCTTAAAGATGAATGCAAGGTTGTAGAGCCATTGGCACAAGATCTTGAATCTTTCTCTAATTCTCAACTCATGCATAAATCATCTCAAGGTATAATTCTTGATCCTACACTTGTTACCTTTCCTAGTTCATGTAACTTAGGGAAGAAGAAATATCATGCGCTTGTTCAAAGTGTGATCCTTGATTTGTTTTCTATGCTTGAATTTAATGTGCCATTGCTTGTTATTCTTGAGCCCAAGCCTACTTATGCTAAGCCTTCATATAATCTTTGCATATATAAGGAAGCATGTAGGCCATATACATTGTTGATTGAAAATGTGGTAGAACAACATATAAGTCCCTTGAGCTTGCATTCACATGAGGTTATGCACACATCTTTAGGTTCATTTGATTCTTGTTTGATGAATGTTAATGATGCTTGCATGAATTCTCTTGATGATGATTCTATTATTGTGAGCATGCCTCATGATGCTATTAGTCCCAAGCATGTTGATTGTGGCCTTGATGATGTTTACATGTTTATATCTTCCTTGTTTAGCTACAAACCCTTGGAAAAGGGGAGTTTGTTCAATTGTGTTTATAAAGCTAGGGTGGAAAGATTGCTTACTCTCATTAAGGGGGCCGGATTGCTCTTGGAAGAAGAGTTGTTTTGCTACACCTCCCATGATATATTGGACTGGAAGAGCCTGTTAAAGAGTAATGATGAAGAAAGTGCTTTGCAAGGAGAATCCTCCAACTTGCAACTTGCTTTGAGAAGTCATACAACAAGTTTGATGGGGAGGCCAAATGTTGATCAATGGTTAAGTGCTTTGAAGAGGCAACATCTTGCTAGATTTGAATTGCCTAAATCGATCACCATATTTCATGATATTGTTTTACCTAAACATGTGCATATTTCTTATCCTTGTGTTTCATTGAGGTTATCTTTGCAATCCTACAACCCCTTGCAAAAGGGAAGTTTGTTCTATGTTGTAGGATCTTTTAGGATGCACAAGGATTATTGGGAAAAGAAGGCCATGGTTGGGCTTGTGGAAATTCCTAAGTTGGAGAAAGCCAACTTGGATTTGTTGGAGGCCGAAAGGCACCTAAAGAGAAGCTTGGAGCTTGAGTCATCAAAAGCGGACCTAGACTACTTCAATGGAAAGCTTACAAAGGAGAATTTAACAAGGCTTTTAGTACGTTTGAAGATGCTTCAAAGGAACATTGGGTTGAAAGAAAAGGACTTGAAAAATGACATGTGTGATCCTTTCCTACTTGATGTTCTTAAAAGGAGAGTGCAAAAGTTTCTCATGAAGCTTCAAGCCCATTGGAGAGCTAGGAGGCCAAAGGAAAAGAAGAAGCAAGCAAATCATGAAAATTCAACTTGGAAGCTTCCAATTGACAAGAAGGCCGAATTGTCCTCTCAACTTGAAGTGAAGGAAGCATACAAATCTTCCCAATTTGATGGTGGCCGAGACATGCTCATTCAAGGCCACAAAAAGAAGTTTTTCAAAGAGAATTTCAAGCCTCCCTAAAGGTTGTTTCTATCCTTTCCTCACTTGTTTTGCATAGTTTAACATCTTAAGTGTGGGGGAAGACATTTGATAGTAGAAAAAATATTAGGATTGTGTTTAGGTTTATTTTCTAGTATGTTGTTTTAGGTTGTTAGAAAACCCAAGAAAAAAAATTATAAACTTGTGTTAGGTTGTGTTTAGTGTTTGTTTTTGTGAATAATACATGATGGCCATTTGCATGCGTGGACTGCCCGGCCTTATGACTTGCTGCCTTGCCTTGTTTTTATGCCTTCCTACTTGATTTGATTGGACAATGCATGTTTTAAGTGTGGGGGGGTATAGTATGTGCTTCAAAGTGGTTATTTCAAAACTTCTACACTTTATTTTGGACTTTTTAGGTAAATTTGTTTGAGAAGTTTAATTTGGTCATTAAGTATGGTGAAAGTAAATGGAATTGTCCTAAAGTGTATAAGTAGATTTTATTTTTGGAATGACTACTTAGGATATTGCTTGGGCCATTTTTAAGGTTACAAAGAGGAGGCTAGTTTCTCAATTAACTTTTCTTAGGGAGGAAGAGACTAATTAGAGTAAGCCATAAAGTGAGAAGCCTTCAACCGAATTGAGTGGGCCAATAATTATTTCACCTCCTAGAACTTGTCCTAGTTCTTGTTCAAGATCACAATGCATGGTACAATTGAAAAGGAAAGGGGCATTTCATTTCTAAACCCTTTTTGACCCAAACACAAGTCAACCTAAATATCCTTTGATTCAACCCCTTTGGGCCATTCACTATTCTTTTCTATCACCTTGACCAATGTGTGAATAAATGATTATAGCATATGCTTGCATTTATATTAGTATTGTATTGTTGTATCTTGTGAAAAGCATGCTACATGAGTGAAAAGATTAGTATGGCTGAGAGCCTTAATAAAAAAAAAGAAAGAAAGATGGCCAAAGGCCAAGAGAAGCAAGAGAAAAAAATAATAAGGCCAAAGGCCTAAGTAAAGAAAAAAATAGCACAAAGTGCTTGAGTATGCCAAAGGCATAAGAGTGAAAAGAAAAATGAGAGAAGCACAAAGTGCTTGAAAAAAAAGAGAGCTGTAGCATGCTTTGTGGGGATTGATTTCATTGTATTGCATGCATATGTGGTGATTACTTGTTCATATTATTGGTCATTGACTACTATCCATCATTCACCATTCATAATTAGCCTTCCATTCAAACCCAAAGTCCCCTAGATTTGATTGTGCCATGCATACTAATGGGTGGAGAACTAAGACCTATTACAAGCCTATGGTGAGGTGGAATGCATTGAGCCAAAGAGTGATTACAAAGATCCTAGTTAGGCATTATTCCTAACTTGAGAGATTGAGTGCAAACACTTAAATCCGGTGAGAAAAAATCTCTTTTAGCATTCCTTCCTAATTCTAGTTACTTGTTAAACTTGTTTCCACTTTGCATCCTTAAATTTGGCCCATGTGATAATCTAGGGAAAGGTTCAAAAAGATCAACTTGTACACAATGAAAATTCCAATTGCCTTCAATATGCTTAATGATTAAGTTAGACTTTTTGGATGACTTTGACCGGAGTTCAAAGATTAAGTGTGGGGGATTTGATTGGACCGAAATTTATATGTTTAAGCATGTGCATTTGAGCTTAATTAGTAAGGTTTAATTGTTATATTTGATCATTATTGGTGATTTTATGCGCACATGCTTATAGGTGATTATATGGAAAATCCTAGCTTAATTACTTGCATTTTAAGTAACTAAGGGTATTTTGGTCATTTTTGACTATGTGGTGCTTTTCTCATGTAGGGGGGTCCCACGTGGGCCCCACACACCCTTGGGATTGCTTGGAGTGCAAGGAGGAGGCTAGATGACAAAGGCAAAGGCAAAAGACAAAAATTACCCTATTTGTCAAAAACAAGGGATTTGCATGTTACTAAATGGGGTAATTTTGGCTCCACATTCAAAAATTCAAATTTTAAAGAGGAGGAGCCTCATTAAGGGCATTATGGGAAGCACAAATGAGAGGAGAAAAAGGAGGAAGCTTTGGTAATGTATCTAGCCAAGTTCAAGACCACATTCATACACATTTTCACCACATTTCCTAAAATACCCCTTCCCCTTAACATATACTACCTCACGGCCCCACCATATACTCACACACCTCACCATTATTTTGACAAGCCTTCATCATTCTCTCATTAAACATACATTTACATCACATTTAGGTTAGATTTGCATTTAATTTGGGTGATAATCCCAAAGTTAATCACCCATATATAAAGCCCTAAGTGTGATACTTCCATCATTCACCAACTTTCACTTTCTCTCTCTTCATCTCATTTTCTCTCAACTCTCTCCTCCATTTTCGTTTTCTCTCTTCTCCTCCACCATACCTCACGCCTTTTCACCATTCCTCCATGGATTCACCACCAAAATTCCTCCTTTCTTCCATCAACATGAGCGGCTAGATCTCCTCTTCTTCCTTCAAGTCAAGATGTGTGCTCAAGCTTCATGATTCATGGCCTTGTGTGAGAATTTCGTTTTCTAGGTTTGCAAATTTGTAATTACTTAGATCTTTCATGTCTAAAGCTTTTAGGAATGTTTGATCTAGAGTTTTGCATAGAGATTTCTATGTAGAATTCATTTATTCTTTCCAAACTTGTAAACCTAATTTCTAGATCTTGAACTTCATGTATGTTAGGTTTAAATTTGTGTAGCTTCATGAGATTTGACATATGTGTTTACATTTTGTTTGATCCTTGAAGTGAATGTTACATAGAAGTTAGTTTTGATTTCTATTTCACCTATGAAAATGCAATCAAGTTCAAGGCTAGAGCTTCTTGATTAACTAGTTTAAATTAGCCAAAGGTTTTTAGATTTAAGAGGTTTTGGCCGATTTAACCTAGTTAGATTAAGATGAAATTTTTACATGAGGCCTATCAATTGAGATTGCACACATTGAGGCTTGAAGGAGGAGTATCCATCACTTGATTTTCACACTTACATTTTCGGTAACCTTTAGATTTTTAGTTGTTAATTGTAGTTTGTTAATCATAAACTCAACCTTAAAACCTAGTTTAATTTGCGTGACTTTTGAGCCTTATACTTGCAAGATTAAAAACCTAGATTGTGGATTTGACCCTTACTCACCACTACACTTTTGTGGAATTGAGTATTGTATTAATTTTGATTAGCCAAGGCGACTTTAGGCTAAATCAGTGAACATAACCCAACGTCCAGTGAAAGTGCTTCCGGATGTGGAATTGCTTCCGGATGGAAAAGAACTCCCTTAGACTAAGTGAACTCCCACTGCATGTGAGTTTGTGCTATTATTGTTAAGACTAACGTTCAAAATGCAGTACACTGAGTAAAGTTGCTTCCGGATGTGGACTTGCTTCCGCAAGCAATCAGAATGTCAGAACGTTCAGAGCAGTGCAGTGTCAGAATGCTTTTGACAGAGCAGAGGTGTCAGAACTACCTTTCAGAGATAAAGCAAAGTCAACCCTGCTAAGCATTAATGGAGCATTAATTGGGCAAACGGTAACCTGGGAAAAACGGCCATATTCAAACGGCTAACCCACCTACCAAGAGTGAGAATACTTGAAGACTATATAAACAAGCTCACCTTCATTTATGAAGACAACTAATATCTTTGACATCTTGAAGAGAGCTAGAGTGAGAAACCGATAAATCCTTCAAGCATTCAAAGTTGCCCAGAAAAGAGAAAGAGCATTTAATTCATTGAGAGTTCTTTTCATCTACTTATCTTGTACTCTTTGTGGTTAAGTCTCTTCTTGTATTAAGAGCATTGATTGTACTTAAGTGTGTAACATTATCCGTTCTTGAAGAGAACTAAGTTTAGAAAATCCTTTATTTGTAAAGGTTGAACCCTTGCTGGTTGTAAGGGGGGAGCTAGTTAGCAAGGTTGCAAGTGAGCCTTGAGTAAAACTTGTGGTTGTAAGGTTGCAAGTGATCCCGTCCAAAACTTGCGGTTGTAAAGGTTCCAGGTGAACCCGTTTCTAAAACCTGGGGATAGTGGAACTCAACCTGGGTGGTTGAGAACTTGACGTAGGTCAGGAAGACCGAACCAGTATAAACCCTTGTGTTGTTATTGTTTGATTTTTATTTGGTAGCACAATTCACCCCCCTCTTGTGCATCTATTACTTTCAACCCGCATCAAAAATTCTCTCTCCTTCTTTACATCCTCCTCCCTTATCCTTGAACGATTCTCTCTTTGATTGATCTTTGAATAGAGATATGATATGATGTTTGTGAGTGTGATTGATGATGCCTGTAATTGATGATGTTTGTGAGTGGTGGTGGTGGGGGGCGTGGTGGTGGGGGGCTTGGGAGGGAGGTGAAGGGGGTGGGGCGGGTGGTGGGGGGGCTGGGGCGGGTGGCCTTTGTTGTTTAAGAGGGAGGGAGAACTTTTTTTATTTAATGTGGGACCCACATACACTTTTCCTACGTGGCAATGACAAGGCGCCAAGTGGCAAAACCGGTCTCACGTGGCGGCCACGTAGGCATAGTAACGATCAAACGTTGTTGACCGTCCAACCAGGGTAGTTTTTTAACACCTTGGTTACTTGGAGTACAGATACGGGCCTGTTGTTAGTTCAGGGTGCTCAGCGCTCCTTTGTGGTTACTTGGGGGCCAGATTTGGTCTATTACCCTATTTTCTATGGTAGCATGAAGATTGAGTGGGCCCTGTTTATTACAGTAATTGCAGAAGCTATAAGATGAAGAAAGGTGATGTGAATATTTTTTATAAGAAGAAAAACTTGTTTTCTTTTGAGGTTTTACCTTAGGGTTATAGCCTATACTAGTCTTATCCATATATCCTTTTTGCTCTTGAAGGATAACTTTCAGCATAGTTGATCCTTTAGTAAATTTTTCTAGAGCAGTTGATAGCTTTTCTTTTTCCTTGGTTAAGATCTCACAGCTTGAGCATTGAATGATGTTGATTTCAGATAGCTTGCTTTCTTCCTTTGGTGTGATCACAACATCGGATTCCTCTTCAGGACTGATCATAATATCAGACTTTTCTTTTAACTTTTTATTTTCTTTTCTAAGGCTAGATATTTTTTTTTGCAAGTTCATAGAATTCAATAACCAAGTTGTTATATTCTTCTTGTAAGCCAAGGTTTTCAGAATCATTTACCTCAGTATTTTTATGATCGGAATCATCTGATCTCTCTTGAGCTACCAAGCACAAGTTTGCAACTTCTTCTGCTTCCTCTTCTTCTTCTGAGCTATCTCCCTAGATAGATCCTACGAAGGCCTTCTTTTTGTCACTATACTTCTCCTTCTTTCTGTCCTTCTCTTTAAATCTCTGAAGACTCGGACACTCAGCTTTAAAGTGACCAGGTTTCTTGCATTCAAAGCAGACAAGCGTCCTTTCTTTTGATGCATCCTTCTTGTAGCTGGATTCTCCCCTCTGAAATCTTCCTTTTCTTTTGAACAATTTTTTGAATCTCCTCACCATCATTGCCATGTCCTCATCATCGATATCTTCATCGTCTTCATCATCATCTTCCAATCTTTCTTTGTTAGGAACAACTAAGGCCAGGTTCTTTGCTTTGGTAGTTCCTTGGAGTTCTCTTTGAGCCAACAGTGTAGGCTCATATTCAGCTAGGCAACCAAATAGAGCAGTGACTCATCTTGTTGATTCACCTTGAACTTCCTGCAAAATGGTAACCTTAGTGAGCCAATCACCTTTTAATACTTTTAAAATTTTATTCACCTGTTCCTTGTCAGTAAAGGTATTTTCCTAATGCAGCAAGATTGTTTATAAGATGTGTGAATCTGATCTCTAGATCTCTAATAGGCTCATCCGTTAACATTGTAAATTTGTGAAACTCTTCAACTAGCATTTCAACTCTTCTATCTTTCACACTAGTGGTCCCTTCGTGAGCGGTTTGAAGGGCATCCCACATTTCCTTAGCAGATTGAGATGACTAATTCTGAAAAATTCTCTCTGGCTCAAGGCACATTGAATCATTAGGACTGCCTTGTAATTAAGCTCCATCATGGCACAATCTTCATCATTAAATTTGTCTTCGCTCTTTGGAGTTCCGCTATCATCCTTAGGAACAAGATTTCCATTTTGAATAATATTCCACATCATATATCAATGAACTTTAATAAAAACCTCCATTTTGAACTTCCAAAAGGTGTAGTTCTTTCCATCAAAGCCAAGGGGCTTGCTGGAGGGAGTCCCGATATCAGGTAGCACATTCTCTAGAGCATCCATTACTAGATCTTTACTTGCCAGATTCGTTGGAATCTAAGAAGGGAAGACCTGCTCTGATACCAAATGAAAACACAGATGCACAAGAGGGGGGGTGAATTGTGCCACAAATGAAAACTTTAAACAAATAAAAACACAAAACGGTTTATACTGGTTCGGGCAACCACTTGCCTACGTCCAGTTCACCAACACCTTGTTGGGTTCCACTAACTTCAGGTTTTACAACCTGAGAACTTTTACAGTGAAATAATCTCTCTATCACTCCCCCTTACTACTCGTAAGGTGACAACCCTGTTCTAAAGCCCCAAGCTTAAGAACAACCTTAGAACAAGAGAAGATTGAAAACAAATACAATAAGTTCACAAGATGAACAGATAATGATAAACACTTAAGCTTGAGTGATCGCACAAAGACTTGAATGCTCTTGACAGAGAGTAGGTGCATATTTGATTAAGTTCGGCGAAGAGCAATAAATTCCATTCGCCTATTTATAGTCTTCAATGGAGGATATAGCCGTTTGAAACATACACCAGAAGCCTTGTGAAAGTAATGGATGCACAAGAGGGGGGTGAATTGTGCTACAAAATAAAACTCAAACAAAATCAACACAAGAGTTTATACTGGTTCGGTTTTCCTGACCTACGTCCAGTTCTCAACCACCCAGGCCGAGTTCCACTATCCCCAGGTTTTACAACGGGTGCACCTGGAACCTTTACAACCGCAAGTTTTACCCGGGATCACTTGCAACCTTACAACCACAAGTTTTACTCAAGGCTCACTTGCAACCTTGCTGACTAACTCCCCCTTACTACCAGCAAGGGTTCAACCTTTACAATTAAAGGATTTTCTAACTTAGTTCTCTTGAAGAACGGATAATGTTACACACTTAAGTACAATCAATGCTCTTAATACAAGAAGAGACTTAACTACAAGGAGTACAAGATAAGTAGATGAAAATATCACTCAATGATTTAAATGCTCTTTCTCTTTTCTGGGTAGCTTTGAATGCTTGAAGGATTTCTTTAGTTTCTCTCTCTAGCTTTCTTCAAGATGTCAAAGATATTGGTTGTCTTCATAAATGAGGGTGAGCTTGTTTATATAGCCTTCAAGTATTCTCACTCTTGGTAGGTGGGTTAGCCGTTTGAATATGGCCGTTTTTCTCAAGTTACCGTTTGTCCAATTAATGCTTCATTAATGCTTAGCAGGGTTGACTTTGCTTTATCTCTGAAAAGTAGTTCTGACACCTCTGCGCTGTCAAAAGTATTCTGACACTGCATTGCTCTGAACGTTCTGACATTCTGATTACTTGCGGAAGCAAGTCCACATCCGGAAGCAACTTTGCTCAGTGTACTGCATTTGAACGTTAGTCTTAACAATAAAGGCACATACTCACATGCAGTGGGAGTTCACTTAGTCTAAGGGAGTTCTTTTCCATCGGGAAGCAATTCTACATCCGGAAGCACTTTCACTGGACGTTGGTTTTTGTTCATATTTTCCTCCCTGACGCTCAGTGTTATCTATACCAACAGCCAGCGCTAGTCACTAGGCATTCGGAAGTAAATCCACTGGACGTTGGGTTATGGTCACTGGTGCTCAGTGTTATCCATACCAACAGCCAGCGCTAGTCACTAGGCATTCGGAAGTAAATCCACTGGACTTTGGGTTATGGTCACTGGTGCTCAGTGTTATCCATACCCACAGCCAGCGCTAGTCTTAATTCAATCGGAAGCAAATCTACATCTGGAAGCTTCCTAACCTAGTCTTAAGGATTTTATCCACTAATGCTCTTAGACTGAGTTATGACTTGGTGATATACTTGCTGTCGTTGGGGGATGATACGTTCATCCGCGAGCGCTAGTCTTAGTCCATCCGGAAGTAAATCCACATCCGGAAGCACGTTAGTTTAGGGTTCTATATTAACCTAGTATTCTCCAAGTGTTTGGCTTGTTCTTTCATATTTTAGTCTTCATCAAAACTTAAGATTCTAACACCTTGTATCCGTTGAGCTCAATTAATGCTTGGTACTTGGTTTTTCTCATGTTGCTTGAAGAAGATGATGAACATTAAATGCAACTTCAAACTTTATCAGCATATATTGCTTCTTTTAGGAGAGAAATTGCCTTGAGCACTTAAATGACGGAGGAATGAGTCTAACGTCTTCTGAAAAAGCATTCTGATCTTGACAATGTACTTTTGTACTTGATTTGCTTTCTGGTCAACACTCCTATCAGGAATTGATCACTCTTACTTCAATCACATACTGCACACTTAGATCACAGGTTATACGCATAACAATATCAATCACTTGATACTTCGATCACTGTTAACTTTGACCATTGATTCGATCACTCCGTGTGATCAGAGGTTTTCCTTTTCACTGCTTAGTTCAGTTTGGCTTAGACTGCTCTGATTGATATTCCAATCACTGTTTTAACTTAGAAAAATATTTGTTCTTATTCCTTGATCGCTTTTTCTAAGTGTGTCTAAGTTATTCATGATCGCTCTTCTTAGTGATTGCTTATCTGTGAGCACTTAGTCTAGTGATCACTTTATGCTACTATTGTGATCACACTGTCTTAGGTTTACAAATGATCGTAATGTCTTAGTTCTATTTTAGTGATCGCATTGTCTAAAAATCATACTCTAGTGATTGCTTTATCTTATATTAATGATCTCATTGTCTATGATCTATATCAGTTATCATCAAAACTTAAGATTCTAACATCTATTAGTTAATTGACGAAGCAATCCTATTGCTTTGCTAATTTTTTACACACTTGTGTGTTTCAGGAACTATCATCGGTGATGGTGATTGGTCATGCTAAGGAATGTGAGGGACTCTACTTTCTAGACAATGCCGGAGTGAGTCATCAACTTATAACAAGGGTATGCAATTCTTGTTATAGTCATTCCGGAGAGCCTCTGGATGCGCTCCCCTTGCTGTTGGAACCCAGCATCATAGTCATTCCGGAGAGGGGCCACTAAGGATTCAGAGAGTTGAAGGAGAATCTCTGCCTTCATCTCTTGGGCAAAGGCCTTCACAGTAGCCGGTACTCTCGCAGTTCTGCTTGGCCCGGGATGAGAGTCAACCTCTTGATCCCCTGCGCCAGAAGTAGAGGGGGCTGAGGTTTGAGAGGCACTGCCTGCCTGAGATCCTGATTTAGTGGGCTTTGCCTTCTTCAGATACTTTATGCCCATTTTGCTGATGTTAACTGCACTCACAGGAGCACACTTAACATTCTCTTCCTCCACATCGGATATAGCCTTGATCAGATTCTTCTCAAGGAGGAAGACAATGATGGTGGGGTAGGGAAGATATCCAGACTTGTTGTTGACCAACCATCTATGAAGCTCAAGGCTGATCAACTGCCCGGGGTTGATGGGCTGCTGGGAGAGAAGTCTAAGGAACCACGGGTTGTCCAGCAAGGTGAACTCGTTGAAGTTACCCCCTTGTGTGTCATCATGCGGGAGTAGATATAGTACAAGAGTCTGTGGGAGTCAGACATCCCGGACACCTTCTTCCCTTTGGTGTCATATATCTTCTCGAGTTCCTCCTTGCTGAGCTTGAGTGACTCAGGGTATAGCCACTCATTCATTCCCTTTGCAGTAATCCCCATTAAGTCATTAATGTCCCTCCAGGTGAAACTGAAGGTTCTCCCCCTGACAGTGGCAGTGAAGGTGAGTCTGCGGATCTGCTCTTTCCCATCCACTTTCTTATGCTTCACCTTCCTAGTGAGAGACTCGCAGAAGACCCTTAAGACATTAATGTTGTACTCCTGGTTGATCCCCAGCCAGGGCAAGTATTTTTCCAGGTATGGCCTTACGTGTGGAAACCCTAGTTCATCTATCTTGTCCAGATCTAGATACATCCCGGTGTTGAAGTAGGGTTTGACAGTTTCAAATTTGGAGGAGACCGCCTCCAAAGGTCCATCTCTGTAAACACGAGGATTGTCATACTCCTCTACCCTTTGTCTTTTGGAAGAAGGCTCCTCGCTAAAATGAACCTTCTTCTTCCCTTTTCTCTGGGCCTGTTCTTGATGTTGCTCAGTCTGCCCAGGCTGTTCTTCGACTTGCCCAGAATGTTCTTGACGTTCATGTTGTTCTTCGTGATGTTCATGGGATTTCCCAGATTTCCCAGAGTGTGAATGCCCAGATTTCCCAGTTTTGGACTTAGATTTCTTGGTGGAAGTAGTTTTCTTTGTGTTGGGGTTCGATTCATGTGAGCCGGCCATTTTTGAGTAGCTCTCTGCAGTACTTAGCTTGGGAGATGAAGATTCCATTCTTCTTTTGTTTAATTTGCAGGCCTAGGAAGAAGGTTAGTTCTCCGTCATTGACATTTCAAACTCACCCTGCATAGTCTTAGAAAATTCTTCACAAAGTTTTTCGTTAGTTGCCCCAAAAATAATATCATCAACATAAATTTGGACAATTAGCATGTTTCTATCTTTGTGTAGAATAAACAGTGTATTATCTAGTTTGCCTCTTGAGAAACCCTTTCCCAGCAAGAAGCTGCTGAGTCTCTCATACCAAGCTCAAGTAGCTTGTTTCAGGCCATACAAAGCTTTCTTTAGCCTATGCACATGTTTAGGATGCTTGTGATCCTCAAAGCCAGGAGGTTGTTCTACATAAACCTCTTCCTTGATGTAACCATTAAGAAATGCACTCTTTACATCCATTTGATATAATCTAAAGCCTTTCATGGATGCAAAGGCTAGAAGGATCCTTATTGCTTCGAGTCTTGCGACTGGAGCAAAAGTTTCTTCATAGTCTATGCCTTCTTCTTGGTTATACCCTTTGGCTACCAGTCTAGCTTTGTTCCTTGTTATTTGACCTGTCTCATCCAGTTTGTTTTTGAAGACCCACTTGGTCCCAACTATGGATTGATGAGACGGCCTTGGGACTAGTTCCCAAACTTGGCTTCGTTCAAATTGATTTAGCTCTTCCTGCATAGCAATAATCCAGTCGCAGTCCTCAAGAGCTTGTTCAACTGAAGTTGGTTCAATTTGAGACAAAAATGCTCCAAACTCAACTTCATTTTGAACCTGCCTCCTGGTTCTGACACCAAAAGAAACATCACCAAGCACTTGATCAAGAGGATGATCCCTGTGATGTCTCCTAGCAACTGTGCCTCATCAGGCACTGTCTGCACTGTAGGCTCATCACTGGGTTCATCTTCTTCTTTGATATTGCTTGCTGGTATTTCTTTTGGTGGAGAAGATGATGATGGTTTTGGAAGGCTTAGTATTCCATCATCTTCTGTGGATTGTTCCCATGTAGGAGTTTCATCAAATACAACATGCATAGATTCTTCTACTGTTCTAGTCCTCATGTTGTATACTCTGTAATGTAAGCCTTACTCCTAAGGGAATACCCTATGAATACACCTATATCAGCTTTTGGATCAAACTTACCCAGATTTACCTTTCCATTGTTATGCACATAGCATTTTGATCCAAAGATTCTGAGGTGGCTGATGTTGGGCTTTCTGCCTTTGTACAGCTCATAGGGGGTCTTGTCTAAGCCCTTACGAACATAATCTCTGTTAGAGATGTAGCAAGCAGTGCTCATAGCGTCCGCCCAGAACACTTGAGAAACCTCTTTCTCATTGAGCATGCTCCTTGCTATCTCAGTCAGAACCCTGTTCTTCCTCTCGACTACTCCATTTTGCTGAGGAGTTCTAGGGGCTGAGAAGTTATGATCAATACCATTTTGCTCACACAGCTCAAAGAAGTTGTGGTTCTCAAATTCTCCTTCATGGTCTGTCCTTATGGCTGTGATTTTGAGGTCTCTCTCATTCTGCACTTTCTTAGCCAGGACAACAAAAGCATCAAAAGCATCTTGCTTAGAGGCAAGAAACATTGTCCAAGTGAACCTTGAATAGTCATCCACTACCACTAGAGGATACAGGTTTCCACCCAAGCTCTTCACTCTCGCTGGCCCAACCAAATCCATGTGGATTAGTTCCAAGGGCCTGCTGGTGGAGACTTTCTTCTTGGTCTTAAACGAGGACTTTGTTTGCTTTCCTCGTTGGCAGGATTCACAAATATAATCATGCTTAACTTTAAAAGATGGAATACCTATAGCTAGCTCTTTCTTAATCAACATGTCAAGTTGAGTAAAATTGTTAGAGAATCTCTTTGATGTTGTTTGAAGAATCTGTTTGATATGCATAATCTCTTTGATATGCATTTATGTTTGATTGATTGTATTTTCCATTTTTATATTCTCTCCTCTCCTATATAATGTCTCACCACCATTGTACAACTAATCAATAAGAGGAATTATTCTTCTCCTTAAAACTTCTCTCTTCTCAATTTTTACATGGTACCAGAGCCTTGTTCGAATCAGAGAATGGTTCGTTCGATCTGAATCCCGGAGAGAGAGAAAGCTAAGAAGAGAGTTCGGCCGGTGTAGATCTGGAGCAAACCATGGCGCGTTACACGACACCGCCACCACCGTTGAGTTCGCACGGCCGAGATCGGCCGGAACCTCCGTCGCGGCGTCAAACGGAGCCGCGCGTGGATCTCACGCGCCGCCCACTCGCCGGCGCGTGTACTGCACGCGCCTTAACATTCCCGGCGCGTGACACCCACGCGCCGCCGCACGTGGCTGCCAGAATTTCGCAGATTCCAGAAACACTCTTACTGCCTGGTTTTACTCCTCTGTTCCCCGCATTAGCTCCTTCCAAAGTTGACAAATCTAATTCTCATCTCATGGCTCGAATGGGTAGCTTCTCAAAAGGTTTTAAGAGGCCTGAAGAAGCACCGGAACTTCTGTCAGAGCCGCAGGTGATGATTATCGATTGCAAGTCAAGAGTAAATCTTGTTCAGTCAGGTAATTCCATAATTGCCCTTAATACTGCTATGACTGCTGATAATACATGGATCGTTGACTCGGGAGCTACAGATCATATGACTGGAAATAGAGGTTTATTCAAAACTCTTAGATTATGCCCTGAAAATCTTAGAGTCAAAGTTGCAAATGGAGTTGTTACAAAAGTTGCAGGAATTGGTTCTGTTTTGTTGACAGAACATTTAGAAGTTCACAATGCTAAGGAATACTTAAGTGGTTCTATGAAAGAATTTCTAACCAAGCAAAGCATCCACCACCAAACCTCTTGTGTGTACACCCCTCAGCAGAATGGAGTGGCTGAAAGGAAGAATAGACATCTTTTAGAAGTAACTAGAGCTATTATGATAGAAAGAAATGTCCCTAAAATATTCTGGGGAGATGCCATCCTTACCGCTGCCTACCTTATCAATCGCATGCCATCTAAAGTTCTCAACTTCTCCACTCCTATACAAAAACTCCTTGAAACCTACCCCAACTCTCCACTCATTCATACCTTGCCTCCAAAAACTTTTGGGTGTGTCGTGTTTGTTCACAAACAGGCTGAGGGCAAACTTGATCCTAGAGCAGAAAAATGTATATTTGTTGGGTATTCTCCAAGTAAAAAGGGTTATAAATGCTACAGTCCAATCACCCGAAAAACCATTGTCTCAAAGGATGTAGTGTTTTACGAAAGTGAGGCATACTATCCCAAATTACCTATTCAGGGGGAGAGTGATGGTCATGGTTCAGAATGGCTAATTGTGAATCCCACACCTAAGTCAAGCCTTGAACAAGAGATCTTAGTTTACCCTGAAATGTCATCCAACCCAGTAGACTCTGAAAGAGCCATAACCATCCCAGAAATAGAAATCACCCAGGACAACCTTAGTGAACACAATTCTCAACCCAGAGTGGAAAACAATGCTGAAATCAATACTGAGATGGTCTCTGAAGATCAACATGATGAGGAATTACAATCAGGCAATGAAGCAACTGATATTAGAGTTCCTTCCGCTCCGAGGAATGACCATGAATCTGACTCGAGAATAGATCCTGAAGAGATGGGCTGGCCTATTGCTCTGCGAAAGGGGGTAAGATCTTGTACTCAACATCCTATTCAGAAATTTGTTTCTTATGGTAATCTGTCTGCAAAGATGCAGAGCTTTGTAATTAACACTGCTCAGGTGAAAATCCCACACACTTTCCAGCAAGCTATGACTTATCCTAATTGGAAGTTAGCTGCAGAAGAGGAGTTGAGGGCTCTCAAAGAGAATAAAACATGGGAGATTACAAATCTTCCGAGAGGGAAGAAGGCAGTTGGATGCAGGTGGATATTTACTCCAAAATTTAATCCTGATGGGAGCATCGACAAGTATAAGGCCAGATTAGTTGCAAAGGGGTACACTCAGACATATGGCATTGATTACGAGGAGACGTTTGCTCCAGTTGCCAAGTTTAGTACCATCAACATACTTCTTTCTATTGCAGCCAACCTGGATTGGTCATTACATCAATTAGACATTAAAATGCCTTTTTTAAATGGTGACTTAGAGGAAGAAGTGTACATGGAAGTTCTAGAGGGTGTCAAAGCTCCTAATAACACTGTGTGCAGGTTGAAGAAGTCTTTGTATGGATTGAAACAGTCTCCAAGAGCCTGGTTTGACAGATTCTCTAGAGTGCTGAAGAAGATGGCCTTTGTTCAGGGGCAAGCAGATCACACCTTGTACACTAAACATAATGGTGAAAAAGTGACAATTTTAATTGTTTATGTTGATGACATTGTTATTACAGGAAACGATGAAAGCTCCATAGCTCAGCTGAAACAAGCTCTAGCGAGTGAATTTCAAGTGAAGGATATTGGTCAGATGAGATACTTCCTTGGCATGGAGATAACCAGAAGCAGGAAAGGCATTAATGTGTCCCAGCGCAAGTACACACTAGACTTGCTACATGAGACCGGGATGCTAGGCGCAAAACCGGAGGAGACACCTATGGATGACCAATGCAAACTAGAAATAAAGGAAAAGGGAGTTCCTGCTAACACTGAGAGATATCGGAGACTTGTTGGGAAATTGATATACTTGACTCATACACGTCCGGATATCAGTTTTGCTGTGGGAATGGTAAGTCAATTCATGCACCAACCACAAAAGGAGCATATGGATGCAGTTATGAGAATACTTGGGTACTTGAAGGGAAATCCAGGTAGAGGAATATTCTTTAAGAAAGGAACAGCTAGGAACTTGGAGATTTATACTGATGTAAGTCTTGCAAGAGACCTAGAAACTGGAAGATCTATCACAGGTTATTGCTCATATCTCTGGGGAAACTTAGTTACTTGGAGAAGCAAGAAGCAGACCATTGTATCACGAAATAGTTGTGAAGCTGAGTTAAGAGCTGCATGTCTTGGTGTATGCGAAGGAATCTGGATCATCAGATTACTACATGAATTGAGAATCCCTTTTGATGGCCCACTGCAAATATGGTGTGATAACAAGTCCAGCATTGAAATGACCAGGAATCCTGTTTATCATGATCGAACTAAACATGTCGAGATTGATAGACATTACATTAAGGAGAAAGTAGAGGCGGGGATCATGGCATTGACATATGTCCGTTCTTCTGAGCAGATTGGTGATATGATGACTAAACCACTTGACCGACCTACATTTGAGAGATTCCGAAGCAAGCTGGGAATGCTTGACATATACTCTCCAGCTTGAGGGGGAGTGTTAGAGAATCTCTTTGATATTGTTTGAAGAATCTGTTTGATATGCATAATCTCTTTGATATGCATTTATGTTTGATTGATTGTATTTTCCATTTTTATATTCTCTCCTCTCCTATATAATGTCTCACCACCATTGTACAACTAATCAATAAGAGAAATTATTCTTCTCCTTAAAACTTCTCTCTTCTCAATTTTTACAAAAATTAACATGTGCTAGCCTTTTATGCCAAAGCCAACTGTTTTCATCACTAGATATTAAACATTTTTCTTCCAGTTGTTGACATAAGTCTAGAGTATATAAGTTTCCATTTCTATTTGCCTTAAGTTTGCATTTTAAGTTGGCCTTATCTCAGTTCAGATCCTGCTTATCTACTATTATGCACTCATGTGAGTCAAAGATTACCCAATTTCCTTTGTCAGTGCTCTGGCTCACGCTCAGCAGGTTGTGACAGAGACCGTCCACCAGATAGACGTCTTTCACTGGTCCAACTTCTCCAACTCCGGTGATCTTCCCACTTTGATTTCCTCCAAAGGTAACTGTGGCTCCGTCTTTGATCACCAGAGATTTGAATTTGTCTCTGTCTCCAGTCATATGTCTCGAGCATCCACTGTCAATATACCATCTCCTATTCTTGGATGCTTTGAGGCACACCTGGAAGAATCAAGTAAGCTTAGGTACCCAACCTTTCTTGGGTCCTCTGTCATTAGTTTTCAGTGCCCTTGGTCTAGTGTTAGCTTTGACCTTGGGCTTATGACCATTCTGTGCCTCTGGCCTAGTGCTGGCTCTAGGCTCTTGGGTTTTCCCTGTGGATTGTTTCCAGGCTCGGGATCCCTGTCCTCCCTTAGTTTCTTTTCCTGGAGGGGATCCTTTGTAGCCTTGGTTCCTTTTGGGAAACATTTATAATAGCTATTTGCTCCATGCTTCTTGGCATTACAGGTGGACGTGGAGTGTCCTTTCCTGTTACAATAATTACAGAAGCTAAAAGGTGTGCAGCTATGATCAGAGGCTTTATGGAAAAATTTTAGGTAGGGCTTCACTTTTGGTTCCACCCACTTTTTCCCTCTAGGTGTGTATCTTAAGCCAGTCTTGTCCCTATATGCCCTTTGATTCATTAAAATGATATTTAGCATTTCAGATCCATTTGTGAATTTTTGTAGGGCATTATGTAGTTTATCTCTTTCAGCTGAGATTTTGCTGCAATTAGGGCAGCTCTCAAGTGTTGGCAACACTCCTTGCCATCCACTACCGGAAGCTTTCTGGCTTCCGCTAGCTCTTCACTCAGTGAGTCCACCTTGGACTTAAGTGATTTCTTTTTAGTTTACAACACTTTATAGGCTTTACATAATCGAGAAAATTCTTCATGAACCTCATTGTAAGCCTCTTGTAGTTCAGAGAAAGTTACCTCATTATCCTCGTGGGTGAGATCAACATTTGAAGATGCTTCCTCATCATCTTCTCTGGCCACCAGGCAAAGGTTGGCAACCTCTTCCTCATCATCACTTGCTTCATCGTCTGAGCTATTCACCCAGATAGAGGATACGAAGGCTTTTCTTTTATCTTTCCCCTTTGATCTCTGCAAGCTTGGACACTCAGCCTTGAAGTGGCCAGGCTTTTTACACTCAAAGCACACAGGGGCCTATTCCTTGCTCTGACTGGAATCACCTTTCTGAAAGCCTCCCTTTTTCTTGAAGAACTTTCTGAACTTCCTCACCATCATGGTCATCTCTTCTTCGTCCAAATTCTCCTCATCATCCTCATCGTTATCATTATCATCATTCTTCTCCTTGCTGGGAGCAACAAGGGCAAGATTTTTTGTTTTGGTTGAGACTTGAGGAGCTCTCTGAGCCAGCAGGGTTGGTTCATACTCAGCCAGAGAACCAAATAGTGCAGTGATGGAGCTGGTTGACTCTCCTTGAACTTCCTGCAAGATTGTAACTTTAGTGATCCAATCACCTTTCAAGACTTTTAAGATCTTGCTGACTTGTTCTCTTTCAGGAATATCTTTGCCCAGGGAGGCCAGGTTATTGATAAGATGAGTGAACCTGAGCTCCAGCTCTCTGATGGGCTCAGTTGGACTAGTCATGGCAAATTTGTGAAATTCTTCTACCAGCATTTCGACTCATCTTGCCTTCACTCCCTTGGTTCCAGAGTGAGCAGCCTCAAGAGCCTCCCACATATCCTTGGCAGTTTTGTGGTGGCTGATCCTATGAAACTCCTTAGGACTAAGGGCGCATTGAATGTAATGCATGGCCCTGAAGTTTAGCTGGACTAGAGCATAGTCCTCGTTGGTGTATTTGGATCGCTGCTTTGCAAATCCATCTTCATCAAGAGGAGTGTGATTCCCATATTGAATCACATCCCAGAGTCGGATGTCGCTGGATTGTATGTAGGTCTCCATTCGGAATTTCCAGAATGGATAGTTATACTCATCAAAGCCTGGAGGCTTGTTGGGTTGAATAGAGATCTGGCAAGGAATAGTCTGTATCCATTACTGGATCTTTTCTTTCTAGATTCGTGGGAATCAAGTTAGAAAGACCTGCTCTGATACCAAATGAAAGTAATGGATGCACAAGAGGGGGGAGTGAATTGTGCTACAAAATAAAACTCAAACAAAATCAACACAAGAGTTTATACTGGTTCGGTCTTCCTGACCTACGTCCAGTTCTCAACCACCCAGGCCGAGTTCCACTATCCCCAGGTTTTACAACGGGTGCACCTGGAACCTTTACAACCACAAGTTTTAACCGGGATCACTTGCAACCTTACAACCACAAGTTTTACTCAAGGCTCACTTGCAACCTTGCTGACTAACTCCCCCTTACTACCAGCAAGGGTTCAACCTTTACAATTAACGGATTTTCTAACTTAGTTCTCTTGAAGAACGGATAATGTTACACACTTAAGTACAATCAATGCTCTTAATACAAGAAGAGACTTAACTACAAGGAGTACAAGATAAGTAGATGAAAATATCACTCAATGAGTTAAATGCTCTTTCTCTTTTCTGGGTATAATAGCTTTGAATGCTTGAAGGATTTCTTTAGTTTCTCTCTCTAGCTTTCTTCAAGATGTCAAAGATATTGGTTGTCTTCATAAATGAGGGTGAGCTTGTTTATATAGCCTTCAAGTATTCTCACTCTTGGTAGGTGGGTTAGCCGTTTGAATATGGCCGTTTTTCCCAAGTTACCGTTTGTCCAATTAATGCTTCATTAATGCTTAGCAGGGTTGATTTTGCTTTATCTTTGAAAAGTAGTTCTGACACCTCTGCTCTGTCAAAAGGATTCTGACACTGCATTGCTCTGAACGTTCTGACATTCTGATTGCTTGCGGAAGCAAGTCCACATCCAGAAGCAACTTTGCTCAGTGTACTGCATTTGAACGTTAGTCTTAACAATAAAAGCACATACTCACATGCAGTGGGAGTTCACTTAGTCTAAGGGAGTTCTTTTCCATCCGGAAGCAATTCTACATCCGGAAGCACTTTCACTGGACGTTGGTTTTTGTTCATATTTTCCTCCCTGACGCTCAGTGTTATCTATACCAACAGCCAGCGCTAGTCACTAGGCATTCGGAAGTAAATCCACTGGACGTTGGGTTATGGTCACTGGTGCTCAGTGTTATCCATACCAACAGCCAGCGCTAGTCACTAGGCATTCGGAAGTAAATCCACTGGACGTTGGGTTATGGTCACTGGTGCTCATTCTTATCCATACCCACAGCCAGCGCTAGTCTTAATTCAATCGGAAGCAAATCTACATCTGGAAGCTTCCTAACCTAGTCTTAAGGATTTTATCCACTAATGCTCTTAGACTGAGTTATGACTTGGTGATATACTTGCTGTCGCTGGGGGATGAGACGTTCATCCGCGAGCGCTAGTCTTAGTCCATCCGGAAGTAAATCCACATCCGCAAGCACGTTAGTTTAGGGTTCTATATTAACCTAGTATTCTCCAAGTGTTTGGCTTGTTCTTTCATATTTTAGTCTTCATCAAAACTTAAGATTCTAATACCTTGTATCCGTTGAGCTCAATTAATTCTTGGTACTTGGTTTTTCTCATGTTGCTTGAAGAAGATGATGAACATTAAATGCAGCTTCAAACTTTATCAGCATATATTGCTTCTTTTAGGAGAGAAATTGCCTTGAGCACTTAAATGACGGAGGAATGAGTTCAACGTCTTCTGAAAAAGCATTCTGATCTTGACAATGTACTTTTGTACTTGATTTGCTTTCTGGTCAACACTCCTATCAGGAATTGATCACTCTTACTTCAATCACATACTGCACACTTAGATCACAGGTTATACGCATAACAATATCAATCACTCGATACTTCGATCACTATTAACTTTGACCATTGATCCGATCACTCCGTGTGATAAGAGGTTTTCCTTTTCACTGCTTAGTTCAGTTTGGCTTAGACTGCTCTGATTGATATTCCAATCACTGTTTTAACTTAGAAAAATATTTGTTCTTATTCCTTGATCGCTTTTTCTAAGCGTGTCTAAGTTATTCATGATCGCTCTTCTTAGTGATTGCTTATCTGTGAGCACTTAGTCTAGTGATCATTTTATGCTACTATTGTGATCACATTGTCTTAGGTTTACAAATGATCGTAATGTCTTAGTTCTATTTTAGTGGTCGCATTGTCTAAAAATCATACTCTAGTGATTGCTTTATCTTATATTAATGATCTCATTGTCTATGATCTATATCAGTTATCATCAAAACTTAAGATTCTAACATCTATTAGTTAATTGACGAAGCAATCCTATTGCTTTACTAATTTTTTACACACTTGTGTGTTTCAGGAACTATCATCGGTGATGGTGATTGGTCATGCTAAGGAATGTGAGGGACTCTACTTTCTAGACAATGCCGGAGTGAGTCATCAACTTATAACAAGGGTATGCAATTCTGTATCTAGTTCTGAAAAGGAAGACACTATATTATGGCACAAGAGAATAGGTCACCCTAATTTTCCATATTTATCCCGAATGTTCCCAAATCTTTGCTCACTGTCAGACCTTCATATGAAATGTGAAGTCTGTGAATTGGCCAAACACCATCGATCATCATATCCTAGAACTCCATATGTGCCCACCAAGTCTTTTACCACCATTCATAGTGATTTATGAGGATCTTCCCGCAACCAAAACCGTATCAAAGCAAGAGGATTCATTACATTCATAGATGACCATACCCGTTTCTATTGGGTTTATCTCCTAAAGGACAAGTCTGAGGCACCAAATCCTTTCATGAATTTTTATGCCATGATTATAAATCAGTTCAATACTTGCATCAATGTTTTACATTCTGACAATGGTACCGAGTATTTCAACCGAACCTTGAGTGACTTTCTCCAAACCCATGGTATTGTTTATAGAAGCTCGTGTTTCCATAATCCTCAACAAAATGGGATTGTTGAAAGGAAAAATCGGTACATTTTAGATGTCACTAGGGCCCTCATGATCACTTGCAATGTACCAAAGTTCAATTGGGGAGATGTCGTTTTAATTGCAACTCACCTCATCAATCAGATGCCTAATAAGGTGATATCTTTTGAAACTACACTTAAAATGTTGCAAAATGTACTTCCTACCAATCAACTTGAATAAAACTGTGGTAATTGAGAGACTAGAGATGAGAGAAAACTTTGTATATTCTCATTACTTATAAGAAATGTGTACAAGGAAGAGCTATATTAATAGTCTAGAGTAGTGGACAATATAATAAATGCTAGGGTGAAGGGGCAAAAATAGCCACCGTAATTTTCAAAATGGACAACTTTGGCACCCGTAATTTCGATGGTGCTAAACCGGACATTATAAACGAAAATGGGACAAATCTAGCACTCTTAAACATACGTGTTAAGTTTGACCGTTAGTTGACTGGGAATGATGATATGGCATAATGACGTGGCACAATGAGGCATTATGTGTCACCCCCATTCTGATATGTATGACATGGCAAAAATGAAAGAAATTAATCTGATATGTATAAGGGAAGAGGGAGTTTAATGAAGATAAGGGCATTTGAGTCATTCCCAATATTTTATAATCTCATTCAGGTCCTAGTTCCTTGTGTGTCATTTTCCCTTATACATATGAGATTAATTTCTTTCATTTTTGCCATGTCATATACATATCAGCATGGGGGTGACACATAATGCCTCATTGTGCCACGTCATTATGTCATATCATCATTCCCAGTCAACTAACGGTCAACCTTAACACCTATGTTTAAGAGTGCTAGATTTGTCCCATTTTCGTTTATAATGTCCGGTTTAGCACCATCGAAATTACGGGTGCCAAAGTTGTCCATTTTGAAAATTACGGTGGCTATTTTTGCCCCTTCGCCCTAAATGCTAATAATGCCTAATAACAGAAAAATGATTTCATAATATTCTCACACAAACCTTCCATTTCTTGTCTTTGATTGTACTGCCTTTGTTTATGCTCACCCAAATAACAAACTTGATCCTCGTGCAGTGAAATGTATCTTTCTTGGGTATTCTCCAACTCAAAAGGGGTACAAGTGTTTTGATCCTGTCTCTAAACACTTCTTTGTAAGCTTTGATGTTACTTTTTGTAACATCCTAAATTTTAATTATAAAATAAATTAATAAATACGGAAAATTTAATCTTACAAATGAATATAGAAAATTTATCATTTTCGTTTTTAGAAGGGTTAAGGTGCATTTTTAGTACTCTAGAATATAGCAAAGTGCACTTAACATAATACACAATATTGTGGTCCATTTGTGGTAACCAAGAATTATTTTCGTGACTTATTTAGTAAAGACGTTAAATAAGTTAAGTTTGACCGTTATGTGTCAAATTTTGACCGTTAAATTGTGGGGTAAAAGAGCATTTTCATTACTCTAGAATATAGAAGGAGCACGAAACATAATATACATTATTTTGGCCCTTTTGTGATAACTAAGAATTATTTTCATTGCTTATCTAGTAATTCGCTAGTTAAAACTCACTTTTCTAATGTGACATAATGATGTGATATATGTAAATTGAAATGTCAATTCAACGAACATTATTTTAAGTTTATAACTATGTAATCAGATAGAAGTAACTCTTCTTCTATTACATCATAAGGTCATTAATTTGGGTCAAGCCAGTATGACCAACCCGTTTTAATTTGTGTCAAACCAGTATGACCAACCCGTTTTAACTCAGTAAGGCCAACTTGTTTAGTTTATGATTCTTTGCTTACATTTTTTATATATGTAAAATACTAATGACTTATTAGTTTATACATTCATGAAACTAGGATAATCTATGGATCTTTATAACTTTGTAGTGTTTAATTATTTGACACTTTGAATAATATTGTGACTTAGTTGTTTATGGTGTTTAAATATTGTATATTATGCTTGATGTCCCTTCTATATTTTAGAGTACTGAAAATGCTCCTTTACCCCACAATTTAACGGTCAAAATTTGACACATAACAGTCAAACTTAACTTATTTAACGTCGTTACTAAATAAGCCACGAAAATAATTTTTGGTTACCACAAATGGACCACAATATTGTATATTATGTTAGGTGCACTTTGCTATATTCTAGAGTACTAAATATGTTAGGATTAAGAAAGAAAAAAATTAAGTACCAAATTTAAATTTAGGAATATTTATGATGGTTATATCAAGAAGACATCATTTTAGGAAACTTTATTTAGAATGCTGAAAAATATTAGAATTTAAATTAACATAAATAATTATGAAAATGCTAGATTTAAAGAAATAGAGAATTCGAAATATTATATTGCAAAATTGAGCAGTCTTTTAGTAATTATCTTGTAAGCCCTAGAATCATAATATCTCATTCCATATAAGCCTAATCCCCTCTCATACAAAATATCATCATCACATTTTTCTCCTTTCTCTATTTGATAGTATATTAAAATCTAGTGGGCTAGTTTTGTAATTATCCTGTTGGGCATAAACCCTAAATTCCACTCTGCTATATAATCACATTTTCTCTTCTTCTCATTAAACTTTGAAGCCACCAAAACACATACACCACACCCATTGTAACATACTGTTACTCATTCCCTAATTAATTCAATAATACCTTACTAACTATGATAGAAAATGATTTCTATAATATCAATAAATCTATCATAGTTAGAAAAAGAATTTCCTAATAATAATCATTATCCATGATAGAAAAGAATTTCCTAATACAACCTGAACACTACCATGGATAATTAATAGCTATCCATGTTAGAAAAGAATCACTTAACGTGATTAGAAAAAGAAACAACCTACAACTATTCTCATAGCTAACCATGTTAGAAAAGAATCACCTAACATGGTTAGAATAAGAAGTAGCCTACTACAATTCTCCGATTAACCAATAATATCAATACAAATAAAAATATGCGGAAGCGAATGCAGACCTATACATTTTGGCAATATACATGGCTAAATAATCTAAACAACCTTTGAAACTTAATTCTCTTTCCTGTTGCTCGCGCCTGTGTATGCTCACCTGCAAAAATGTAAGTAATCGTGGGGTGAGAGAACTTGTCTCAGTAATCTACTACTTAACTCACTATAACAGTGAGATGTGTGGTAGTGAGGGCGTCTAAAGGGTACCATAGTTTAAAATCAGTAATATGGATATATATAATCCAATTCTTCTTCCCATATATCCCCGATCACTCTGTCACTTCCAAATCAAATTCATCATCTTTACTTTCCATGTATCACTCAAAATCCCTCTATCAATTTCCACATCAACTAAACTTCACCATCCAATCTCCAATCCTTGCTATCATCACTGTAAATCTCATTCACACTTTCTCAAATCCAACTTCTCGGCTCACATCCATGTACAACCCTGGTGCTCTACTCATGCCATCCCGGAGGCACTACGCTCGAGCTCTATATATATTCCAAATGAGTTGACACTGTGCCCCTCTCAAAAGTGAGGGGGCATTTTCCCTCTCTGGTAACCCCATGAGAAGGAAACCCCAATCTGTCTCCAATCAGAAAGGGCTCAGTCCCTGTCTCCAATCAGAAAACTGCTGGTCACAGTCTCCAATCTGTTGACCAATGGTCACAGTCTCCACTCTGTCGACCAGTACAAATAATCGTTGATTGGCCTATCAAACGGTTATCATCGATGGTACATATATCTCAGTGTCATGCAATGATCACAATTCTTTTCAACATCTCAGTCATAACCTTTGATACTTTCTATCAACACAACTTTCCAATTCCTCAACCACAAAGTATGATACTCCCAATCCACATAACTTTTCCATACCCTGTCACGTACCAATTATATATGATCTATCAACACAGCTGTCCAAGTACTACACCTATATACCTCACCAGTCCAACCACCACCAGACATGATAATAATATATATAATGTATCAAATTCTTTTATACAAAATTAATCGTGTTTGAAAGGCACTCGATAGCTTGTTTTGTATAAAAGTAACTTTTGAAATTTTTGAGGGCTAGAAAGGATTTTGAAAATCCCAACTAACATCACTTTCAATGTTATAGCAAGGTAAGAGTGATTACCTGAACCTGATCCACATCAAGACAATACAATAATCAATGAAGTCCTTGCTCGCAGCTCGACCCATTGTAATCCCCAATCACTAGAAAATACGCAACGTAGTGTCAATAAAGATCAAAAACCAAACTTGCGTTCCTTAAGTGGCTAAAACGAGCAATTGGGCTTAAAACTTGTTTTGGTGGTGCATTTGACAAACTTTTGGAGTTTGTTGACCAAACGTAACGCACTTGAGATACTTTGGCGCTAAAACACAAAAAGGAGATTACAAAGATCAAAAACCAAACTTGCGTTCCTTAAGTGGCCAAAACGAGCAATTGGGCTTAAAACTTGTTTTTGTTGTGCATTTGACAAACTTTTGGTGTTTGTTGACCAAAAGTACCACACGTGAGATACTTTTGGCGCTAAAACACAAAAAGGAGATTTCAAAGATCAAAAACCAAACTTGCGTTCCTTAAGTGGCTAAAACGAGCAATTAGGCTTAAAACTTGTTTTGGTGGTGCATTTGACAAACTTTTGGTGTTTGTTGACCAAAAGTACCATACTTGAGATACTTTTGGCGTAAAACACAAAAAGGAGATTACAAAGATCAAAAACCAAACTTGAGTTTCTTTTGATCCTAAAATGAGCAATTGAGCTTAAAACTTGTTTTGGTGGTGCATTTGACAAACTTTTGGTGTTTGTTGACCAAACGTAACGCACTTGAGATACTTTTTGGCGCTAAAACACAAAAAGGAGATTACAAAGATCAAAAACCAAACTTGCCTTCCTTAAGTGGCTAAAACAAGCAATTGGGCTTAAAACTTGTTTTGGTGGTGCATTTGACAAACTTTTGGTGTTTGTTGACCAAAAGTACCACACGTGAGATACTTTTGACGCTAAAACACAAAAAAGAGATTACAAAGATCAAAAACCAAACTTGAGTTCTTTAAGTGGCTAAAACGAGCAATTGGGCTTAAAACTTGTTTTGGTTGTGCATTTGACAAACTTTTGGTGTTTGTTGACCAAAAGTACCACATTTGAGATACTTTTGACGCTAAAACACAAAATGGAGATTACAAAGATCAAAAACCAAACTTGCGTTTCTTTTGGGCCTAAAACGAGCAATTGGGCTTAAAACTTGTTTTGGTGGTGCATTTGACAAACTTTTGGTGTTTGTTGACCAAACGTAACGCACTTGAGATACTTTTGGCGCTTAAACACAAAAAGGAGATTACAAAGATCAAAAACCAAACTTGC
Organism: Mimosa pudica; assembly: GCA_029929735.1. Lineage (NCBI taxonomy): Eukaryota > Viridiplantae > Streptophyta > Magnoliopsida > Fabales > Fabaceae > Mimosa > Mimosa pudica. The sequence goes on along the minus strand of JAKELP010000022.1, from coordinate 38,909 downwards.
GTTCCTTAAGGGGCTAAAACGAGCAATTGGGCTTAAAACTTGTTTTGGTGGTGCATTTGACAAACTTTTGGTGTTTGTTGACCAAAAGTACCACACTTGAGATACTTTTGACGCTAAAACACAAAAAAGAGATTACAAAGATCAAAAACCAAACTTGCGTTCTGTAACAACCACAATACGATAACATTTATACGTCGTTTTTATTGGATTTTTTATATATATATATATATACTAACTATGTTAGAAGAGAAATTTACTAATTATTAACACTAACATAGTTAGAAAAAGAACTAACTTAATTCACTAGAATTATGGTGCTAACTATGTTAGAAAAATGAATAACTTAATTAAGCAGCTAACATAGTTAGAAAAGAATATTACTTATTTCCTAAATTGTTATTTATCGCCTAACCATGATAGAAAAATTTAAATATCTAAATTATGTCAACTACCTATCATGGTTAGAAAGGGATGAAACTAAATTTTAGACAACGTCTATCTAATAAGGTTAAGTTAACAAATAATTCAACATCCACCAACATAATTCAATATGTTCGCATCACCGAGTTAAGTATGTAAGTTTTGCAGAGATAATCAACTACAATAATTTTCTAAATAATAAAGACTTATAAAGTATGCAATTATAAAATTAAATATGCAAATCCTAGTGTGGCAATAAAACGTGTCAGCATCTCACTTTAGTGAGTGGTTCCCAAATCCTTCCCTTGATTTCCTACTTCGTCTCCTGCTCCTGTAAAATAATAAAACGTGGGGTAGACCCAGAATCGCAACTACAACCACTTGCTTACGTGCATGTACATGCCAGCAAGGTGGTGTGTGCCAATATCGTGTATAGTGGTGTGTGCTGCATATAGTGTTGCATGTACATTTAATATAACTTAATTGCACGTATAAATCAAATACCAGCTCTCAACAGTACATATAAAACTGAAATTCGTGGCTGTCACCCAAGAGGGGGGGGGGTGAATTGGGTGAGGGAATAAAAACTTAAACTCTTTTCGAAAGGCTGCTTGTGCTCGGTGATGATGATAATAAATAATGCTATGCACAAGTCAGTATGCTATGTGATGCAGACTAGAATGATCAAGTATAAGTATATGCACACATAAATTTATCCTGGTTCGGTCACCCAGACCTACATCCAGTCCCCAGGCACACCTGAGATTTCCAATCCACTATTCTTGTTTAAACCGGGCACAAGAGAAGCCTTTACACTTTAGGTTTTACGAGCACGGGTTCACCTAACAACCCACAGGTTTTACAACGGGTTCACCTGCAAACCTTACAAACGCAAGTTTTACGGGCTAACTTGCAACCTAAGGAGATTTAGAAAACTTCTAAATGCTCCCCCTTACAAAATGTAAGATTACAATTAAGTTCACTCTATGAACTGATTTTGTTAAACACTTAAGCTCAAAACTAACTCTCTCAAAGAGTGGATGATGTTACTCACTTAAGTACAAATAAATCACTCTCTAAGAATATTACATATCAAAGTCCGAGAGTAGAAGATGAGAGGAATGTAGAATAGTGTTTTTCAGATAATAGTCCTGTTCTCTCTCTCTTTTTTCAAGCCACCTCTTCAGAAATGAAGAACATCCCTTTTATACCAGCCTCTGAATATCTAACCGTTGGAGAGGCAATAAGACCGTTTGATTATAGACGTTGGGGCCTTGTTTACGTTGTCCTCATTAGTGCACAGCAGGGTTGACTTTGCTTTATCTAAAAAGGTGCTCTGACCAAGCTGTTCTGTCAACACTGTTCTGGCAATACTATTCTGACAAAAGTCGTTCTGACATCTGAACATTTTGTACGCTCCGACTCTTGCTTGCTGTCAGAGAGGACTTCGTTCCTCAAGCATAAGTCCAGGATGTTAAGAGACTCACTATCGGAAGCTCTCTTGCTATCTGAAGCTCGTGGACTGTAACATTTTGCTTGCTATCACATAGAGGAACTTTGTCTTCCAAGCATGTTCATGAATGATAAGAGTGCTTTGCTATTGGATCCTCTCTGCTATCAGGGCTCTCTTATGGACTCTGACTTTTGTGGGCAGTATGAGCTTTGACACCTTGAGTGAATCTTCAGATTATGTTCTCATACTCCTCATGCTTGGTAGGTAACAATGTTGTTTGAATGTGTCTGTTATTCTCTTGTTACCGTTGGAAGGAACATCTTCTTAAATGCTTCAGCAGGGTTGACTTGCTTTATCTCTGAAAAGTAGTCCTGACACCTCTGCTCTGTTAAAAGCATTCTGACACTGCATCTCTTTGAACGTTCAGACATCCTGATTGCTTGCGGAAGCAACTTCTCATCCGGAAGCAACCTTACTGAGTGTGCTGCACTTGAACGTTAGTTTTAGCAATATAATCATATAGTCTCATGCAGTGGGTGATCCTAAATCTAAGGTGTATCCGGAAGCACTTCTACATCCGGAAGTAAATTCACTTGATGAGGGATTTAGTTCACCATGACTTGCTCTCGCTTAGTCTATTTCATTCCACCACTCAGCGCTAGTCACTGAGCTATCGGAAGCACTTTTACTTGACGTGGTGAATTCACTGACGCTTAGGGTGAAATCTATTCTATCAGTCTGCGCCAGTCAAGATCTAACAGGAAGCAACTTCACTTGATGTTGCATTTCCGCTGACGCTCGGGGTTATATCTAGTCTATCAACCTGCGCCAGTCTAAATCTAATAGGAAGTGCTTTCACTCGGCGAAGTAGACTTACTGACGCTTGGGGTAATAACTATTCTATTGCTCTGCGCCAGTCTAAGTCTAACAGGAAGCGCTTTCACTTGGGGAAGTAGACTCACTGACGCTTGGGGTAATATCTATTCTTTGTCGCTGCGCCAGTCTAAGTCTAACAGGAAGTAAATTCACTTCCGATTGAAACATAGCTTAGTCTTAAGGTTGTGTACTAATTCTCATGGACTAAGTTATTTCCCAGTGATTTACTTGCTGATGCTGGGGATGAAAACATTCATCCGCATGCGCAAGTCCTAATTTATCCGGAAGTGATCTTGCATTCTCAAGTGATCTAACTCAGGATTCTAACCATGTCATCTAATCCTTCCTAAGTGCTGATTATGTTCTCTTAAGTACTAGACCATATCATACCTTAGTCACCATCAAAACTTAAGATTCTAACATTCTCCCCCTTTTTGATGATGACAAACCCATAGATGACTAGAGAACATAATTAAACTTAGATCACTCCCAGAGCACTCCCAGAGCTATAATTAAACTTAGATATCTTATCTATCTCTCAGCTCTAGACATCTCATGTCTCATCTCTCGCTAGACATCTTATATCTCATCTCTAGACATCTCATATCTCTAGACATCTCATCTCTCTCCCCCTTTTGGCTTCATCAAAATCCAACAGGTGCAAGCTAGCCTTAGGGATGGGGATACTTTTATCGTTCTCCTAGGAATGGGCTTTCTACCTAACATTACTTTTCTCCCTATGTATCGCTAATAAAGATTTGTTCTAGACTATTCAATACAATGTACGAGAATTAACAAGGAATAGCAATGATGGCTCATGATCCTAAATGATTGTATTCTCCCTAAACACTATGTAGGATAGTTAAACATGTTTTTCAACGGAGATATTGATACATCAAATCTAATCATAATTAAATTAAGATCAAAACATACAAAACAGTTTTCTTTTTGAAGGTGAAAATTCTTTCCAAATGTAATTTTGATCCTCTCGAATTGATTAACATGATATCAAAAATAATTTTGATGTGTTTTAAAAATGATGATTATGATATCAAATGAAATATGTGATTTTAAATTCAAATGAGATGAAATCTGATACCTAATGAAATCAAATGAGATCTGTGAGTTTGAGCTTGTGGTATCGAAGGAAATGATTGAATGCCAAATGAAATTTGTGATACCATATGAAATGAAATCAAATCAAATGAAATTTGTGTTTTTAAAAGTGCCAAAAATAATTTCCAAACAAATTGCATCACAGCATCTTAAGAGTTTATTATCGATGACAGCATGTGACTCTCTATTTTCAAGGGATCATTAACAGGTAATGTCCACTTACTTCTCTTCTATATTAAGATTAATCATCATTAAATCAAGAAAGGAAGCATATAAGAGAGGTATGTTATCAATTACTTTCCAGCATGTCATTTAGAGGATACAGATGTGTGAGCTAGGATGATTTTCTAAGACAGTGAATGATTTTGAAGTCAATGCAGATTGAGAGAAACATCCTAAGTTGACACCCTTACCAATGCCATGTATGCATCATATGTAAAAGATGGTAAGGTGTAGATGTTACCACAGATGAGGGGTACTCATACTCTATTAGACTCAGGAATCTGAATCATACGCAGATAAGCATGCTTCCTGACATCTTCAAGAGGTGTGCTATCTCAAGTGGAAACCCCTAGCGCAAGTGCTTTGATGATTCGCTTCGGCAAGCTGAGCTACAACCACAAGCGGACATGACTGGGCAGTCACTCTACTCTTCCCATGGTTCAACAGTTGGCCTGCTATCGAAGACGCTGATTGTTGCGAAAGCAACCTTGCTCAGACTTGATGATTGGTCCTGCATGTGCTTGAGGAAGCAAGCGCTTCCTGATGGTCAGTGAAAGAACTTAAGATTTAACATTGGAGACCATACTCAGGACATTCAAGTCAATCTGTGTTAGTCAGCACAAGTTAATAATTTTAAGAAATCATGCTTGCTAATTTGGTTTTAAGAAAATAAGAGCAATGATTATGTGAGAACTAATTTTGAAATTGTCTACACGTTCACATAGTTTCACTATCAAGATATGAACTCCATTTATACTCTCATAGATAAATATCAATGTGATAGTATAGCGAGTATCAAACAGGTGGCATATTTTCAGAGTTTCGTAAGCAAGTATAGTTCAATAAATATGCCTCAAGGATGTTCATGTTAGATCATGAAGACATGTGAATTATTAACACAATGAAATTTTGAGAAATCTTCGTCCTCACAAAATAGTTTGATTTCAAGACTAAATCCGGTTTACAAAAACAGCCAAATTTCAGCATGTGATTACGAGAATAATTTCCAAATTTTAGCTCAAGTTCTTCTAGATATGGTCAGTGTGATCTCATTGTTCTTAGGATATCAACAAGCTCGAAATTAATACAGATTATAGCATGCTTGTGATACTATGCCATGTTTTACAGATCTAGCAGAGTTTAATTCAAGGCATTTCCTAAGATTTCTAATGCATGTCAGACAAGAGAGAGACTATCCATTAAATTTCACAACAGAATATGTAAGGGATAGAAATGCTCATGTGTATTGGCGAGAGTTTCTCAGGTTTAGTATAGCCATTCCACACATCTTGATAAGAGGCATTTTCGTTGCCATTCTCTCTTGGTCATTCTCATTGTTCAAGCTTCAATAATCTGTGTCAACATTCTTAAACCACAAACTTGAATCGAGATCATTAGTAGATTGAGAACTTAAGATGTAATTAAGAGGGATGTATTGTTCTCGAACCCATAGCTGCTTATGCATTGAAAAACTTGATGCAAGAGATACCATATGAAATGGAAGATCAGAAATAACTTTTGAATGCTATAATGAGGAATGGTTGTCATGTAAGTTTAAAGAGGATCAGAATCTGTTTGCATTATATCAGAAAATGAATTTGATATGATAGGGTCGTTTTTACAGAAAATAAGTGTTCATCACAGATAAGGGAAATCATATCAGTTTCAGAGAAATAAAAGCTGTTAAGCCCATCATGCATTTACTAGCCAAGTGATTATTTAAGTAAAGAGGAAGGTAAGAATGATATCACCATAGCTCCATTCGCATCTAGCAGTAGCTCGCTTGATTTTGGTTGGCAAAGTATGGAATCTATATTTAGAGCAGTACCAAAATCTATGCGTGACGAATGTTTATCAAGACTTGACTAATTGTTCAGATGAGGTACAGTCCTGAGTCTTGCTGAGGCTAATAGGATGGATTGGAGCTGGTGCAGAGGGATGAATTTACTTTATGATCACTACCACTGGCATCTCTGGCCTCTTGAACTCATACTTCATACACAGCTCTTCACTCAGATTGGGTGCTGGCGCAGAGGGAGACACAGGTTCAGCAGAAGGTATCTCCGCAGGTTGATCACTCAGCGCTATCTCAAGTTTGCCTCTGAGCTAGCAGATTGTTGGGGGCACATGAATCAGATGGCTCACTGTGGGGGGAGGAGATCTTTCTTTTAGCAAGGGTCTTCTTCACCCTTGTCTTGCTGAACCTTCGGATTGCCCTTCCTACAAAATACCAGATAGTTCCTTCCTTTTGTATCCAAGTCTGGATCTGAAGGTCAGTTTGTAGGCTATATATAGTTCACATGCATTTAGATTACGTCCTATGTGTATGGCATGGTGAATCTTTCATGACTATATGCACAAGGATATACAAGGTTTCTGATCAAGATAGTCATGGACAGTATGTAGATTATGAACATTACTTATTTCTTCAAGCTTTCTTCTATGATGAATATAATGTTCACATCTTAGGATGCTTAATGTAAAATCTCAATAAGTCCATCTAACATTAGCATAGGAGATTTTACTATCAAATGCTTCGTTGCTAAGTGATCCCTTGCTTACCCAAGGAGATCTTCTATACTTATCCTTGGTTCGAAGCACTTTCTTCTGAGAGGTAGGATTCAAGAGCCTTTTCAATGATGATTGAGGAATCCACTCTCTCTTGTTCTTCTCAGGATAGTTGAGTGGAACTTTGTGATAGCTCATCCTTGAGACAGAACCATTGTCCCTTGTGGTGGCCGACAGCTTCTTATGATTGTACCAGTGGGTTTCAGCAGTTGCATCACCACGAGTTCTCTTCTTTGGGATAAGAGGAACTCTTGATCTATCCTGCACAAGTAAGGCACTAGGAGGATGTTTTGGTACCCATTTGTACTTGGGTCCTACATGGTTAGCACTGGACCTTACTTGTTCTTTAGGAATCCATACAAACTTATTTCTCACATTTGAATTTCTTCTAAGACTGCATGTGTGAGAAATATGTCCTAATCTACCACAATAATGACAGATAATGGAATGATAATCAAAATGAGGCTTCCTATCATTATCATGATTAGTTTTCTTTTGAAAAGCTTTTTGTTCCTTTGAAATTTCAGTTTCTTTTGAAAGCTTTTCTTTTTCCTTCAACACGTGTTTACAATCAAAACATTTTTCAAGACATGTTGAAGTTTTCCCTACCGATAGTGGGCTAGCTATCGGAACCACTAGTTCTTTAAAAGAACCCTCGGAAACTTTAGATGTAGAAGAAGAAATTAGTTTTTCAAGTTTCCTATCTTTTTCTTTTAAGCCTAGAAGTTCTTTTGCAAGTTTACAATATTCAGTATATAACTCATTGTATGCATCTTGCAAATCAGAGAGTTCAATTTCAGATCCAGATACCTCACTTTCTGAATCTTCTAGGCAGAGATGGATACTCTCTTCACTGAAGTCTGCTTCCTCAATATCAACTTCCAGAAGCTCATCAGTAGATGATCCACAAAGAGCACGAGTTGAGCTTTGGACAGCTGTGCTTTCAAGAGATGGGTTAGAAGCATATATCACATCAAGAGTATTCCAAATATCTCTAGCACTAGAGCAATGTTTGATTTTCTGGAAATCATTTTCAGTTAAGCCTTTGTATAAAATTTGCATTGCTCTAATGTTTAAGGAAAACAAATTTTTCTCCCTTTCAGTCCAGTTTCCTCTTGGTTTGAAATCAAAATCATTTTCAAAAATATCCCACATTTTCAAACTAGTGGATTTTATAAAACTTTCCATTCTTGCTTTCCACCAACAAAAATCAATATTTTCTAACACAGGTGGAATGGTATGATCAAAGCCTTTGGAAAACATTTTAACCCAAATCAGCCAAGGTCTTTGCACTTGAGATCGTTTGATCCTTTAAACAAGTGACCTGCTCTGATACCAAATGAAATTCGTGGCTGTCACCCAAGAGGGGGGGGTATTGGGTGAGGGAATAAAAACTTAAACTCTTTTCGAAAGGCTGCTTGTGCTCGGTGATGATGATAATAAATAATGCTATGCACAAGTCAGTATGCTATGTGATGCAGACTAGAATGATCAAGTATAAGTATATGCACACATAAATTTATCCTGGTTCGGTCACCCAGACCTACATCCAGTCCCCAGGCTACACCTGAGATTTCCAATCCACTATTCTTGTTTAAACCGGGCACAAGAGAAGCCTTTACACTTTAGGTTTTACGAGCACGGGTTCACCTAACAACCCACAGGTTTTACAACGGGTTCACCTGCAAACCTTACAAACGCAAGTTTTACGGGCTAACTTGCAACCTAAGGAGATTTAGAAAACTTCTAAATGCTCCCCCTTACAAAATGTAAGATTACAATTAAGTTCACTCTATGAACTGATTTTGTTAAACACTTAAGCTCAAAACTAACTCTCTCAAAGAGTGGATGATGTTACTCACTTAAGTACAAATAAATCACTCTCTAAGAATATTACATATCAAAGTCCGAGAGTAGAAGATGAGAGGAATGTAGAATAATGTTTTTCAGATAATAGTCCTGTTCTCTCTCTCTTTTTCAAGCCACCTCTTCAGAAATGAAGAACATCCCTTTTATACCAGCCTCTGAATATCTAACCGTTGGAGAGGCAATAAGACCGTTTGATTATAGACGTTGGGGCCTTGTTTACGTTGTCCTCATTAGTGCACAGCAGGGTTGACTTTGCTTTATCTAAAAAGGTGCTCTGACCAAGCTGTTCTGTCAACACTGTTCTGGCAATACTATTCTGACAAAAGTCGTTCTGACATCTGAACATTTTGTACGGTCCGACTCTTGCTTGCTGTCAGAGAGGACTTCGTTCCTCAAGCATAAGTCCAGGATGTTAAGAGACTCACTATCGGAAGCTCTCTTGCTATCTGAAGCTCGTGGACTGTAAACATTTTGCTTGCTATCACATAGAGGAACTTTGTCTTCCAAGCACTTGTTCATGAATGATAAGAGTGCTTTGCTATTGGATCCTCTCTTGCTATCAGGGGCTCTCTTATGGACTCTGACTTTTGTGGGCAGTATGAGCTTTGACACCTTGAGTGAATCTTCAGATTATGTTCTCATACTCCTCATGCTTGGTAGGTAACAATGTTGTTTGAATGTGTCTGTTATTCTCTTGTTACCGTTGGAAGGAACATCTTCTTAAATGCTTCAGCAGGGTTGACTTGCTTTATCTCTGAAAAGTAGTCCTGACACCTCTGCTCTGTTAAAAGCATTCTGACACTGCATCTCTTTGAACGTTCAGACATCCTGATTGCTTGCGGAAGCAACTTCTCATCCGGAAGCAACCTTACTGAGTGTGCTGCACTTGAACGTTAGTTTAGCAATATAATCATATAGTCTCATGCAGTGGGTGATCCTAAATCTAAGGTGTATCCGGAAGCACTTCTACATCCGGAAGTAAATTCACTTGATGAGGGATTTAGTTCACCATGACTTGCTCTCGCTTAGTCTATTTCATTCCACCACTCAGCGCTAGTCACTGAGCTATCGGAAGCACTTTTACTTGACGTGGTGAATTCACTGACGCTTAGGGTGAAATCTATTCTATCAGTCTGCGCCAGTCAAGATCTAACAGGAAGCAACTTCACTTGATGTTGCATTTCCGCTGACGCGGGGGTTATATCTAGTCTATCAACCTGCGCCAGTCTAAATCTAATAGGAAGTGCTTTCACTCGGCGAAGTAGACTTACTGACGCTTGGGGTAATAACTATTCTATTGCTCTGCGCCAGTCTAAGTCTAACAGGAAGCGCTTTCACTTGGGGAAGTAGACTCACTGACGCTTGGGGTAATATCTATTCTGTCGCTCTGCGCCAGTCTAAGTCTAACAGGAAGTAAATTCACTTCCGATTGAAACATAGCTTAGTCTTAAGGTTGTGTACTAATTCTCATGGACTAAGTTATTTCCCAGTGATTTACTTGCTGATGCTGGGGGATGAAAACATTCATCCGCATGCGCAAGTCCTAATTTATCCGGAAGTGATCTTGCATTCTCAAGTGATCTAACTCAGGATTCTAACCATGTCATCTAATCCTTCCTAAGTGCTGATTATGTTCTCTTAAGTACTAGACCATATCATACCTTAGTCACCATCAAAACTTAAGATTCTAACAATAACCTCATTCAAAAACCACAATAGATAACAACACAAAGCAATATTACATATGTAAATTCCATAGCAAATCGTAAATAAATCAATAACGTTTTTTTTTATCTTTTTAGTCCCTGTGATAGTTCAATAGGGACTCACGACTCGATGGCCGATATACCCTCGCTTGAACAAAAATAACAGTTCAATAGGGACTCACGACTCGATGGCCGATATACCCTCGCTTGAACAAAAATAACAGTTCAATAGGGACTCACGACTCGATGGCCGTTGTACCCTCGCTTGAACAAAAATAACAGTTCAATAGGGACTCACGACTCGACGGTCGATGTACCCTCGCTTGAACCGGGCGCCATTCACTTTAACATTTTATTCATTTTAGGCCTTATGGATCAACAGGGTACCTCATCCCGGGATGGCTTAATTCAATTAATATATTACTCAGTGTATAAAACAATTTAGAATTCGAACAGAGTATTCAATAACAATCGCATCAACAGTAATAACATGTTCATCTTCTAACCTATATGCTCACTAACACACACATACACGCAAACAAGTAGAAGTAGTTACCTGGAGCGTTTAGCAGTTGACTGCTTTCCCTGGTCCTTGTACAATTCCTCTAAACACCTCTCTTACTAGTTTTTCCTATTATCGTATCATACCAATAAAATATAAATAAAAATCTCTATATTTATTAATAAACGTCGCTCTCGGTTCCTAATAATACTACCCAATCCCCTGATTAAGCTCATTAACTTAATCTTTTATAATTCTAAAAGTTTGTATGATCAATAGCCTTTATGAAACATAGTTCATGATTAAGCAAAAGTAAGATAAAATATTCTTAATAACTTCAAACTTTATTAGCATTTAATCACATGTATCACTTCAAACAACCTCTACCACATTAGTACATCATAAACCACATAGCCATATTCAAATAAACAGAATTTCTCATTCCTTCTCACAGTACAGCAATAGCCACAAGCAGATAATTAAGCAAATATTGACAAAATCAACAAGCTCACACAATTATTCCCAAGCATAGTGAAAATTTTACACAAATAGATATCCACATCCTTATACTCAACAAAATTCATATTCACACATATATATATATATATATATATATATATATATATATATATATCGCATTACCATACATTGGTACCTCTTTTCAAGATTCTTTCCGACCAACAAGGGAAAAGAACAAAAATAATTGCAATATCAACATATAAACTTTCATACAACTAAATAAAATCTCAAAGCAATAAACAAACACCAAAACACAAATAATTTCCTTTCTTAAACATGTGTCAAACATATTTAGACCCAAAATAAACAAAGTCTTTATTCATTAACAAATTCATTTCGAGTTCTAAAAATAATGTGTAGGACTTAACAACACAAGTTGAACAATACCAATTAGTTTTACCATTCCCAAACCACTATTTACTCACAATTCATGGCACTCACATTCCTATCTTATTAGTATAAGAGAAACTATGAATATTGTAAGTAACATACAAGCATCACAATAGCCAAACTAATTCCGAACAACATTTTTTTTTCTCCACAATTGAAGAGCAACAAGTTCAACACCACACAGCCATCAACAACCCAATATAGAAGCAGCAACTACACACCTTAACACATTTTTTTTATCTTCACCATTCCAGAATTTTATTTGAGAGAACAGAGACCAAATTTCAGAAATACAAAGCACCACAAATTCAGAATCTTGAACATACAAAGGCATATTTTAAATTCTAAAATTGTTTCTTAATTAGTTAATCACAGTTTTCAACTAAAACTCCTTCCCAAAAACAACCCCAAAACGAATCTGATTTCTCTCATGGTCTCAAGCTAGGCGCAAGAAAAAGTGGGAATAGGAAGAAGGAAATCACCTGAAATTGCTTATGGGTTATGTATGCGAAGTTGAGCCGATTTTCGCCGGTTTTCTCGCCGGAAAAACAAAGCTGGGCCAGAGAATAAACAGGGGACCCAAATGAAAAGAGAGAGTGAGATATCAAAGTGGGAAAGATGAGGGAATTTGGAGAAAAGCAAAGAAACAAAGCTGAGAGGACGAACGGAACTTTACCTCCCTGAAACCGCCGTTAGTTCTCGCCGGAAAAGCTCGCCGCCGCTGCGAGACTCGCCGGAGCCACCGTCTGGTTCGCCGGAGATGAAGAACAGCGAGGGAGTGAGTGGAGAAGACGATTGTGAGGCTAAGAGGGAAAAAAATCAATTTGTTGAAGATGAGTGGGAGAGATGCTTTATGGTGTGATGAATTTTGGGAGGTTGGTGAGAAGATGAAGAAGAGAAATTGGGGGGTGGGTGTGCGGCAGCCAAAAGCATTTAGGAAGGAAGGAGATGTGATGTGTAAGCAAGGTGAATACTAGGGTTTTGGGCCCAATAAAATGACCATAAGGCCCCCCCTCCCTTAGTTTCTTTCACTCATGAAACCCTAACTTCCTATTACATATACACCTTAATAAATTTCATTAAATAAAATTGATATTTCCTAATTCCTAAAGGTACATTGTTCCCTAATATGTGTGTGTGTGTAAATTATATTTCCTATTTCCAATTAAACATTTCCTATACATATATATTATTTGTAATAGATTATTATTATTATTATTATTATTATTTTCCTATTTCCTATTATATATTTCCTATATATATTTATATAGGAAATATAATATTTCCTATTTCCTATTAAATGCTTCACATATATATTATAATATTTTCTTATTTTATTTGGGATGTTACACGTTCCTTAAGTGGCCAAAACGAGTAATTGGGCTTAAAACTTGTTTTTGTTGTGCATTTGACAAACTTTTGGTGTTTGTTGACCAAAAGTACCACACCTGAGATACTTTTGGCGCTAAAACACAAAAAGGAGATTACAAAGATCAAAAACGAAATTTGCGTGCCTTAAGGGGCTAAAACGAGCAATTGGGCTTAAAACTTGTTTTGGTGGTGCATTTGACAAACTTTTAGTGTTTGTTGACCAAACGTAAAGCACTTGAGATACTTTTTGGCGCTAAAACACAAAAAGGAGATTACAAAGATCAAAAACCAAACTTGCATTCCTTAAGGGGCTAAAACGAGCAATTGGGCTTAAAGCTTGTTTCGGTGGTGCATTTGACAAACTTTTGGTGTTTGTTGATCAAAAGTACCACACTTGAGATACTTTTCGCGCTAAAACACAAAAAAGAGATTGCAAAGATCAAAAACCAAACTTGCGTTCCTTAAGTGGCTAAAACGAGCAATTGGGTTTAAAACTTGTTTTGGTGGTGCATTTGACAAACTTTTGGTGTTTGTTGACCAAAAGTAGCACACGTGAGATACTTTTGACGCTAAAACACAAAAAAGAGATTACAAAGATCAAAAACAAAACTTTCGTTTTTTAAGTGGCTAAAACGAGCAATTGGGCTTAAAACTTGTTTTGGTTGTGCACTTGACAAACTTTTGGTGTTTGTTGACAAAAAGTACCACACTTGAGATACTTTTGGCGCTAAAACACAAAATGGAGATTACAAAGATCGAAAACCAAACTTGCGTTTCTTTTGGGCCTAAAACGAGCAATTGGGCTTAAAACTTGTTTTGGTGGTGCATTTGACAAACTTTTGGTGTTTGTTGACCAAATGTACCACACTTGAGATACTTTTGGCACTAAAACACAAAAAGGACATTACAAAGATCAAAAACCAAACTTGCGTTCCTTAAGAGGCTAAAACGAGCAATTGGGCTTAAAACTTGTTTTGGTGGTGCATTTGACAAACTTTTGGTGTTTGTTGACCAAAAGTACCACACTTGAGATACTTTTGACGCTAAAACACAAAAAGGAGATTGCAAAGATCAAAAACCAAACTTGTGTTCCTTAAGTGGCTAAAACGAGCAATTTGGCTGAAAACATGTTTCAGTGGTGCATTTGACAAACTTTTGGTGTTTGTTGACCAAAAGTACCACACTTGAGATACTTTTCGCGCTAAAACACAAAAAGGAGATTGCAAAGATCAAAAACCAAACTTGCGTTCCTTAAGTGGCTAAAACGAGCAACTGGGCTTAAAACTTGTTTTGGTGGTGCATTTGACAAACTTTTGGTGTTTGTTGACCAAAAGTACCACACGTGAGATATTTTTGCCGCTAAAACACAAAAAGGAGATTACAAAGAACAAAAACCAAACTTGCGTTCCTTAAGTGGCTAAAACGAGCAATTGGGCTTAAAGCTTGTTTCGGTGGTGCATTTGACAAACTTTTGGTGTTTGTTGACCAAAAGTACCACACTTGAGATACTTTTGGCACTAAAACACAAAAAGGAGATTACAAAGATCAAAAACCAAGCTTGCGTTCCTTAAGTGGCTAAAACGAGCAATTTGGCTTAAAATATATTTTGGTGGTGCATTTGACAAACTTTTGGTGTTTGTTGACCAAAAGTACCACACTTGAGATACTTTTGGCACTAAAACACAAAAAGGAGATTACAAAGATCAAAAACCAAGCTTGCGTTCCTTAAGTGGCTAAAACGAGCAATTTGGCTTAAAACATGTTTTGGTGGTGCATTTGACAAACTTTTGGTGTTTGTTGACCAAAAGTACCACACTTGAGATACTTTTGGCGCTAAAACACAAAAAGGAAATTGCAAAGATCAAAAACCAAACCTGCGTTCCTTAAGTGGCTAAAACGAGCAATTGGGCTTAAAACTTGTTTTGGTGGTGCATTTGACAAACTTTTGGTGTTTGTTGACCAAACGTACCACACGTGAGACACTTTTGCCGCTAAAACACAAAAAGGAGATTACAAAGATCAAAAACCTAACTTGCGTTCCTTAAGTGGCTAAAACGAGCAATTGGGCTTAAAGCTTGTTTCGGTGGTGCATTTGACAAACTTTTGGTGTTTGTTGACCAAAAGTACCACACTAAAGATACTTTTCGAGCTAAAACACAAAAAGGAGATTGCAAAGATCAAAAACCAAATTGGCGTTCCTTAAGTGGCTAAAACGAGCAATTGGGCTTAAAACTTGTTTCGGTGGTGCATTTGACAAACTTTTGGTGTTTGTAGACCAAAAGTACCACACTTGAGATACTTTTGGCTCTAAAACACAAAATGGAGATTACAAAGATCAAAAACGAAACTTGCATGCCATAAGGGGCTAAAACGAGCAATTGGGCTTAAAACTTGTTTTGGTGGTGCATTTGACAAACTTTTGGTGTTTGTTGACCAAACTTAACGCACTTGAGATACTTTTGGCGCTAAAACACAAAAAGGAGATTACAAAGATCAAAAACCAAGCTTGCGTTCCTTAAGTGGCTAAAACGAGCAATTTGGCTTAAAACATGTTTTGGTGGTGCATTTGACAAACTTTTGGTGTTTGTTGACCAAAAGTACCACACTTGAGATACTTTTGGCGCTAAAACACAAAAAGGAGATTGCAAAGATCAAAAACCAAACTTGCGTTCCTTAAGTGGCTAAAACGAGCAATTGGGCTTAAAACTTGTTTTGGTGGTGCATTTGACAAACTTTTGGTGTTTGTTGACCAAAAGTACCACACGTGAGACACTTTTGCCGCTAAAACACAAAAAGGAGATTACAAAGATCAAAAACCTAACTTGCGTTCCTTAAGTGGCTAAAACGAGCAATTGGGCTTAAAGCTTGTTTCGGTGGTGCATTTGACAAACTTTTGGTGTTTGTTGACCAAAAGTACCACACTTGCGAAACTTTTCGCGCTTAAACACAAAATGGAGATTACAAAGATAAAAAACGAAACTTGCATGCCTTAAGGGGCTAAAACGAGCAATTGGGCTTAAAGCTTGTTTCGGTGGTGCATTTGACAAACTTTTGGTGTTTGTTGACCAAAAGTACCACACTTGCGAAACTTTTCGCGCTTAAACACAAAATGGAGATTACAAAGATCAAAAACCAAACTTGCGTTCCTTAAGTGGCTAAAACGAGCAATTGGGCTTAAAACTTGTTTTGGTGGTGCATTTGACAAACTTTTGGTGTTTGTTGACCAAAAGCACCACACTTGAGATACTTTTCGCGCTAAAACACAAAAAGGAGATTACAAAGATCAAAAACCAAACTTGCGTTCCTTAAGTGGCTAAAACGAGCAATTTGGCTGAAAACATGTTTCGGTCGTGCATTTGACAAACTTTTGGTGTTTGTTGACCAAAAGTACCACACTTGAGATACTTTTGACGCTAAAACACAAAAAGGAGATTGCAAAGATCAAAAACCAACTTGCGTTCCTTAAGTGGCTAAAACGAGCAATTGGGCTTAAAACTTGTTTGGGTGGTGCATTTGACAAACTTTTGGTGTTTGGTGACCAAAAGTACCCCACTTGAGATACTTTTCGCACTAAAACACAAAAAGGAGATTACAAAGAACAAAAACCAAACTTGCGTTCCTTAAGTGGCTAAAACGAGCAATTGGGCTTAAAGCTTGTTTCGGTGGTGCATTTGACAAACTTTTGGTGTTTGTTGATCAAAAGTACCACACTTGAGATACTTTTCGCGCTAAAACACAAAAAAGAGATTGCAAAGATCAAAAACCAAACTTGCGTTCCTTAAGTGGCTAAAACGAGCAATTGGGCTTAAAACTTGTTTCGGTGGTGCATTTGACAAACTTTTGGTGTTTGTTGACCAAAAGTACCACACTTGAGATACTTTTGGAGCTAAAACACAAAATAGAGATTACAAAGATCAAAAACGAAACTTGCATGCCTTAAGGGGCCAAAACGAGCAATTGGGCTTAAAACTTGTTTTGGTGGTGCATTTGACAAACTTTTGGTGTTTGTTGACCAAACTTAACGCACTTGAGATACTTTTGGCGCTTAAACACAAAAAGGAGATTACAAAGATCAAAAACCAAACTTGCGTTCCTTAAGTGGCTAAAACGAGCAATTGGGCTTAAAACTTGTTTTGGTGGTGCATTTGACAAACTTTTGGTGTTTGTTGACCAAAAGTACCATGTCACACCTAGTTTATTTTTATCAATATCTCAAAATACTAAATATAATTTAATTGAAAATAATGATTTTGTTTTTATAAAATCAATATTAAAAACTTTAAAATTTGTAATAGGTGATTGAAAACTGTCCAAATTAAAACTTTTCATGAATTGGGATTTTTGAAATAACTATTTCTAAAACAAGTTGAGAATAAACTTGCTAAACCAAAATATAGCCGTCACTTCTCTTCTCTTAAACAATTCTTACGTTCTCTTCTTCCCAAACCTACGTCCCTTCATATCTTAATTCTTCTTCCCTTTTCTCCCAAAGTACTCGTTCATCCTTCTACAAATAAATTCTTCAATTTCAGCTATAAGCCTTGTAATAGGAGAATTTAGAGAGGACTTGAAGGAACATTACAAGCAAGGATAATGAGAAGTTGCTTACATCAGGTAGCGGTTTATTTCATGCGCATTAGGTTTATTTTCTGTCATCACTAATATTACTGCTTCAGATGTTGATAGGGTTTATTTTCAGCATTTTAAATTTATGTGGAGTACTCCAGGTATAAGGAGGGTCGCTCCCCCTATACCATATTGTATTGAATTTATTTTTCCTAGAAAATCCTGTCAGGTATGCCTACTACGAAAGGTGAATATATTACTATAAGTAGTGAGGTGGTGCAATAGGCACATGTATTTAATATTCTACCTATAACAAATATATTGTTAAGGTAGGGGCCCTGTATGAGTGTTTTACTAATAGGTAGTAATCACCAACAGGTAGCGTCACTATCATTATCTGAAGTAGGATTAAATGAATCAGCTTCTAGGTGAAGTATTAGAGTGTATGAAATAAACTGCGGTAAATTTGGTTTAGTTTCAGGTACACAATAAATAGGGGATTTTGGAGTGATGAAGGGGAAGGAGGAATGTAAAAATGTCTGCTCCTATTTGTATTTTTAATTTAATATATATTTTGAAATGAATTTGTATTTTTTTTAAGTGAATTTGTATAATTATATTTTGGCATGTAATATATAAATTTTGTAGGAGATGAATTATGGAGACTTAATTTAATGCACTTAATTAATATTTTATTTTTTTATTTTTTTTTAAGCACGTTACTTTATAAATATTTTGAAGGCATGTATAGACTATTATGTACTTATAAAAAAAACTACATATTTTAGAAGTAATATTTTCCTAGGTAATCAACTAAAATTCAAACTAAATGATAAATGTTTTAGTGTAGTAAATAATAAAAATATGTTTTTAAAACCTTTGTAATTTTATAAAATTAATATATATGATTTTACGTATCTTAAGTAACTTCATTTTGTTTTAGAAAGTTTATTCTCAACTTGTTTTAGAAATAGTTATTTCAAAAATCCCAATTCATGAAAAATTTTAATTTGGACAGTTTTCAATCACCTATTACAAATTTTAAAGTTCTTAATATTGATTTTATAAAAACAAAATCATTATTTTCAATTAAATTATATTTAGTATTTTGAGATATTGATAAAAATAAACTAGGTGTGACATACCACACGTGAGATACTTTTGCCGCTAAAAAACAAAAAGGAGATTACAAAGATCAAAAACCAAACTTGCGTTCCTTAAGTGGCTAAAACGAGCAATTGGGCTTAAAGCTTGTTTCGGTGGTACATTTGACAAACTTTTGGTGTTTGTTGACAAAAGTACCACACTTGAGATACTTTTCGCGCTAAAACACAAAAAGGAGATTGCAAAGATCAAAAACCAAACTGGCGTTCCTTAAGTGGCTAAAACGAGCAATTGGGCTTAAAACTTGTTTCGGTTGTGCATTTGACAAACTTTTGGTGTTTGTTGACCAAAAGTACCACACTTGAGATACTTTTGGCGCTAAAACACAAAATGGAGATTACAAAGATCAAAAACGAAACTTGCATGCCTTAAGGGGCTAAAACGAGCAATTGGGCTTAAAACTTGTTTTGGTGGTGCATTTGACAAACTTTTGGTGTTTGTTGACCAAAAGTACCACACTTGAGATACTTTTCGCGCTAAAACACAAAAAGGAGATTACAAAGATCAAAAACCAAACTTGCGTTTCTTTTGAGCCTAAAACGAGCAATTGGGCTTAAAACTTGTTTTGGTGGTGCATTTGACAAACTTTTGGTGTTTGTTGACCAAAAGTACCACACGTGAGACACTTTTGCCGCTAAAACACAAAAAGGAGATTACAAAGATCAAAAACCAAACTTGCGTTTCTTTTGAGCCTAAAACGAGCAATTGGGCTTAAAACTTGTTTTGGTGGTGCATTTGACAAACTTTTGGTGTTTGTTGACCAAAAGTACCACACGTGAGACACTTTTGCCGCTAAAACACAAAAAGGAGATTACAAAGATCAAAAACCTAACTTGCGTTCCTTAAGTGGGTAAAACGAGCAATTGGGCTTAAAACTTGTTTCGGTGGTGCATTTGACAAACTTTTGTTGTTTGTTGACCAAAAGTACCACACTTGAGAAACTTTTCGCGCTTAAACAGAAAATGGAGATTACAAAGATCAAAAACGAAACTTGCATGCCTTAAGGGGCTAAAACGAGCAATTGGGCTTAAAACTTGTTTTGGTGGTGCATTTGACAAACTTTTGGTGTTTGTTGACCAAACTTAACGCACTTGAGATACTTTTGGCGCTAAAACACAAAAAGAAGATTACAAAGATCAAAAACCAAACTTGCGTTCCTTAAGTGGCTAAAACGAGCAATTTGGCTGAAAACATGTTTCAGTGGTGCATTTGACAAACTTTTGGTGTTTGTTGACCAAAAGTACCACACTTGAGATACTTTTCGCGCTAAAACACAAAAAGGAGATTGCAAAGATCAAAAACCAAACTTGCGTTCCTTAAGTGGCTAAAACGAGCAATTGGGCTTAAAGCTTGTTTCGGTGGTGCATTTGACAAACTTTTGGTGTTTGTTGACAAAAGTACCACACTTGAGATACTTTTCGCGCTAAAACACAAAAAGGAGATTGCAAAGATCAAAAACCAAACTGGCGTTCCTTAAGTGGCTAAAACGAGCAATTGGGCTTAAAACTTGTTTCGGTGGTGCATTTGACAAACTTTTGGTGTTTGTTGACCAAAAGTACCACACTTGAGATACTTTTGGCGCTAAAACACAAAATGGAGATTACAAAGATCAAAAACGAAACTTGCATGCCTTAAGGGGCTAAAACGAGCAATTGGGCTTAAAACTTGTTTTGGTGGTGCATTTGACAAACTTTTGGTGTTTGTTGACCAAAAGTACCACACTTGAGATACTTTTCGCGCTAAAACACAAAAAGGAGATTACAAAGATCAAAAACCAAACTTGCGTTTCTTTTGAGCCTAAAACGAGCAATTGGGCTTAAAACTTGTTTTGGTGGTGCATTTGACAAACTTTTGGTGTTTGTTGACCAAAAGTACCACACGTGAGACACTTTTGCCGCTAAAACACAAAAAGGAGATTACAAAGATCAAAAACCTAACTTGCGTTCCTTAAGTGGCTAAAACGAGCAATTGGGCTTAAAGCTTGTTTCGGTGGTGCATTTGACAAACTTTTGGTGTTTGTTGACCAAAAGTACCACACTTGAGAAACTTTTCGCGCTTAAATAGAAAATGGAGATTACAAAGATCAAAAACGAAACTTGCATGCCTTAAGGGGCTAAAACGAGCAATTGGGCTTAAAACTTGTTTTGGTGGTGCATTTGACAAACGTTTGGTGTTTGTTGACCAAACTTAACGCACTTGAGATAGTTTTGGTGCTAAAACACAAAAAGGAGATTACAAAGATCAAAAACCAAACTTGCGTTCCTTAAGTGGCTAAAACGAGCAATTTGGCTGAAAACATGTTTCAGTGGTGCATTTGACAAACTTTTGGTGTTTGTTGACCAAAAGTACCACACTTGAGATACTTTTCGCGCTAAAACACAAAAAGGAGATTGCAAAGATCAAAAACCAAACTTGCTGATTGGACCAAATTTCATACCTTTAAGCATGTGCATTTGAGCTTAATTAGTGTGGTTTATTTGTTATATTTGATCATTATTGGTACATTTTTATGCGCATGCTTATGTGTAAATATTTGAAGAATAACAGCCATATTACTTGCATTTTATGAAACCAAGGGTATTTTGGTTATTTTGACTATGTGATGTGTTCCTTATGTAGGGGGGTCCCAAGTGGGCCCCGCACACCCTTGGTGGAGCTTAGATGGAGATAAGTTGGCAAGAAGAAAGGCTGGATGATAAGCACTCAAAGTCACATCAGGATGCAAGTTCACATCCGGAAGCAAAGTTACATCCGGAAGTGGATTTACATCCGGAAGTGAACATGCTGTTAGAATCTTAAGTTTTGATGGTGACTAAGGTATGATATGGTCTAGTACTTAAGAGAACATAATCAACGCTTAGGAGGGATTAGATGACATGGTTAGAATCCTGAGTTAGATCACTTGAGAATGCAAGATCACTTCCGGTTAGATTAGGACTTGCGCATGCGGATGAATGCTTTCATCCCCCAGCGTCAGCAAGTAAATCACTAGGGATTTAACTTAGTCCATGAGAATTAGGTACACAAAACCTTAAGACTAAGCTATGTTTCAATCGGAAGTGAGTTTGCTTCCTGTTAGACTTAGACTGGCGCAGAGCGATAGAATAGATATTACTCCAAGCGACAGTGAGTCTACTTCCCCAAGTGAAAGCGCTTCCTGTTAGAATTAGACTGGCGCAGAGCGACAGAATAGATATTACCCCAAGCGTCAGTGAGTCTACTTCCCCAAGTGAAAGCGCTTCCTGTTAGACTTAGACTGGCGCAGAGCAATAGAATATTACCCCAAGCGTCAGTAAGTCTACTTCGCCAAGTGAAAGCACTTCCTATTAGATTTAGACTGACGCAGGTTGATAGACTAGATATAACCCCAAGCGTCAGCGGAAATGCAACATCAAGTGAAGTTGCTTCCTGTTAGATCTTGACTGGCGCAGACTGATAGAATAGATTTCACCCTAAGCGTCAGTGAATTCACCACGTCAAGTAAAAGTGCTTCCGATAGCTCAGTGACTAGCGCTGAGTGGTGGAATGAAATAGACTAAGCGAGAGCAAGTCATGGTGAACTAAATCCCTCATCAAGTGAATTTACTTCCGGATGTAGAAGTGCTTCCGGATACACCTTAGATTTAGGATCACCCACTGCATGAGACTATATGATTATATTGCTAAACTAACGTTCAAGTGCAGCACACTCAGTAAGGTTGCTTCCGGATGAGAAGTTGCTTCCGCAAGCAATCAGGATGTCTGAACGTTCAAAGAGATGCAGTGTCAGAATGCTTTTAACAGAGCAGAGGTGTCAGGACTACTTTTCAGAGATAAAGCAAGTCAACCCTGCTGAAGCATTTAAGAAGATGTTCCTTCCAACGGTAACAAGAGGATAACAGACACATTCAAACAACATTGTTACCTACCAAGCATGAGGAGTATGAGAACATAATCTGAAGATTCACTCAAAGTGTCAAAGCTCATACTGCCCACAAAAGTCAGAGTCCATAAGAGAGCTTCTGATAGCAAGAGAGGATCCAATAGCAAAGCACTCTTATCATTCATGGACAAGTGCTTGGAAGACAAAGTTCCTCTATGTGATAGCAAGCAAAATGTTAGAGTCCACGAGTTTCAGATAGCAAGAGAGCTTCCGATAATGAGTCTCTTAACATCCTGGACTTATGCTTGAGGAACGAAGTCTTCTCTGACAGCAAGCAAGAGTCGGACCGTACAAAGTGTTCAGATGTCAGAACGACTTTTGTCAGAATAGTATTGCCAGAACAGTGTTGACAGAACAGCTTGGTCAGAGCACCTTTTTAGATAAAGCAAAGTCAACCCTGCTGTGCATTAATGAGGACAACGTAAACAAGGCCCCAACGTCTATAATCAAACGGTCTTATTGCCTCTCCAACGGTTAGATATTCAGAGGCTGGTATAAAAGGGATGTTCTTCATTTTCTGAAGAAGTAAGCTTGAATGGAAGAAAAAGAGAGAACAGAGCATTGTATCTGAAATATCATATTCTTCGTTCTACACATCTTCTACTACTCTCCGATCCAGATTTGTGATATTTTTCAGAGAGTAATTTTATTGTACTTAAGTGAGTAACATCATCCACTCTTAGAGAGAGTTAGTTTTGAGCTTAAGTGTTTAGCACAATCAGTTCATAGAGTGAACATAGTGTAAACTTACAATTTGTAAGGGGGAGCATTTAGAGGTTGTCTAAATCTCCATAGGTTGCAAGTTAGCCCGTAAAACTTGCGTTTGTAAGGTTGCAAGTGATCCCGTAAAACTTGCGGTAAGGTTTGCAGGTGAACCCGTTGTAAAACCTGTGGGTTGTTAGGTGAACCCGTGCTCGTAAAACCTAAAGTGTAAAGGCTTCTCTTGTGCCCGGTTTAAACAAGAATAGTGGATTGGAAATCTCAGGTGTAGCCTGGGGACTGGATGTAGGTCTGGGTGGCCGAACCAGGATAAATTTATGTGTGCATATACTTATACTTGATCATTCTATTTTGCATCACATAGCATACTGACTTGTGCATAGCATTATTTATTATCATCATCACCGAGCACAAGCAGTCTTTCGAAAAGAGTTTAAGTTTTTATTCCCTCACCCAATTCACCCCCCCCCCTCTTGGGTGACAGCCACGAATTTCATTTGGTATCAGAGCCAGGTCACTTGTTTAAAGGATCAAACGATCTCAAGTGCAAAGACCTTGGCTGATTTGGGTTAAAATGTTTTCCAAAGGCTTTGATCATACCATTCCACCTGTGTTAGAAAATATTGATTTTTGTTGGTGGAAAGCAAGAATGGAAAGCTTTATAAAATCCACTAGTTTGAAAATGTGGGATATTTTTGAAAATGATTTCGATTTCAAACCAAGAGGAAACTGGACTGAAAGGGAGAAAAATTTGTTTTCCTTAAACATTAGAGCAATGCAAATTTTATACAAAGGCTTAACTGAAAATGATTTCCAGAAAATCAAACATTGCTCTAATGCTAGAGATATTTGGAATACTCTTGATGTGATATATGCTTCTAACCCATCTCTTGAAAGCACAGCTGTCCAAAGCTCAACTCGTGCTCTTTGTGGATCATCTACTGATGAGCTTCTGGAAGCTGATATTGAGGAAGCAGACTTCAGTGAAGAGAGTATCCATCTCTGCCTAGAAGATTCAGAAAGTGAGGTATCTGGATCTGAAATTGAACTCTCTGATTTGCAAGATGCATACAATGAGTTATATACTGAATATTGTAAACTTGCAAAAGAACTTCTAGGCTTAAAAGAAAAAGATAGGAAACTTGAAAAACTAATTTCTTCTTCTACATCTAAAGTTTCCGAGGGTTCTTTTAAAGAACTAGTGGTTCCGATAGCTAGCCCACTATCGGTAGGGAAAACTTCAACATGTCTTGAAAAATGTTTTGATTGTGAACACGTGTTGAAGGAAAAAGAAAAGCTTTCAAAAGAAACTGAAATTTCAAAGGAACAAAAAGCTTTTCTAAAAGAAACTAATCATGATAATGATAGAAAATCTCATTTTGATTATCATTCCATTATCTGTCATTATTGTGGTAGATTAGGACATATTTCTCACACATGCAGTCTTAGAAGAAATTCAAATGTGAGAAATAAGTTTGTATGGATTCCTAAAGGACAAGTAAGGTCCAGTGCTAACCATGTAGGACCCAAGTACAAATGGGTACCAAAACATCCTCCTAGTGCCTTACTTGTGCAGGATAGATCAAGAGTTCCTCTTATCCCAAAGAAGAGAACTCGTGGTGATGCAACTGCTGAAACCCACTGGTACAATCATAAGAAGCTGTCGGCCACCACAAGGGACAATGGTTCTGTCTCAAGGATGAGCTATCACAAAGTTCCATTCAACTATCCTGAGAAGAACAAGAGAGAGTGGATTCCTCGATCATCATTGAAAAGGCTCTTGAATCCTACCTCTCAGAAGAAAGTGCTTCGAACCAAGGATAAGTATAGAAGATCTCCTTGGGTAAGCAAGGGATCACTTAGCAACGAAGCATTTGATAGTAAAATCTCCTATGCTAATGCTAGATGGACTTATTGAGATTTTACATTAAGCATCCTAAGGTGTGAACATTATATTCATCATAGAAGAAAGCTTGAAGAAATAAGTAATGTTCATAATCTACATACTGTCCATGACTATCTTGATCAAAAACCTTGTATATCCTTGTGCATATAGTCATGAAAGATTCACCATGCCATACACATAGGACGTAATCTAAATGCATGTGAACTATATATAGCCTACAAACTGACCTTCAGATCCAGACTTGGATACAAAAGGAAGGAACTATCTGGTATTTTGTAGGAAGGGCAATCCGAAGGTTCAGAAAGACAAGGGTGAAGAAGACCCTTGCTAAAAGGAAGATCTCCTCCCCCCACAGTGAGCCATCTGATTCATGTGCCCCCAACAATCTGCTAGCTCAGAGGCAAACTTGAGATAGCGCTGAGTGATCAACCTGCGGAGATACCTTCTGCTGAACCTGTGTCTCCCTCTGCGCCAGCACCCAATCTGAGTGAAGAGCTGTGTATGAAGTATGGGTTCAAGAGGCCAGAGATGCCAGTGGTAGTGATCACAAAGTAAATTCATCCCTCTGCACCAGCTCCAATCCATCCTATTAGCCTCAGCAAGACTCAGATTCCATGCATTGCCAACCAAAATCAAGCGAGCTACTGCTAGATGCGAATGGAGCTATGGTGACATCATTCTTACCTTCCTCCTTACTTGAATAATCACTTGGCTAGTAAATGCATGATGGGCTCAACAGCTCTTATTTCTCTGAAATTGATATGATTTCCCTTATCTGTGATGAACACTTATTTTCTGTAAAAACAACCCTATCATATCAAATTCATTTTCTGATATAATGCAAACAGATTCTGATCCTCTTTAAACCTACATGACAACCGTACCTCATGATAGCACTCAAAAGCTATTTCTGATTTTCCATTTCATGTGGTATCTCTTGCATCAAATTTTTCAATGCATAAGCAGCTATGGTTTCGGGAACAATACATCCCTCTTAATTACATCTTTAAGTTCTCAATCTACTAATGATCTCAGTTCAAGTTTGTGGTTTAAGAATGTTGACACAGATTATTGAAGCTTGAACAATGAATATAACCAAGAGAGAATGACAACGAAAATGTCTCTTATCAAGATGTGTGGAATGGCTATACCAAACCTGAGAAACTTTCGCCGATACACATGAGCATTTCTATCCCTTACATATTCTGTTGTGAAATTAAATGGATAGTCTCTCTCTTGTCTGACATGCATTAGAAATCTTAGGAAATGCCTTGAATTAAACCCTGCTAGATCTGTAAAACATGGCATAGTATCACAAGCATGCTATAATCTGTATTAATTTCAAGCTTGTTGATATCCTAAGAACTATGAGATCACATTGAGCATATCTAGAAGAACTCGAGATAATATTTGGAAATTATTCTCGTAATCATATGCTGAAATTTGATTGTTTTGTAAACCGAATTTAGTCTTAAAATCAAAATATTCTGTGAGCATGAAAATTTCCAGTATTTCATTTTTGTGAGGATGAAGATTTTCTTTTCAAAATTTCATAGTGTTAATAATTCACATGTCTTCATGATCTAACATGAACATCCTTGAGGCATATGTATTGAACTATACTTGCTTATGAAACTCTGAAAATATGCCACCTGTTTAATATTCTCTGTACTATCACATTGATATTTATCCATGAGAGTATAAATAGAGTTCATGTCTTGATAGTGAAACTATGTGAATGTATAGATAATTTCAAAATTAGTTTTCACATAATCATTGCTCATATTTCCTTAAACCAATTAGCAAGCATGATTTCTTAAAATTATTAGTTTGTGCTGATTAACACAGATTGACTTGAATGTCCTGAGGATGGTCTTCAATGTTAAATCTTAAGTTCTCTCACTGACCATCAGAAAGCATTTGTTTCCTCAAGCATATGCAGGATCAATCATCAAGTTTGAGCAAAGTTGCTTTCACAACAATCAGCGCCTTCGATAGCAGGCCAACTATTGAACCATGGGAAGAGTAGAGTGACTGCCCAGTCATGTCTGCTTGTGGTTGTAGCTCAGCTTGCCGAAGCGAATCATCAAAGCACTTGCGCTAGGGGTTTCCACTTGAGATAGCACACCTCTTGAAGATGTCAGGAAGCATGCTTATCTGCGTACGATTCAGATTCCTGAGTCTAATAGAGTATGAGTACCCCTCATCTGTGGTAACATCTACACCTTACCATCTCTTACATATGATGCATACATGGCATTGGTAAGGGTGTCAACTTAGGATGTTTCTCTCAATCTGCATTGACTTCAAAATCATTCACTGTCTTAGAAAATCATCCTAGCTCACACATCTGTATCCTCTAAATGACATGCCGGAAAGTAATTGATAACATACCTCTCTTATATGCTTCCTTTCTTGATTTAATGATGATTAATCTTAATATAGAAGAGAAGTAAGTGGACATTACCTGTTAATGATCCCTTGAAAATCGAGAGTCACATGCTGTCATCGATAATAAACTCTTAAGATGCTGTGATGCAATTTGTTTGGAAATTATTTTGGCACTTTTAAAAACACAAATTTCATTTGATTTGATTTCATTTCATATGGTATCACAAATTTCATTTGGCATTCAATCATTTCCTTTGATACCACAAGTTCAAACTCACAGATCTCATTTGATTTCATTAGGTATCAGATTTCATCTCATTTGAATTTTAAAATCACATATTTCATTTGATATCATAATCATCATTTTTAAACACATCAAAATTACTTTTGATATCATGTTAATCAATTCGAGAGGATCAAAATTACATTTGGAAAGAATTTTCACCTTCAAAAAGAAAACTGTTTTGTATGTTTTGATCTTAATTTAATTATGATTAGATTTGATGTATCAATATCTCCTTTGAAAAACATGTTTAACTATCCTACATAGTGTTTAGGGAAAATACAATCATTTAGAATCATGAGCCATTATTGCTGTTCCTTGTTAATTCTCGTACATTGTATTGAATAGTCTAGAACAAATCTTTATTAGCGATACATAGGGAGAAATATTAGGTAGAAAGCCCATTCCTAGGAGAACGATAAAAGTATCCCCATCCCTAAGGCTAGCTTGCACCTGTGGATTTTGATGAAGCCAAAAGGGGGAGAGAGATGAGATGTCTAGAGATGAGATATAAGATGTCTAGCGAGAGATGAGACATGAGATGTCTAGCGAGAGATGAGACATGAGATGTCTAGAGCTGAGAGATAGATAAGATGCCTAGATTTTTGGGGAGAGAAATGGGGAAAGGAATATAGCTCTAGGATGAGTGATCTAAGTTTAATTATGTTCTCTAGTCATCTATGGGTTTGTCATCATCAAAAAGGGGGAGAATGTTAGAATCTTAAGTTTTGATGGTGACTAAGGTATGATATGGTCTAGTACTTAAGAGAACATAATCAACGCTTAGGAGGGATTAGATGACATGGTTAGAATCCTGAGTTAGATCACTTGAGAATGCAAGATCACTTCCGGTTAGATTAGGACTTGCGCATGCGGATGAATGCTTCATCCCCCAGCGTCAGCAAGTAAATCACTAGGGATTTAACTTAGTCCATGAGAATTAGGTACACAAAACCTTAAGACTAAGCTATGTTTCAATCGGAAGTGAGTTTGCTTCCTGTTAGACTTAGACTGGCGCAGAGCGATAGAATAGATATTACTCCAAGCGACAGTGAGTCTACTTCCCCAAGTGAAAGCGCTTCCTGTTAGAATTAGACTGGCGCAGAGCGATAGAATAGATATTACCCAAGCGTCAGTGAGTCTACTTCCCCAAGTGAAAGCGCTTCCTGTTAGACTTAGACTGGCGCAGAGCAATAGAATATTACCCCAAGCGTCAGTAAGTCTACTTCGCCAAGTGAAAGCACTTCCTATTAGATTTAGACTGACGCAGGTTGATAGACTAGATATAACCCCAAGCGTCAGCGGAAATGCAACATCAAGTGAAGTTGCTTCCTGTTAGATCTTGACTGGCGCAGACTGATAGAATAGATTTCACCCTAAGCGTCAGTGAATTCACCACGTCAAGTAAAAGTGCTTCCGATAGCTCAGTGACTAGCGCTGAGTGGTGGAATGAAATAGACTAAGCGAGAGCAAGTCATGGTGAACTAAATCCCTCATCAAGTGAATTTACTTCCGGATGTAGAAGTGCTTCCGGATACACCTTAGATTTAGGATCACCCACTGCATGAGACTATATGATTATATTGCTAAACTAACGTTCAAGTGCAGCACACTCAGTAAGGTTGCTTCCGGATGAGAAGTTGCTTCCGCAAGCAATCAGGATGTCTGAACGTTCAAAGAGATGCAGTGTCAGAATGCTTTTAACAGAGCAGAGGTGTCAGGACTACTTTTCAGAGATAAAGCAAGTCAACCCTGCTGAAGCATTTAAGAAGATGTTCCTTCCAACGGTAACAAGAGGATAACAGACACATTCAAACAACATTGTTACCTACCAAGCATGAGGAGTATGAGAACATAATCTGAAGATTCACTCAAAGTGTCAAAGCTCATACTGCCCACAAAAGTCAGAGTCCATAAGAGAGCTTCTGATAGCAAGAGAGGATCCAATAGCAAAGCACTCTTATCATTCATGGACAAGTGCTTGGAAGACAAAGTTCCTCTATGTGATAGCAAGCAAAATGTTAGAGTCCACGAGTTTCAGATAGCAAGAGAGCTTCCGATAATGAGTCTCTTAACATCCTGGACTTATGCTTGAGGAACGAAGTCTTCTCTGACAGCAAGCAAGAGTCGGACCGTACAAAGTGTTCAGATGTCAGAACGACTTTTGTCAGAATAGTATTGCCAGAACAGTGTTGACAGAACAGCTTGGTCAGAGCACCTTTTTAGATAAAGCAAAGTCAACCCTGCTGTGCATTAATGAGGACAACGTAAACAAGGCCCCAACGTCTATAATCAAACGGTCTTATTGCCTCTCCAACGGTTAGATATTCAGAGGCTGGTATAAAAGGGATGTTCTTCATTTTCTGAAGAAGTAAGCTTGAATGGAAGAAAAAGAGAGAACAGAGCATTGTATCTGAAATATCATATTCTTCGTTCTACACATCTTCTACTACTCTCCGATCCAGATTTGTGATATTTTTCAGAGAGTAATTTTATTGTACTTAAGTGAGTAACATCATCCACTCTTAGAGAGAGTTAGTTTTGAGCTTAAGTGTTTAGCACAATCAGTTCATAGAGTGAACATAGTGTAAACTTACAATTTGTAAGGGGGAGCATTTAGAGGTTGTCTAAATCTCCATAGGTTGCAAGTTAGCCCGTAAAACTTGCGTTTGTAAGGTTGCAAGTGATCCCGTAAAACTTGCGGTAAGGTTTGCAGGTGAACCCGTTGTAAAACCTGTGGGTTGTTAGGTGAACCCGTGCTCGTAAAACCTAAAGTGTAAAGGCTTCTCTTGTGCCCGGTTTAAACAAGAATAGTGGATTGGAAATCTCAGGTGTAGCCTGGGGACTGGATGTAGGTCTGGGTGGCCGAACCAGGATAAATTTATGTGTGCATATACTTATACTTGATCATTCTATTTTGCATCACATAGCATACTGACTTGTGCATAGCATTATTTATTATCATCATCACCGAGCACAAGCAGTCTTTCGAAAAGAGTTTAAGTTTTTATTCCCTCACCCAATTCACCCCCCCCTCTTGGGTGACAGCCACGAATTTCACATGCTGGCGCTGGCGGACAAAGAGTTACATCCGGGAGTGGATTCTCATCCAGTGGATTCTCATCCGGAAGTGAATATGCTCGCGCTTGCGATATGAAGTCTTGCATCCGGAAGCTGAAGTCCATCAGCCAGCATGTACAAGAACCAAACTGCACAATGATCAGAAATGTCAACTACTTTTCAGAAGTCTCAGGTGCAGAGTTAATTTAAGGCAAAGTCAGCCCTGCAGCTTGAAGGTACTTGGGGAGCTTTCCAAATGAGGCAAAATTGGCGCTAAGGCCAAATTCAAGTCTGGAGGCCTCATTAAGGGCAAAAAGGGAAGCACAATCACTTGGAGAAAAAGGAGGAACCTTTAGAAATGCATGGAGATGAGATCTAGTCCACATTCATTCTCACCTTTTACCAAATACCAAAAATACCCTTGGGCGATAATCCCAAAGCTACTCACCACTATAAAACCCCAAACGTAACTAACTTTCAGACACATCTAACTTCATCTCATTTTTCATCTTCATTTTCTCTCTCCTCCAACAAACTCTCTCAACTCCATCTTCATCTTCTTCATCCACTTCACCTCGCAACCTCCGCCATGGCCATTTCACCTCACAAATCCTCCATTCTTTCCATCTCCATGCGCGG
Organism: Mimosa pudica; assembly: GCA_029929735.1. Lineage (NCBI taxonomy): Eukaryota > Viridiplantae > Streptophyta > Magnoliopsida > Fabales > Fabaceae > Mimosa > Mimosa pudica. Next base: position 7,246 of record JAKELP010000022.1, on the reverse strand, counting down.
CTAAGCGTTCTTCTCCTTCCTTCAAGTCAGATTTGTGTTCGAGCTTCAATGTAATTGGCTTTATGTGATAATTTTCCTTTTCTAGGTTTTCAAGCTTGTAATCATTTAGATCTTTCATGTCTGAAGATTTTTAGGTATGTTAGATCTAGGATTCTGCATAGAGATTTCTGTGTAGAGTTCACTTATTCTTTCAAGTTTGTAAACCTAACTTCTAGATCTTGAACTTTCATGTGTGATAGGTGTATACATTGTGTAGCTTCATGAGATTAAGCATATGTGAGTACATTTTGTTTGATTCTTGAAGTGAATGTTAAATAGAAGTTAGTTTTGATTTCTATCTCACCTATGGATATGCATCAAGTTCAAGGCTAGACTATCTGATTAATCAGTTTAAACTAGCTAACACTTCTTAGTTTTAAGAGGTCTTGGCCGATTTAAGCTAGTTAATTAAGAGGAAATTGTCACATGAGGCCTAACAATTGAGATGCACAAATCGAGGCTTGAAGGAGGAGATTCCACCTTGATTCTTTACACTCATACTTTCAGTACATTTTACATTTTAATTGTAGATATAAACACACACTCAAACTGTTTGTTAATTTGCGTGACTTATATACTTTCAATTAGCAAGAAGATAACCTGAACTGTGGAAAGACCTGTACTCATCGCTATCTAAATAGTGGAATAGAGTATTGAATTGTTTTGATTAATCTTTTAAGGCGACAAAAAGGTTAAATCAAGTGGCACCGTTGCGGCTTAGGCTATTTCTTGCTAGTTTTAAGTGTTCGTAGTCACAATCTTAATTTGTGTAACTTGTGTGATATTTTAGTTAGTTTTAGTTTTAAGTTTTTAGGTTGAATTGCTTTCTATATAGTTAAGCCTGTTTTAGCAGTGTTTTAGGAAGTATTTGGCTGCTCTAGTTAGCCTCTTCTTGCTGTACTGTGTTGATTGAACTTGTATACACTTTTCTGGAATCTGCACTAATTTCTGCTGGATTTTGTTGGATTTTACTGCATATAGTTGCACTAAGTAGCTTTGTATGAACCCTACCACATCATTAGTGCCATTGGATAGAGAGATTAATAAGACTCTGAGAGAACTAAGAAAAAGACCAAGCACGAGAAAGCAAGCTCGTAAGCAACTGTAGGATCCACATCAAAATCCACAAAATTCATCTGTAGCGTCAAATAACACATTCCTAGACCAGCATTTCATTATGGCAGAAAGACGAGAGGACCATAGAGAACATGAGAGAGAGGTGGGAGATCAGAACATGAGCGTGAGCGACGGACGAGGGAGGCGAGGGAGAGCAAGAGGATGAACGTCATTTTGAGGGGGGGGGGTAGACATTTACATGATGATGATAGACCAATGCGTGAGTTCACACAGTCATATGCATCATTTGCACCTCAAGGTTTTTATGCTAACCCAGCTACTTTGAGATCAAAGGATCTCTACTTGCTCATCTGCCTAAGTTTACAGGATTTCCCCATGAGGATGCTCACACGCACTTGCTTTGGCCTCTACTACACTTGCTCCTCAATGAAGCCACCCAATGCAGATCTGGATGATGTCCTATTGCGAGTTTCAGTTTCCTTGGAAGGAAAAGCCAAGGAGTGGCTCTTGAACCTGCCTACTCATTATGCCACTCTTTCTTGGGAACAGCTTAAGAAGGTGTCTTAGACCGCTATTTTCCAGTCTCCAAGATATCAAAGTTGCGGAAAGACATCACAGGTGTTCAGCAATTCTCTCAGGAGACATTCTATGAATATTGGAGCCGGTTCAACACCTTGGTGAACTTGTGCCCCAACCACAAACATCTCCAAGGGCAATCTGGTGCAATACTTTTATGATGGCTTGTGCCACAGCTCAAGATGAGTGTGGATGCTGCTTCGAATGGCTCACTTTTCAACTTCTCTGCCAATGAAGGATGGAACTTATTTTCAACCATGGCCTCTAATCACCAGAATTTTTATGGTCGTGATGCTCTGTATGGTTGCTGCGCAAAGGTTGCCTCCCTGAGTGGGGATGACAAGCTGTACAATTCTATCGAGCGGCTGACCGAGAGCCTCAGTCGGATGGACGGACGTTTTGTTCAGCATCCTCCTTGTGTTGATGATTCTATGGCCTTGGTGGCCTCATCCTGTGATCACTGTGGCTCGCCCATGCACCTATCCTCAGACTGTCCATCCAAGCGGAAGTGGCCGCCATGTATAACAATGCTAGGCCTCAGACCAAATATGATCCTTACTCTTCCACGTACAATCCTGGGATGGAGGGACCATCCGAACTTCAAGTGGGGGGGAGGTTCAAACCAAGCCACAAATTCCAGCTCTTTCCAACCACAGCAACAGCCTAAGTGGGGGGGAGGTAACTACCAAGCTGCTAATGCCTATCCCTCACAACAAGGCTATGGATCATATCAAGGAGGCCTAACTTAATGATCAAAGGTACAGGCCGAATCAACAAGCCAATGTTCCTCCTCCATTTATGAAGAATAATGATCCAGCTCATGCTCCTCCATCTAGTTCTTCGACATCTCAACAAGATACTATGTACCAGATGATGTCAAGTTTAATGGAAAAGTTTGGAGAAGGTCTAAAGAAAGATGTAACTACCTTAGTTCTCAAATGTTTAATGATAAAGCTGAGCAGGACGCAAAGAAAGGTGGATTGCCGTCAAATGTGGTTGTTAATCCGCAAAACATGCATTCTATGCAATTGAGAAGTGGAAGGACAGTATGGCGATGCTTATGAATATGAGGAGGAAGAGGAGGAGAGACACAACTTCCGTGTGAAGCCGAACTGAATCCTCCTCTTGATGGTTTTCTGATGAGGCTGAGATCCTCCTATGAAAGGTGATGTAGCAGAGACTTCACAGGAGGAAAAGAAGAAGGAGATTGCAAAGGGAAAGCGGAAAGTTGGTGAATCTCCTTCGCAAGAACAACCTACTCAACAAGGGGATGAATCCCCCAAAGGTAAGTCTCTTGATCCTAAGCATTTACCATTTCCTAATCATATGCTTTAGCTAAGAAGAAACATGAGGATGAATTGGAAAAGGAGATGCTTGACTTATTTTCTAAGCTGGAAATAATGTGCCTATGCTTGTGCTTGTGAAACAAATGCCTAAATATGCTAAGTTCCTTAAAGATCTTTGCATAACTAACAAGAGAGCTACTAATTCAAGTAACAAAGTCCAACTTGGGACTCATGTTTCATCTCTCTTAAAGGGCATTTGCCCCAAAAGTGTGGAGATCCGCTCTTTCACTATCCCTGTCAGATAGGGAAACTTATTTTGGGAAAGCACTTCTGATTTAGGAGCCGCCATTAACGTCATGCCTAAGGCCACCTACTTTGCACTAGGGTTGAAGAATTTGAGTGAAACTAGTGTTGTGGTCCAATTGGCAGATAGATCCATTAAGAAACCTATGGATTTATGAGGATATTCTTGTGAGGGTTAGGGAACTAGTATTTCCAGTGGATTTTTATGTGCTAGACATGACCAGTGAAACTAGGATGGATGACTCCTTGATTTTGGGAAGGCCATTTATGAAAACAGCCAAGATGATGATAAGCTTAGAAGAGGGCTATGTTACAATGCAAGTAGGAAATCAATTAATAAAGTTTGATGTGGGGAAAGCAATTAAACATCCTCATGAGGATTATTCTCTTCTTGGATTAAGTGTGATTGATTCTCTGATGCATTTAGTTTGTGATGAACATGCAAATACCTTCAAGTTGAACCTAATTGATAATGAAGATGCTCATATGAGTTATCATGACTCTTGTGCTAGTTTAATTGAAAATACATGCTTGCATGATATTCCTAATGATTCATCTAGCATAGGAAGTTCAGTGACAGAATTCATGGATTCATTGCATGTGCATTATAATTTTGATAATGATTGCACGTCTATTTCCTCTTTGTCAAGCTACACCCCTTGGAAGAGGGAAGTTTGTTTAATTTTGTAGGACAGGAGAAGGGAGGTTGTGACTTCACCCAGGAAATTGAGAAATCCAGTGCACAAGAGTTGACCATGAAGAGTATGAAGCCTTAAGAAGAAGCCGCTTACATAAGCTGAGGGAGAAGCTATATCTGAAAGAGCATGTGCTCACTGACGGTCCACATGTTTCTACCCTGAGCGGCAGTGGGGATGCAGACTTGAATAAGAATGCTGAGGCCTCACAATCTAAGAGGCCGAATTGTCGTGATGAGCTGCCGCAGTTGATGATGATTTTTATGAACATCAATTGCTAGAAGTTGAGATGCACACTCTGGTACCTTCTATTATTGAGCCACCTACGCTGGAGCTGAAACCTTTACCACCCAATCTTAAGTATGCCTACTTGCTTGATGAAGGGAAGCTTCCAGTGATTGTTTCTAGCGCTCTGTCTTTTCTTGAGGAAGGGAAGTTACTTGAGGTGCTCAGACGATACAAGGGGCCATTGGGTGGACTCTGGCCGATCTTCCTGGCATGAGTCCTACCACTTGCATGCACCGGATCTTGCTTACTGATGATGCTAACCAGTGAGGCAACCACAGAGAAGGCTCAATCCATTAATTCTTGATGTTGTGAAAAAGGAGGTAGAAAAGCTACTAAGTGCTGGAATCATCTATCCAATTAGCGACAGCGAATGGGTGAGTCCCATTCGTGTGGTGCCAAAGAAGAGTGGGCTGACTGTGGTAAAGAATGACAAAGATGAGCTAGTGCCTACACGGGTTCAGAACTCTTGGAGGGTATGCATATGATTACAGGAGGTTGAATGACTCCACGAGAAAAGACCACTTTCCATTGCCATTTATCGATCAAATGTTGGAAAGACTAGCAGGCAAGTCACATTACTGTTTCCTGGATGGTTTCTCCGGGTATTCCAAGTTCCAATAGCACCTGAGGACCAAGAGAAAACAACCTTCACTTGTCCATTTGGAACCTTCGCATACGAAGAAAATGCCTTTTGGTCTAGCAATGCTCCAGGAACCTTTCAACGTTGTATGATGAGCATTTTTAATGACTTGCTGGAGGATGGAATAGAGGTGTTTATGGATGATTTCTCCCTCTATGGAGACAGTTTTGATGCTTGCTTGGTCAATCTTGAGAAAGCTTTGATTAGATGTGTGGAGAAGGGTTTGGTACTCAACTTTGAGAAGTGCCATTTCATGGTGGACAAGGGCATAGTGTTGGGACACCTAGTCTCAAAGGAGGGCATTCAAGTTGACAAAGCTAAGGTTGAGGTAATCTCCTCTCTACCCTTCCAACTTGCTTGAAGGAGTTGAGGTCCTTTCTTGGACATGTGGGTTTCTATAGGAGGTTCATCAAGGGTTTTAGCCAAATTGCTTTCCCACTGTCTCATCTACTACAAAAGGATACGAATTTGATTTCTCTTATGAGTGTAAGGAGGCCTTTGTTGAGTTGAAGACACGGCTTACTACTCCTCCTATCTTGGTTGCACCTAATTGGGAATTACCTTTTGAGTTGTCTTGTGATGCTTCTAATGAGGCTCTGGGAGTTATGCTTGGCCAAAGGCAAGACTCTTTGCCTAGAGTCATTGCTTACGCATCCAAAACATTGGATAGAGCTCAGAGGAACTATACAACAACTGAGAAGGAACTTTTCGCCATAGTCTTTGGTCTGGACAAGTTTAGGCAATACTTACTACATTCTAAGGTAATCATATTTCAGGATCATGCAGCCGTCCGTTATCTGTTATCTAAGCCACAAACAAAGCCTAGGCTCTTGAGATGGGTCTTGCTTTACAAGATTTGAGATAGAGATTAAGGACAGGGCTGGAAAAGAGAACTTGGTAGCAGATCATTTAAGCCGTCTGCCAGTGGATGTGGAAGGAATTGATGACTCTTCTCTTGTTTGTGATACTTTCCCAGATGCTTTATTGTGTGCTTTGAATGCTAAGAAGGATCCGTGGTATGCTCATCTGGTGAATTATATGGTGGCCGAGATGATTTCTCCTTCATTAAACAAGCACCAAGCTCAAAAATTGAAGAGAGATGCAAACTATTATGTTTGGGATGAGCCACACTTGTGGAGGTTATGCAATGATCAAATCATCAGGAAGTGTGTGCATGATGATGATCTCTTCAATTTTGGAGTTCTGTCATTCTCTTGCTTGTGGTGGGCACTTCAGTGCCAGGAAAACCTCAAGGAAAATTCTGGAGGCTGGTTTTTATTGGCCTACTTTGTTCAAAGATGCCTATGATTATTGCAAGTCTTGTGATCGTTGTCAAAGGTTTGGAGGATTAACTAAGCGGCATGAAATGCGTCAAATTCCTGTGATCTTTTGTGATGTTTTTGATGTGTGGGGCATTGACTTCATGGGACCCTTTCCACCATCTTGTGGCTATGTCTATATACTCTTGGCCGTGGATTACTTTTCAAGGTGGGTGGAGGCCGTGCCTACTAGGGCAAATGATGCTCGGACCGTGTTGAAGTTCTTGAAATCTAACATCTTTTGTAGGTTTGGAGTGCCCAAGGCACTTGTGAGTGATCAGGGCTCGCATTTTTGCAACAAGCTCATGACTTCTTTGCTCAACCAATTTGGAGTCAATCACAAGATCTCTACACCATATCACCCTCAAACCAATGGGAGGCCGAGGTGTCTAATAGACAAATCAAAAATATCCTCGAGAGAATTGTGAAGCCAAGCAGGAAAGATTGGAGCTTGAGGCTTGAGGAAGCTCTCTGGGCTTATAGGACTTCATTTAAGACTCCAATTGGCATGTCCCCTTATAGGTTGATCTATGGCAAAGCTTGTCATCTTCCAGTTGAGCTCCAACATAAGTCTTATTGGGCGGTCAAATTTTGTATTGATGACATGGATGCTGCGGCAAGAGAGACAATTGACTTTAAGTGAGCTTGAAGAGTTGAGGAATGAGGCATTTGAGAACTCCAGAATCTTTAAGGAAAGAACAAAGGCTATTCATGATAGTGGCATCTGAGGAAAGAATTCAAGGCGGGTGACCTTGTGCTTTACTACCGTGCTAAATTCAAGTTCAGTGGAGGGGGCAAACTTAAAGACAAGTGGGAAGGCCCTTATGTTGTGACCAAATCTCATGATTTTGGCATGGTGAGATCAAGCATAGCAAAGATGGCCGAATCTACAAAGTTAATGGCCATTTGCTGAAATTGTATAAGGAGAATTTCAGGCCGCCCTAAAGGTTGTTTCTATCCTTTCCTCACTTGCTTTGTTTAGTTAATATCTTAAGTGTGGGGGAAAATGTTTGTTTAGAAAAA